>OY294068.1:49681144-50881144 GCA_958510875.1 Endomychus coccineus | reverse complement strand
TTCCTACGAGCCACCGTTTCTGAGATATAACGATTCAAAAAGTTATAAAAGTTGTCATAATATGCACACGTTTCCACGCCACCTATGAGGTAGTGTACTTAGCGCGTTTTTTTAACGTGGTTTCCCCAGTAGGCCTACTCCACGGGTCAGTTGTGATCCTGTTTAATGTGAAACTATTGCAAAATAACGGAAATTTTCAAAGATTGGAAAAGATAAAAGCGATGTAAATTAAAAAAAAGTGGTGAAGTTCATTCGCCTGATTCGTAAGTTTCAAATTCTTCTTGTTCTTGTCTTCTTGTCTACAATTTTTGTCTAAGGTACTTTTATGATAAAACTTACCGTTTTGCTGAAAATCGCGAAAAACTCATTTTTTTACCTTTGACGGGACTGATGGGGAACTTTTATCTATTATTTATAATTATGTTTTGAACAATTTTACTGATTTTCAGCTTGTTGGGATTTTATGCACCTTCGAATGTCTAAATTGACCGGACTATATTAGTAAGCAAAATTTATTTCATAACCCGCAAATAAAATTGTGTTAAACAATTTTCAGTAATTTTTGTAACTAAAAAGAGCGAAAACGATATAATTCATCTAGATATTATTCGTATTTGATATTCCGACTATCCAAAACTGTTGTATTGTAATGTTAAATAATATAAAAAAGAACAACCGTACAAATATCAGGATTTTTATTATTTGTAACTAGCCAATTACTGTCACGTGACTTTTTTGAACTATCCTGAACAGTTTTAGAAAATATTGGATTAGACTCAATGCGTCTAGTCAAATTACCTGCATTATCAGTTTCCTCCATAAAATATTGCACACAAGCTGAAGATAATTCCCCTCCTCGCCACGCTAACTCATATGAGGCGATATAAGAAAATTTTCATTGGAGAGACTTTCTGGAGAATCTTCATCATAAATCCCTAAAAGATTTGAGAACTCTTTGTTAGATAAAGTTGTTGAGCTAAATTTTCTTTTTGGAAGATCTGGCGGGTGCAAACTCTGGTTCGGAGGAAGAATCAAATTTGATTTTCAATTGATTAAAAAACATTTCCTGTAATTGCTTTCTAGTACTATTCCACATAACTTTTACTACACTTTCTATATTATTTTCTGAATTTTTTACTTCATATTGAACACATGATCCTCTAAGATTTGGCCATGTGCTTCAATGGAAGTTGAAGGATTGTTCATATCGCAGGATTTTTCATCATAAAACTGCAAAAATTGTCTTCACACACTCTCTTTAGATTTCTTTGTATTTGGTGCCAATAAATTTGGAACTTGTCAATATTTTCGTTACTTTTGTTATATATAAAAATTCTCGGGAAATAGGTCACAATAACACTTTGTTTTAACTATTCGTCTTTACGTACGTTTCGGTCTCACGACCATCATCAGAAGACTTACTATGTCTAAAAAGGGGGTTTATTAAAACTAATTATAGCACAAGCGTCCAAATCGCACAATTAAACTTCAATTAAAAGAGCCCACGCCGTCGAAACGAACAGAACCACGAATAATCGAATTGTATCGTCAGAATTAATTACAATTCGATTATTCGTGGTTCTGTTCGTTTCGACGGCGTGGGCTCTTTTAATTGAAGTTTAATTGTGCGATTTGGACGCTTGTGCTATAATTAGTTTTAATAAACCCCCTTTTTAGACATAGTAAGTCTTCTGATGATGGTCGTGAGACCGAAACGTACGTAAAGACGAATAGTTAAAACAAAGTGTTATTGTGACCTATTTCCCGAGAATTTTTATATATAATTCATACTGGGTCAAGAATCTTATTGTTACTTTTGTTTCCAAAACGTGACATTTTCAAATAACTTATTATGCTTTTAACGTTTGACACAACACTACAAAATACCGATATATTTCTGTCATTTTATCAACAAACCCCATTCATGGCCTACTAATCTTATACCTTGTTGTAAGCTCTTTATTCCATAGTATTGAACAAAATGTATACATATCAATATCAGTTAATACATAAATATGACATACATTTCCACATGATCCAGAATAACCTTCCAATGGCTCCAAAAACGGATTCTAACTTGAATATTTGTTGGAATATTATATTCATCCTACTAAATTAGTGTTACTGAGATAATCGGATGTAGATTTGGAAATCGTGCATTGATTTGAATATTTTGATAATCGGGTATTTGGAGTGTTTGCTTCCATAAATAATAATGCCTAATTTAATATTACAGTATGGATTAATAATATTGACTTGAAGCTATAAGTAAATTTTCCGAATCTTTATCTGAGTCTGTCAGGAGGAATCAGAAACAGTATGTAGGTTAGGTATTTACTTTATTTTCTTAAAACCTTTGGTAAACACCAACAGTTTGTTTATTAGATTCAAGATTATAAATAATTTGTCTTACATGATAAAATATGTGAAGAACTCTTTATTTCGTTTGTAAACAGTTTATTGAATCAAATCGTTAGTTGCACCCAGAAACATTGAAACCCTGCCCAATCTGACAATATTGGCTGACCTTGATCTAAGTCGCACATCATTCTTAACGTAAATACTACTTTAGCCAAACTGGTGAAGATCCATCATGAGGTAAGGAAAAAGTGGATAATGGGAGGGAGTTTCCTGACCCAGCTTTAGAAGAGCACTCCTCAAAGGAATATACAAGATATGAACACGAATAAGAGAGGAAAGAATCTTCGGAAATCCTTAAGTGAAAGACTACTAAACGTGAAGGAAATGAGCATACTGATGGGAGGAGACTAATTGAGCTTCATTAAGCTCCCTCACGAAGAAACTCATGGCAAGACAGGCGAACCCAGTATCTTACGAAAGCAATCAATTTAAGGTCTATTGATACCCGTCATCATCGTTAGATATAAATTATTCAGTGTGTGTATTCATCCAGTAAATGAACGAATAATTTTATCCTTATTGGTCCTTTCTTGATCGCCTTTAGGTTGCTAGGGGCTAGCGTATTAGCAGTTGATATAGTGAATCCAATGTTGATGCAGCAACGGCGATAGTAACCTAGTCGGTTAGACCTCGTCTGCATATTCTATTGCTTCGGAGAGCATAGGTTCGAAACTTATTAACGTTATTGCAGGCTAGTTTGTTGAATTTATTAATGTTTTTGAAAACAGTAGGTTAATATAGCTTATTCAAAAGTTTGTTTCTGTAATTGATTGATTTTCCTTGCTCTTGTAGACATACAGGAAACCCCAAACGGCCACGTTATCGCAGCTCATTTTGTTAAATGTTCATCCATTTTTGGGAATATTGGGTTAGTAGGTTATTTTGGAGTTTGCTTTTGTAATTGATAGATATTCCTACCCTTGTAAAAATGCAGATTGATCTTTGTTGCCTCAAGTGACGTTTTGTTCTATTTAAACAGCTAATAGACTGAAAATGAGTTCGCACTATAAGCAAGAAACATTCACCCTTAGTGACGAGAAATTCACGATTACCGGACGAATAATTTTAAGCTTATTTGTCCAGTTACTGGAAGAAGTACTCCATTTAAAATTATTTAGACAATGTTCTATTTCACAACGGTGTATTGTAGTTACAATGTAGATGTTGAAATGAATTCACTTCGTGGTGATCTGGCAGGTTCGACTATAACGATTACTAGCACGCGTTTCGCATTTTTTTTATAGCCCAGCTATTTGCGAAGTTTCACCAGATACGTAACTCATCCGGAAAGGCCCTATAAGACCGTAAGCACCGCTCGAAGTAATATGCATAATATGCTCTTTCCGAACTTGTTACGTAAAGTTAAAGTCCTATTACAATCTCATTGCTAATCCATTTTGATATATCTTCTCAGTAACTACTCATTACATTATTACTGTGTATTATGCTATGGAATACTTATGTAAGGATATCTCTATAATTTTTTGATTTATAGGTATTTAGTTGCTTAATAGTTATTCCTTCCAACTACATAATCATAAATTTTGTAATATTCATTTATAATGTTGAATGTTCATTAACAAATCATAAAATAAGTTATATTACATGTCGCAGCTCCAGCGGTCATCAGTCCACATGTTATGAAATAGGTAATCAAGAGTTTGTCATCATGTTTTATACTGACCTGGTGTTCTTAGATTGGTCAACCTATTTTTGAGTTAAAATTATATAATTCTTACTTAATATAACTTTTGATACTCAATCTTGGCCTGCGCTCAGGTTTATGTACACCAAAGGAATAAAAATCATGATGGAGGATCATTCGAAATCAAATGAAAACAAGGATACGCGCACTGTAATATTGATCAGAATTATAGATAGGAGTGTGGATGAATATATTTATAGAAAATTTTCAGCTAAGCAATGCTACCAGATCGGTAAAACAATTATTTATTTCGAAGTAGGAACATTATTCTAATACGTTAGCACAGTTTTCATTCTAAAATACCAAATATACTTACTTACAAGCTCAAAATATCTTCTACTTTGCCAAATCAATAAATGGTCTTCGCCGGAAGATATTCCTCCGTTACTAACATTTGTTATTAAGAGCTCGAATTGTTCTTCAATTATGTTATCAAGTTCTCACATACCTTTTTCTAATTTTTCTTGGACGTGCTAGATAAACTCTTGAGATTCGTCTACGTACATAAATTTTTTTTCATCCACCATTTTTAAAGCCGTATTTTTGTCGACAAATTAATTTATTCTGGTTCAGCTCACCGAGATACGTTGACAACCTTAACAACACTTTTTCATTGTAAGCCTTAGCCATTCCATCATTAAATATGTTTGATATGTTTGCTATTTATTGGCAATTGACAAAACTTCCACTACAAGTAGTGTTCCATCAAAAAGAATATTTTTAGAACGTAGTCACTGTTGAATATCATAATCTCAAGTAGCTGTTATTGGAATGTATTCCAGTCGTCTATATACTGACACTATGACATTGTCTTCTAGTTTTGGAGGTAGAGTATTTTCAGAACATTGCCAATTTCTTCGTGGTAATCCTCACTTTTCTGAGATATCCATTCTGCACCAGGAATAAATTCATCATTACTTCCAAAATAACACACTATGAGCCTCCCCCCTTTTAATTTAAATTTAACAATGTTAAAGTCAATATTTTGGTTGCAGTAGGGAATAAATTTCCTATTCATTCAACGGATTTTTCAATCCTTTTTATTTATTTATTTATTTCAATTTACATATTCACAGGATAAATCCCAAATGACACAATACATTTAAGTGAACTTACAATAATAATAAAAAAAACAAAGTAAAAAATTTTCATTAAATAAGTAATATAAAAACAAAAATATATATATATCAAAATTAATTAACTATTAAGTAGACTAGAGTGGCGAAGTTTCGATTTTAGCTGTTGATAGAACATATTAAAAATATCGAAGTTAGCACAAAATTCATTAACTGATCCACAAATATTGTTGACAGTGGTGTGCGAACCATACCTGGTGCGATGGGTTACAATGTGTAACAATGCTTGAGTACGGGTGTTATAACTTGGAACTCTAACATTAAATAGACTCAAAATAGATGGACTGTCAATAATGTTATTAAAAACTTTATAGGCGAATTTAATTCCAAAGTGTCTTCGACGTTCCTGTAATGGGGAAATACCCAAAATCTGCAAACGACTTTCATAACTATACAATTTTCTGTCAATCTTAAGCTTAAATAAAATATAGTTTACAACCTTTTTCTGCACTTTTTCTAATCGATCGATGTAAATTTTGTAGTTAGGATTCCAGATTATACATCCATACTCAAGAAAAGATCTAACTAAGGAATTGAATAACGTGATGACTGCATTAATATTTGTAAAGTTTTGAGTTTGTCTTTTTATAAATCCACAAAGTCGAAATGCTCGTTTTAGAATGTACTCAATATGTAAATGAAATCTAAGGCTTTTGTCAAAAATAATACCAAGATCTCTTATAAAAGTAACTCTCTCTAGAATGATACTATCGATTGAATAATTATACACTACATCAGAAGTTTTTCTAGAGAAGGTAATGACTTTGCACTTTGCAATATTAAGAAAATCAATGTTGAAAGATCATTCAAAAATGCTTGCCTCGATGTCCATACTGTATTACCTATCCAACCTTTTGACTTCTGGGTATATTAAGCATTTCCAAAATTCCCCAAATTTCATTAAGGTAATTCACTTTTCTATTTTTATACCTACCATCTCTGTCTACCAGCATGCTGTTCCTACCTTTTTTTAGTACTCACCTATTATAGATTGTCGTTCTCTTAAAGTTCGGTAACTCCCGGTCATCATTTACGTCTCTTAATATTTTGCGAATGTCGGGATTTCATTTCAAAAGAACTATTGACCTGATTAATAATTTTCCTCGATTTTCATTTGTTTTTGAATCCGATAACATATGTTCCGTTTTATGATCACGTTCCGTTTTGTAGCATTGTCGGGATTTCATTTCAAAAAAACTGTTGACCTGATTAATAATTTTCATTTGTTTTTGAATCCGATAACATATGTTACTTCTTATGATCACGTTCCGTTTTTCAGCAATATTCTGAACAACTTTTTCTACGTTGAATTTTTTTTTGCTTCATATTTGTAAATATTCAAAATCATTTCTTCGTTTGGCATCTAAATGGTACTTTTAATCGCTGCTCTTCGGCGATATCTGTAATAAACATGATTTTCATATCGAAGATTGCTAAATCCCAACAAGCAACAACATCGAGAATCAAAAGTAACTAAAAATATTCATAATACCAGGAAAGTATTCAATTGAAACACGATTACAAAGTCAATATACACTCACAATTAGATAACTACAATAAACTTAGACCGATCAAAATTACAGGAGTAACTAAAATCTGTCTCTGAACCAACATTGCGAAAAAAGTTCATACCGCCATTAGTGATGCGAATACCATTCGAACAAGAATCAACTATGCATTGAACCCTTTGCGGATCCACTGTAAGTTTTTTTGCCTTGGATGCTGGTCCTTCTAACCAGCCACAACTCAGCCCATGGGGCTTTCTGTGCATCCCACCTGGACGGTCAGCACCCACTCCGTAAAACTCTTCTCCTATACTAGTCTGTAAAAAAGTCTGTAAAAAAGTCCATGTGTAGTATTGTCTTCAGAAAAGATGTCCATCATGCAGCCACATTTTGTGCAGGTGTCTTTTTATTGGGATGGGCCAGTGGGAAAATCTATTATTGTTCCTCCCTAGTTCCAACTTATATTGAGTATTTCTTTATTTTGTTCGGCGGTCCTCTAGTCAATGTATTCCTGTGGCCCCAGCTCCATTCATTCCAGTTCTCTCTTGTTGTCGTTTGGCCCGTATGCATCACCGGATAGCCGTTTCTGTCACTCCTAGTACAGGTTCTGGGTCAATCTATGAGGCTGATGAGAATATTCTGCCTACTTCATCAGCTTTTCCGTTACTTCCGATGCCAAAATGTTCCAGAACCCAGATCAACGTTATTTTGTTGTGTTCTGTCAGTTCTCCATGACATTCCCATACAAGTCTTCAAGCCACAAGCCACTTTTGCTCTCTCACATATTGTAGGATTGCGAACATCTCCATATGGAATACAAAAGTGTTTATACCCAGTGAGATACTCAGTTGAGAGTTTCTTCCCTCATTGTAGATTCGAAGGCCAGTTCCTTCCCTGGTTAGTACTCGTCTGTATATACCAGGACCTTCCGCCAGGTTTGCTCCTGATGTTGTCTCTGTTTGATCTTGTATAATACCTCGAAGGATGTTGAACGAGTACATGGGAGTAATCTGGTCGGTTGGTTCCATTTCAAAAATGCTACCAATTACAATTTCCTCGATTCCTTCTTGGTCCGGTCTTTGACTTGTATTTTGCGAAGTTTAAGAAGTCCCATTCTTACCTCCCTCATGAACGTTATGCCAATTGGGGAACAATGGGAAAAATACGGAATGTTCTAGACAATTTCTTTACAGCCATTTCCTTGAAATGGTATCTAAAGAGGTCTGTGTTACCTGTTTATCAATCTCTTGTTAGACCCGTCATTTCATGAATGGTTACTTTTGAATCACATTCATTATACCCAGGTCTTAAGGAATGACATGTATAACTGACGTTATCGAGAGGTGTCAAGTGAAAATTATCTGGAAGATGATTCCATTGTGAGTACTGCACTCAATTTCAGTAACAAGTTGTTCCATCCAAAATGGATGCAATTTCAAATCATCTTCAGGCATTATTTTGACAGAAATCAGCAACATATCAGCGAAATTGAGGACTATACTCAGAATGTAGCCACTTTCTAGATTACTCTTTGTATAAATCGTCATTTAAAAATTATTTCGATAACAACCTATAACTAGAAATGTGTTGCCGCCTGCGCCTGGAGAATAGATAAATAATAAGCGTAGCAAAGTTACTCTTCGTAAATCATTTGATTTGGTTACTGATTTTTATATAGAATAAGAATAAGAATAAGAATACTTTATTTCAATATGATTATCACAAATAATTGTTACAATAAAATGAAATACGTCACCAAAAAAACAAGAAGTATGCATTTGACCTATATTAAGGATAAAAGTGAGTTAAAGTAAATATTAAATAAATAATTTAAAATTACACACAATAATAAATAAATAAAATTGGATAAACAAACATTAAATAACACCAGAAGTTAAAGGAACACACAGGTAAATAAATTAGATAAAAACAGAATATTACTATTTTATTGGCAATCTCGATTTAGATATTCCTGAGTACTGTACGGTTCTAACTCAAGAAGGAATAAATGAATTCCTTTTTTGAATTGTTTTATTTCCTGACAGAGCTGTAAAACTTTCGGCATATATATATAATTGCTTCGTATTCTATGAGATACTCTTCGTATTTGTGTAAAGATAATAATAATGAAATAAATTATTTATTTTATCATCTGCTCACAACTAAATAATATTGAAATTGATAATGTTTATAGGAAAATTTAAAAAAACAAATTTTTTGGTTCTGGCGAACAAACCCGATGCTAATGAGCCCCTAAACCACAATGCAGTTACTTTTAATCTGTTAAAGTACGTTGCAAATTTAAGTTTACTTCATTATTTGTTTTAGTTGTTGGTGTTGTTGAACGATTTTGTTGTTTTAAATCAACTTGAATCTACTTCAAAGTATTGAATCGATAGGATGTTTCCAATTTTTCAACAGTTCATAAAAGGGTGTGTTTACTTCACGATTTCACAGAAAAAGAATATTGTTCGTCATCGAACAGCAAACGATTTTTTGTAAAAATTTGAATGTGATAGGACTTTACGTTTTATTGTCGTGGGGACATCTAGACAATGCAGACGGATGTTTTCAGTTGCTTATAATAACTATCTTAGAAATAGCAATTTACTCTTCGAGACTTCGTCTGCTAAAAGTATAATAAATACATACTGCCAGCAATTTTGAAACGACTTAGTGAAATTTCACTTTAATAGTGAACGAAACTAAAAATGAAATAAACCTTCGAGTTATTATTGAAAAGATTAGATGGAGCCATAAATGTGAAAGATGGCACTGTAAAGAAAGGGTTAAACTAAAGCTGACAGCAGAGATACCTCAGGATACCCCGTATTTCTTCAGTATTGTAGTCCTTCCAAATAAAAGTTAGATATAAAACGTAATCCATTGGTTTATGGTTAGTATAATTATTAAGATTTTGTGATACCGTAGATGATATATGGATATATTCTGTCTGAAGGAACATATTTTTTGTTTATTTGAAACAAAATTTTGATCACTATTAATTTATTATTCGTGTAGCATTTTTGGGTTTTGATGAATGTGGGATTAAAACACTTAACTTTAGAGAAAATAACTTAGTAAAATAATAAACAGAAGACTATTCAGCTCCTATATTTAAGGCATTTGCATATTTTAACGTCTGCGCAAAGGATTGAGTTGAACCGCAGTAGTTGTCAGGGCCGGATTTAAGGTGGTGGAAGCCCCTGAGCCCAAGTTTGGTGGTGGCCCCTATATGTCAGAGGCTAAAAATTTTTTTTATTCATTATACAGCGACTGTATACTGAATGCAATTTTAATGCATTTTAAAATGTTCTTGTAATAAAAAGTCTGGACAATATATATTATTTAATGTACATAAATATCAATAACTTTGCACAGGTATTTTTCAAGTTTTCCTAGCCGCGAAATCGTCATGACATCGTCAAAATTCAAAGATATCAAAATATCTCTGTTGCTGCTCAAAATCGCGAGATCGTTAAGACGTGTTGAGTCATTGCCGTTCGCAATCTGTTTGTCAACAATTTTTATTTTGAAAATGATCTTTCCGCTGAACAATTCGTGAGCATTAAAACGAGATACATTTTTAATATAGTTTCAACAATAGGAAAAGTATCCTGCAGCTGTTTTTCAATGATTAACGAATACATACAATGATCGCGACTTAAGTATTTGCCTTTGTTTCCAGCAAACTGTCTGTAAAATTCGGCAAATTGTATCAGCTCGACACCAAGATTTTCCTCAACATCGTATTTGTAAATCCCAGCCAAAAGCCGTGCTTGTTTACGCAAATCATCGGAACTCAAATCCTCGAGTTCAGCCAGAAATCCGAAACGCGTAGACACTAGTTCATACGCCGCATGCCGTTGGTCCAATGATGTCAACAACTTTTATTAATCCTACAGTTTCTTCGTTTCGTACCAGTAAATTTGTAACTTTCAGAATGAGTTGGATAAAATACACCTTGAATCATATTCAAAGGGGGAACATTCAAACACTCACTCTAGAGCTTCCTTCTATTTCTCTATGATTTCTCAACAAGTAACAATTATTGTAATCAGTATTCACATTTTTACGTACCTTCATGTTTCAAGGAAACAGTTACCATATTCCATAACAGAAAGACCAGAAAAGAAATATGCATGTATTTATTATGTTGGCGAATTATCAAACATTATGAGTAACTAGTTTTCAAAATTTAATATAACAACTTCTTTTTCTAGTGGCTTGAATCCGAGCAAATTACCATTCAATGCCAAACAAAAAACAGACAAATTCAAAAAATCCGGTATCTACAGAATTCAATGTGGTGAGTGCCCAATGGTTTATGCTGGGCTGACGGGTGGCAATTTCGAATCACTTTTCAAGAACTAATCAGCATATTTCTAATCATAAAATAACAATGAATAATCTTAAAATCTTTCATACTTGCAATAAAGGGAAGTAAATGAATCTGTTGGAAAGTTTTGAGATTAACAAACTGTATAAGAACCCCGAATTCAATACACCTAATAGCCTTTGGACCTTTATCCCTCCCTATAGCTAAGTCTGTAATTTTATGTATAAATAAATCTACCTGTTGTTTCTATGTTCAGTTGATAACGATGTAAAAATCGAAATAGGTGGTGCTTATTGGAAAATAAAATCTCTTGTGGAAATTAGACAAAAAATTGTTCTATTCAATTTAATTGAAATGGATTTCCATAAAATAAATAGCTCATCGCTATCTCTGATTAAAATTCGGTTGTCGTACGTGTAGATATGGGTGATTGTTTCTTATAGTGTTTTGGTGAACTCTTTTATAGACGTTGTTGAATTCTTAATAAATAAATGCCCCTTCAGTAATCTAACTTATCTTTGTGAAGTTTTACAGTAGGGCAACCCTTTGATATAAGATAACCAAATCGTGCATTCAATAATTAGTAGTATGAAAAATAATTAATGGAGAAAATTATCAGTTTGGTCTTTTGTTCGAAAGGTAGTGAAATATCTAGATGAAATTAGTATTATATAGATGTGAAAAATGCATGTTCTTTGGAGGAACAGGTGTATGTTGTTATGTTATGGTGACTAAATTTTGCCACAGCAATAGATTCGTCACCACAAATTTAAATAGAAACGTTCAATAGTAGAGTTCTGTTAAATCGAGAAATCTGTGTTTTGACTTTAAACAATAAACGTGATATACATGTCTTACAAATAATTGTATCCGTCAATATTACTATCGTCCTTTTGAAAGGACGGTGCTTCCTCAAAATCTGTTGAAGAAATTTTCCATGTTTTTCGTTTGTTCCTTGAAGCTTAAATAGCCCCAATGTAACTCAAAAATCCAGTAATATCTGAGTTAAACTCCGCAAGGTAATATAATATTTATGGGCGATAAATGAGTCAATTTCTCCAACATGTTCCAATAACTATACTGTGTATGATCAAAGAATGCAATGGCGTGAACGTAGTTATAATCAAAACAAGCGCGTATTTAGCTTTTAATGACAAGAATAAGCTACGTGTGCGATTTCAGTTTGGTTTGGCCACTGCATTCTCTCATGACACAGAATATAATATAGTATCATAGTAGTTGAGATAACTCGACACGACAGGCCTTTATCTTGTCTCTTTTCGAGTCGAGACGAGGTAAGGTAATCTGTTTCGAGACGAGACGACCAATACCCTCTATAATACAAATCCAGGGGATATGTTGCAGTTAGTCACCCGTACGTTACACGTCATAATTCTGCAATACCGACCAAAAATCAAAAGTGTTATTTATTCTTCTCGTTTAAATGGGCTTTTCAGACGTGAACTGAGTCCTTGGTTGCACCCCATCTGCTTTTATTAATGTAAAAAACATGTATTCTATTGGTTCTGCTTGATATTTTTCCTACAATATGTAATTTAACTTAAGCTCATTGAAACAATACGTAATTATTTTAAAAATTCCTTGAATAATGTGTGACCATGTACATGTCGGTGTTGGTAATTCATTCAAAGCCGAACTAGACTTTCACGTTTCTAACCCATCTGATGAATATCTTAAAAACTTGATGTTCGAATCATCCTCTAAGTTATCTTTGACGATAGGTTCCTGGAACCTAACATTGCCTCTAGAGGTATTATTTTCCTCCAAGTTGGAATCTAGAGCCTGTATAACATAGTCATCGAATAACTCAAGGGCTAATTTAACATTTGACGTTCCAAATTTTTTGGATATAGTGCTTTCAGATTCAAAGATGTCCAAATTTTAACAGTTTATCATGTTCTAGTTTATGCGTTTATTTTAATCAATAATATGAGGCAATGTTCTCGTCTCCTTAAACACATTTGGGATATTGCATAATTTGATTGAGTTTTCAATTTAGCTAATTATTATCTATACATTTCAGAAGGTGAACCGAATTGAATAGATAAAATAACGGTCTTGAATCTTCAACTGGATGAGAATACACGATACTTAATTTGTTATTCTTAGAAAAATTGTTTGTATTCAATTTCCATTGTTCTTCGTAGTTCATTATCTTTGGGATAATATCTATTCGGCATAAATATTAACTAACAAACGTCAGTAATCTGTTCATACGTAACAAAATACGGAAAGAAGCAACAAAAGCATCCATTTAGGAAGCCATATTGCTATGCACTTTATTCAATCATAACACTTTTATACACGCTTATTTATAGGTAAATATACATCTAATCACAATAGGATACCTTTAGGAGATACATATAATTTGTCACAAGAAATAGATAAAAGTATGTTAAATTGTAATATTCATCACCTGTCACAGTTATTCCGACTATGCGCCATTACCTAAACGATACTGTCGTAAGCTTCATAAGCCTTTTGTTGATGACATCACACTGACTCTTGTACTCAGCGTATATGCCTTTTACTACAGAGGGTATTGAGACCTTTATTTGTATATGGAACAGTTAATTTTCAATAGGAAAGAGATTCCACTCACGAACATTTTTCATGGAATGAACCAACAATGAAATTTTTGTGAAATAGCGTTCTTCGTATCTCTTGTACAGCCACGCTATCGATTAATTCCCTATAAATCGGTACTAGCCTTGGATAAATGTTTACTTTTTGCTATAGTCTAAAGTGCAAGTTGATCGGCTCTTCGATATTCTTGGACATCAGCATATCAATAGGTAACTCTACTGCAAGTAGATAATGATTTGCCAATTTGAAAATGAAATAGAATGGTAACAGGAGCAGCCATTTCTCAATATTATCAATTGTTTTGAACTAGATACATGCGTAAGAAGGAAGTAGAAGTTGTCCAAACATATCGAAAGTTGAATTCGGAATGACCTTGCTCTGATAAAGCCAGCCTTACAATAATAACAGTAACATACATTGTTCAAAGAATATACTCATTCTACACATTTCTTGCATTTTATGAAACACTTTCTCATAATAGACAGGTTCAATTTGATAAACTTGCCAATCTACATTGTTTCGACTTTTACAATGTGAGTGGCGTCACGTTTTTTACGTATCGATGAAAATCAGGTTAATACGACAATTGCATGTTAAATTAAATTAACGATTTGTTGAAATTTTCGAAGGTGTGAGTAGTACGCTAAAATTATTTTTAGTGAATCAATCTACCTGTCATTCTCTCAAATATATTTCTCGAAGCTCTTGGAAATGGAATAGTTTTGATGCAGATATTCTGGGTGAAGTTAACCGAAGCTATGTTACTATAGTATTTGATAGATAGATAGTTTATTCACCATGTTACATATAAATACATTATATGCATCAATATATCATAAATTGATACTTAGTATTTTTACGTTGAGAAGGATATTACTTCATACTTGGTTACTTTTGCAACCAATTCTCTTCAACAACTTCCCTAACTAAGTGCCACGCTTCCTTCGACAAACCAGGTATATTTCATTTTTACAGTGGGCAACACATTACAGAGTTGCCGATATAAATTGTACATTTCTTGATTTGATTTGAAAGTTCATATATTTGTTATGAATCCAAATTTTAATAGAATTAAACTGTATTGGTACTGGACTGCAATTCTACCTCCTACGTACATTTCGGTCGGGTGCTGTTCAAATTGCGAAACGTTTACCTACAGTTTTTTATAATAAAGAAGAATGAATGTGTAAATACGTATATTTATCAATCTCGACGGGACACGTTTCTTCGAAAATGGTACTGTCGTTCATTCCTGGCACAAAAACGATGAATGTTGCTGAAGCAATGTGTATCGTACTTCAGCTAGTTGTGCAGAAAGTTTTAATCTTAGTGCAGAACTAATATTTTCTTCAAAAATAAAAGAATTCGATCGTCATGGTGAAATGTATCAAAACAATTTCTTAAATTGGTTTGAATTTAAATATTTAATAAATTTAGAAAAATCACCACCATCGTTATGGATATTGAATGAACTTCCAACTAGCACTCCAAGAAATGTGATATGCAATAAAGATTGAGAATTAATAAAATACCTATAGTCCAGTCCCTCTTATTATACAGGGTGAGTCAGTTTTTTGTAGACAAACTTCAACAGGAGATAGAACAGATGTTTTTAAGGAGAAAAGTTCCTATAAACATATGTCGTAGAAGGCTTCGTTTTGGAGATACAGGGTGTTGAAATTGAAAAAAAAATTTTGTTTTTTGCGAATATCTCCGGAACCGTTTATCGTACAGAAAACAGCTTTTGTGAGCTATGTTCTGTGCGGTAAAAAATTTTTTTTTAGTCATAATTGGTGAATATTTTGAAGGGGTAGTGGGTGTTTTTCTCCCCAACTTCTACGCCACTGAAAAAAGTACGGTTTTGAGACAACCATTTGAACCGCCAATATTTTCTACACAAAAAAGGTACTCTTGGTCATAAGCTCTAAAGTTGACCGTTCTCGAGAAAAATCAACTTTTATGTTGAAAAACATGGTCAATCCTTTGGTTTTGTTACTTGTTCTAACGTTTAAATAAATTTTGTTTAATTAGTAAGAATTGACCATGTTTTTCAACATAAAAGCTGATTTTTCTCGAAAACGGTCAACTTGAGTGCTTATGACCAGGAGTACCTTTTTTGTGTAGAAAACATTGGCGGTTGTCTCAAAACCGTACTTTTTTCAGTGGCGTAGAAGTTGGGGAGAAACACACCCACTACCCCTTCAAGATCTTCACCAATCAAGAGTAAAAAAATTTTTTTTATCGCACAAAACATAGCCTACTATGAGTAGAAAATGCTTACAGAAGTTGTTTTTTGTACGATAAACGGTACCGGAGAAATACGCAAAAAACGAATTTTTTTTTTCAATTTCAACACCCTGTATCTCGAAAACGAAGCCTTCTACGACATATGTTTATAGAAACTTTTCTTCTTAAAAACATTTGTTCTATATCCTGTTGCAGTTTGTCTACAAAAAACTGACTCACCCTGTATATACACCACTCATAATACTTTAGCTTGTTCAACACTTGCTAACTTATTCACTACGAATACTACCTACGTCTGCCTCAATAAACAATAATACAAGAACCAAAGAATGCACCAACAATCCGAACAATTGCTCCACTGCAATTTCAAAAATTTGATTACTTTTGGAACAGACCTCGTAATTCTATTTTATGGAAACTCAGTAATTATACATTTTCAAGAATTAAAACATTGGAATATTTACTTGATCTCTCTATTTATCATAACAACCAAATTTAAATGAATTCAACTCCTTCAATTCAATGAAAAGCAAGAGTGGAAACAATAGTGTGAAATTCCCTGACATAATTTAAATTCATCTGAAAACTTGAGATATTTCACAGAATATCACTTATGGGGTAATTTCACAACACATCTCTGAATAAATCCATGGATATTTCTATGAATCAGTTCCGTTAATTATTGGAAGCAATTATTATATCTCGTAACCTCATGGATATGGAATTACTGTAAGCCCAAAATCAGTTGGTGTTACTGAATATAAACAAGTATCTAAGTTCGAGGTTATTATTCTTTGAAAAAGAATGTGTTCGAGACAGCAACGTTGACTTTTTCAAGGTTACTTGATAAATCTAAATTTATTAATTTGATCAACCGTGTAGTTTTTGTTGCTTCCTCAAATTCCATAAATTCAGGATTTTTCAAGTGAACAATCAATCAATCAATTTTGAACATGCACAAAAATAGAAAGAGAATATTTCAGTTAATAATTAAATTCTACGTTTAAAATGACTTCAATTTACACTTTATAGTGTTGCCTAATGTGGGTTATTACTAAGCCGTCTTATGCATTTATGATTTGTGCCAAATATGACTAAGTACTTTCTGTAGTTTCAAGAAAATCAAAGTTTTTTTGGAAGACCTATATTTACTAAGAACATTTTGTTTGAAATGTATTCCTCCATCACTTGTTAAATTTGTGCACTAAAATTCGAATTATCCTGTACATGGTTATAATAAAGTAAGGGATATATATCTACATATTATAAATTTTTAAGAAATTAAGCTGAAAAGAATAAGAAATCGAAAATCAGCTACTTATCTACATAATGAGATTTCTTATGTCCTCGAACACTGGGTACCGCAAATGTTAGATATGACCTCCATTTTGTTAAGTGTATCCCTTTTAGAATTTTACTTAAAGTGTTCCAAAGCGTGGTGGTGTACATTTCAAATCGTGTTCATATTGCATTCACACTACTGACCCCTAGCGGATTCCTGTAGATTCCTGAAGAACTTCTGCATCTTGGACATCATTAATACTTGGTCACCCTAATCTCGGAAGGTCAGTTACACACAAATTTGCTATCAAATTACAGTACGCAACCATTTGACAGGAACCTTGTGCACTCATATCAAATATTGTACTGAACCAATTCTTGTTTGCAGATCCATGTTATTACAGTGGATCGTTTGAATGTATATAAGATTCATTTTGAGAACAATTCTCTAAATTTTGATGATTTCGTTTGACACTTCTATCAATAGTTGCCACAACAACTCTTTAGCTTACCATAGATAAACAAATACAGAAATCAAATTATTGAAGCAACTAGATTCCGTTAACTGTCTGCTATTAGCTTAATTTCTAAAAACTGTATAATTAATTTGAAGTATACCGCTTAATTTATGATAATCTCATATATTGATCATAAGTTTAACCTAGAGAAGAGTCCGAAATTAATATTTAAAAAATTTTTGAATTGACATCATCGATACTTTTAGCAGATCATGCGGAATAAATCTTAAGACTTTTATTCCTAATAATACCATGGTGGTAATAAGCAAACTCATTCCACTATTGCACGTGACCACAGAATTACTCTGTGATATCATGACATAATGATAATGCGTAGAATATAAAACATACAGTTGAAACACATATATTGTCAATTTGAATGAACTTTCAATGTCAGACGTAGGTAGTAGGGATAATATTCTAATATATTCAATTCATGGTGTTAGAAAGCTAGTGAATATACAGAGTATCCCAATTTTTAGCAGCTTGGTATATGGGAATCTCGGTACCTACAAAATTAGGAGGTTAATTGAATGGAGAATGTTTGTTATTAAGGTCCGGTTTCGAAAATTTTCAATTTCCCGTAATTTTCAAGATATTTTGAAAAAGGCACAAAATGACAATTTCTTTACTTCCACTTTCTCCAGTTGTTTGGGGAGATATATAAAAAGAAATGACACTTTTGTGTTAGCATCATCCAGATCTAAAGTTTTCCTAAGAGTGATGATCTTTGAGAGGAAATTTCCTACCAAAACTTTATACCAATCGATAAAAAAGTTATGAAAAAAAATGAGCCTTCAATTAAACTGCTCAATGTTACGCTCCATATTAGTAATAACACATTGCACAGTAAGTACGAAGTTCAACAAGTACTAAGTTCAACAATTATGACGCACATAGGAACAATAAAATTCGAATGTTGACAGCCTACTATTTATTTTATGTTAAAACACACCTTACCTGACTGAAGTTGTTTCTATCAACGCCATTACGTAACACTGTGTAAATGAATAATTGATTTTTATTTGTGGGGATACTGAAAAAATTAATTCTGGGCCTTCATAAAATGCCTACTAGTATTTCTAGTTTGAAAATTTTTTAGTAGAGGAGACAGTAAGGAATGGCATTGCAGCCATGAATCGAAATAGGTTAAGGTTAATACGGCCAGATGAAAAAATAATGGGCGAAATATTGAGCAGTTCAAGTGAGCTTGTACATAATTTTTTTCAATAAATTGTAATAAGGCTTAGATGTTATGGTTTGAAATCCCCTTTTCAATTTTTTGATGATTTATCAATGTCCAAAACGTTGTAAAATAATCGAGCGTGGCACATAGCTCTGAAAGCATCCAAAAGTTTAAGAGTTGCAGATTTTAGAGCTTCAAATAAATGGGTAGGAAAATGTTGTAAACGACACAATATTACTTCCAAAACAGTTTGTGCTGAATCAGCCGGTATTGACATGCACATTGTTGAAGACTTTAAAAGAAAACTGCAGGTGATATTAAAGGATTATTCTCCAACAGCCGATGAAACTGGTCTCTTCTACCTTGCGAATGCCTAACAAGACGTTCACAATAAAATCTGATGGTTACACCAGTAGCCCGTTATATGGTTGGGAGAAGCAAAAATCCTCGTTGCTTCAAAGGAGCACATATAAACAAACTGCTTTTTCAATGGGTGTTAAACAGAAGATCCTGGATGACGACAGGAATAATGACCACTTAGAAAAAAGGAATAGAAATGTCGTATTATTTGTAAATATAGCCACGTCTCTTCCCAAACTGCAATTACAAAATGTAAATATCATGTTCCTGTCTCCAAATACAACCTCACGCTGCCAATTAGTAGACCAAGGGATTATCCATGGGGTTTTGAGGTAGCATAGAGGGAATATCTGTTAAGAAGACTTCTGACTTTCACCAACAGCGATAATTCTCACGAAGAAGTAAACACCTCTGATGATGACTACTTGGTAGCCGAGAGGTCCTCAGTACTTTAACAGTATTTTTAGTGGATAAGGATAGTTATTGCATATTTATAGTGCCAGTCATTTTAATTTATATGTTCATCAAAGTAGCAATTTTTTGTGGTGCCGTAAGTATTCCATCCATTGTAATATAATTATTATACAGAGTGTTCCAGGCTTTAGTAGCAGTACTTCAGCAGTCGATAGAAAATTTGATTTTGAGAAAAAAATCCTATCAACATATATGCACAGACGCTTAGTTTTTGAGATACAGGGTGTTGGAATTGAAAAAAGAATTCGGTTTTTTGCAACTATCTCCGAAACCGTTTATCGTACAGAAAACAGCTTTTGCGAGCATTTTCTACTCATAGTAAGCTATCTTCTGTGTGAAAAAAAATTTGTTTCTAGTCATGATTGGTGAAGATTTGGAAGGAGTAGTGGGTGTTTTTCTCCCCAACTTCTACGCCACTGGAAAAAGTACGGTTTTGAGACAACCAATTGAACCGCCAATGTTTTTTACACAAAAAATATACTCTCGGTCATAAGCTCTGAAGTTAACCGTTTTTGAGAAAAATCAACTTTCATGTTGAAAAACATGGTCAATTCTTACTAATCAAACAAAAATTATTCAAACGTTAGAACATGTAACAAAACCAAAAAATTGACCATGTTTTTCAACATAAAAGTTGATTTTTGTCGAAAACGGTCTACTTTAGAGCTTATGACTGGGAGAACCTTTTTTGTTGGTGGTTCAAATGGTTGTCTCAAAACCGTACTTTTTCCAGTGGCGTAGAAGTTGGGGAGAAAAACACCCACTATCTCTTCAAAATCTTCACCAATCATGACTTAAAAAAAAATTTTCATCGCACAGAACATAGCTTACTATGAGTAGAAAATGCTTGCAAAAGCTGTTTTCTGTACGATTAACGGTTCCGGAGATATTTGCAAAAAACGAAATTTGTTTTTCAATTTCAACACCCTGTATCTCAAAAACTAAGCGTCTGTGCTTATATGTTAATAGGAATTTTTTCCTCAAAATCAAATTTTCTATCGACTGTTGAACTTCTGCTACTAGAACCTGGGACACCCTGTATACCTGCTTACAAAACGAACGTAAATAAAACAATATTCTTTCCCACCCTCTTGGTAACGGTATCCTCTTCACAGCGTCCATTTTTACAGTTTACATTATGTGACCGCTATGTAAAGGTTTTACTGTATTTTATCTCATAATATTATATGGTAAGAACTGACCCATGGCTCCATATAGATGATATAAATCATGAATTACGATATTGTAAATTAAATGTATGTCGAAATCCCTTCCGGGAAACTGAAATATTGGTCACATTTCATTCCCAATACGAATGAATATGTTAAGGCGGCCCAGCTTAGAAAGTAAAAGTTGTTCTTACTTAATTCTCATTGTCACCTTGCCGTACTGCCTTGTGACAAATCAGACTAATGTTTTAAATAAATACGATCATTTATACCTGCATTGAATTGAAGAATGTTGTATTAGCTAACTGTTTTCGCAACCTACACTAACTCATCTTCCATAATAAAATATGAGGCTTATGCAATAGTCTTTATTCTTATTCAAGAGAAATCTAAATATATTTACTTATCTATGAACTTGGTTTTTTACTGATTCTGCACATTTTCCGAATATACAATTCGGATCTTCATTAGGAATTATAAGTATGCGTAATAATGAATTGAATTCATTCAGATTGCATCAAATCAGAAGCACTGATATCATTTTTAAATTTTAATTCATGTTATTAATTTATTTCTGGATAAGATATCAAGTATTTGTAGTTCGATTGGCATTTTATTTCTGCAAGCTATGAATTATTATTTAGTTGCTTAGAGAATAATAATTTGAATAAAATTTCGTAGCTTCAGTTTCAATCAATCAAAGCGGGGGTGAACAAGTCCTGAGCACTCAGATCACTTGATTGGGTCCATGGTGCGCCCCTTGAAGCAAGACACAGTCCAGCAGGCTTGAGGCAACGCTGAAGGCGATTGTACTGCTTGGACCGATGTCTCTCATAGTCTCAGGCGGCTTGTATCAATACCCTCTATAATTCAAGGCCTGAACGCTCGATAGTGGCGTCACAAGCCAGAGGCTATGTTGCAGTTGGTCACCCTTAAGTACAGCACAATGCTGCAATACAGACAGTATATAAGAGCTTTTGTTCAAACGAGGTAGCCAGACTCGAACTGAGTCCTTAGTTACACCCCCTTCCTCTTATTAATGTAAAAAATCTGTTTTCTGATGTATCTGCTTTGAATTTTTGTAACGACATGTAATTTGAATTAAGATCATTAATCAATACGAAATTATTTCTTAAATTCCGTGAACTGTGTGACCCTGCAGTATGTGTCGGGTGTTGTTAATTTATTTAAAGCCGAACTTAACCACGTATCTAACCAATTTTTAATACATTACTTGAAACTTGAATCATCTTCTGAGTTACCTTTGACTATAGGTTCCTGGAAAATGTTCCTCAATAGTTCCTTTGAGGGCAACATATTCATTGAATAACTTAAGGACTAATCTAACATTTTGACGTTCCGAATTTGTAGGATCCTAATTTTAACAATATATCATGTTTTAGTTCATGCATTTTCTTAAAACATAAAATGAGGCAATGCCCTCGTTTCCCGAGTCAGAGTTCGGATACTGCATAACTTGATTGGGTTTTAAATTTAGCCAATTATTCCTTATACATTTGAGAATGTGAACCGAATCGAATATAGATAAAATAATGGTTTTGAATCATAAACTGGATGAGGATTCACAATATTGAACATGTTTTGGTTTATTCAATTTTTCCTAATTTAAAAATAATAATTGAAAAAATTCCGACTTACTACGGTACCACTACGAAAATATTGTTCTGTTATTGTTATTGTTACTACCATGAAATCTTTCACAGGGACAGCTGATATCCATTGTTTCCGCAGCTCATTATATTTAGGAAAACTAAATATTTGAACTTTTGAACCACTGTTATAATTTCTCGTGCATCTAGGAGCACAACATTCATTCGGCATATACTGGATGTTTTAGAAAGACCTCCCGTAAATGCAGCGGACGGTAGATCTTACAAAAATAATCAGATTTTTCACATAAGCTATAGTCCTATCTTCTTTCATTTCGGAGATACGGGCGTAGAATTTAATTTTTTTCAAACGAAATTTTGCTGTAGCTCCTGTGCAGTTGAAGAAATTCCGTTGAAATCTGGTACTCGGGGGTTTCAGAAGACGCCGAATAAGATAGTTTAGTTAATTTCAGGTTATGTGGTAGAGGTCGCTGGGTGCGCCACTTTTTGACGTTTCTTTTAGCCTTAACTTTTTGAGAATAATTTTTTTGTTTTCTTTGCACATTTTTCTGGTTAACAATGTTATTCCAAACAAATAATGTACTCTTGTTGAGGTTCTCAAAATCTCACCGTTTTCGAGAAAAACGTTCATTTAGAACGTAACAAGAACTCATTAACAATTTTACTTACTACCTAAATCGCGTATATGTTCATTTAAACGCGTTTTTCTCGAACTTTAAAGCAAAAAAAGATATCGATGTGCGGTTTTGATTTTTTTTTTGCAAATTTAATCTAATTTCCGATTATCATGTCATAGCTATACCGTATGATCTAAGTTTTTGGAATAAAATCAATGAAACTGTTATCATTACAAATTACGCCCTCTATGAATTTTATTAGGAACTGTCGTGTACCAATAGATACAACAATTGAAAGTACATACCTTCTCTTCTATACAAACTAGAGGTTACTAAAATCGAATGAGTCGTTTATAAACTTCATCGATTCAAATAATTACACTTTCAATAGCTTCCCCCACTCTTATCAAGGTCGGTATGCCAATGAGTTTTGAACCAAAATGATGTAAAATTGTCTAACCTTCCTAATGATGTTAACCAAGATTTTCCTTAATGCGAGAATTTCCGGAGAAACGCGTTTAGATGAACATGATAAAAACTTATTAACAAATTTACTTACTACCGAAATCGCGTATGTTCATTTAAACGCGTTTTTTCCGAAAACAGTGAGATTTTGAACACCTCAACAAGAGTACATGATTTGTTTGGAATAAAATTGTCAACCAGAAAATATGCAAAGGAAACAAGAAAATTATTCTCAAAAAAGTTAAGGCTAAAAGAAACGCTGAAAAGTCGTGCGCCCTCTACCGCATAATCTGAAAATAACTAAGCGCCATCTTGTTCGGCGACCTCTGAAACTTCCGAGTACCAGATTTCAACGAAATATATGTAACTGCACAAGAGCTACAGCAAAATTTCGTTAAAAAAAATAAATTCAACGCCCGTATCTCCGAAACGAAAGAAATTCAAAAATATAATTCCTGAGAAAACTAAATTAAAAATATGTAATGCCCTTATCCAACCAAAAATCGATTATTGCAGTGCAGTTTATTTTAATTTTCTATCGGCACACAACAAAAAACGACTGCAACAAATACAGAATGCTTGCATTCGTTACTCCTGTAGAGTCAAATATCGTACACATATATCACCTTATCTAAATAAGTTACAAATATTGAATATACAAAGCAGAGTCAAATACTTATATATCATGTTATTATACAAATTATTGAAAAATAAATGCCCAGAATATTTGCTCACCTCATTAATTAAACGATCTATGATACACTTTATAAATATTAGATGTGACTCGTTCACGATACCCAAACATTCAACGTCAAAATTTAAAGGCTGTTTTGCTTATATGGCTGCTGTCCTTCTGAACGAAGTTATCAAACATCGGGCAATGGACGGTTGAGCCCCGCGGTCAGAAAAAATTGTGCATGTAATAAAGTAATATGTGACAATTGCGCCCCAGGTCCTTCCTACAATAAAGGACGATTGAGCCCCAACCACCTGTTTTACGGCATTAAAATAGTATAACTTAAAAATCTTGCTTAAAATTGTGAATGAAACATAATGATAAATGTTATACATATATTTATTAAATTAGTAAAAAATTTAAAACCGTGTTTAACAAAATATTTATCAAATTACTAAAACGAACTTAAGCTAAAATAGGTTATTTTTACTTATAGGTACCTAACTACTTTTTTACAAATTTGTATGAAATACTTTTTACAAACTCAAATGGAGTTAGCTCATTATTTTTATATAAACTAATTAAATTAGTAACATATTCTTGTCGCTTCTTATATTTACTGTTTCCAGAAGGCGCTGGTAAAAGTACGCTATTTATTTTGATATAGGAGTTTAACTGAATATCGGATAAAACAGCTATGAACCTGAATATGTCTCAGTATGAAATCTTATTATTCCTAAATATGTCGGGATGTGAAAAATAAAAGCTCGAATTTAAGTGACTATGAAATGACACAAGCGTTAGTGTTTCGTTCAGTGGAGTTATCACAAGATGCTCATATATCTGGTTGAAAAGTACAATCATCGGATATATAGTTATCAACAAGATAATCGTCATATTCGAGAACTCGGGCATCTTCAGGGATAATAGAATACAAATCTTCGGCAAACACGTTCACTACATCGGCGGGGTCCAAAAATAATAGCCCAAATGTCCATCGTAATCATTTACCTATTGGCGATTCTGAACTCCGATATTCAGAAACTAGTCCTAGATTTTGTATCTTCCTAAACCAGGATTAGGTTAAGTGGAACCTACAGCCTATGATGGTAACATTAGGCCAATTTTGCCTGATACTACTGTGTATCGCTTTTTCAAAATCGCACACTATTTCTTTGGGATTCAACTCTAAATTTACAGATTTTGAATAATTAATTAATAACTGAAAAGCTTTATTATTAGTTTCCGTATGTTTATTAAGAAGTAAAATAAATACTAGTGGTATGTAGTGTCCATTTTCTACGGTATGAATGGTGAAAAATTGCTTAAAAAACTTTGGACAATACTCGAACGTCCCATCTACAAAGAATTTCGGCCTCGAGCATAAGTAACTTAAGTTTGATACACAAGAAAATATAATAATATTTTGGCTAAGAGAATTTACCAGTAAGAAGTTCTCGCCTTTGTTGGTTTTACAGTTGTATTATATAAGTGAGGTGTGAACATCTTCTACAGATCAAGGCAGACAAGGCAAAATGTTTCTTCTTGATCTGTATAAACTTTTTCGTACATTGCTTATATCAGCCACCGTCACATTTATATCTCCTGCACACCGTATACCACTATTGATAATTTTTGAGGGGCGTTGAGAAATATCTTCGACTGCCTTTCTTTTAAGTAAGTTTTGAAGCTTCTGCAAACCAAAAAGAAATCTCTATCAGCGCGAGCTCACAAATCGATATCGATGTTTTCCAGAGAGCTAGATGTATTAAAAAACTTGACTCACCTTTACTTCTAATTTTTCATTGATGGGATGATTATGTTCTCCGTTTCTCTTTAAAAGCACTTCTTCTGTCTTAACGACAGAAATCGAAGCCGTTTTTCGTACACCTATAGATAACTCCTAACGCCGTTTCTTTATTTTTTCGAAAAGTATACTTATCAACGATAAGTAATTTTTTTCCACGTTCACTGATCATTGACTCCATTTTAATTTAAGTAAAACTATAAATTTAAAACGTTCGTAAGCACAAACAGCCGACAAATGAATAATTATTGAATATCATGAATGGGTGGCGAAACAGAGGTGGGTGTTGGGAATTCCTAAGCAGGTACCTAAACTGAATTCGGGGCCCAATCGACCTATTGCTTAATCGGGCACATTGCTACCATAAAACTATCAGGTACCTTTGAGGGGCGCAATTGACCTGTACCCCAAACATCTTAGTTTGAACGAAAGTAACGTAAAGTCGTTATATTATGAAGTATCTATTAACTAGACAAGGTAATCTGAATAAATAATCTGTATTTGCTTTCATAGCGGGTAAAAATGAAAATCAGCCTTGGCTGAATTTTTACCTATTGTGTTTATATTATAGGTATAGTTACATGTATTTTTACTAAGCACAATAAAGTTCATTTATTATTATTATTATTAAGATAGGACCATGATTTATATGAAAAATCTGATTATTTTTGTAAAATCTACCGTCCCCTGCATTTACGGGAGGTCTTTCTGAAACACCCTGTATAAATAACTAAGAAACGCCAGTAAATCGTACGTACGACACAAACGCGGGAAGAAACAACATAAACATTCACTTAGGAAGCCATTTTGCAACTCATTTTATTCAGTCATAATACTTGTATACAAGCTTATTTAAGGTAAAAACACTTTCCAATCACACCTTAGGAACAGGTGAAACTAATAATTTTCCACAAGAAAGTGTTGAGATTTTTCAAAAAAAATCGCAGTAGCTGTTTTTACTTCCATATTATTCCGAAAATCTGTATATAAAATGTGTTCTGAATACGTTTTTGCATATGTGATAAATTTATAAGGACAGTGAGCAGGTATTCTTTGAAAGTACCTAGACGAGATGCACATGTTTCGATAACATCGTGAAATTGACGAATTAATTTAAAATTATTAACTGTTCAAAACAACCACCCTTTCGTCTAGTAGAGAGATCATATTTTTTCACTAAGGAAGTAATTTGAAATATAAATAAAAACAATAGTTAACGGAGGAAATCGATGTTCTCGTTTTGTTCCGTTATTCGGTTATACACTACATAATTGAGTGAAAAAAAAATTATTTGTCTTGGGAATTGATTTTAGAGAGTGTTTTTATTATAAATTTAAATGATTGAGTACGCTCAGTGATTTCGATATCGAATGCGTGTCAAGTAATTTCATAAAACTATTCACTTATTCATAATGTCCGGTATATTAGATCTTATCACGTTGTTAAACAAAGAGGTTATCTATTTAAATATTACAACAACTTTCATTGTTTCAGGAGGATGAGAAGGCCGCCTGGGTTTTGGATACTCCTAACGACAGGTATGTACCTATCACATTATCTTATGTTTTTATGTCTATAATACGAAGATGAGTGTGAAATTTCACAACCTGATCACAATTATGTGGGACATAATGTCAATAATTACATTGGACATGTTCTACTATTGAAATTGAAAAGTTACACTCTAATCTCTTTTAATCAAGTTCCTGCCAATAAGCAAGGTCAAATACCTAAATTGAACTTATTTGGCTGGAACTCTATCGAAAGTGTTTCAGAGTGCAACGACGCTACTTAAAGCTGAGTACATATCGGAGCAACAACGAGGAACTGTTGTTGCTGGTTGTTGTCGAAAGTAAATTTTGTTTATTTTAAACCAACGTAATTAGAGAATCATTTGAATTTTGTTACTGTTTTAAGGTAACATTGTAACTTTTAGCTAGTCGTCCACATTGGTGTGCTTGATACAATGTCCAATAACGACTAAAGAAGATTTCAACCTACTACATTTGTAGTAATAAGCAATGAAAAATAAGTTATGATCAAGTAATCACAGGGCCGGATTTAGAGTAGTGGGGGCCTGTGGGCACAAGTTAGATGGGGGCGCCCCTATGGTAAACGGTAATATTAAATGCCACAAAATATTTTTACAATACAAAATCATGATGCGATTGTAATGTCTACTTTTCTGGGAGATATACATATTATTTATTTGTACATATATTAATTATCGTTACAAAGGCACTTTTCGCACTTTTCTCGTCGATCAAGTCGTCAAATTTTAATTAATTAATCATTGCTACTCAAAACCGGGAGGTCATGGAGACGTTTTCGGCTCATTACCTTTCGCAATCTGTTTTTTTAATAATTTTAACTTCGAAAAGAATCTTTCAGCCTTACAGTTAGTGATCATCAGAACAAGACAAATTTTTAAATTATCTGGACATTAGGAAAGGATCCTGCATCTGTTGTTATTATATTATGTTTCAAAGCAATGTGATAGCAGAAATAACTTATTTCAATTTCTACCTGCCATTACTTAAATATCAAATATGCAATATTTCCTCCTTTTCTAATGTAAAATAAGTAATTAAGATATGTGAATACAAATTCTGCATGAAATTAGGCAAAAATTATTAATTTATTACTATATTAACAAAATCATCTTATCATTTTTGTTGAGAGCAAAATTTAGTTTGATATATTATACTTGGTGGGGGGCTGAGCGGCGACCGCCCACTCTGCCCACTCCTAAATCCGGCCCTGATTAATCATCCCTCAATCGTAGGAACCAAAAATATATTGAAAATGATTAGAAATAGATAAAGATGTGGAAAGACGTCAATTATATTCGATATTATAAATTTATTTGAATTGACAACCCAGATAAAACCACTACATCTAATATACCTACGTTGAAAATACTTTTTGCGACGGTGACTCTATCGATGATCTTATTAGATGTATGTTAGACAATTTAATGTTCGACCCAAATACGTCTATTTTATATAGTTTTATAATATAAAAATATTCGTGTCTGACATAGTGATAGCTAAACATGGACAGACTATCGATGGCATCGATAGTAATGCATTATTGGTATTATCGATAGTTGTCACCGATAGTGTCGAGTTTCTTAAGAAAATTACATGGTGCTTACGAAGTTACCAACCTGGACTTGATTTAAGATGTTATATATTTGGAGTGAATCGACAAGAACCAACTTTACCCAACCGAGTGTATTTGATTATATGTCCTTTATAGTTGTTTTGTGGTCGTTGTTACTATTGACACATCTTGGTTTGGAGCTTTTCACTTTTGTTTTTCGTAGTTCCTCAAAACACAGAACAACTATCACGGAAGTCCCAAACATCTGAATTCAAATTTCGTATTCCATTACTCCTGTTTTATAGACATCGCCGTACTCATGTTAAACGTAGAACAGTAGAATTTATGAGTAAATCAAGTGTGGAAGTAGTTAAAAAAAGTGGGATAATTGAATGTGTTACTATTTTCAACAATTTTGTCCATAAGAATATTATCAAACAAGTACAAGCGATTTGAAATAAATCGTCTGAAGTATTCAAGTATACCAGGAAGCTCAGTACTACCCTCTGGGAGAATATTTTCTGAGACAGGTTAAATAATGATTGGAAAAGAAAGCAAAGAGAACGTATATTTGTAATATTTTTTGGTATTAAACGACCAATGTTGATTTTTGTTTTCTTTATTCCTTTCAGTTCATTTGGCCAGCTTATTAGCGATTTGCAAAACAACCGAAATGACATAAATTCGAAACTACTGTCAATTCCTGTTTCTTTTCAAAACAATCGATAGCTATCGATAGTTTTTTTCACCTGCGAAACTCTCGATAGTTGAAACTATCGATGTTTAGCTAACACTAGTCTGACACATCTAAAATATCTCTTTGGGTGAATATTTATATTATATGTTCATAGAGGTCCATAAAACCTCCTTAAAATACATCTAATTTCAATTTATCGTCTCAAAATACCAATTTTTTGTAGTTTCATTCCTCAAAAACAGACAATTAAATATACGTTTTTAAGAAATCCATAATGCTACTCTATATTTTTGTGTTGAAGACCTCACCCATTCTACTAGATTGGTGATAATATCTGTAGGTATGCCTAAAAGCCCTTACGTAAAATATACATTGGTTAACCAAATTAACCTAGAACAAAATACTGCAGGAGGAACATAAAAGTACAAAGTTGTCCGAGTTCATTTATGTCCTTACTGGTTTTCTTGTATAATTTCTCTTTAATGTAGCCCCAAAAGAAAAATCCGAGGGAGTTAAATCAGGTGATCGTGATGGCCACCTCACTGGTCCGTTATCTCACATCCAGTTTGTAACCCACTTTTTCGGTACTTTGTCTCGAGTGCCAGATTTTGTTTGCGAGGTTTGCTACCCGGAAGAGTTTTCTGTGGCGACGGTCTCTTCTGAGTGCGTTATACAGCCTGTGCTAGGGCAACTTCAGCGAACTACTAAGCCGGGTTAATTGAACTAAGTCTTAAAAAGATCTACGGACACCAAAGCGTGCTAAATGGGTATCTGTACGGCGGGTAACAAGCTTCAGTCGAGAAAACTCTAGCAAGATCGGTAAAGCAACAAGCAAATCTAATGCATAAATCTCATTTAGTTTTCTCAAATAATATACCCCTTGTTATAGATGGGTCCTAAAAAATTCACCACGGAGAGAGAAAATAAAAAATGTTATTATGTAATGCTCTATGATTTGTGTCAGCGCCGCTGCAATTCCTATATCAGAGGCGTCGGTTTGTAGGGTAAATTGTCGGCTGAAATCAGGACAAGCCAACACTGGAGCACTCGTCAATATGACCTTTACTTTGTCAAATGCTGCTTGTTGTTCATCACCCCAGTTCCAACGACGGTTTTTCCTCAATAAGCTGGTCAACGGACTTGCAACCTGTGAGAAAGAGGGTACGAATCGACGGTACCAAGAGGCGATTACCAAAAAGCGACGGAGGGCTCTTGCAGTTGACGGGCTGAGAATTTGCATAATAGCTTTTATTTAATCCGGGTCGGTATGAATACCTTCGGCGGTGACGACGTGTCCTAAATATTTGAGAGACGTACGGCAGAACTAACACTTTTCTGGATTAATCCTTAAGTTGGCTTGTCGTGATCGGCGCAAAACTTTTCTCAAAAAAACGAGTCTCCCATTGCGATGATATCGTCTAGATATGGGAATGCATGGGAATCCATTTCCGGTCCGATGATGGCATCCATTAATCGTTGAAAAGTGGCCGGTGCTGAGTGCAATCCGAACGTCATAATTCAAGAACTTCGTTACGAGTTATTTCAAAAGTTGGTATCCAATAATTCTGAAACGGTTCTGATATTATGAGGCGATGCACCATCTTGTTGGAAGAACTGATTTCTTGCCTCGAGTAAGAGAAGATTGTCCATAAATTCTTCAATAATTTTCTGGTTCAAGATTCCGTAGTACCATTGTCTCGTAGAGCACTCCAAACACTAAGACCAAAGCGTTCCTGAGGGCTCATATAAGATCAATGGTAGTGCTCGTTAAGCACTGCTGATGTATGTTTCATCTGTCCAAACTACATTTTTAGAGAATAATAGATCTGGTTCACATTTTTGACGATACCATAAGCAAAACTCTAATTTTCGTTGGAAATTAGTTGATGTTGTTTCCTTATTGCATAAGTCTTGGATTTGTATGTCTTCAAAATACCCAAAGCTTGACGTCTTGAAATACCAGATTCAGCTTCAATCTGACGACTTGAAATTGGAAGATTTGCAACCTTTATTTCATACTAGTTTCTTCAGCATTGTCAATGTTGTAACTTTGTGAACTTGGCTTTTTGGAGGATCCACAATTAGTAAGATTTCCTTTTAACCTCTTGGAAATAGCTTAACTATGTTGTTTTCTTTCTGGGTAACAATTGAAACATAACATTTCAGATGAAATATCTCAGTTTTTATCACTTTGAATAAAGCTTTCTAACATATCATTTTTCTCGTAATCTTCACTTTTACGATTAAATAAGTTAATTGTTATTATGACGGAAAGAAAATCGTTAATAATCAATTAACATGACAAACGGATAAACGCTGTCATAGATGACACCCACCTACTTGGGATAAATATAATAAAAACGTAATATAGTAAAATATTATTTTAGCTATTAAAGACTTTACATCAGAGTCTGAAAGAGAAAAATTTCCGTTTTAACTAAACTACTATGATTCCCATTAAAAAAACAACTTTAGACCATAACCCGAAATTGCACCTCCTTTTCAAATTTTCTTGATGCCACTGGATTATTAAGGACAAAGTGACTTCAGAATATGAAAGTTATTTTCTCCTAACTTTACAAACAACCACGATATTCATATGTGTCTAGAGGTTCAAAAATTAAACTTTTGCTTATAACTCTAAATCAAAAGACGATAGCAAATTGTTCCTGCCAGAAAATTTGCCGCAAAAAAAAAGATCAAGAATGTCACTTTAATTTTTTTGTATCTCCCATAGTTACCGAGTTACCCTGCACAAACATCGAAATTTGCACATCCTGTACATCTGGTGGAAACGATTATGATTTCGGTATGTTGTTAAAAGATAATTGCACTTCCGTTAACCTTGAATTATAATAAGTATTTGATCATAGCCAATTGGATTTGGATCTTGGATTGTTTCGTCTGATACTACTGACACTAACAGAATCAATTAGTTTCTAATACTAAATGTGTAGTAATGTATTGATCGATTCTTTTTTATATAAGCTTTTTTATATAAACATAGATAGATAGATAGATAGATAGATCATTTTATTCATGTTATGTACATAATATGTTTACACTCGTCGTCACAAAATATAAATGAGATCACAATATTGAATTTAAAAACTTATTTTAAAAAAATCTTCTGTGGAATAAATATTATATTATTTAAAACAATATTTTCAACTGATTTCTTGAATTCTTTCAATGGTAATTCTCTAATGAGTCCGGACAATTTATTAAAATATTGAAACGCTAAGAAGTTTGGCCCATTTTGAGATTTTTTAAGTCTCAGAAAATCTGTACGGATATTTCTCTTATTACGAGTATTGCAATCATGAAAATCCTCACTCAATGAGTACTTACCTCTGCAATTATGTACATACTTAAGACATTCATATATATACAGATTTGGGAATGTTAATATTCCTAATCCCTTGAATGCTTTTCCACAGCAGTCCTTATAACCAATACTCGCAACAATTCTTATCGCTCTCCTTTGTAATCTGAAAATCTCATTTATTCAGAACAATTACCCCAAACTAAAATAGCGTAGCGTAACTGACTTTCAATCTAAGAAAAATACGCAGTCTTTATAACACAAGGAGAAAGCGACTGAGATAAGGTTCTCAAAACAAAAATACCTCCACTCAATTTTGTCGTAAGTTTTTCTGCATGAACATTCCAATTAAGTCTATCATCTATATGTACACCCAAAATTTTTTTATATTTATCAAAACTATTTGTTGCCTTTAGGAAAAAGAGTATTTTCACAGTTTTCTTCTCATTCACAAAGACCATTTCCCGAGAACCATTCCACGGCTTTATTCATACTTATTCTACTCTGTTCCTCCACATGATCTAGATCCTTTCCAGAATTTGACGCTGTTACATCATCAGCAAATATTACAGTATGCGTCAATGACAAGTATTCCGACAAGTCATTAACAAAAATTAAAAATAATAAAGGCCCAATATGCATCCTTGAGGTACACCAATCGTAAGTGTTTTTTTTTCAGACCATCTGTCATCCATACACACTGCTTGATGGCGATCTGTTAAAAACGACTTCATAATATTGACGCTAACAATATCAAGTTTATATTTCTCGAGTTTTTTGAAGAGTATATCATATTATTTTCTAATCAATTTTCATGGAAGACATATGTATCCTATATATACTTTTTGGAATATAATTTGACTTAATAGCAATTTCGTATATTTGCTGCTTCAAAAATCGGATAACGTAAGTTGAGCCCCATTTTCATATTCCTACGTAAATTCAGTCCCACTGATTAAATCATGCGCTTACGCTTGCGGTCGCTCAACATACACCTTGCTCTTGAGCCAACCCCGAAAGAAAAAGTCACATGCGGACAAATCGGGCGACATAGCCGGCCAAGAAATGTTTCCATTTTTGGATATGATTGGTTCAGAAACAGCAGCAATAGACATACGAGCAGTACGACTGGTAACACCGTCTTGCTGGAACCACGTATTTCTGTAAATGGAACCAAGTCTTGTCCCAGCAATTTTGTAACCATGCTTGTGTACATACTGCATTAAAGGTTGTAGCATTTCCTCGATCGTCTTCAAAAAAGAATGACCTATTAATGCTACATGCTGAAAGAGCACACCATAATGTCACCTTAGGACTATGTAAGGATTTCTCATGTAACTGAAGCGGGTTTTCAGCGCTCCAATATCGGCTATTCTGTTTATTAACATAGCCGTTAAGATGAACATGGGCTTCATCTGACATAAACATAATGGTGGATTAAGTTTTCTTCCTTATTCAAACGCGGCAACATTTCTTGATAAAAATTCATCCGTGTAACCAAATCAGCTTCTTTTAGTTCTTGAACAAGTCCTCATGTAAGATTCGACGTATCGACAGTTCACTGATATTCATTGCTGATGCATGTTTAATCGCAGAACGTTTTGTACTATACGTGTTTGGCAGTTCGAACTCATCAATGTTTTCTGGCGTTCTTGCTGGTCATTTATGTTTTAAATTTGAAGTAGATCCAGTTTCTTCAAGCTTTTGTACCTAGCAATTAATTGCGTTAATAGACGGTACCAGCTCATGACGCAGAATATTGAACTGATTGCGAAATATCCTTCTCATAGTTGTCGTGGAGTCATTTTTATAAGACGATTTAACATAGGAAGCACGATGCGCACCTGATCACTGTTCCATGTTCACTAAATGGCATCAAATGACTGACAATTTACCATTAGCTTCAATGCCCTCAACCAAACGTCAAATGAACAACAAAGTTTTTAAAATTTCCCGCTTGCCTGACGAAACCTGTATATACCTACGTATGCATGTATTTATTTTGTTTCAAGGATCATCATCATCTAAGGATTTGTTGATCGTTCAAGAAAACCAGCCTACTGCTCAAAGCTTTGAAATCAAATGATTGATGGGTGCTGAACCTTAATCCTAATACTTCCAGTAATTTCATAACGAAGCAACTTGATAAGCGGTAAAAAGTTATGCATTTTTTCTACGCACCAGATATTTTTGAATCGACTACTGCACTTTAATCAAAATAACACGTTGAGACATCCGGTTCCGTCAGTGCATATCCAATCCATATGTTTGAGAAATTTGAAATAAAAGTAGAAAACCTTCAACATTACACGAGCTGAAATTGAATTACTGGCTATAATGATCGTTATTAACAATCGAATAATTATTGTTATTTCTGCAGTTATAAATCTAGGTATAACTAAAGGAAAAGAGAAACGTCCTCTATCTGTTCGTAACAAATGTTTTATAACAAATCTCAGAGAATGATAATAAAAATGAAAATAAATTAAATAAATTGCAAGTGAACTTGATACCATAAATAATCAACTTTCGATTTTGTTGGAGCAAAACAAGTGATTATTCTTCTATTAAGTTGAAACGAATGAATGAAAATTTCATGGCAGGTAACTTTTCAATCAGGACAATTTCATCCGTTAGATATCCAGTTTGATTGATACTCAGGCATTTATTTAATCAATCTAACATTCACGTGTTTATTTACACTAAATGGATTTTCTACAGTCGTTTTGCTGTTTGATTCATAATAAACAACATACACCATCAATGTGGAGGGCTGCTCCTTAGATGCAGGATTGCTCGTTGGGTGGATTTTTGCGGATGGTGCGAAGCGACCTGTCGGATCTGTCTTTAGTGTTCACAGATGAGTGGAGTTTTCATATAACCTACTAATTCGTTGTGATATAAGGTCGCTAACCAGACTATGCCATGATATTCTGCTCATCTTTATTACAATTCAGTTTGCCACCATCGTCTGTCCCGTCTCAGTTTTAGGTTTGAAACCGCCGCACCGGATAATCAGAACCACTAATACGATCTTGTGGTCTGAATATAGCGTGTGGAACTCGAGCGTAGGTCTTGATGCTTTGTCCATTTTTCCTCTTCTTTCAAGACTATGTTCTCCTCTGCCGGGGAACAGAGAATTCGATGATATACACAGTCTTGGTTTGTTTATCGAGGAGGACAACATCAGGCCTACTTGCTTGTATGGACCTGACGGTCGGAAACAGGTAATTCTAGTAGATCTGGTATTTTTCGTTTCCGACAACGGATTCAATATATTCTGGGATGTAAGGTAGCACCAGCTCTTGGTCTATTCCATACGAGTGCCTTAGATGGTAATACAGCACCTGTAGGACCGCATTGTGGCGATGGATGTACGCCGAAGCCGCTTTTGCCGCACATGCAGACAGCAGGTGGATAAACGTCTCAGGCGCTCTGGACAAGTCCTACAGCTGCATCAGGAACCTGAACACTCATCACGTTACGGAGATAGACCACGGTGTTGATTACGCCATCTTACCAAGCTGCTTTAAATCCGTCGGTCTCAGATATTGAGCTTGGTTGACCACAGGTAAGCGAAGTTCAGCCTGGTTGACAAGCGTTTTGATGTTTCTGTAGAAAGCACCGTGTATCGTCTTGTCAACATGCCGCCTGAGCATATACGCGACATTTATTTGAGTTTTCAAGGGAGAAGGTTGAAACTCGAGGACGTCCTCTAGTTGGCCTTTCCGACTTCCACAGCTTTTTGTGATCCCTTAACGATAAATGCCCCCTCAGGCCAGTTCGTGACTTTTGACAAGGCACAGAAGGAGGTTCGAAGTCCTAAGAACTTCACAGGCTATACTCAAAACCACACTTCGAAGCAGATCCACCAGACTAAAGAGTCCCGTACGTCCCCGGTGACGTGAGAGAGAAATGCGGGAAACAGACGACCTAGGATGCAAACTGTGATGGATATGCATCATTTTCCGGGTGTCTTTTCCGAGTCTATGCAGCTCATCAACTATCCATCTTACCAATCCAAAAGAATAGAGCAGGACTGGAAGAGCAAGCATATGTGTTGCAGACCTTGACCTCACTCAAAATATCGAACGACCAAATCTTTCGAACAAGGTTACTGCACTTGCCGCGGAGAGCCACCTTTACCTGGGAAGCGTCATAATTAGGACGCTATTCAATTCCCAGGTGTCAATAGGTTTCTCCAGCATCAAGGTGTTTAAAGATTCCCCCGCGACAAGCTGCATATTCTCGTGGAAATCCACGATTTCCGGAGATTGTGCTCTACTCAAATAAAACACTGCGCACTTCCAATTCCAACTCCATGCTTACGGTTCGTTTATATACCTGAACCATGTTGAGAGCCTGATCGAAAATTTTCTTCCCATATGAATACAATTTCAGATCATCCATGTAAAATAAATGGGTGATCTGATGCCTCCGGTCGTTCGGTGGTTCAGAGGAATATTCACGAGTCCATCTTAAAAGATTCCAACAAGTTTGGTTTCGAATCTTCATTAGCTACATGTAAAATATGTAGACTGTCTATTTCAGTATATAAACGGTTTTCCATAAGAGTTACCGGATTTTATCATTATATAAAATACACATTACGTGAGAAAATCTCAATACCTTTCTTCTAACTTGTAAAACAATGACTTTCAAGTGTGAAAAACAATATCTGCCAAATGTTTACCTCGGCTCCTCTGACATGACAAAATTCTTATGAAGAAATGTTCGATTACGTCTGAGCATATTTGGGGTCCAACATCACGAATTATGCGTCGGATATCATTCTTCCGTTCGTCGAGTGTTTATGCCTTGTTTTTCACGTAGCCTCACAGAAAATAATCGAGCGGTTAGTACAATCTAGGTGGCATAGTCATTCAGTTTTCCCTTCGAACTGTGTACGCAATAAGCGCATCATTTCCCTAGCTGTGTGCCATGTGGCACATCGTTAAAACTTATATCGTGTAACGCTGCCCTCAAAAATTCGTTTATCATCATTCGATAATGCTCACCATCCACCGTAAGTGTTTAACCATTTTCATCCTCAAAAAAATTAGGCCCAACTATGCATTCAGCTCATAGTGCACACCAAACAGTGACACGTTGTAAATGCATTGGCTTTTCGTGGAGTTCTCTTGGATTTTCACTGCCCATTATACGGCAGTTCTGCTTGTTTACCTAATCACTTAAGTGGAAATGGGCTTCATCTCTAAAAATGCTTTTTGCATTATCAATTGCTTTATTTTGAAGAATCCAATTAACAAAATTAAGATGCTGCGTATGGTCAGTTGGCTTCAATTCTTGTGTTAGTTAGATTTTATACTCATGAAGACCCAAATCTTTTCTTAATATTCGCCATGTATGGTCTGAGTAAGACCCAATTGCTGAGAACGGCGTGCAATGAACATTTTTGGAATTTCAGCTAGACTTTCCCGAACTGCCGCAATATTTTCAGCCGAACGTTTCGACCGAGTACATGGTGGTATCTTCACGTCTTGAACAGATCCTGTAACTTCAAATTTGAACACCGAATAGTTTTTTCCGTTGGACGATTATGTGGCCGAAGTAATCACGAATTCTGCCAAATGTATTAATTACAGAAGGTGCACTTTCATAACAGGTTTTAACGATGTAAACACGCTGCTCTATTGTGTATCACTCCATGTTTACACTTGTACAAGCCTTGAAATGACACAATAATAACGCTGCCATCAAATCATGGCACCCCATGATAAATGCACCCCGCAAACATCCGATAACTCTCAATGGAAAACCCTTCATAGTATATTCATAGTCGAAGTTATGTATTTTAATTGTGTTTGAATACCGTCTGAAGATTGTGTAATAACGTTGACACTAGAGTAACGGAAGTTATAAATAAAACAACACATAGTAGTGTTTAATTTTACAATATGGATAAAATTCCATGTGACATAATAAAAGGTGCAACGATAGAATGTATAGATTATATTAGAAAATATGGTACCCGCAATTTAACGAATTGTTTCTAAAAAATACTTATTCATAATTATTATACATTCAGGTTGCCAAGAAAAAAACGAACTTTTTTGATCAACTTACATATATCTACATTCTAAAAGAAACTGGTTTCGCTCACATTTTATAGCCAAATAACAATTGCTAACAGAAGTCTATAATCATGAAATGTTGAAGAATGTCAACATTTTAAGTATTTTTATATTATAGTTGCAGCGAACGTTTTATTACCATACAGGTTGTGTTTGAAATATTAGAGATATGTGGTTGGGAGGATACTAAAACTAATAAATAAATGCATAAATCATGCAAATAAGCCTAGAATTGTCTTTCATTTATAACGCTAAATGTCATGAAGTAAAGTTCTTGGTAAACACGTTGTAGAATTTCTAGTATGAGCGCGTAATTTTGCTATGTTTATTCTAGCTTTGATGTTTCTATTAAACTAAGTAACCTTCACCTACATCGTAGGTAGCATATGGTTCACAGGTGTTACATATGAATGCTCATAATGATCATAGTAAAACTAACTTTCTATTATACCAACTACAGTATACACTTTTCTTACAGGGGTCCTTTGGTTGAGTTTACAAGATGTTCACGGACTAAGGGCGACATCTCTTATTTTCGCAAAAACGACGACCACTACCACAACTGAGAGCACAAATTCGTCATTATCTGGAGAAGAGGTAATACTTAGTTATTCGACTAGTTCATTTTAAGTCAATTACTATTTACTGGCAATATAAAATCCGTCATTTATAATAATTGGTTATGTATAAAATACATCACTTCGGTACCTACTGGCTTTCATATTCAACGTATTCTCTTGAACTGACCATAATATAATTTTTTTTTTCGAAGACCACTGTTAGTTTCTTCGGAACCCACAAGAACATTTGATTACAAAACCAACGTGATAATTTCAGTTCAAAAGATACAAGATCTGGAAGGCATGTAATCTGATCATGAAAACAAAAACGAAGCAACGTTAAAATTTTGCAGAAACTAGTTCTAGATATCATAAGAACAGGCCGAAAGATAGTTGAACCATTGATCAATGGTCTAACCAAATTAACTAAACAAATAGATCGGTAGCTGCATCGTCATTGAATGTCCTCGACCGCTTGGTGCTGCTTGCGCCATCAATATTTCATTCTGAGGATCTTTCTAATTCAAATATAGTAAAAGAGAAACTATCTAGGTGCCTGAACGTGATATATGTGTCAATTAACAGATCATTGGTACATTTCATGAAAACAATAAACTTAATCCACTTCACGAAGCAACCGGGGTGGGTTTGTCCAAAATTGCGTTAGATGTCACCTAGGTCTTTCACTTCACATCACAACCTTCACTACTATATTCCCACTCTGAATGGACTACACCGATCAGACAGTAAAAGTATCTTATCATATCAATCTCTCGACGACTAGATTCCGGTTAATACATTTTGACTAATTTTGTTTCGACGAATAGTTGAACGGCTTGGATAAATTCTTTCATTCAACTATTTTTGGTTAATTCTTCCAAATTCCACTGATTCTCGGGGTGGAGTAATAAAAAAAATGTATTCCTTCATGAAAGTGAGATAAATTGAACCAGCAGTTTGAAGAACACGAACTATTATTTTGGGCAGACAAAAAAGTTCATAATTTTCTTAGTATGTTTTCATAACTAAACTTATTGTATACGAGATTCATTACATGAACCCGCTATTCCAGTAGGTATACCTTAGACAGATCAGTTCTACTGCCCTTCAAAGACAAATTAAGATACTAAAAACTCTGGTTTTGTCTCTTCTTCAAATTGATTATGAATTAGAATAAAAATGATTTTTTAAAAATAAGAAATATTCTTATTTTTTACATCATTAATACAACGTATACTGACATATTAATCACATGTGTTCTGAAAGCATTGTTATCAAAATGTTGGTACTCTGAAAATGATTACTACATACTCCATTTTCAACGACAACTGCAGTAGTTGTTGCTGCTATTAACACTTCCCCATAAAATGGTTTATAATCATATGGACTGTATGTAACTATCGTGTCTACATCCTGCATTCTTGTCTTGTATTAGAATTTTTTCATTGTAAGCTCTTTCTGTTGGAGTCTAGGGTACTCTTATGTTTGGCTTCTGCAGCAAGTATTTTTCACCAAAGCTTCAATGAACTTGGATGCACTTAATAGGTATGCTTTTGGTCAACAGTAATCTCTGTCTGGTGTCTGTACTTGCCTTTCCTGTGCCTTTGTTGTTTTTTGTAAAGCTCAGCCCACCTACTCTTGAAGTCCAGGATACTTCCTGCAGAAATTTGAGTATGTATTGTGGTATGTAAATTCTGTCTAATCTACTGATTTTTCTTTGAGCATTACTAACATTTTCATTAAGTTGCAGAAATGATAGACCTCGGACTGAGAGGTACTGATAAATCTTCCTAAATCGCCCATTAGCAACCAATGTAAGGATAAAGTGCACGAAAGTGTTGATGCTGCTTTCAACAAGCTCGGTAGCAATTAGGAAGAAACGAAACCGAAATTATATTTCTTCCTTTTGCCAACGGACAAATATTTTAGAATTAAGTCAAAATCATTTTTTCGATAATAATAAATAATGAAGATAACTGATATCTTCCTAATTATGAACTTTATCTCAATCTAATGAGATTTCTCTTTAGAAACTGTGTTTAACGTATGACTAATAACCATTCCAAATAACTATTAAATGTTTGATTTCCAATAATACAATAAAACGAAACTATTATTATGTTAGTAACACATATATGGGTCCACCCACTACTACAAATTACATATCCAAGCTTATCAAAAATAACAAAGATAAATTATCCGATGAAGGCAACTGTGGAGTTTACAAGCTAACATATGGATCTTGCTCTATGTATGAAACATATTGGTTAGACAGGAAGAACCTTTGAAAACTTGAACAAACAACATAGACGTAGTTTAATTTATAATAAATCGGATTCAACTTTTGCGGAACATTTTATTATAGAAAACCATAACTTTAATGATAATTTCTAGATTTTACACATTCATGATAAAAATAATAAATTGAATTTGCTGGAATTCCTAGAGAGTAATAAATATAAGAAGTCCAATATCCTATTGAACAATCAACAAATATTTAATCATTCTCTCTTCTTAAATTTGTTTGATTAGATTTAACGTTTGCTACCAGTTCAACGTTCAATCGCTCAATGGGTTAAGCCCAATTAGGTGAAATTCCAATAACCATCTATCCTAGAAGAAGCTACTGTGTTAGCGATAATATATACAGAGTGATTCAGAATGACCTCCCGTAAATGCAGGTGACGGTAGATTCTACAAAAATAATCAGATGTTTTAAATAACCTATGGACCTATCTTTTTTCATTTCGGAGGTACAGGGCGCTGAATTTATTTTTTTTTAACGAAATTTTGCTGTAGATCCTGTGCTGCTACAGATATTTCGTTGAAATCGGGCAATCAGGGGTTTCAGAGGACACCGAATAAGTTGGTTCAGTTAGTTTTAGATTATGCGGTATAAGCCGCTGGGTGCGCGACTTTTCGACGTTTCTTTTAGCCTTAACTTTTTTGGAAATTTTTTTTTTGTTTTCTTTGCATATTTTTCTGGTTTACAATTTTATTCAAAACAAATATACCTTACTATACCGTATGATTTAAGGTTTTGGGATAAAATGAATAAAACCGTTATCATTACAAATTACGCCCTCTAGCAATTTTTTCAGGAACTATCGTGTACCAATAGATACGACAATTGAAAGTACGTATCTTCTCTTCTATAAAGTGAAGTTTACTAAAATCAAATGAGTCGTTTAGAAACTACATCGATTTAAATTATCACACTTTCAATAGCTTCCCCCACTCTTATCAAGGTCAGTATGCCAATGAGGTTTGAACCAAAATGATGTAAAATTGCCTAACCTTTCTAATGATCTTTACAAAGATATACTTTAATGCAGTGAAACGCGTTTGAATGAACATAGGAAAAACTCATTAACAAATTTACTTACTATCGAAATCGCGTATGTTCATTTAAACGCGTTTTCCTCGAAAACGGTGAGATTTTGAAAAACTTAACAAAGAGTACATTATTTGTTTGAAATGAAATGGTAAACCAGAAAAATGTGCAAAGGAAAAAAAAGTTAAGGCTAAAAGAAACGCCGAAAAGTCGCGTACCCAGCGCCCTCTACCGCATAGTCTGAAAGTAACTGAACCATCTTATTTGGCGTTTTTTGAAACTTCCGATTACCAGATTTCAACGAAATATCTGTAGCTGCACAGGAGCTACAGCAAAATTTCGTTTAAAAAAAATTTAATTCAACGCCCCCCTGTATCTCCGAAACGAAAGAAGATATGACCATAGTTTATATGAAAAATCTGATTATTTTAGTAAAATCTACCGTCACCTGCATTTACGGGAGGTCTTTCTGAAACACCCTGTATATTGAACTATAGTGGAAATGGAACTTTTAATAATTATTTTATTTAGAATGAATTTTCATCACTCAATGGCTGAATCTATTCAATAAACTTTCCAATTATCGTAATTAGTAAATTGTTTCTTCCTAGATATTTCTTTTGTCCAAGTACACGACGAAGACATTTTTATAATGAAGGTTACCATTTAGCTGCAATTAGAAATTTCAATAGTTATTCTGTGTGTGTTTGAAAAAGTTGTTGACATCATCATTATTAATCAAAAATACAGCTGTACTTGACGGGGTACCTTGCTCTATAGCTACCATCAGATAACATTTGATAAATGCAGCCTCCACATTCACTAATAGGATCTATAAGATAATGGATTATAGGCATAAAGGTACTCTATTAGATTCGCCCATTTGTCAGAATCAAATTATAAGAAAACAATCCTTCTGAAAAATTCACTATTCTAGTGTAGGATGTACTAATTACTTGACAATTTCATCCATGAGTCTGAAAGCACTGCAGAATATTGTAAATTTCCGGTGATTCATGCCTAACAACAAAACCACCCATCAATTGAATCGCATATACCATGGTTTGCACATTGTTTCTCAATTTAAACCTTGGAACATACAATAATGTATACAATCTGCCCAAATCAACATTAAATCTGGATTAGGAGGAGTGAGGAAGAAATCTGACAGTAAAAGTATAATAATTTTGACGAATCAAACTTTAGATGGATTAGGTTTGTCCTATTATTTTTAGTTATTTTTCTTTCGTTGAATTATTGTTCCTACTGAAAATTTCATCAACTAGTAAGATTGAAATGACTTACTTACGAAGGACCATACCAAAATATTTAATAGGGACTTCTAATGCCCCAAACCGCATCAGCTAATTGGACTGAAGGGGGGTAATTCAGGAAAATCATTGGTACATTTGGTGCATTGATGCATCGAAATCAAGCACCGGCACTGGCATCGAAATCTGGGGCCCAAGGATGAGACAAGGCATTGTCAAAGGCTCGGAGCTCATCGAAAGATAAACCAGGTTGACCATAACGAAGTGCGTTTATATCATGTTAGAGAAAGCGTTGAACAATCGGCAAATCTATATGATGAAGGATAGTCAGAGGCAGCCCCTAGCATTAGCATCTTATTTGATAGCCTCTAAGTCTATCTTAGAGAAGCCGTCCTATCCATCTACACCCGGATAAGACTGGTGTGGGCACCAAGTCACCAGGGTATAAAAGGGAACGGAATGATATACCTGCTGACAAGGCATGGAAGCCAAGAAACACATTTTAGATCAGAACCTATGGGATGCTTTGCATATAGCACTGCGCGGTATTGAAATAAACAAAGAACCGACAAGGCGATAGCCAAATACTGAGCAGAAACTGAAAGGTTTTAGACAATCCAAATTATTCATAGAGAGACAATACAAATGGAAATGTAATGAAGTACTGGAGCCAACAAGAAATCAACTGGGCAATGTGATAGTGCTTTACAAAGAACTTTTCCAATTGTTTAGGATGTTAGAATTTAAGGTGGCTTTCAAGGCTTGAGGCCCGACTTATTATGTTGAGTGCCATGATATTTTCACTTTGTTTTTTTTACATAGCTAGGAGGTCGGTCAGAACGCTGCGCATGTCCGAAGAATTAAGACGGAATAGGCGGGCGTGCCGAAAGGCTTATGCTTTCGCTACGCTCACACCGTCTTTTGCTTTAGGCCGATAAAGAGCACACTGCAGTCTTGTAGTTTCGTTGTCTAGGTATATTCCTGACCGTCCTTAGAGCGAACACCTTAGTCTGTCTAGTTACGCGAGCTTGATTCTCCTAGGTAGAAACTAACAGAGTACCGTATAAACTGATTTGAGGATAATTACTTCTCATTAAATTTGTTGATGTTTCAAACAAAATTGCAAGGCTGTTCTAAGCTGGTCAGTATTGCAAACCGCGATGAGAGTAGAGATGAAAACGATCAATCGAACCGTTGGAATAATCGACTATTTCATTCAGATTGAACAATTAATCATATGGTAGGCTTTGCTTCGCTTAATTAACTAATTATTGATTATTCACTCATTAATCGACAGCAGCACCACATATTGAATGGAAATATTTTGCATGTTCTGAACTGTAATTCCCTATTCTGCATATATGTTACTGTGAGAGACCGAAACTGGATAATGTCAACATTCTCCGGTGGAATTCGGAAAGCACAACCGTGAAAAATTTGTCAAACGAACCTGCGATAAATAGGGTTAAGTATTCATTGATGTTGTAATATTAAATGAACACGAATTGAATTGAAACTATTTTCTGAAATACCAGATTAATTGAATGACTGATTGATCGATTATTTTGTGATGATTTAACCAGTCAACAATCACTATGCCATCTCTAGATGTCAATATTCTGTTCACGTCACGTAAGCTACAAATCCATGGAAAGAATCAGTCGGCATCAATAGAAGAAAGCGGCTTTGGCACACAAAGTTCAGAGATGTGGCAAAATGGACCAGAGTGGTCAAAACATGACAACGGATGAAGGTTCGGCATTGAACTTACAAACCTGTGAATTCTGTACATTTTCAGTAAATAGGAGTCATCGCTTGACCGCTATGTGGAAACCAACAACGTTTCGTATGAAACCCTATGCCCTTGATTGGACAGAATTTTTGAATTCATTTTTCTTCTGTTGCGAACCCGGCGACCTTTTTCCTGTCGGTTGGAAATTGTGATATGACGTTTGGTTTTGTGATGTACCGAAACCATCAGTATTATTATTTTTGGCATTATCAGCACAATCAAAGCTGTAATGAATAAACTTACCATAAAATAATGTGAGAGGTGTATTATTGTGATTTTGAATATTAGAACTATACTCTACTCAGTCTCACTACTGCTCTGCTACTGTTTGTGATTGCAGTAGTTTTTGACTAGAGAACTAAAGAGACTGTGAGGTGAGCAAATGATTTGCTGCATACTTGATGCATACATTGTTAACAGTGTATATTAATCAATGATGAATGTTATAGTAGAGAACTAGAAACACTGTGCGGTGGGCAAATGATTTGCTGCATGCTTCCATGCTATAGCATGTCGGGCACGTCTAAATAATGTTAAGAGGTGTATTCACATGTTGTCAAGCGAGAACGAGAGTAACGAGAATAAGAGAGGGAATTGATACCATGCTCTTGTACTCTTCGAAAACAAGAGCGAGAGTGGCTAATCCGCACTGAGATTGATTGAGTACTAAAGCGAGTCAACTCTCGCTCTTGTCTCGCACTCGCGGAACGACTGACTCGTGACTCACAGGACACTGTCCACTAACGAAACATCTACACCAGGGATGCACAGACTTATAGGGAACAGGGGCCATCTGGGAAAATTATAAGCCAAGGACGGGCCACTACAAACAATACTTATTAACACAAAAAATTTTATTTTTAAATAGTATGAATTACATTGATAAAAATAGAAGAACATTCAAAAATGTTTGTTGTAATTATGTAATCGTAATTTAATCTAATCATTACAATGTAATATTTTATGTTTTATTATTTTGATGCATGACATTGCATTGAACTAACAAGTTGTTTTCATATTTGGCTCCACATTACTTGTCGCCACACGTAATATTGCTTCCAAATTTTCATTTGTTTTGTTAAGTTTCATCACTGAAAACGTTTGTTCACAAATATACGTTGATCCAAATAAGCTTGCGCATTTCAATGCATTTATTCGAAACTCATTAAACTTTTTTCGTAAATTATCATCATTTTGCATGTCTATCAATTCCAGTTGCATTGATTCCGGCGCATTTTTGGGTGAAATGTTGAAAGGATTGCTGAAAATGTCCAATAGAGGCTTAACTTTTTTGAAGTCTACAATACGATCTTGAAAAGCTTGTATCAAAATATCAATTTTTGCAACATAAGCGAAATTGACGTCAGTTTTACTGAATTTCTAAATTTTTTTTGTAGTTCAGAATTAGCTGAATTGAGTTGTGTCCTGAAAAGATTCAATTTGCATTGAAAGGACGAAACATGAGAGTATAACTGCGAAATCAATAGATCTTTGCCTTGGAGTCACGTATTTGAGAGACCTAAAACTGGTAACAGAACTCCTCACACGACACTGTCATCTGAATAAACATCTACACACAATGGGCATTGTTGAAGGCTCAACTTGTAATAGATGTAGAGAGGTGGATGAAACTGCCTCTCACATCGTAGCAGAATGTCCAGCACAGGCTTCTCTTAGGCTACAACACCTCGGAAGCACACATATGCCGCTTGAAGCCAGAAGAGATATCAGTCCATGCAAAATCTTAGCCTTCGGCTCTGCCTTAGGCCTGCTGAACTGATTCTTGTATCAAAGTGCTCAATCAACCGCTCCGGACTTATACGCCCCCGTTTTGATTGATTGAAGTTCAGTAAGTTCAGGTAGAGCAGTTAGTTCTTAGTCAGTCTAAGTTAGTATTAGAAAGTACCATGTAGTGAACATCAAAACCATACATCACATTTCGTACTCAGTTTTGTGATTTCAACCATCTGCCCCTATGTCTAAGTTCCATACGAAACTTTTACCATAACCCAGCACCGAACCTATTAACTGATAAGACATGGCATTCCTTACAAGCTAAAGAAGGAACCCTTGTCCAGATATTATATAGGGCAACACTGCCATCCATTTCATCAGCTATTATGACTTCATCGTCCTACTCGTTCCACTCATGAGCTGATGAGAGAGTGCAACATCTTTCTGAAACTGATAGACATGTTGCTGTTCAACCTAGGGAAAAGTTACCTCTGTCTATTGACTGTTAACACGAAAATGTATTTGTTATTTATGGCCCCCTTACCCCCCCCCCCAGTGAATCCGCCCTTGAAGGATGATTGTCATTGAATAATGAGTGAATGATACATAATAATATACTTTTCTTAGTTTCTGATTGAAGTGGTACAGATCCGGAATTGAAAAAGTAAAAGGGAGATGTAGAGAAGAAATACCTATTGGACAAGAAATACAGAAGGAAAAATACGGTTTCGTCACTAAATCACTATCGTTTGATAGATACTATTCTATTAAGATCATTGTATAATTACTTGTGTTGTTAATAAAACATGTATTACTACAACTTAAATATTAGAAAGTATAATATATAGAGCGGAGCCAAGTTACTTGTAACGATATATTAATATATATAAATGAGCACGAGTACTCTACGGAAATCATTAAGGTTAACGGCATTATCGGAACGAAGTTATCGTTGAATGAATATAAGCAATTTTATGCAAAATTTAAATTGTTAAGGATGAAGTGCTCAAATTTTACAGTATTATGGCTTCCTTAGACTCATGATATGGATGCTGTGACTCCTGATATTAATGACATCGTCAGTTATTAGTACCTAAGTGATTAAAAACATTTTTTTCATTATTATTCTTTGGATGGGTCCATCATTAGTATTCAAAGCAATGCAGTCTGAAAGACCTGTTGTGCTTGTCCCGACGTGATTACGGGTTTCTTATTACCTGGCTTGTTCCCTTGAAGTTAAGATTCTGTACGGCTTTAAATCTGCTGAGTTTCATTATTGTCACCTTAGTATCACCAAAGTGTATTTTATTGCTGTAATCTTGCTCTTGAAACCGACACAGTATGTGTGCAAAGGATTCATCAATATCATCTGTTCTGTGTAGATCAGTGATGCACATACCGCGGCCCACTGTCGATATTTATGCGGCCCGCCAACGAATTTTAAAAATTGTTCGAAAAACTCCAAAAGTATCTTCAAGTACCTATATACCAATTTCTTGTTCAGGTTTACTACGTAGGACAGGTTTCTACTCGCCGGTCCAAGCCTATTGTAACGAGACTAGAAACTAGATTACTCGAAGGTTCGCGAAACTCGTCGGTATTATCCCCGAACAATGTGGAAGGTTCTAGATGTTTGATAACTCGTATAAATACGACGCATTGCCCGCTACCGGGCTCAATATATATTCCGGATTTTGCATGGACTGATATCTCTTCTGGCTTGAAGCGGCATATGTGTGCTTCCGAGGTGTTGTAGCCTAAGAGAAGCCAGTGCTGGACATTCTGCTACGATGTGAGAGGCAGTTTCATCCGCCTCTCTACATCTACTACAAGTTGAGCCTTCAACAATGCCCATTGTGTGTAGATGTTTATTCAGATGACAGTGTCGTGTGAGGAGTCCTGTTGTCAGTTTTAGGCCTCTCCCGCTCATAGAGAGTAGGGTTCAAGGCAGTTTAGGCGAGAACTCCCTAGTGTGGAGCACTTACTGAACTTACTTAAATATCTATTCTCAAAGGAGAAGCCTTGCTCATCTAATGATGCTATAGATCGGGGCGAAGGTTGACACCTACGTACCAGCATTGACATTCATGTCATACACTCACGGTCGGAACCTTGTCGACTCATCATTTGTTATACTATGTAATACAACTAACAATTATGTTGTATGTTAATATTCAATAAACATTATTATAACATAAGAAAATAGAAGATTGTGTATTATCTAATTTAGGATGAATCTCTTCGGGATATCACGAACTCACTATTCGGCCATCTCTGCCAGAGTATGGAAACCCGATTCGAAATTCTAAAGCACCAAGAATTCCAATGTTGTTCCGTTAATGGAAAAGTCTCCAATTTTTCAATTGAGCCATTAAAAAAATGTAACCACTTGGAAATCAGCATCAGAATACAGTTATTAAAATTGTCTTTATCCTCATGTTGCAACAACATTTTGATATATGTATTCTTTGACGTACTCTTTAAATATTTACCCAAAATTTGATGATTACAAAGCTAATAAAATGGCAAGTTTCATCCTACGTCATAGTTGTGTGAATTTTTCATTTAAGCAGGTCAGTTCTTATCATTAAATATATAATGCAAAAGATATCATCAAACTATATCAAAACACCAAACAGGAAATTAAATCGTTAATGAATGAGACTCTTAATTCACTCACCTACAAGATCTTGTAAGTCTCGCTTGTTTGTAGACAGGGTGTCCCAGGTCTTAGTAGTAGAACTTCAACAGTTGATAGAAAATTTAGTTTGAAAAAAAAAGTTCCTATCAACATTTATGCACAGACGCTTAATTTTTTTTAAGATAAAGGGTGTTAAATTTTATCAAAAAATTCTTATTTTTGTTTGTATCTCCGAAGATAATTGAGATGTCCCAATGACATTTAGTACCGTAGATGCTTAGATAGTTAACCAAATTTGCACATAAGTTGAATTCAATTTTTGTGAAATAATTACCATCACCTTGAAAATCGGGTGAAAATTGTAAAAAAAAGAGGAACCTTAAATTAAAAAGCGTCGTTGACCGATAAAAATGTCTTTTCTGATCTCTACAGCGTATTACAAAGAAAGGCCTAATAACAAATTTTTTTCTACAAAGACGTTCAAGCCAAATAACTCCACCAACAAGAGTTAACAAGTATTATTGGTGGTGGTAATTAAATCACAAAAACTAAATTTGCCGTGAAACGATGCTAGGTACAAAGAAATATCAAGAGACCTCATTTGTTTAGATTTAAATTTTGCAAAAAAGTAGCGTTTACAGGGTGATAACACTTTTCGTTCAATTTATTGTTATTGAATGCCTATATCTACGCCACTGGATATAACACCGGTCTGTGCAAATGTGGTAACCTATCTACGCATCCACGGTACCAAATTTCATTGAGACATCTTGATTATTTTCGGAGATACAAACAAAATTAGGAAAATTTTTATAAAATTCAACACCCTTGTATCTCAAAAATGCATATATGTTAATAGGAACTTTTTTTCTCAAAATCAAATCTTCTATAGACTGTTAAAGTTCTGTTACTAAAACCTGGAACAGCCTGTATATGTATATGTAGAAGAAAATTAATAGTGTTCATGGACCATCGTGTGAGTCAGCGTAGTTTGGGGTTTATGGGTATCAGGAAATAGCTTACTAGGCAACGGGTTTCAGGTTTCAGTGATTTAGTGTAAGTGTCAGTGATTCCAATTTTAGCTGTGTACAAGATTCCTAAATCTATTTTGTTCCGTAGAGTAGGTGTATTTGCATTTACTCAAGCTATGTTAAGCTTGACGTTAAAAAAAACGTCTTAGAGGAAAAAACCTTCACCATAGTATTTTTCATCGAATTTTAAGTAACTTTGGAATAAACCGTTTGTCTATCTGGATGTCGTTACGAATTGTTTGTCTACACGATAACTCGAAAACGAAAACCTTCTCTGAAGGTTTGAAAATTCAAAAAACCGTAACTCCCAAACATACATTGAATCGATTCAAAAATTTTAGTTAATTTGAAACTGCTTTCACATAAATGTCAACAAAATCTTCCAGCAACAATAACAAAAACATAAATTTAAATTCATACCATACTTAAACTGTTTATAACAAACGTCTGGGGCCTAGGATACTCGGCTCCCACTCTGTAGGCTCGGGTTCGATTCCGAGAAACATAAAATTAGTTTTTGTATTAACATTTTCTTAAAAACATTATTAATTTGAATACCATTTAGTTGTGTAAAGATAACGAAATAAATAATTTATCTCATTATCTCTACACAAATCGAAAGTATCTTATAGATTGTGGAAGAATCATGTTAAAATCAATAACCAAATCTAATGATTTGCGAAGAGCAATTTTCTCACTCACTCTATTTATCTATTCTCCAAACGGCAACACTAGTTTACTTTACCCTAGCTTTTTCATATTTATTGAACAAAAATATTCTTGTGCAAAGATCGTTATGTATATGAATGAGAATAGATGATCCCTTTCAATTTTCACAAATACTGTTTATCTATGAAGAAACATGACGCATCTTGGTATATGACGTTCCGAACAAAAACGAAACAATTCGAATGAGACGTTTTTCTGTAAAAGCTTAAGAACATGCAAAATTCCTTGACGAGAGCTAACTCACAACCGGTATTTTCCTGGTGTGATCTCGTTGAATATTAAGGCGACACTTTTGATCTTTACTGGTTAATCTGTGAAACTACAGTTGTCATTTTGTCTCAATAAATATATCGGCTTTTTAGATTTATTCTGATCAATTATCTGAGAACAGTTCATTTTGTACTTGGTATAAATCTTAGCTTGTTGCAATATTGTATGAATTTCTCGAAAACCAAAACCATTTGGATAGTTATAGGTGACCTAACAACGTAACATGTCTCATGAAGCAATTAATAACACTTGTTTCTGTCTTTCCTCTCGAAAAGTTAAATAATATACAAACTCATAATATTAAACATCAGTGTACCTATTTCTTGTTATTCTTCCAACTAGCTAGCATAGAAACAATGAATTTCAAAATGTGTAATTTCATTGATATTTCTGTTCCAGATTGTTACAGAAACAGATGTGGGAAAAGCAAATGTCACCAGAGCGAATTTCACAGGCAATCCCCAAATCGATTACTTGTATGATCCAAATTTGCCCCAAGAACTGAATGGGTACAACTTATCCGAATATCCATTTTATTCGAGGGTACCTGAAGGTATAGACTTCAAATGTGATGGTCTGCATGATGGTTTCTACGCCGGTATAAAATACAAGTGTCAGGTGAGATTAAAAGGCTATTCAATTTGCTGGTATCATTTCTGAATATTTCATACATAAACCAGGATATTGCTTGATAATTATATTACCACAACAATAAGACTAGGTTTCTATCAGACCAAACCATCCGGCCTTTCAGTATTACAGGAACTATTCTCCCATATTTTTTGGAAACTCCATTACACTCCTAATAAGTTTACGAAATATTTGGCTTCGTTATTTCTTGCCTATAGATAATTATTTGAATAGTGGTAGGCATGAATGAAGTAAGAAATAAAAAGTCCCAGTAAATTGCCAATATAAAGGTATGAGCAATATTGTAACGACCCTTATTTTCAATTATTTGATCAAAGAGTAATTTTTCAAGTATAATTATATCACTTTACAATTATATAACAAATTCTCGGGAATTAGGTCACATTAACACTCTGTTATAAATGTTCGTCTTTACGTACGTTTCGGTCTCACGACCATCATCAGAAGACTTATTTTGTTAAAAAGGGGGTTAACTAAAACTAATTAGCACAAGCGTCCATATCGCACAATCTTCAATCAAAAAGCTCACGCCGTCGAAACGAACAGAACCACGAATAATCGAAAATTGTATCGTTAATATTAAAGTATAGATTTTTTTGTAACAAGAAACCACTGTTAAGTAATATTCTCATAATGTACAAACGCATATTGCTATGGTCTCAAAGCAACTGAAATTCGAAGCTATTTGTTTGTAATAACTCGACCCAGATGTAGATTTATGACGTACTTGAAAAGGTTTTAGACCTGCATTGGAATTTAGTTTACTTTAAGCGTTCTTCCTAAAATATACTTTTAACATTATAAAGACGTATGTAGGAATTTGCAAGAGTTTTAATTAATCAAGTTAGTATAAATCTGACTGAATCCCTGAATATCATTCCTATGATTTACAGAATTTGAATCCCTTTTTATGTGAATCATCTCCAGGATAGATCTTTTATAATAATTGGTTTCTTTAGTTAAAATATTAACATTTTTGTAATCAAATTGATGGTTATAATCAAAACAGTGCTTAGCAAGGGCGGTGGAATTTTCTAAGTTATTATTTCTTGTGCTATACTTATGGCCGTACATTCTTTTTTGTAAATATTGTTTAGAGATTCCAGTACAAGTAAATAATAAAATTCAATATGTGATTAATAAATTTAACAATTTCCATTGTAAACTTCAATTCACTTGTGAAATAGAAATAAACAATAACATTAATTTTCTAGATATGACCATTAGGCATGATGCAGATGGAAAAATAAAAACTTCTTGGTTTACTAAAGAAGTCTGGTCTCAACGTTATCTTCATTTCAATTCCGTTGCACCAGCTTGTTATAAAAAAAAGTGTCATAAACAGCCTCACAGACCGCGCGGTAAAATTATCCCACGCAGAGGACCGTCCCAAAAATTTAAAAATTGTTCGTAATGCATTGGAAATGAATGGCTACCCAAAAACTTTCTACAATCCTATCATTAAAGAGAGAATAAACAAAATCTATAATGGTTCTTCTTATAAAAATAACATAACAGGTAATACAGACAATTATATAACTTTACCATACATTCCGGAGACCTCAGAAAAAATTAAGAAATGTTTGAAAAAGTACGATATAAATGTTGCGCATAAACCTACTAACTGTGTTGGGAAATATTTCTCAAATCTAAAACCTGTAATACCTAAAGATAAACAAACCCACACAGTATATAAATTGAATTGTTTAGATTGTGATGGAACTTATACTGGAATCTCTAAACAATATTTACAAAAAAGAATGTACGGCCCTAAGTATAGCACAAGAAATAATAACTTAGAAAATTCCACCGCCCTTGCTAAGCACTGTTTTGATTATAACCATCAATTTGATTACAAAAATGTTAATATTTTAACTAAAGAAACCAATTATTATAAAAGATCTATCCTGGAGATGATTCACATAAAAAGGGATTCAAATTCTGTAAATCATAGGAATGATATTCAGGGATTCAGTCAGATTTATACTAACTTGATTAATTAAAACTCTTGCAAATTCCTACATACGTCTTTATAATGTTAAAAGTATATTTTAGGAAGAACGCTTAAAGTAAACTAAATTCCAATGCAGGTCTAAAACCTTTTCAAGTACGTCATAAATCTACATCTGGGTCGAGTTATTACAAACAAATAGCTTCGAATTTCAGTTGCTTTGAGACCATAGCAATATGCGTTTGTACATTATGAGAATATTACTTAACAGTGGTTTCTTGTTACAAAAAATCTATACTTTAATATTAACGATACAATTTTCGATTATTCGTGGTTCTGTTCGTTTCGACGGCGTGAGCTTTTTGATTGAAGATTGTGCGATATGGACGCTTGTGCTAATTAGTTTTAGTTAACCCCCTTTTTAACAAAATAAGTCTTCTGATGATGGTCGTGAGACCGAAACGTACGTAAAGACGAACATTTATAACAGAGTGTTAATGTGACCTAATTCCCGAGAATTTTTTATATAATTCATACTGGGTCAAGAATCTTATTATATTATCACTTTACAATGGAGACCATCTTCGCAGTTGCCCCTAGAGTAACGATGTTTCGTACTACTTTTTATTCATTATGCTCAAGGATATTTTTCTTTATTCTCATGAGTTGTTTGTTTAGTTGGCAACTTCTACTTACAATAATTACTAGAAAGAAAATTTGTTACAATATTTGTTTTGTCAATTTGTCGAGGTGGTGTACTTACAATACTCCAAAAAGTTTTTATTATCTTAGAAATGCATTGTGAATGAATAATACTCCTTCAATTGATGAAAGATTTATATACTGCACATTTTTTTTGTTGCGTAAAATAAAACCCTTAGCTTATGAGCCTTTGAGTCTCAGGGTCTACTGTGAGAGTCACCATTCCAGGCATACTCACTGAAAACTTCACCCCCTTTGTAGGCTTGTCTGGCTATTGCCTCCTGTAACACTTAGGCCTGCTGGCCCATTGTATCTCACCTATGTTTTGTTTCTTTACGGTACCCACTCGAGTATTTTTGTGCCTTCTACGAGCTTGTACACTTTACTGGGTGGGAACTGTATAATTCTGATTCGCCGTTAAGCTTTCCAAAAATTGAATTGTCATTTGCGATCTGATGCCTCGCATTTACACAGTATGTGTGTCACTGTTTCTGTATCCTTACCGCAAAATCTGCATGTCTGGTCGCCATTGTACACTCCAATTTTGCTTAGGTAGGTGCCTTTTTACTGGCGCATGGCCAGTCATGAGCCCTGATACGACTTTTATTTTTCCCTATTTAGTGCTAATAGGTCTGCCGTTCCTTTGTTACACGGAGTTTTGATGTATTTCTTCCCATGTTTGATTCCTGGAATTTTTACTGAGTATTCATTGTGGTTTTCCATAATCCAGTCTTCTACAGGCAGTGCTGTACGTTTTGGTACCTCCATGGTATGTTCTGGAACTGGAGCGTCGTTCCCTGATGTCCTGGCACCCAGATCAGCTTAACGCTGTTTCGGTCTGCCAGTATTTCAAGTTCTTCTACGCATGTTCATACCAGACGGGATGTCACTTCATGACTCCTCATTGCTTTAAGTGAAGTCTGACAGTCTGTCAATATGTGGATCTGCTCATCTTTGATGCTATCCGATTGTTCTTCTTCATGCATTGCAGGATTGCATATACCTCTGCATGGGAGACAGAGATGTATTTGCTCAATATATAGCTTAAACCAGTCTTTGAGTTTCTTGAGTACAGTCCTGCACCTTTTTCAGTCTTAGACCCGTCTGTATACCAGATCTTCCCTGTAGAATGTCGCCCAGGTTTTATATCACCTTTCAGTCCTTTCTGGTATTGATTGATACCCTGAATGTGTTGTTGAGACAGTGTCGCTTTAGAATGTGATCTGTTCTCATGCCTAACACGTCCCTGGTCACGATTTTTAAGATACTCCTGGCCCAATGTGAACATTTTCCAGTGTATTTTGTATTCTGAAGGCACCAAGCCTTGCTCCTTGGATTACCAATTGGAGGGGATATATAATGCACATAGTGGGACACAATTTCAAACAACTCCATCATGCGGGCAGGTGTCATTAATCACACCTAAGTTGTTTTCTAAGATTTTTGCTAAATAACAATGCATAGGCCTAGACGAGTAATGCAATAAGTGCTGTCGTCTATTTGATGTTGTCAGAATTACATTTCCAGTGCTTTTCAACTCGAATCTGTTGTTTCAGTTAGTGAAATGCTACATTCAAGTGAGTTATTTTCTGTTGAAATTGTTTGTTTAGCCGATGAGAGGTACAAGCTAGAATATATTGCGTGGACATTGTATATCCATCAATCGACGATACAATGAGACTGGAGGATACAAAAGACGACCTAGACAAGGACGTAAGAAATTTTATTCAATGTTTGCGAAATCGCGCACTTTCAGCTTCGCAACTGAAAAATTAATTACTATATATCACAAGACAAGTAAATATAACTATCAAAACAGTAATAAGGGGTCTTAAGGAAATCAATTTAATTCCATAACGCCCTGTCAGAAGGCATCGGCTTCTCTCACGTCACAAAAACGAACGGTTACAATTTGCAAGAGAACATACTGAGTGTGGAAGGAACATTTACAGTTAGTTATTTTTACGGACGCTTCTGCAACACAATTAAGGAGACAGAGCAACGTTTCGCAGAATGTAATCTTGTAAAGAATCTCAGCTTTGGTGACGATTTCATCATGCTATGCGATTGGATCATTTGGAAGAGTCGCACACAGCTCAATGATATGAGTTTAACGATGAATGCTGACTGATATATATGAAACATCATTGAAGAAGATGTTTTATCTCATGTCGGCTTCATTGGGCATGATAAATTAGTGCTAATGCATGTTAATGCCCCTGTCAAGATTGCGGTGCTTGAGTGGCCACCATCCAGTCCTGACTCAAATCCTATAGAACATATATGGGACATCCGGAAAAGATATCTACGAGCACGAACTCCAGCTTTTAACTCGCAGAATTGCACAGACATAATGGGACCGAATTTTGCTAGAAACTGTCTTAGAGATTTTGCGCAGCATTTCTAGCTGAATGTTGACTATCGCCAGAGATACAGATGAAGGAATATTCAGTACTGAATTGTTATTACTGTTGCTTTTCCATAACTGAATGTTATATCCAGAATTAGGCTCTTGCACTAATTCTTGAATAAATGTGTTGTAAATCTTCAATACTTGAGTAATTTATTTGTTTATTAATAACGTATTTCAACCCTCCAATGTAGATTCAGCAATAAAAACACAGAAGTGTTAGAGGGAAAAAGATCTAAAATAAAATATGCATTATTTTAGAACGTCAATTTATCGTTAAGTATATTTTATTTCATACTGTTTGGAAAATTCAACTTTACGTCATAAATTTGAGGCTGGAAAATAGAACATTAAATCACCAGGCCAGAAAGTGATTCAATTTTTTCCCTGTTTACGTCACCCGAACAACATGCAGTGTCAATTTTCTTGACAGAGCAGTTGATTAATGAACCAACACGAGTCACTGATAACAACTATGATTATGCCAATACGCTTAACTTATTCCTCATGAACAATACAGATCTCTATTAAGTAAAAGTCCGCGCACCATTGGGAAACTCTGACCATTTGGTCATCACTACGACCTGCTCCTACATCACTCAACGAACCAATCCAACACCTCCACGCACAGTTTGGCATTACAACGCCATCTGGGATAGTCTTCGCATGTTTTTACCCGAATCTGATGACCCAATGCAATGTGCCAGAAAGATCTCGGATATTATTCCGCTAGGAATGGAAACTTACAAGCCTCGTATCAACAAATCACCGTCATCGGGGGAACGATGGCTTAATAAAACCTGTTCTAGGGCCTATTGATAGACATTTCACTCCCAGTTCTTTCCCTCCCCTGACGAAATATGATGACATACTGGCTACGTCACCACAAGAAAAAGTCAACTTTTGTGCTGGAATGCGCAGCAAATTCCATTTTCGATCCACAAGGGAACCAAGGACCTTCCTAACATTGTTACCATCGATAGCAATATGCTTGAAATGTCTTTCGTCAGGGTAAAATTAGGCCCATTCTGCTTGATCTCATTACCAAAAAAGCTATGGGGCCGAAAGGAATACCACCTGTCGTTCTTGAGGAATGCACCTGAATTAACACCAGGTTTCTGCAGGTTATTTACCTTTTCACACAAACTTGGTATGTTTCCTTCCAGCTGGAAGAATGATAGAGCCAGACCAATTCCGACAAATGGAAAGAAGACCCTTCCTAATAATATAGACCCATTGCACTATTATCTGTGATCTCTAAAGTGATGGAAAAAGCAATTAACATCGAGCTCATCCTATACTTAGAGGATGAAATCGTGGATGACTGGCAATATGGCTTTCGTCAGCTGAGATAAACAGGATATACTTGATTGCCTACATAGCACACGTATAACAGAAATCCATTGTAAAATAAGAGGTATCTCTAGCTGTAGCATTGCATATCTGCAAAGCGTTTGACCGAGTGTGGTACCAAAACCTTCTTGGGAAACTTCCGTCATATGGTTTGCCGCCTCAACTTGACGCAGTATCCTCCGATACTATTGCTATGAACGTTGGTGTTCCACAGGGTTTTGTCTAAACATCAATTTTGTTTATCCCATATCAACGATCTGGTGGAAGTGAGCACCTGTCCCGTCCACACCTTTGCAGTCGATGGTACACTTTATATCGCTTTTTCATCTAGCCCCCATTTACCATCCAATGAAGCCAGAGGATCGAGAGAGGGAGAGAGAGAGAGAGAGAGGTTGACGTCATAAATGGAGTTCTGATAATCTAGTAGACTTTAATGCAGCCAAAACTTAAGATTACATCTTCTCCAGGAAGGCGGATCCCACAATCCTTAATATGATGATGTTACACTATAAATATATATAGTGTTATAGTGCAACCGCAGTGTGAACTCTTTTATAGTTTATTAATGCTGATGTTCAGTAGGTACAACTACTTTTATGAAGTCTTCCACATTCATGCTAGGGATTATCACTAACAGCGCCCTCTAATGGGATGATCATGTGAGGTCCATAGCGAAAATCGCTTCACAAAAACTTTGTTTTCTATTCCGTGCCAAGACTTTAAATCCCAGCAGTTCCTCAAAATCTACAAAGCACAGATTCGACCTATCCAGGAGTGCTATTCACTTGTTTGAAGTTCGACTCCCAAACATACGCTGAAGCTCTTGGTTTTAATCTAGAAAAGAGCTAGTCGTCTGATTGATGATCTCACATTTACGAATTCATTGACGTTTCTAGAACATCGTAGAATGGTGGGCGATCTCTCCTTTGTCTATAGATATTTCCATGATCATTGTTCATCAGAAATATCGTCTGTTTTTCTTCCACGAGACATTCCAGATAGACGGACTAGATGAGTTCAAGCTAGTCAACCCATCATTGTTAAGCTCGAGACCTGCCGAACTTGTTCCTACCATACTTCATTTTACTATCGAACAGTGATGTTGTGGAACTCTTTGCCTAGTGAGGTCTTTCCTTATGCCTATAACCTCCAAACTTTCAAGAAAAATTCGAACACGTCATCTGTTGCGTAGTACTAAAAGGGTGGCGCATGAGTCGATTGATGTTCTCTGGCACGTATACGACCGTGTTTGAACGATATGGCGCCTAATCCTGACATCTATACTTCGGTCCATGCGCCAGCTGGTGGCTGAGCAAGGGACTACGAGTTTGGCGACATGTAAGAGACTCATGTCAAACATAGAGTTTCCAGACCTGTGTATAAGACCGTGACTTTACTCTGGTTCAGTCAAAGCATAGAGAAAAAAAATGTAGCTGTCACTTTCAGCAACTATTGAAAGGCGAGTTGATGTAACTGTCATTCTGACACAGTTTGAAATTTTTAGTTTGTTATTATGAAATAAAACATTTAACGACACAGGGCCGTAAAATACCATTAAGGTACTAGTGTAGAAATTTCTACTTCGTCGCCTCATCAGTAAACATTAAAACTTCTACTTTAATAAGTCATTTTCCGTCTTTGTAACGTAAATTACTAAGTATTGCTGCTCAATAAGTAACACTTGAACGATTTTATAGGTACTTATTTCGTCGATACCCCAAAATTACTGGAGGCTATATAATGCACGTAATCATTGGTTTTATGGCGTAAAAAATGTAATATCGATATGAGATATGTTACAAAACAGGTTCAATCAATTTTCTTATTCTCTATGTGTACAAGTATTTCTTATAACGTAATATCGGTTCAGGTGGCTGCGCCAGAATCAACACAAAAAGTCGACCTTGTATATGATCACATTATTTTAATTATTATTTCAACACTTTCACTCCTCAAGTGAAATTAGTTTGCTTCATGAACATTGTTGTTATTCACGTGAATATTTCTTACCAGAAGCAAACGGTTCAATTTTACATAGCGGGTGTTCGTAGAAGAATGAAAACGGAAGATATCGTACTGTCAAGGGTGGATCCAAAAAATGTCCAAGGGACAATTACCTTTTTTAAAGATATTCGGTAGTTACTTGTTGTTAATGGGTTCCATCATCAATCACTAATCACTAATGGCTCACGGTTTACGTAAAGTAAACTTTGTAAACTAACAGATTTATGTGAATTTTACATAAATTTTAAAGCATTTGATATAAATTGTGTATAAATCTAGTTATCTGGGGTTGGGCAACACCGTAAATTTCAACAGTCTTACTCATACTACAAGATAAATAATCACAGGTTTACAATCTCGATTTTCAGTGTTGTTCAGAGCTCTGTCTATTTCTTCCTAAACTTATAAGAAATTGGACTGACGAAGTAACCCAAGGGGGATCATGGCCCCCCATGCCCCCCCGTATACGCGCCCGTGTCGTACTGCTTCCGAAAAAAACAAGCGTAACTTAAAATTTTCACGAAACCTTATATATGGTTTCCACTTTACAACTTTTGCTCAGACATGTGCTATAAAATATACTATGAAAGAGTTCACAATAAGGATACACCAAAGCGCTGTAAATAGGAAACAATCTCCCCTATCCACTAAAATTACCTTCAAAGTACTGATGACCTTTCAGCTATTAAGTAGACATCATCAGAGTAAACTAAATTAGAAATAAAATTAGCCTGTTTACGTTTGTGGTTAATAATACAAACAAGGGGTTACCTTCAGCTGGAAATAAATCTGAATTTAATAAAATGCTATTTCCCATATAGCATTGTGAACACGACTCATAATTGATTTTGTAAATTCCGGAATTTCCGAAGTCGGAAATTTTATCAAAAGTGTTGCCTAAACGGTTTTAGCTTGTTCTTACATCTATAAACGGGTTGTATTGCAAATTTAGACAACAAATTATGCAATTTATTAATTATTGAAGAATGGTAAGTGAAACTTTTCAATTTTATTGAACTATTTCAAGGTAGTGGCTCTAATTTGATTAATTTAATCGGTTGCCTTACAATTTACTTTTTTTTTAGAAATTGTCCCTTTCGGTCAGAAAATTATAGCAACGAAGTTGAGGAACTTCAGTAGATAGCGTTGGACAATGATTACGAGAAATTTTCGATCAACAATTCAATTTCCAGACAAAAAAGGAAATTGGAACCCAACCAATTGCCCAATTAAATTGAAGTTTCTAAAAGTGCGAAATTTCGCAATTTTATACGAATATTGTAACACTCAGAAGTCTTCAGCGCTTTGGACTCCGGGATTTTCACGTGGCCTATCGAAATTAGAAGGTTCGAATTATCTAAAAACATAATTGCATGAACGCCAGACGTCCTATGTAATTAGCTACGAACGAAATCATTTTGACATATGCCTCGAATAGATCGCTGCGCGCAAGTTGGAGTTTATACATTTTACCTCGGTCTTGTTAATTTGAACCCGTTTCTTGCCCCGTGCGACCGGCGCCAGTTGTAATAAAGTGTTTTTGGCTATGGGCCGCTAGCTTTTACCCGCTTCGTGTATATTTTAGTCACGAGATAATTCCCTTTGTTACGTCGCACGTAGCTGAGATCTGAGAATAGCTCAAACTGTTTTAATTAAATTTTCCTATTTAATGGACATTTATCGAAAAAAGAAAGGCCGTCGGGCACGGTCCGATACTAAATCTAACTACATGGAGCGAAAACGGCACGCGAAAAGTCGTCGTAAAGCTGTATTAGGTACAACCAGTTTGCACTTTTCTAACTCGTGTGCTACGGGCTTCTCACGTGAACGTCATTCGATTTACGGAAAATTAACTATTTCAAAACAGTTTTTGACCCGGATTGTGGCTATCACGACCTCTGAAAAGGTTCAAAGTTCACATAATTATTTCATAATTTTTAGTTCATTATTGTTTTACAACTGAAATAAATAGGTATGAAATTTGTAGGTTATTGATGATGTCAGTGTGACAGTGACATAATTATTCCAAACGTAGAGTAAGACACCCGTTTTAGATTCGACAACTACCCTTGACCAAGATAATTTTTGATATCCCGGTATTTCAAGCATTGAAAGTTGATAAATGCATGTATGGCTTTGTGTCCTCATCATGGTGGATTCATAACATAACGGGTAAAGATTCTGATGACGGTTTGATATAGGGATGGGAGAAGTTCTCATCGTGGCGACACGTAATATTTCGAGTACAAGGGCAAAACTTCAGACCACAATCAATAGCAATGCTCGGGAAGAACAAAACAAAATAACGTTGATGTGGGTTCCATGACTGTGATAGAGGGCAACAAAAAAGATAATGAAATAGACCAGACATGTTGTAGTTAACAGAGTATCCTCCAACACAATGACTATCAATGCTGGTGTTCCACAGGAATCTGTCTTGACACCAACTTTCTTTCTGCTCCATAAAAATGATCTGCTGGAAATATCCACCTTTCCCGTACACGGCTTTGCAGATGATGGTACACTTCATACCGCTTTCTCATCTAGAGCCCCTATATCATCTAATGAAGCAAAAGGAGCGAGATAGAGACAGGTTTACGCGATTAATGGAGATCTTGCAAAGATTTTGAAATGGGTATCTAGTAGAAATTAATTCAACCAAAACTCAAACTTGCGTTTTCTTCAGGAAGGCGAATCCAATAATCCCTAATATGATGATGTCAGTTACAACTATTTCTATGAAGTCTTCCATATCCATGCTCGGGATCACCACCAACAGCACGCTCTCATGGGAGTCATGTGAGGTCTATTGCGAAAACCGCTTCACAAAAACCCGGGTATCTTTTCCGTACCAAGAGCTACTTTACATCCCAGCAGCTCCTCATAATCTACAAAGCACAGATTCGACTTGTCCTATAGTACTGTTCACATGTTGAAAGTTGGGCTTCTAAAACATACGCTGAAGCTCTTGGATTCTATCCAGAAGAGGGCTATTCGTCTGATTGATGATGTCACACTTACTAGTTCATTGACGTATCTAGAACATCGTACAATGGTGGGAAATTTGTCCCCTCTGTATAAATAATTCCATGGTCGGTGTTCATCAGAAATCTCGTCTGTTGTTTCACCACGAGAGATTCCAGATAGGCGGAGTAGAAGAGCTCAAACCCCTTCATTATCAAGCTCGAGACCTGCCGATCTTCTTCCTACCAGACTTCATGTTTATATCGAACAGCGAAATTGTGGATTTCTTCACCTAGTGAGGTGTTATAACCTCCAAACCTTCAACGAAAATTCGAATGCCTATCTCCTCTCTCAACATTCCACCGCTGGCTCACACGATGTTCTTCGATCATTATAGGTTTCCCTCTCATGTAGTATAAAAAAATATATATTTCGTTATGTGGTTATGTTATATTATATTATTTGTAATCTATGCTTGTCAAATATATCAAAATCGGTGTAAGTTATTGATACCATTGCACTACATTCAAATAATATTTCTCTATCTCCTGTTCTATATCCCACTTTTCATTAGAATTTAGTTCCTGGGTAATATAGCTTAGCTTATCATATTATTACGGGGAAAAATTTTTGTACTGTTAGGCTAGGCGCGCACTGGCGTGTTGTGGTCGCGCGATGAAAATACTTATTTTTCGATGCTTTGCTATTCTTACTTCCCCATCAAGAACCTAGGTCGACAAGTATTAATGTATGGTCTCAACCGAAGACGCAGTCATTCCAATAAATTCCCGCTTCAAACATCAAAATATGAAGTCTCCTTGTTAGAGATATTAAAACAAAACAAAGTGAGGAACTTTCCGAAGATAAAATTTTTGTGCTTATATTGGTTCTTATGTTAGTCAAACTTAACGACCAGCAAAAACATTTTGCCAAAATGGAAATTCTGAACGTGATAAGAAATGCTAAAACCAATATCACGCCAGTCCTCAGATAACTACCTATCACTTTTGCACATCCTGGACCGTCGAATTACACCAACTATCAACACTCTTCGCAATACACAGGCCCACTTAATGTGCAATATCTAACATCTGCAGGGTTCCCAGTTGCGTCCCCGCTTTCCTCCCACTATACTGGCAATTCCAGTTCTCTAAATAGCTTCTATTCGCAGGTTTCGACTAAAATGTTGTCACCAAGGTCTACGGATGATAGTAAATTACATGATTTATCCAATCTATAACCATGCACTGGAATAAAGAAAATATTTGATACTGCTAATCGCTCTTCAGATAGTATAGCCCGTCTCCATGCAAAAGGTTTTCCGTTAAGAGTTACCGGATGTTTGCGGGGTAAATTTATCATGGGGTGTCATGATTTGATGACAGCGTCATTCTGCCATTTCAAGGCTTGTACAAGTGTAAACATGGAGCGATACACAATAGAGCAGCGTGTTTACATCGTTACAGCCTATTATGAAACATTTCGCAGAATTCGTGATTACTTTGGTCCACATAATCGCCCAACGGAAAAAATTATTCGTAATATTGTGCGTAAATTCAAAACAGCAAAATGTGTTCAAGACGTGAAGGCACCATTACGTACTCGGTCGAAATGTTCGGTTGAAAATATTGCGGCAGTTCGGGAAAGCGTAGCTGAAATTCCAAAAATGTCCATTCCGCGTCATTCCAAGCAATTGGGCTTTACTCAGACCACTACATGGCGAATATTTAGAGAATATTTGGGTCTTCATGCGTATAAGATCCAACTAACACAAGATTTGAAGGCAAGTGACCATAGGCAGAGTCGTAATTTTCTAAATTGGATTATTCAAAATAAATTAATTGATAATGACTTTTGCAAAAAACTCGTGTTTAGCGATCAAGCCCATTTCCACTTAAGTGGTTACGTCGACTAGCAGAACTGCCGTATATGGGGGACTGAAAATCAATGAGATCTTCACGAAAAACCAAACCATTCACAATATGTCACTGTTTGGTGTGCCCTATGGTCTGAAGGCATAATTGGCCCTTACTTTTTTAAGGATGAAAATGGTCAAGCACTTTTTGAAGTCAGCGTTACGCGATATAAAGATGGTGCCACCTGTCAGACAGCTAGGAAAATGATGCGCTTATAGCGTACACATTTCGAAGGGAGAATTCATTCACAAAATGGCGATGTCAACTGGCCACCTAGATCGTGCGATCTTACTCCGCTCGATTATTTTCTGTGAGGGTATGTGAAAAGCAAGGCATACGTCAACAATTCACAAACACTAGAAGAATGAAAGAACACGACGCATAATTCGTGATGTTGAATCCCAAATGGATTCAGACGTAATCGAAAAATTCCCCAAATGAATTTTGCCATGTCAGAGGAGGCGAGGTGGACATTCCGCAGATATTGTTTTTCACGTATCATTGTAAGTCACTGTTTTACAAATTTGCAAAAAAGGTATTGAGATTTTCCCACATAATGTGCATTTTATTTTATAATAAAATCTTACTGGAAAACCCTTTAGTATCGTCATATGTTATTTTAGGTCCTAATATTTGAACTAATGTGTTAAAATTGCTTGCACTCAGTCGAAATTACTGAAATAACTTCACCAATTCGTCATGTATTTTGTAACCTGCCCTTTTATTAATCTTTGACTAATTATCGGATGCAACCAATAACTTTTTTCACGTTGCTTTCTACCATTTTCATGCAATAATAAATCTACGACACAAGCAGACGACGCAAGCAGTTTCCACGAAATTCATTCCAAGGCTATACTGATGTTGCGATTTGTTGGTCGCAGTGCGCGCTCTAATTTTGTCACTAGAATATTTTTGCGACTGCGTCTAAATAGTGGCGCGACTACAAATCGCTAGTGCGCGCCTGGTGCCACAAAAATATACGTTTAACTTAATTTGATCAAAGAATGTACCTAACCAGCTTATTCTTTTCAGTCCTTGCCTGGAAATTAATGGAGCATTTCCCGTCAGCAATTTAGTATTCTGTCGTCGACTTTTATTGAAGTTCATAATTTCTGAACATGAATCATTAAACATCCGTTATGCATGAAATTATTTATAATCAGCGGAAGGAATTCTAATAGTAATAATAAATATCGCCAATCAAAGAATAATACTAATAAGACTAATGGTCAAGCAAAAATATTGTAATGAGGCATTTGTTTTCAGGTTTACCACCACTGTTTATACGAAACAAGATACGACTTTCTTTGTGCAAACTACACTGCATTCGACCAAAAAACTTTCATTTGTCAGTTCGTATCAGAAGTGGACTGTAAAAATTCTAAGAATTTTTGGCATAGGTAAGTTATTTCATTAGCTTATAAAAAAGGTTTTCCAACGTGTGACATGCATCTCAAACGGTTTTAAAATATTATGTTGCTTGTAGTTGATTGACAATTTAATGTTTATTAACAGAGATGTTGACCAACAAACTATTTTAAATAATTATTATCATTTGCTTATCAATAATAGATTTATTATTCACTTGAATGTTCGGTTGGGTACTAATTGAATGCTTATGTAATAACTGTTTATTATTCGTATTTATGACTCTGGCATACTTAATCATTACGCATTACAATATTTTTCTAATTTGCATTTGTTGAATTTGCTTCACCTCTAACGTGTTGGAATCTTGCTTTAGCGATTGTTCAAAGGTCATAGATTAATCTTCAATTAATCCAATGAACATACAAGAAGACATAAATTTCTTCATAAGGATGAGAATACTTCAATTCAAACAGTCAAGCTTATTGTGATAATTGATAATAATTGATTTATCCTACAGGAAATGATTCAATGTTGCATTCTATTGTATGTAACTCAATAATAGATGAAATAACGACGTCTCTATATAAAATTCAATTCTTCAAAATTAAATTATAAATATGTAATTATAGAATATTGAGGCAAACATCTAGCATATGAAAATGTTTAAGCTTGAATATCATGAAAAAAGGAAAATATGTTTAACCTTTTTGAACTGTAAAAAAATATTTTATTTACATTTACTTTTTTACGAAATTTCAAGAAATTGAGCTCATCTTGGCAACCTTGCGCATAAAATAACGTCGTAAGGTTTCTATTCTTATATTCAGCTATCTATCTACGCTAAAGTGGTTTTATTTTTTTTGGCAAATATAAAATAAATACTATTCCAAAATAATATCAATCCGAACTTACGATTAAAATTATGTTCTCTTGAACCAGACGTTAATCGACAGGCTTGTTCCGAATACTCATTAGCAGCATCCGTCCCATTTATTTTGCATATGTTATTTGAAATTGGAACTTAAAATTGTATGGTTTGTATTCGTTATTTGGCATTAATAAAGATCTCATCGGGTTGGTTGTACATGAATGACCTTTTCTTAATTTTTAATGTAATACGCCAAAAAAAAAGTTTGAAAGCATCTAGTATATTTTAATAGTTTCACTTATATCGTGTCGAGCATTCACATGAAATAAACCTCTACATGTTATCTGGATACCCATAAATGAAGTTTGAAATCTCACCATAGCTGTCTTTCTACTCGATAAAATTGTAATTTCTTTAGACCTATCAGGACAAGGAATTTTAATGAGGTATGCCTAAAATTAGCCCATAATATTCTGTGTTATCTGATAGCAGATGCATTTTCATTACTCACAGCATAGTGGTACTCACATTATTGAATAAAAATGAAGTATTGAAGATGTTGCTACGTACTACCATTGATTATGCAACTCTCACCCTACTGCCACCAGACGGGCTCGTATGGATCACAGATGAGTCCAAGATAGGTTAGACTTCTGGGGCGGGAGTGTACCTAAAAGAGCCAAGGATCACTATCTCAGTGACTCTAGGCACTTACTGCACCGTTTTTCAGGCGGAGGTCTACGCAATACTGACTTGTTCCATGGAAAACCTGCGAAGAAACTATGTAAATATAGGCGCATATATATTTGCACAGACAGCTGGTCGGCTCTGGGAGCTCTCAAATCAAGACTGGTCAAAGAATGCAGGGATACTCTGGCTGAAATGGGCAGGAGAAATAAAGTTCAACTCATCTGGGTCGGGGTCTCGCCCTTCTGGGCTAACTGAATAAAGAATAGTCTAAATGTGGCGATAATCACCACGCATGAGGCGGGCCAAGCTCTTCATCAAAGAGCCTGTGCCTAGGCTCTCAAAGAAACTCCTTTCTCTGAACAGAAGGGACATCAGAGAGATGACTAGAATCCTAAGCGGTTACTGTCGTCTTAGCAAACATCTCCACACTATGGGCATCACAGATGACCCAATATGTAGGAAATACTGAGACGCAGAAGAAACTGCCTCTCACTCACATCCTTTTGGAATGCCCAGCATTAGCATCCTTCAAGCACCGACAATTCGGAGAATCAAAACTGCTCCCAGAAGAACTTATGGAATCCAGCACTGGCAATATTCTGGATTTCTGGCGGGCTACAAACCTGCTAAACCAGAATAGAATAGGCTTCTGATCACGGGGCGCACAATGGGCCCAACTAAGTGGCCTAAGTGCATTTGGGGCCTAAGCCCCCTCTCCTCAAATGATGATGATGATGATGATGACCATTGATTAATGGTCCTACTAAGGAAGGGTCACAAATTCAGAGACGCGGACAAGATCATTCAATCAATACTTTCTGAATTTTATTAGTTCGGGTGCGAGGAATAACGCAGCAGAAACATCAACACTTGATGCTACTTCGATAACCCAGGTTGTAATAGATGCGGAGAGACGAACAAAACGGCCTCTCATATCCTTGTAGAATGTCCAGATCTCTTAGAAACAACCCCTCCACAGCGTTTACATGCCGCCTTAGGCTATAAGAGACATCAGATCGTGTAGAATCCTAGCCTTTGGCGCTGCTTTAGGCCTGCTGGACTGATTCTTGTATCAAGGGGCGCACAATGAACCTAATTATGCGGTCTGAGTGCTCTGGACTTGTTCGCTCCCGTTTTGATAGATTGATTGAAAGGAATATATTGACACTAAATACGGTTCCATAAGTTGTGAGTCTTCAAAATTTAAATTCAGATGAAGGTTTCATTTCTATTATTGTCCACTGATCTTCATTCTACTCTCTTCTATAATATAACTCAAGTTATATCAAGAGATTGAGAATTTAATCCACCCAAGAAACCCTGTTACTTTATCTTTTTATTATAAACTTCATTATATTCACAATGAAAATTAAACTCCACTTAATTTAACACAACAAAATAAAACACAAATATTTGTTGAAAATACTATATCCTGGTTATTCAACATACATAACAAACAATTTTCGAATCATAATGTTTGAAACAATCTTCAGAAACCGCTTACAATTGTGAAATTATCATCAAAACACACTAAGCTGAAAACATAGTTCTCAAAGTTAAAATGTTTCACTTCCACAATATTATTTTTTCCGACATGGTATGGAAGATCATGTTGACAGTAAATATATTATTACCTTCCTAACATTCCGTTTTTTGTTTAGGAATGATGCCTTATATCAAACACCAACAACAACTACTTTGAAGCCACAAATTGTATATACACCACCTTCAAAACCTCACCCTATATTGGGAAATCAAGACGCGGGACAAAGGGTAGGCGGGAAACGTCGACGTCCGCCAGCGAGACGGCCTCAGTATGATTACTATGAAGATGAATACGACGACGATTATTATGAAGATCGTCCAAGATCAAGAAGACGACGACCTCGACCCAGACCAAGACCTATATATGACGATGAAGAATATGAGGAATATGAAGATGACAGATATGAAAGAAGGAATAGAAGACCTTACGATAGAAGAGGATCTGACCGACGCAGGAATAAGAATAGAAGCAAACCTAAAGATGTTGATGCTGATCGACCTCTGGAAAAGGACCGATTCAATGAGAGTGAAGAAGAAGGAAGAAGGAATCATGATGAAGACGATAAACGATCCACAAATAGAAGAGTGGTTGGTGAGAGGAACGATGATAATGATGGACGAAGAGAACGACCAAGGAAAGGTTCTAGGATACCCCTAAATGATGATGAAGAAGATGAACCAGAAAGAAATGAGGAAAAAAGGAAAGTCAAACCAGCGTCTAGAAATAACGACGAGGAGAAGAGAACTGAAAATGATAACGAGAATAAAGCAATGATTAAGCCTACTAGTGGTAGCTCCATATATGATCGACCAAGGGCAGCACCACGTATTAAACCACCCGTGCCAAAAAATGAAGCTGACAAATATGCATATCATAAACCCATAAACAGCAAAACAACAACTGTAAGTGGTGATGATGATTATTACGATGACTATGATGAGCCCGCACCTAAACAAATTAAAACAAATCACAGACGACCATCTTCATCAGACTCCACAAGGCCACTGAAATCATCAACCCAAGAAAGGAATGATAATCGAAATAGGAATAAACACCCTGTGAGGGAACGAAATTCATCACCCAGCGATAGAAATGAAAATGAAGACACAGAAGTGGATGAATCTCCCAGAAATCGATTTCAAAATGACGAAGCCGCCGATGAAGAAGTACGTGTGGCGCATAAACCTCGCAATCAATTCAGTAAAAGACCAAGTCGAACCAAGATCGATGATGAATCACCACCAAGAGAGGCAGATCAACGATCCACTACACATAAGCCAGAAAGATCTGAACATTCACGCAAACCTTACAGCAAACATGTAAAAACTGAATCAACAACAAAAGAAACTATTAGAATTGAAAATAACAGCAATGCGAATAAACCTTCCGACGAAGAATACTACGATGATTATGAAGAAATCAAAGAAAGCGACAGTAATAAGCAAGACAATCATTCTAGCTCAAGCACAAATAAATCCAAAACAAAATTGGATTCTGCAATTAGGTATGCTACCACAACAGTTTCAACAACAACCAGTTTATTGAATGAAAACCCGAAAGATAAATCCGAACAAACGGTAAGAATTGTTAAGAGGCCTTTTTTACCTAGTAGGGGAGGAAATCCTTTCTCTGCAAGAGGTCTCCAACCAGTAGGCTTCATGTCATTAGACAAAAAGATCGAAATGATGGAGCAGCAAGGAAGTGACGATTTTCAACAAAAATCGAATATTAAAGAGTCAAAAGACTCCTCCCCGCAATTTATTTACTCATCGAAATTGAAATCCGAAAATGAACCACCAATTGATGTACACATTCCTGATACTAAAATAATTTTCAGGCCTTCCCCAATCATGGTTAAAACGCCTCAACGATCAAGATATAATATTCAACCGTCTGCAGGGGGGGAGGAAGAATTTGAGCCCATTAGCAATCCTCAACCAACAAAATACAAAATAAATGAATATAATGGTCCACGAACCACGCAAAAACCCAAAACTCCTGATCACAATCCTTTAGATATTACAGAAAATGAGTACGACGTAACTTTAAACGATGCATTGAACCCCACAATTCCTAATTTGCCAGTCAGAAGTTTTCCCACAGGATTTAGTGCTTCTAATGATTATACATATAGTGCGTTCCAAAGACCCAGATATGTCTTAGAACCTTTGGTTAGTTCCGCCAATAGTGATTACGTTTATCAACCGAAACCTAAAGTCAGACAAAGATTTGAAACCGTTCCGCAAAATTACAACACACAGGATCGATATGTCAGTGCCAATTCTGATTATAAAACACATTACATTACAGTACCGGAAGTAAATCAATCTCCCAATTACAGAAATAGAGTATCTCAAGCTGAAACACAAGCATATTTCTCAAGATATTAGATAATACTTTGAAATATAATACTAAGAATAATAATTTTCACATTTCAATCCGAAAACTTCAGGTAATACATTTAGAACTCATAAACTGAGGACTCCTATGATCAAGTCAGATATTAGAGCGAAAATGATTTTAGTTTCTGCGCCAATTCTTCTTATACATTTTCCTCAGTTGGTTAGTTAGTAAGAATGTCATGACGTTCCTTTTTTTGATTTTTTTTTCGTGCACTACGGACTGCAGGGAGGAAAAGTCTTATCGTGATCTTGAGAATGTCAGGCCAAGTTTCGCTCTTGAACAAATTGTCACGTTCACAAGTTTGAGCGACAAATCTCAGCTAATAAACTATAATTAATATTCAATTCAACCTCTTTGATATATGAGTAACTATAAGGTACCTCTGCGAACTTTATTATTATTTCCTGAATAATGAAAAATTGTACATGCCAATTACTCCAAATGAACAAATAGATTGTGTGGGAGGAATTATAAGAAATTAGATTTGAATAAAGTGCCCCTCAATATAATTATGTCAAGTCCCTCCTAACTTTGTACAAGCCTCCCACCTGCTACCAAAGGATCCAATGACTGGTATTTTAAACTTCACTTTAAGAATGCATGTGCACATGCATTCTTCCGTTAGAGTGATTACCCACATATGAAATAGAAACACAAATCACCATCCCAATCCCAATTCTATATTTACACTCCAATTCATATTTCTGATTGCTTCTAGCTACAAATCTTCCAAATCTGTTGTAATTTCTTCCATCACAAGCCGAACATTTTCTGAATATTCTGTTCGCTGAGGATACCTAATAATTAATTAAAATCATGAACTTCTTCAGTTGTTTCTTTGAACTCATACATATTATTTTACAGAGCAGATTCATTGATTTTATAACAGATCTAACTATAGAGATTAAAAGCCGAAATAATTGTATCCAAACATTATTTCGGAAAAATAGTTTTGTCAGAAATGTATGATGAAGTTCAAACTTTTTCCACTGTACATATCAGTATGCGAAATTACACATTTCTGTACTTATTATGAAGTATTGGATAGAAGCCATATAGACTATTAATAGGATTTTATGAGATTAGTAATTTAATTTTTAGAGTAAGAAAATTGATGGTTGTGTTTTATGCTATATATATAAGTAAATTTTGTAAAATATTTGTACACATTATAAAGTATATGAAAGCAAAATTGTTTCATTTTCAACATTTACTTTGAACTTAGGCTAAGTAACGTAATGTTATGAGTAATTTGGGATATTAAAAAGTTTAACTTCATTGAAATGGTGCTATTGTTTGGTATATATGACACTAAATGGCAATCACCATGAAAATTTTGTTATTAATGAGCTATATCAAAGATGATGAGAGGTTGTCTATTAAGTATATGGTACGAAGAGATCTTCACTCATCACTTGAGGGGAAGGGGCTTAGCCACCAAATGCACTCAGTCCACTTAGTTGGGCCTATTGTGCCCCCCATGGTCAGAAGCCTATTCTATTCTAGGAGGTTTGTGGCCCGCCAGAAACCCAGAATATTCCCAATGCTGGCTTCCAAGTTCTTCTGGGAGCAGTTTTGATTCTCCGAAGTGTTGGTACCTGAGAGATGGTAATGCTGGTCATTTCAACAGGATGTGAGAGGCACTTTCTTCCGCCTCTCTGCATTTCCTACATATTGGATAGGTGTTTGTTAAGACGATAGTGACCGGTTAGGATTCCATTCATCTCTCTGATGTCCTTTCTGTTCAGAGAAGTGATTATCATAAACAGTTCATAATAGTTATATAGTTGGTAAGGACGAATCTTGATTGTGACTAAGTGTAAAATGTGAGCACGAAAAAGTACCCATGCAGACCCAACACGGAAAGTAAGCTATCTGAACCAGAGAATCTGTTCAATTATAACTGATGATTTGTTTGAGAGAACAACTTCTCAAGCAACTAATATAAATTAAGTTGAAGACTACAATACATTTGAGGAATTTGATCATGAAATATTCGCAGTGCTTTTCATAAGCTAACTGTTACTCTTATTCTGAATGTGTAAAATCTCAAAATTATCATTAAAGTTATGGTTTTCCATAATTAAATGTTCTGCAAAGGTTGCATCACATTTATTATTAATGGAACTACGCCTATCTTCTTTGATCTGTTTTTTTCAGGTCCTCATCCTGTCTTTGCAGATGCAATTTTCAAACACTGCTATCATAAATTATCACAGAGTTCATTTATTTGCATAATCTAAAGATTATAGTAATCGGTATAAAAAGGCAGATGAGGATGTTATAGCGTCTCTCAGTCGGTGTCGTTACGTCTAATAAGAGGTCTAACCAGCGAGATGTAAAGATAGAGAGCGCTAGCACCATAAGCGTAACGTTAACAAAATAACCAAGGTTAAGCGAACTAACAGCTAGAAGATTCATCCCCTCTCTTTACAAATATCGCCCCACACACCGTAGTATACAATATAAACTGTTGAGGAGTAGTGGATTTCTCGCTAGACAAAATCCCCCCCCCTCCACACCAGCCGATTATATATCTAAAGCTCGCTCACTAAAATAGTCGCTAGCGCTCTCTATCTTTTTATCTCTCTGGGTCTAACCCGATGGAAAGTTTCGAAATTCACTTTATAAATTTATATGAAAATACCCCTCTGTTTGATAGTCATGATTTCATCCACTTCGATCTTAGTTTATACTTTCTTCATCAAGCTAGGGCTAACCCTAATATATAGAAAAAAATCTAAGAAAAATGTTATAAACTAACCTGTGATAACGTTGCCGCTTGGAGTTTCGAGCCTACTCAATTGGCAGCAAATGTATAGGTACGCAACCAGGCTCTTACTGTCTGGTCTAGAATTTCTATTGCAGTAGCAACACTGAATTCGATACCTATATCAACTGTTAATACGCTCTCGAGTTTAGGAACGTTAGGATAATGTGTTTTCAAAGACACCGCTGTCGAGTTGCGACTTTTACTGAAGGCATTAAACAATGATTGTAAAGAATGGCCGATTCCCTATACTGCAATGAAATCCTGAAAACCACGTCACCATAATTCCTTCCATGTTCATATTCGTATCAAGTTGATGTTTGGACTTGTAGCGTGCTGTACTTTGGTTATATATGAGACATTGCGCTGACGTCACTGACAGGATGATACAACATCAGTCGATCGTGTCATCTCCCTCTACAATTATTGTTTAATATCCTTGACTTTTCCTGTATTCTGTTCCAGATTATTATATTTCAGTTTTTTCTTTTCCCTAAACCATAGATTTCTCTAAGATGATATATGCTGAAATGTGCCAACGTTTATCGAAGAGTATCTATTAACCATAGACCTATTATCATAAGATAATACGTCTATGCTATTAACCTTGAAAATATGCTACAATATGAGCGGTCTATGGTTGACCACATGTTTTCCTTCTCATCATAGAAGATGGTAAATATTCTGACGTTATCCGTAGTCACTAGTCAATGGTTCAATAGATGATAGATGAAAAGTTGAATTGTTGAATATTGAAATGTGATTTGTTTGTTTACCTTTCTACCTTATTGAATTGAATAGTTGTATTGAATCCAGGTGTAGTAAATGGATTTTGCCAAAAAACAACTTGAAAAGTACGGATGGAGAGAAGGTGGGTTCATTTCGATAATATTTCTTTTATGAAATGTGAAGTAAATATTGTAAATTTATTTTTACATAACCTAACATTGTTTTAGGACAAGGCTTAGGAAGAAATGAAGATGGTATAAAGTCGGCTATAAAGCCAAAATTGAAATTCGATACTAGTGGTGTTGGTCACAATATCGGTGATCAGTTTACTAATAACTGGTGGGAAAGATTATTTGATACTGCTTCAAACAACATAAATGTAAGTCTGAAATATTTCTTGATATTTTAGGAGTCCTTTGGTTGAATTTTGTTATGTACTTTGGTGAGATATGATATTTTTAAAAGGACTTCTCCAAATGTGCCTTTTCACCTAATTGTTTCGTTTTATTATTTTGTGATTCAGAACTCTAATACCTGTTTCAAATTTTAATGTAATCTGGCTTTTGAAAGATTAGTACATTCCACTGAATACAGGTATTAATTTTAACTTCATGTAGAATCCTAAGCATTTGAAAGCTTCGAATTTGTAACATTGGAAATTATTGTATATTCTGTTGTCTGTATTTCAGAAAAAGTATGAGGTGATATTATGTCAAATGGTAGCAATGTAGAGTTTAGTTCTTTGCTATAATTGGTATTTGAGCTGAACAAAAATATTCGTTTAGCAATTACTAGACATATTATTATTATATTCAAGTAGTATACCTGCAACCAATATTATTAAAGTACAAATTTCTCAGACTCTGTTTTAGATCTTTGTAGTCCTATATATTATTTCGTTTATTATATTGATTTTATTAACTTCAATTTTAATAACTTCATTTAGTACCATTGAATATGTATGAGCTCTCACAATAATGAATATATTGGAATAAGCAATTTCAAATCTTTTTTAACAAATTGTCTACCCTCATTTTATAAAGGTCAACGTCCATGATGGAAGAGTTAAAGTTAAACTGAAATCAGAGAAGTCTGTAGAAATAAGCACTAAAAATTATTCTAAAAACGCATTTGAAAGTAATCCGAATATGACATATGGATCTTTTTTGAGAACATCAAAACTGACCAACTCTGGAATTGAAAATTATGAAGTGCCTAGAGTAGCTACTATTGAAGAACATCCTAAAAAGTTCGTGGCCCTCTCAGATGAACAATTGTTTGCAGCCTGTGGAGGAAGAACAGCTCATAAGTGAGTATGCTTCAAAATAATCATAATCGTGTCACAAATGGTGAAAATGTCAGTTTTTAAATTATGTACTGGTGACTGTTTTCTTGTCAGTTAATAAAATCCTTTAATTGAGCTTAAATTCTAGTGAACTAGTGGTTTATAGTATGCTACTTTCCTGTACAAATGAAAAGTGAAAATGTTTGAATACAAAAGCAAGAAAACTGCCAAATTTGAGATGTGTCAAATTTATTTCTCATCAATGGCATCAATATTAGCATCCAAAGCAACAAAGATTTTTATTTATTTCGTTTTTTGACCTTTGACAAGGAGTGTAATTAACAATTTTGAGAAAACATTCTTTTATTGAAAACCGTTAACACTAAATAGCTCATCTTTCATCCTGATAGTTGTCTAATGAGAAAGAATATTAAATAAATTGAATAGAATCAACCATAACATGATGAAAATCCATTCTAAACTTGAATAGAATAACTTTGTCATACCTTTCTGTTTGAAGATGCGAAACTATACTTAGTCACATTTAATTATTAAACAAGTGAAAATCGAACTTTTAATAGTTCATTTATCTAAGATTAAATAATTTGTTTAAAGCCATACCGGACTAATTGCAACTATTTAGATTGATTGATTAGCTGACTTGTAAAAAACCTAGAAACTGCCAAACTTTCACATAAATAAGAGCATTTCCGACAATTAACGTTGAAGGTGCGGAAAATCTATATACATTTTCAATACATTAGAATCATTACATTGATCTTAACAAAATCAACTGTAGAATTTGGAGTCATGCCTTTGCGTCGACTCAATTCGAACCACATTTTCCGGTGGTTAACTTCTATGGCACATGAATAAAAGTTTTAGGGTACAGAACAATATTTTTAACTTCTATTTCTCACGTAAATTACGTTAAAAATCAAATTTTGATTTATGCATAATTTAGTAACTGTGACGTTACTTCGGACCTTTCCGGCTCGTTTTCGTTGAATTCAAATTATCATATTTTTGCATAGACCTATTATCCTAAGGAGACATAATTGTTTACATTTAAACACGATCAGATATTGCCAAAATTTCGGACCACTCAGACCGCTATATATTACAACTATGGCCGTATGCTGTTGCCGGATTAGTTGTTCTGTGTGCCGGATTGAGATTTGTAATTATTATAAGAACATCCATAGCATTATTTATTGGTTATATTAGAAGCAATACTGTTGGAATGTCGTTTTCTCTGAAAAATATTCCATAATTTATGGTAACCTGGAATATACAATCTTACAATCGAATTATAGAATATTAAATACAGAACTATTTCATTCGATTGCATCATTTGTTCAGAAGGCGACAAGGCCGCGCACCTTTTATGAATGGGAACTTTGTTCTGTACTCACAGAGGTGAAGAATAGAGGACCAGAGGCCTATATACCCAATGTAAATTGAACGGCTCCCGTTTATTTTTTATGCGGTAAGGCATTACACATGCGCGAAGGTGTGCGCCATCTAAACTAAAAGTAGAGAAATTTGTATTATTTATACTCTAGCAGTATACGCGTCGTCGCGTGTGATTTTTTTTATTTTTTTCTTCATTCTTCTTGAAAAAGATGGTGAATATGTGCATAGTGTGCAAGAAAATTGCAAGGCCAGCACACCCATATAGGAGTTTTCATATGTATGTTAATTTAAAAACAAATTTCAATTAATTTTTTATTCATAAAGATATAGTATTAATTTTTTTTTTAATTTGTTTGTTTAATATAAATGAACATTACGAAAATCATAAATTTATTATTATTCGGGATATTTTAGAGTTTTATATAAACATTCGTCTAAATCATTTTTCCCGAAAAGAGACATTATTGTTTAACAATAAAATGGTGATTTTTGCAGGACAATTAACAAAAATAATAAATGTGTTTTTTTTAATAGATAATTTCAAAATATGCCGCGTCGCTCGAAGTGGACGGAGTCAAAACCGCACAAAAATAAACGGGAGCCACGCTTTAGAATTCTCTAGTCCTCTATTCTTCATCTCTGTGTCTGTACTACGCAATTTGACAGCTTCCGTATTTCTCGTAGCTATTTCGAAGCGGTGTTGCCTCACAAGTGGTACCAAGTTTTTATAGTTACAGCGTTGCCAATAAGGAGTAATTATGACTCGACGACAAAGAGGTCCGTTGGTTTTCTTTGTCATACTTTATGTAATCATTGCGACAAGTCAAATGGAATTTTATGAATGAGATGTTTCGTCTCCTTAGGATAATAGGTCTATGTATTTTTGTATTGCATTTGACACTGTTTTTGAGGACAAAGTAGAAAAAATCATTTTATAAAGTGGGTATTCTTAATAAGTTTAAAACTGTTCTGAAAACAGGGCATAACTGAATTCGTTCCTATCTTGTAATATGGAGAAAATGTATTATAATTACACCATTTCCTGTTCTCGTGACTAACATCCCTACGAATTCAATGATAATTCGTGTTTACTTCAATCTGCATGTGAATATTTACATTCAAAACTAATTTTACAGAGGCGCTAGGCATGGTTTGAAACTGAGTGGAAAGCTATCAAGGATAGAAAAACAAGAAAAACTGTTATTGAAAAAGATGAAGAATGTTTCTTTGGCAGATGAAGAAGAAGTTAAAGCATCCAAGAAGGTGAAAAAATTACAAAAAGAAAAAAAGAAATATGAAATGGTAGATAGTTCAGAAACTAATGCAAATAGCGCCAGTGTTTTGAAAAATAAGAAACGAGGTAAAAAAAGTGTATCTTTTAACGAAACTGTTGTTGAGTACTGTATTCCTCACTCAGACTCTTCAAGCGTCAATGAAAATTCAGTTAATGAAGGTCAAAATGATTTGGCAGTGTCAGAAAACAATTTCATTGACGAAGGGATAGTACAAGATATCGAAAGCAACAACAATAGAGATCCAAGTTTTGATAATTCTCCCTTTGTTGTTAATGACCTTTCTAAAGCCGAAAGGAAGAAACTGAAAAAGAAGAGAAAATTGGAAGGTAAAAATAGAGCTACACTTAAATTCTTGGACAGTATCAAACTGGATAAAAATACAGATCAAGAAATGTTGAGTGGAGATAAGATAGATAAATGCAAAAAAAGAAAACTAGTCGACGCAAAATATTCAGAGTGTAAGAGGCTCCAATCTGAAATTGAATTTCCACAGGGAATTAAGAGGAAGAAAGAGAAAAAGAAGAAACACAAAGAGAAGAAGCAATTAGAGCTTTCGGAACGCTCAGATAAACAGATTAACAATATAACGGCATATCTAGGTAGCTTTTGCAAAATTTCAGATGATGAATGAAATTCTGCAAAAGAGGGAGCAAAAGACCCTCGGAACTTCCACTGTTTGTAAATAAATTAGTCGTAAGTAAACTGTATACTTTGGGGCTTGAAAATTAATGTGCTACCGATTCTAGGTTGCTCTTATAAAGTAATGGGAAATGTTCAATAAGTTACAATTTTCTAATGATCACAACTGTATTATACTTCTGTTATCATGAGTTGTAGTTCACATATCAATTTTTTTTTAAACCATTGAATTTGGTCAATCATATCTGAGTGTCTCTATCATTTTAGGCCAATATTCTTATAGATGAAGATTATAAGAAAGAGAAAGCGGCTTGCATTCGATTCAATTATTTTTCGGTGTAATTCGGACTACAGGAATCTTTTCGAAACCTCATGACCTCGAGCTTGAGCTTTACCGTTTTATGGTGATTGACAATTAAAAACTATGCATTTAATCTGTCTTTCGGGTAATCATGGAGGACACGATAACCGATATGCCGTAAGACGCATTTTCTATCTTAATTTTTTTTAATGCCGTAACAACAAATTGTTCTTCAAATGTTGATTTTATTAGATACTATTTATAAAGGGTATCCCCGAAATCTAAAATCAAATTATTACCTGTTTTGAACTGTCAAATAAACATGTTTCCTGGGGTGGTATGGTCGGTACCCCCCCCCCAGACCCCCTTGGAGGAGAAAACCTTTTTTTTCCAACGTCACGGTTATGCAAAATTTTATCCCTCGTGCAAAAGTATGGGTATCAAGCTTTCAGCACAAATTTTTAGACCCCCATCTAGGTCCATGTAAGGCTCCAAAAACGTGTTTAAAACTTTAAAATCGATTTTTATAGCACCAAACCAAGTGATACACCAAAGTTCGATTCACCATCGTATTCCTGAGTAAAAACTATACGTACATGATTTAGATAGGAGTGGTGGTTCACATGCAAAACGCGATTTTTTATGTTTAAGGTTTAGTACTCTTTTTTAATGTAAATAAAGGTATATATGAATCCAAAATTATTACTTATATTAGCCAGGGATGATGCACCTCTGATATATAAACATTTTGATATTTTGTTTGCTTTTTTACTTGCAAAATTCACTAATTTATTGGATTTCTAACCAACCAGTACGTGACACTACCGTTAAGAAACGTATTTTACCTTCAAATCATTATATCAATCATCTTTTTCAATATAAGCAGCGTATTTATTGGCAACAATTGATAATTGATGTCTCTCTGAATTGAAGTTTTATTTTTTTACAATTTTTCTTCACCGCTTTCAGAACAACTTATTTAAAAAAAAATCTCAACACAATTAAGAAAAAAATATTCCTGTCGTTTTAGATAGAAAGAAAAAAAAAAGTCAGCGCACTCCGGGAGTGCAGGCAGAAGTGAAAACTTGAACTTATGGCGCGTTGGGCACTTTTTTGGGTGAGCATTTTTAGGTGCGCTCGCGACATGAGAAATTGTTCATAAAAAATCAAGTTTATCAAAGCAATGTGGGCACTTTTTGAATAGACATGAAGTATAATAATATAGAAACTATATTCGAAGGAAGTGGTTTTATTTAAATGAGTAAATATTAGTAAATAGTAAATACAAAATTTATCAATTCTCATCCATAATTTCAACAACTCTTACATCATCATTATCAGCATTTTCATCATTATTATCAGGATTTTCATCAAATTCTAAAACTGAAACAATAGGTCTATGGTAACTAAAGTATGAAATGAACAATTTTGATTTAAATCTATTTATATATCTTGTGAATACTGCATCAATAGTAGTTTTGTATTTTGTTGTGCTAAGATTGCGATCATTGGACATCGTTAAATCAAATTCTTCATATAAAAATTCAATTAATGATTGATTTTTGACATCTGCAAAGTTTTTGTTGAAATCTCCACTCAAAATCATAGGATAATGATCAAATCTTCTATTAATTTTCATCATAAATAGTGCGGAAGCAGCTTTAGAATAAATGAATAAATTTGAATACAAGAACTCTCGTATTGCTTGTAAAGAAAGAGTATTGTACGCTATTGTAAACATATATATACCCCACGTGTTTCTCTTTTTTTAGATAATTTTATTTAATAACGTGTTGCATTTGTTTATGTACGTATCATGTACGTAACAAAATTTACCAAATAAAATAATAATTTACTTACGTGATGACGAGCAGCAGTTGTAATAATGTATACAAAATATAGTAACACTGTAGTATTCAAAAGCACTACAACAATGTTTTTATTAATTCTATTTACACTTTAGATTTGTTTTTTTAACACAATACCATAGCAGCAACACAAGTCAAATGAAATATTTAAATAAATAAATTTTCCGTTTAATATTCATTTATAAAATAAATATAAAAAACTCTCAATCTCGTCTGTCGCGAGGGCACGAACGAATGCCCATGCAAAGACTGCGTATAGCATGCAGCGCTCTCGCATACCTATACACTCTGAGTATACATCTACTACTATACAGGTATGTAATCTCGTCTGTCGCGAGAGCACGAACGAATGCCCATGCAAAGAGCGCGTATAGTATACATATATTATAAGAATACACGCGGAGTATATCTGTGTAAAATCTCATCTGTCGCGAGAACGGCTGAAAATGCTCTCCCACAAAAGTGCCCAACGCGCCATAAGAAGTTTTCACTTCAAAAATTATTTCTTTTTGAATAAGTTATCTTGAGAGCGATGAAGATGAATTGGCAAAAAAAAATTCAATATTTTTTTATCAAGCATAGAAATTTCAAGATGGTAACTTTTATTTCAGAGAGAAACCAATTACCAACGTATTTGAAACTTTAAAATCGATTTTTATAGCACCAAACCAAGTGGTACACCAAAGTTCGATTCACCATCGTTTTCCTAAGTAAAAAACCTACAAAAAACTACGTACATGATTTAGATAGGAGTGGTGGTTTACATGCAAAAAGCGATTTCTTATGTTTTTTAAGGTTTTTTACTCTTTTTTATGTAAATAAAGGTGTGAATCCAAAATTATTACTTATATTAGCCTGGGATGATGCACCTCTGCAGAAGCAGAGTATTTATTGGCAATAATCGATAATTGATTTCTCTCTGAATTGAAAGTTGCCATCTTGAAATTTCTATGCTTCGATAAAAAAAAAATATTTTCATTTTTTTACAATTTATCTTCGCCGCTTTCAGAATAACTTATTTAAAAAAAAATCTCAACATAATTAAGAAAAAATATTCCCGTCGTTTTAGATAAAAAAGAAAAGAATTATTTCTTTTTGAATCAGTTATCTTGAGAGCGATGAAGATAAATTGGAAAAAAAAATTCAATATTTTTTTATCGATGCATAGAAATTTCAAGATAGCCACTTTCAATTCAGAGAGAAACCAATTATCAATTATTGGCAATAAATATTCTGATTATATTGAAAAAGATGATTCATATAAAGAATTGAAGGTAAAATAGTTTCTTAACGGTAATGTCACGTAATTGCATGCATGTACTAATTCCATATCTGCATCTAGAATGTGAATTGTGAATTGATCTTTCATGAGAATCCAAAACAGTTATCTTTGTATTGGTGGAAATGCACAAGATATTTATCTTTATAAACACGAGTTCATTAATTTCTAAATACACAATTTACTTGAACATGTCCTAAACAAACTTGTCGAATTAGCGATAGCTGGATAGTTCAGCATATTAGTTTTCAATGCCCCAGTGTGTAAATATTTGATATCTGCAAACATTGAATCAAATGTACATTAATAGCTACTAAAAATCTCCCTGATCTACAACATTCATTATCCAATATATGAACAACACCCTATTTGCCTGCATTGTGTGTCATTATATAATGGACCCAGTACGTGGGACTTTGAGAACGTCAACTGGTCAATTTGCACCATAAGTTACGCTTATCTAAAGTTATTATAATTATTTATATGAGATTTACAAAAATGGAATATTCTGGGGACTATCTACGTTTCAAAAACGGGAAATCTTAATAATTTTTGGAGAAAACATCGGTAACTGGCATTCACGAAATTGACATGCAACTGAATTAGTAATTGGCAATTGAAAAGTTATTTGTGTAACTAGTGCAAAAAGTGTATATTTGTTGCACAACGCATGAAGTTTGCAGCTCGAGACGAAGTCGTCATCTGCATCATGCTGAGTGCAACAAATATGCTTTTTGCACATGTTGGACACAAAAATTTGTCTACCATGTAATTAAATTTGTTTTATTCCAAATTTTATTTGAACATTTTACAATACAACAAATATTATCATTTGTTAGAATAGTTCTAATAATAACATAAACAGTTTAAACTAACGTTATTTTTCTAAGACTAGCTATTTTTTTTAATTTAATTTCAATTTTAATATCGTAGTGAGAGCTTCTGTGGTAAGTGATGGATAAAGATCTTCATTTCCAATAATTTTTGTTTTGCTTGTGGAGGTCTCAGGTTCTTCAGTTAAAACTCTTTTTCGGATTGTTGTGAAGTTTCCGGTACTGGCACTTGGTTCACCTTCCAGAATTTGAGCCGATATTTCAGTTTTTTTAGAAATTGACTCGTCAATGTAGCCCTCTGCTACAGATTTCTATCATCCATGATGTTTTAATGTTAACATGTCTGCCCCCGAAAAATGCGAAAACAGTGTTCCGTGTATTGCATTGGGTTTTCAATATTTAAAAATCAGGCGATCTAGCCGGCCAAGCAATGACTCCATTTTTGCATATGATATGGTTCGGAAAGAGTTCCCTTTAAGCAACAATAAACAGACGAGTAGTATGACTGGTAGGACGGTCTTGCTGGAACCAAGTAATGGAACCAGTTCTTGTTCCAAAAATGTTGTGACCCTGTTTATGTAACGAACTGCAGTAACTGCTGTGGCATTTCCTCGATCGTCTACAAAAAAGAATGACCCAATAATGCCAGAATAAGAAATAGCACACCATACTGTCACCTTAGGACTGTGTAAGGGTTTCTCAAGTAACTGAAGCGGGTTTTCAGCGTTCCATTTAAGGCTATTATGTTTATTCACATAGTCGTTAAGAGAAAAATGGGCTTCATCTTACATAAACATGTGGTGGATTAAGTTTTCTTTCCTATCCAAACGCTGCAACATTTCTTGATAGCTAGTAGCCAAATCAGCTTCTTTTAATTCTTGAGACAATTTGAATTTTATAGGGGTGAAAACTTAAGTCATATAAAATTCGACGTATCGACGGTTCACTGATATGCAATGCTAATAATGCATGCTTAATCGCAGAACGTTTTGGACTACGTGTTATGGCAGTTCGAACTCGTATCAATTTTTTCTGGCGTTCTAACACCTCTTGCTACTCCTTTATGTTTTAAATTTAAAGCAGGATCCAATTTCTTCAAACTTTTGTACCCAGCAATCAATTGCATTAATAGACAATACCCACCTATGACGCGGAATATTGAACTGAGTGCGAAATAACCTTCTCACAGTTGTCGCTTAGTGTATCTTTTTTATAAAAAAATTTAACACAGAAAGCACGATAAGCATCTGACCACTGTTCTATGTTTACTAAATGGCGTTGAGTGACTGACGATTTATCATTAGCTTCAGCACCCTCCTCCAAACGTCAAATGAATGACAGTTTTCTAATTTTCCCGCTTCACTGACGAACCCTGTAGAATCTGAGGCAGTACTGAATACCGATCTATTTTGGTGAAGTTATTGTGGGAATAAAGACGCCATGTCAGCTCCATTGCTGCATTCTTTCCTAGAATATAGTATGTCGAAATTCAGAAATCTATGTGTATGTCGTATTCAAAACATATATATCAATTTGGGTGCTTTAGACCAGGTATATAGAGCGTATCTTAAAAAAAAACGTTCAAATGCTCTCGTTAATATCAGCCATTTCTCTTAAGCCACTTGATTAGATAAAAATTTAATTGAAATCGAACCTGAGTATGAAAGTAATCATCTACACAAACCATAAATATAATTATATTCTGCTTAATCCATGATTGAGTTGATTAATTTTAGGCTACAAATACTGATGAATGATGTAGGGTTAGGGAGAGTGTTTGGTACATTTTATACTTAAGTCATAAGTCCAATGTTTTTTGTGCCTGACGAAAACCTTGCACCAGAAATATTTCATTGCTAATTGATTCAAGATTGGTTGGAGCATTCGTTTAAATATGTTTAAAGACGAAGTTAGCTGCGGAAAAGTATGTGAATAACGTATTTTCAGACTCATAAATTAAACTGAAAGTTAAAATGGAATTTCCATAATTACGCATCATTATAAAAATCAACATATCGCTCTTAATTTTAATGCCATTTCAATTTTAAATAGTTTGTGAATAGTGTACTTGAAGTGAGGGTATAATTTCGGTAAGCCGCTGTTTCAGCTTTCATGCATGTATGAACGATTGAACCATTTCTATTCACTCTACATCAAAGAATAAAATATTTCCCGCATACGACAAATTTTTGTCAGGTGCAAAAGGAAGAATTAACAGACTAAGCAACTTCGTTCCAATGTTTTTTCAGTGTTTACCTTTCATGCATAAAATGAGTCAATATGTTAATTGTTATTTTTTAATTACTTTGCTAACAAATATTGCTATATTAAAATAAAGTGGTTTGTTAATTTTTGATTGTGGTTTTATTTTCTGAAGCCGGTGGCATTATTGGTAAACTTTTAAGTGGATTTTTGTGTGGATATGTAAACCGATAGTTGGATAATGTTGCGATTTTCTCATATTCAAAGTATGTTGTATTGGTACTCAAGCGACAATAGCAGGTCCTGTTGGCAGACTGCTCTGGGTATGCCTATTCAATTTATCGTATAGAACGTTGTGATAACGATTCATTTTGCAACAAACTTTGATAGCATAGTTGTGTCGTAGATTTAGTCATCTATCGCCGTCTCCTTCGAAAGCATTGGGTTTGTATATGAAGAGGTAGTCTGATTCGTTTCCTCGTAGACATTCACTTAAGTTTGGCTTTGTCGTCTTCAACTAGCAGTGAAAAATTTGCATAAAGGTAGATGTACGGGTTTTTGTAAGGAAGATGTAATGTAGTGACCATTATTAGGTTATAGGTGACTTGCCTCCAAAGACTCACGGTAATAATGTCTGTCTGTGTAGTGTCCATATCCAGTGGACTCTAGACATGTACATGTACTTGCCCTCCCCTACAATCAACTGCACGCCACTGCTCGACATAGACCAACACCTTAATTGGAGTGGAGACGGTCTTTTTAGCCATCTGGGCTCCTCCCCCGCTGCTCACTCGTATTGTGTTTTTTTCGAAAGGTGGTTGAAACCCTTTATGGGCACCTTATGGTCCTGTAACATCCCATAAGGTTGTATGGGAGTCCCTGAGTTCGAGTTTAATCACCTCAGATATACCCACTAAACACCACCGCGGGTGGTAGGCTCGATCCAGCAACCAGGGCAGTATCGATGACGCTTAGGCTTGACGGCTGATTGTATCTTACCTCGCTACTTTCTCGGCCCATCGAAAAAATTTCGCAGTCAATAGATTCTACCCCGCGACCGGCAGGCACAGTGATTAGAAGAAGATCGATGCTGCTACTACTGAGTTTCCTCTGGCCCCCTAGTGTTGAAATAGCTTCCGTTTGACGAGTAGCCGTCGGACACCTATAATCAGCCTACTACATATCATTGCCCTGGCCGCGAATCCATTACCCAGAAAGCTTCGATAGGAAGCACAGACACCGGACTTTAGGAGTAAAGCAATGTGGTGCAACATTTACCCACGCAAAGGCAGCTGTTTTCGCCAGTCGAAGGACTACTTCAGGCAGATCCACTACGGGCACTGCTTGCTAGACTATATTATTGCCCCTTCTGGGCTACAGCCAATTCTCACCTCCTCGTGTTACCTGTTTTACCAGGAATGTGAACGAGTAACCGTTCGGCATCGTTCAAATAGCCTACCGCATATGTCTACCACGGCCGTGGATCCGTTGCGACCTGTCGTCTGGGATAGGAAGACACTGCGCCGTGGTTCTTATGGGTAAACGTTATGTGGTGCACCGTTTACCTGACTTTTCGTAGAGGCACCTTTTTCGCCTCGCTCGGACAGGCATAGGCTACTTTAAGCGAGACCCTATCCCCAACCGTTCGGCAGGTATAGTCCATTCACCTACTCGTGTTAGACTAAGCTACGTTTACGAGCCGTCGCCGGGCTCATTCAAGTTTGGTCTTCCGAATGTGTACCACGTCCGTGAATCCGTTCCGACCAGCACTCTGGCATAAGAAGGCACGGTATCGTGGCTTTAGTGGTGAGATGTATGTGCTGCCAGGTGCACCGGTTCTTTTGCAGTGGCAACTGTTAGTTTCGCCCCAAGTGGTTACTTATCTCGAGATCCGCGTAAAGGACGTTGCATTCTGAAGTTTCTGCCAACCAGGTAGTTCTCTCTCAAGTCCAAAGCCTTACAGTGAGACGACGAATATTTCACCATCTGGGCGTCCTCAATCCCTGTTTCGTCACGTATCAATCCAGCTTAGGTTTGATGAGTTACCGTCGACCGTGCTCAAGTTTCAACTACCAGATACCTTCCCTCCGGCCGCGAGATCGTTACGTATGTACTGGGCTATGAACCGCTACACCATGCTGTGCAGCGTGTGCCCCTTTTTGGCAGTGTCCGAAGAACCTCCCTCTACATGTTTACCTTCACGGCATTTGATGAGTGTAGGCGTCGGCCTTTTTCAAGATTTGTTCTACCGCTTATAACTTTAAAACACGGCCGCGAATCAATCACTCAGACAACGTGATCTTAGGGGTAAAGGCCATGAGCTACAGTGCTTACCCACGGCCGACAGAGGCAACCAACTGCTAGTCACGAGACTGGCGGAGAGCACTTTAATTATAACATTGAGCTTTCTGAAGGAAGACAGTGTGATCAGCACACAATAAAGATTTGTGAGAACTCTATTTTTGGTTCTACCATCTTTCCCTCTCTCGCTACTAATCACTCTGCACTGCCCCTCAGAATCCGACGCCTTGTAGGGAGGCGGTGGGGATGTTTCCATCGGGTCGTCCTCACTCCCTGTCGTCTTATGTTGTTCATTAGATTGATCGCTAATCTGCCCCTGTCGCGAGACCAGTATGTACTGGGCTACGAAGTGCTGCACCGGAACAGCTATGGGCTAACGCCATGTGGTGCAACGTGAATCCGTTTTCGGAAAAGTTTGAAGACTGACTCCTCATGATTGCCTTCCGGCTACGTTACCCCGATACCTGGGGTAGCAAGTACAGACGTGATGGCTTCACGAATATATGCCACAACCAGAGTTCACAGAGGTAAGTAACTGTTTGCATCACACCATTATCTAATACAGTAACCAGTCCTGGGGCAAAGGAGAGGACGTTTCTTGGTAGCAAGCGTCCCGAAGGTAGACATAGTCAACCCCAAGCAGTGTGATCCTCTTTCAATAAATCTGATAACCTAATAATGTTTAATGTAACCAAAAATGAAGCTTCTGTTTCCTCCAGGAAGGTGTTTCCCACAATACCTAATATGATGTCAGTTACAACTGTTCCTATGAGTCCTCAGTAGCCAGATCGGTATCACCACTACTAACACCCTCACATGGGCGATTATAATAGGCCCATTGCATCAACTGCCTTACAGAAACTTTTTCTATGCCGTGCCAAAAGCTTCCTCACACCCCAGCAACTTCTCATGATCTACAAAAACATGTGTTCGATCAGTCCGGGAGTTCTGTTCACACGTTTGGAGTTCCCCTCCTGAACGTACGCTGAAGCTCTCGGAGTCAATCCAAAGAGAGCTGCAATTAATCTGGTTGGTGATGTCACACTTACGTTCATTGACCTCCTAGAACATCGTAGAGAGGTGAGCAATATATCCCTTTTGTTATTCCACTACGAGCTTCAAATCCTGCCGAACTTCTTTCGTCTAGAGTTCATTTTTCTATCGAACGACTATATTGTGGAGTTCTGCCTAGTGAGGTCTTTCCTGATGCCTATAACCTCCAAACATTTAAGAAAAATTCCAATGCCTACCTCCTCCCAAAACCTCACTGCTTGCTTCTACGAACCATTATAGATTTTCCTCTCGTTTAGTCAAAATATAGAAAGAAGTTTATAATAGTAATAGTAGGTTTGTTTTTATGTTGTCATATAATAACCAATGAAAACAAAAATATAATCGGTTTTGACGCTCTAAAAAGGTATAAGAAAACCGGTATATCTGTAGTTTTGCACAGACTAGGAGGTTGAATCGTCGTATTTATCATAATTGTCACATCGGGTGTGAATTTTCGGCCTCACAACCACAAACTGTATAGTAACGGGGCAGATTGTGACTTCTACAACGTACCCCGATGCGAATGTCACAATCCACCAGTGGCGGCTCCTCGAAGGAGGCTAAGGAGGCTCAGCCTCCTCACCAATTTATCTTAATGATCATTCTCCATTTTATTTCCTGTTTCTCTGATAATTCTTTAAATTTTACAATTAATTCCTCGTTCTCAGTAGTTATTTTTATCTGGCAACAGTGGCCAGAGGCTAGATTCTCTATATATCTCAAACGCTAAATACGTGTGGTCAACACAGTTGCCGTTTTCCAAGCAGTTCAACTGCCAGATAGGGTAAGAGAGCGAATATGGCAACACCCTATGTAGGCTAGCTTCTCGTACGGAATCGTCGGTCGAATGAAATACGATTACTTGCTACCGCCCTTCCGCTAGAAGAATGCGACACGTGTCTTGTTCCGTTAGTTCTTGTTTTTGTACCGCGAGGCGAAGTAAGGTTAAGTAGTTAAGTTATAATTTATCTAATCGGTGAACGTTAAAATGATGAGTGACTTAGTTGCTGGGTTCTTAGAAAATCCATTTAGAGGATTAACATATGATAGAAAAGTGTTTTGTTAAAAATAAACGGCCTTTACCGGATTTGAAAGGATTAGTGGTGACGATGACAGGTATGTTTCAAAATCGAAATACACAATAAATTATATTGCTTGCTATTTACATCTGATACAACTTCATGTTGGGGGCACTCGGGTTATGATGATTTAGCTCGTGGTATAGACAGACATGAAAAATCGCAAGAACATATTACATCGAGTATTAAGTTTAAATTAACCGGTAAACAGAATATTGTTGAAAGGAGGAAAACATATAATTTGGTAGACAAGAAACTACATTATAAACAACTTTTTTTATGAAATTTTAGATACTATTAAAGGTCAAATTGAGATTCGATTTTCCGATTTACATGAATTGAAGTTTTTCGACTTGACGAATAGAAGATTTTTCGAATCTTTTTCAAAAGAGTTTCCCAATACACTTTTAGATAACTTAGTTCTAAAATATAAATTTTTTGATAAAATAGCACTGCACAATGAATTATGGGTTATATACCTACTCGGATAAAGATATTTTAGGCCATTAGGACATTCAAGCCGATATGATAAAATGTATGATAGACAATGATTCGCAACAAGTTTTACCTCAGTTTTATAAACTACTTTGTTTGACAGTCACCTTTCCTGTCACGTCGGCATCGGTGGAGAGATCATTTTCTACTCTCAAACGAATTAAAACTTACATGCGAAATACAATGGGCCAAAATCGTTTATACAATGTTAGTTTGATATCTATTGAAAAAGATTTAGTAAAACACTTAAAACGAAATGATACATTTTATGATAATATTATTGATCATTTTTCGCAAACTAAAGACCGTAGAATTCCGTTAATATATAAAAAAAGTTGATAAAAATAAAAAAAAAAACAAAATATGAGAAATTTAAAAAAAAAAATAAAAATTATCAAGAATCCAAAGAAAAAAAAAACGAACAAAAAAATTGTTTGCCAAGAGAAACTCTCCACCTCCACGTTGGTTCTTGCTTGGCAACAATTAAATTTGTCACTGAAGTAGCTCGTACGGTCGCTGTGCAAAGGTTATATTTATTGGCTGAATAGAGTATATTTTTACAAGAACGTTTTATGTCCAGCCTCCTCTCTTGAAAAGTTCACGAGCCGCCACTGAATCCACCCAAAACACATTTTTATTTTGTTCTCTGCCCAAATTTTTATAAATAGCCGAATAACGTTATTTGACTGAGAAAAGCATACCTGAATTAGTATTTTAACACCACGATACCAGTTTTTTGAGGAGCAAACATGCCTAAGCCGATAATTTAACTTTCTTATGTTTTTCGAGTTGTGCATGTATTTATATTAATTTCGACATGCTCTATCCATTTTTAAACAGAGATGTGAGCAAAAGCCAATCCAAAATCCAAGCAATAAAATCAAAATTCATGCAAAACGAAATATATGTTATTTTGTCAATGCCATCTATGAACTTATCGCCAAAGTAGCAAGTCTTAGAATGTTTGTGTAGATTACATTTCTCAATAAACATTATTCCCAAAACTGCTTCATAGATGACCCAATCACATCTATGAGTTACACACATTTAGCAAGTTTTGTCTTTAAAGTTTTCATATTAGTTTTACTTATATTAATATTCTTTCAATTTCACGTTTAAAAAGGAGATGTCAATAAATTTTAAAAAATTTAAGTTTTATTATAAAATATTTTTTTAATACGATATAGGTTCAAAATAAATGTTTCTTGATATCTTTTGATTAGAGTTCCCATGTTTTCAGAACATTAGAATTGTTAAGAAGTTGTTTTGAAAGTGACTTCACATCGTAATTTCATAAAAAAACAATACCCAACTTTCACGCAAAAACCGATAAATCCAAAACATGTTATTATGTATTAAAAATAGCTGTTTTTTTTTCAACAGCAATTTGTAATCAAAATCTAACAGCTAACATGCTGTAAAAAAAGTTGGTAATTTTACCCAGTTTTTTCTGTAGAAGTTCTCACCGTTTCTGTCACAATTACAGAAAATAGATTTATCGGTTTTTGCATGGTTGCTCCTATTACTAAGACCTTGAAAATACAAAAATCGAAACGACAGAAGCTGTATTTATAACATAAGAACTTATACTATAATAGAGAGTTCACACTGTGGATACTATAAAACTTTAAATAAGAAATAATCACTCTTATCCACTTTTTAGTGGATAAGGACTAATGCTTGTTCTATTAAGATGATCATGAATAAAGCGATAAGAGCCCTGTGAACCTGTCGTCGTACAGTTGGAAGAACCTGGGGAGTCACTCCACGGACGGTGCACTGGGTGTACACAACCACAGTGAGACCCATTGTAACATATGCCGCAATCGTGTGGGGGCCAAAAATTAAAACTGAAGTATCCCAGCATTCCCTGAACATAGTTCTTAGGAATAACAGGTGCAATGTCGACCACCCCAACGACTGCGATGAAAAGGCTTTTGGGGTTGGAGCCACTGCACCTCGCCGTTCAGGCAGAAGCCATAAGAGGAGCGTATCGCTTCGATCTTATTGAACAAGGAAAGACCGAAGCATTCTTGGATTACTTGGATCACCTGGGCCATTGGGGACGAGATCCGACACGATCGAGGTTCACAGCACTTTAGTACAGTTCACTATTCAACCTTGAATGGTTGGGAGAACGCTGGGGTCAATCCTCATATGATACCGGGGGATTCCGTGTGGCTTACGGAAGGCACCAAGACCGAAAAAAGTACAGGTGCTGGAATAGTCGAGACAACGGACCAAGGCGGAATAATTTCTTTGAACCTAAGGCCACTTGCGACAGAATTCCAAGCAAAATAGTAGCAGCTACAATTATGAGTGCTAACTATGTGAATAGACAAATAACACTCATAGTGAGCAACCTAACAGTGCTTAAGGCACTGGAGTCATACAAAATCAACTCACAATGTGTACTCGATTGTGCAAAAGTAAAGAACCCCAATAGAGAGACACTTGTCAGGGAGTCTGGAGAAACCAGACGCGAGGGGACTGAAACTGCCGTTGCACTCGCTAAAGCGGGGATGGAACAACCCCTGATTGGACCAGAGTCAACCTGTGGCATTTCTCATGCCATAGCGATATATATATATAATCCAAAAAATGGCTCGAGACAGAACACCGTGCCTTCTGGAGGGAACTGCCCCATATGTCGCACTCTGAGCGACTAATGGGAGATCTCCAGCAGCAACGAGTGAAAAATCTACTGACGACGTTCAGCAGACAAGAAATACGGAATGTTGTTGCATTTCTGACCGGACACGCCCCTTGCAACAAGCATCTCTGCACGATGGGTCTGGTAGATCAGCCCTCATGTAGGGGTTGCGGCGTGGAAGAAGAGACACCTATGCATGTGCTGTATCAGTGCACGGCAAACGCGGCTGGTCGTCGTACATACTTCGGAGGCGATAAAACTACACCCGAGAAAATCAGAAGTATCCATCAGAAGTATATGTGAGGGAACAATAGGACATTAATGACCCCAGTGCAGTGGGGCTCCCTCTGAGAAGCAGAAACAACCTCACGGGGGAGGGGTCTTAGTCGGTAAGAATCCGACACACCCGGGGGCAAAGGTCCCCGAGGCATCATCTCCTCTACGCAAAAAAAAAGATGATCATGAAGCGGCTGACATCTTTCGAGAGTGCAAAAGGCTTAGTTACAACCAACACCTGTCACAACCAACCCCGATGTCCCCTATATACATAACTAGGTTTTCTTTTGACCATGAAATTTACCACTTCAAGGCCCACAACTACGAGTATAAAACCAGAATGCATCTTGGGAAATTCATTGCTGCCTCTCGTATCCTACACTACAAATCTATTGTAACTATAAAATACATTATATCAACTACAAGAAATTCATAAGAATGTTGAATACCATTTAAATAAACGATCATCTCGCAAATAAAACTGTCTTGAAAGAAACATTTTGTACGTGATGCAATAATTTAAATAAGGAGGGTGAAGCGCAATTTATTCAGCACCTAACTTGATTAAAGTATCGACCTGAAAGGATCGTATTACTACTCTTTGTGATGTACGAACATTTTTAATTAAATTCTTTTTTCCTTTCTACTTCCCGCAATAGGCATTGCAAATTCCAGCGTTCATAAGTTGAGTTGAGAGTAATATTTTCATGCAAATAAAACTGATGAAATCAAGATATGAAATTAGGTCAGTCAAGGACCCACGCAGTTTATATACTCCCTTTTGTTGAAATAGCATCTCTATCATAGGGACCTATGTCCATGTGGAGAAATTACCTAATAATGCTTCCAGAACCGAAGTTTTCATATGGATATTGAAGTACTGTGACAAAGGGGCCCAAAGACGCCTTTATAATCTCTACATTTTTTGAAATAATAACTCATTCGAAAGTAAGGTACTTTAGGTATCATCCAATCTTCCAGTTTTCCGTCTAATGTGGACCAAAATAACATTAATGTGTTATTTTGGTTTTCAATAATGCTAAGCAAGTTTTAAGCTGGTATTGATGAGCACAAACTTATACTGAAATGTATTAATATTAATACGAGGGCAAGGTGAAAATTTCCTGAAAAATAAAACAGATGGCGCCACAATCGAAAATCCCATGTGACATATGTGATGTACCATCTTTAACTAAAACGCATTAAAATTTTCAGAATGATATGTTATTCAGTTGTTTTGACACCCATCCAAAGCAAGCACCCTTGAAGATTTTTGTAAACATGGAAAAAAGTGAATTCCGCCTATTGCGTGAAAAACACCTTACGTGAACAAAAGCATCGCTTGTTAAACATTATGGGAACTCATCACCATCGAATGGAATGATTCACAAGTAGTTTACTGATTTTCGTTGTTGTAATATGACGACAAAGTACCCCGAACGTTCTGGTCGTCCAATTGAGGTTACAATGCCAGAAATCGTCGTCAGAATCCATAGTACGATATTGGACGATCGGCGAGTTAAAGTGCACGAGATTGCTGAGGTTACGGGCATGTCAACCGAACCGGGGAATTTGCATAAATTTTTGTATACGAGAGAGCTATCTGCCAGATGGGTGCCGTATTTGCTCTCTGTTGACAACAAGCGCGACCGTGTGACAACTTCAAAGGAGTGTTTGCGATGTTCAAGCGCAATAAGAAGAACTTTTTGCGCCGTTTCGTAACCGTGAACGAAACATGGATCCATCACAACACACCAGAGACCAAAGAACAGTCGTAACAGTGGACTTGTCCTGGCGAATGGAAGCCGAAGCACGCCAAAGTGGGTTTAACGGCCAACAAAGTCATAGTTTTTTGGGATGCACACGGCATCGTCTATATCGATTACTTTGAAAAGGGCAAAACGATCACCCCGGTGATCGTTTTGCAGAGCTGTTGGATTGATTCGACTTCGATTGGAAACAAAAGCGGCCACATTTGTGAAAGAAAAAAGTGCTCTTTCACCAGGACAAAGCACCGGCGTACAGGTATACAGGTATTTGGCTCCAACTATGAGGTCATCACTGAAACAAACGCCTGTTTTGAAGGATTACCGAAATCGTATTATTTGGAAGGGAACAAAAAATTAGCAAAACGTTGGACGAAGTGTATCAGGCTACAAGGAGATTATGTTGAGAAATAAAATAAGTTTTGACTAAATGAATCATTTTTTTTTAAATGAAAACTTCTTTAGGCGTGTTGCGCTATTTCGGATGAGGGGTAAAACCATGAGTCCGTCACGTTCCGTCACGCTGTAGCTATATACCTGGTGTCCCAGTATACCTGTTCCAATGGATTATCTCAGCCATTTCGAAAGATAAAAAATTGAAAATTTCATGATCTCCAACTCGTTCAAGGAACCTTCAACTGAGTAAAACAAAAATTGAAAGTCGCTTCCGGTTTGACCGGAAGTGACTCTGACTTTTTTATTTCAAATAGCACCCTGTATGCAATTTTTGATTTCTACTCAAAATCATCTTTCCAACGATGTATCACACTTTGAATTTTACGTTTGATTTGATGGAGAAAACGAAAAATAAAATTTCAAATTGAAAGAAGTGCAGTAGGCTACGATATTTTGTGTAATCTTGATTTTGACTTCAATAATAAATGATAATTCATGAACAATTTTGCATTCGAGATCATGAAGAGAACGTGGAATTTCAAATTATTAGAATTGTAGTAGAACTGGAAGAATTAATAATTCTTAAATGAAAACCTTAGTGTGCCATGGAAACATTTGAATACATTTGTTTGTAACTTTGGTAGTGATACACCGTTGGAAAGATAATTTTGAGTAGAAATCAAAAATTGTAAAAAATATACAGGGTGCTATTTGAAGTAAAAAAGTCACAGTCACTTCCGGTCAATCCGGAAGTGACTTTCAATTCCTGTTTTTCTCAGTTGAAGGTTCCTTGAACGAATTGGAGATCATGAAATTTTCAAATTTTTATCTTCCGAAATGACTGAAATAATCTATTGGAACATGTATACTGGGACACCCGGTATATTAGGTATTATGTATACGGCTGCGTGCGCAACTGCGGCCTTGTGGGACTCGGGTCAGGCATCAGGCAGTCTCTCTATACTCTTACACACGTGTGCATATCTGAGTCGGTGTTGGTGAGCCAGTGCTCTCAATTTACGCTATACACTGTATACAATTAAAACAGCACGCATATTCTCTACGTCATTCATTTACTCAATCCTCCGTCCTCGTGCAGACGAAAGTTATATTTTTATGCTAACTGAAAAATTGACCTTTTTTGCAATATAACTCATTATTTAATTATTACAGAGTAAAAAGTAATAATTAAATTATGTGTAATCGGTAATGGTAGCCTGTTTTTATATATGAGCATACCTGATTTCACAGTATGTTTCATGCTTCAATCTAATCTAATAATTTAAGTATCGTCGAAGTTACCGATAATGACAACGCAAATGAAGAAAATGCTGTTTAATATTACTTTCATTTACATCGATGTAAATATCAATAAATAATATGTTTTGAAAATAAAATAATGTGTATTTATTATAATGACTATCGGGTTACATTCATAATCTTTACAGGGATTGTACCGCTCATTATACGTTTTTTAGTAAAAATAAAAATGCATATAATTGTTGATTGAAATTGGTGTTGCCCAAATGCAAGAACAAGACGAGACTTAGCCAGTCTTGGTCTTGGTCTTGCGCCAATACACCTGGTCTTGGTCTTGGTCTTGGTATTGCGCTCCCAGTCTTGGTCTTGGTCTTGGTCTTGCAGCAAGAGTCTCGCAAGTCTCGCAATTATCTATTGGTGTTTCTGTTTTTCACTACTCCGACCAGAACTATTTGAATCTTCGACACTCATGTCAAATTGTAAACGTGGTAAGTTTTCCGAGAATAACAAGGATTAGAGTAAAAATAATTATTACATTAGACTCGAGCAAAGCTCAATTGGAAATGACTGGAATTGAAATGAATACTATTATTTATAGTCCATTCGCTTAGATAATGTCGCCTTGTACCGCGCCGCCTTGGCACGTGCCGGCTCTCATAAAAGGTTGCCGCCGCAAATCAAAGGATGCCGCATGCGGCGTACAGACGCATGACATTGTAGCGTCCTGCTTTTCGCTCTTATACCTACCTTATTATTATAAGTTAGATTTCAAATTAGTTTGTAAGATTTCTTTTTCGGTCTGTAACTCTTGAAATATTAAGAAAATAAACATTTTCTCGGTAACATACTACATATAATTTTATCACGCTTTATTCCATATAGTTTATTTTTCGTTTTTATTAATTCCATATTTTTATTCATTTTCATACTATATTTAATACATTATTTTTATTTACTTATTCGGACTGCGTAATTCCCCCTTCAACGAAAATGCACTGATAGTCATTTATATCTGTACTTTATGTCTTCCTATTTTCTGCCTATTTTCTTCTTCAAAATTTATGTACTAGTACTTTCTTTTATTTTGTTACGTTTCTTCTTCTCTATGTGTCATTTTCTTGTATTATAAATTAAGCCTGTCCGCTCCCTGAAACGACACTCAGTCCTAACTGCAAGACGCAAGAGTCTCGCAGGCTTAGTCTTGTTCTTGCTCAAATCTTGCATGGTCAGTCTTGGTCTTGGTCTTGCTAAAATTACGTGATCTTGGTCTTGGTCTTGGCCAAGAACAAGATCAAGACTGCAAGACCAAGACCGATTTTGGGCAACACTAATGATATCTGAACAAATTTTCAATCCTAAGCCAGCCTAGATTGTTGATTTTAGTTGATACTCTGTCATATTTACGGAGACCAAAAACAAATCTACAACAGTAATTTTGAATTTTTTAAAGGCGGTATTTAGTAGTTTGAAGCAAGCAAGGAAAATAAAAAACTAAGCCGTAGTTAAGGATAGATAATACTAAACAATCACAAAGTTTTTCCTCAAGTCAAAACTTATTATTTTCCTATGCCTGTCTTAAGACAAGATAGGAGTTTTTAACCAATAACGTTATATACTCCTCGAAGCGTACTTTGCTGTCAAATACCACTCCAAGATTCCTAGCGCTATTTTTGTAGCTTTTTAAGTCGCACATACTCTGTATAAACAGGGAGTTCCTCATTCTTTCAAAAAGGAGGAGGCCATTTTCGTGAAAGCAAGTAAAATTTGCAAATATCTATAAAATTGGAAACAAAATCTGAGTCATTACAGATATACAAATTCCTCTTCCAGTATAACAATTTCAAAGTTATTTCGTATTCACACACTTATATATATGATTACCAGATTACCTCTGGATTACCAATTTAGCTCACCAGTTAAAGTATAATTATTGCATTGTGACATTCATTCTTTACATCAATAAATCGACAAATGAAGACTTATCACATCTAAAGCATGATATTATACCCAAATGAGAGTAATTGTCATCAATTACTGTTTCTATCACTATGTTTGGCATGTAATTATTATCTAAAATAAAAACTAAAATTTTTGAACAAAATAGTCATGCCATGTCCATTATATAAGGTTAAAGAATTTCAGTAGCTTTGGGAACATGGTTTATGGATATACAGCAATGCCTTTAAGTAAAAGATCAATTTCGCAAGAGCGTGAGTAAACTGTAGATTTTCAAAGTGATTAATTAAGTTTAGTCCGCAGTATTTTTAGCAGTCTTTCCTGACGAACTTACGTACCCTCCTTAACTTGTCTTATAAGTGAAAGAATGTTCAATTAAGAACTTTTTAATTTGTCTTGTCCCGTCTCGCTGTCATTTAAGTATTTTCTTTAATTACACGTTTTTCTTTAAACAATTAAAGGAAGAATTATTCCGGTATTTTAACAATTGGGATGTAATGAGTTTATGTCGGAATGAATCAGCTTCTAAATAGTACTTTCGAATACGTTAGTCCCTAACTTTCACATTGTGCTTTCTCGCGAACACAGTAAGGCAAAAGCTGCTCTTATCACATTAAACCCATGTGGCTTCATCTTAGCTATTTCAATAACACAGGCCATATAACCTTACATAATAAGTTGAAAAATCATCATCCAGGGTAAGCTTTATCTAACTGGAAATCCCAGGCCTTTGAGGTTCTTGAGTTAGTAGGGGAAACTGGGGCAGTACAGGGTCATAACTCAAAATTAAATGTAATAATATAAAATGGGTTATAAGATTAAATTTCGATTTCTGTATTACCAAAATTCAACTTTTCTTCTTGGTGCGGATACTTTCACATTTTTCCAACTTTGAACGTGAATATTTCAATTAGTTGTAGGAAGTCCTACTGATACTAATTTATTTTATATGCTTTCAGGAGAATAAAATTATCGAGCACTACGAGGGCAAGGGGAAAAGTTCCTGAAAAATTAAACAAGAAATGATTTATTTGGTCAAAACATATTTATTTCTCAACATAATCTCCATGTAGCACTTCGTCTAACGTTTTTCTAATTTTTCGATCCCTTCCAAATAATACGATTTCGGCAATCCTTCAAAATAGGCGTTTGTTTCAGCGATGACCTCATTGTCGAAGCTAAATATCCGTCGAGCCATTTCTTCAAGTATGGAAATATGTAAAAATCGCAGGGGACGAAATCTGGAGAATATGGTAGATGACGAACCAATTCGTAGCGCAATTCATGCAATTTTGCCATGGCGACTGCGGACCTGTGCACCGATGGGTTGTCTTGGTGCAACAGCAATTTTTCTCTGCAAATGCGGCCGCTTTCGCTTCAAATCGGCGTCGAATCGATTCAACAGCTCTGCAAAATATACGCCGGTGATCGTTTTGCATCCCAAAAAACTGTCGCCATGACTTTGTTGACCGTAAAATCCACTTTGGCCTTTTTCGGCTTGGATTCGCCAAGACAAGTTCACTGTTACGACTGTTCTTTGGCCTCTGGTGTGTTGTGATGGTTCGATGTTTCGTCCACGGTTACGGAACGGGGCAAAAAGTCCTTCTTATCGCTCTTGAACATCACCAAATACTCCTTTGGAGTTGTCACACGGTCGCGCTTGTTTTCAATAGAGATCAAATGCGGCACCCATCTAGCTTCCTCATATCAAAAAATGAATGCAAGATGTTCCGTACCCGTTCCGTTGAAATGCCCACAGCCTCAGCAATCTCGTGTACCTTAACTCGCCGATCGTTCAATATCATACCACGGATTTTATCGACGATTTCTGGTGTTCTAACCTCAATTGGAAGGTCAGAACGTTGTGTGTCCTTTGGTACCACGACGAAAATCCCGTAAACCACTTGCGAATCGTTCCAATCGATGATGAAGAGTTCCGATAATGTTTAACAAGCGATGCTTTGTTTTGCGTAATGTTTTTTCCACGCAAGAAATAATGTTTAATCAAGACGCAAAATTCACTTTTTTCCATGTTTGCAAAAATGTTCAAGGTTGCATGCTTTCGATTGGTGTCAAAACAGAACTGAATGACATTTTAGTCTGAAAATTACGTTCTATAGTTAAAGATGGTACCTACATGGCAAATGTCACATGGGATTTACCATTGTGGCGCCATCTGTGTTATTTTCAGTGGCTTTTCATCTTTCCCTTGTATATACGTATAAATCACGGTCGTACATACAGGTCTGGAAACTCGGGGCTGTTTCCTATGTGAGAAGTGAGTCCGCTAAGCGTCGACTTTCGCGTAGTACCAAAAGACGCCACTTAAGAGTATTCTCTGACAACTGTCAGTTGACTTGTCGACACAAGGAATACCTGCGTTTCCAGAAACAAATTACGAAACCGTGCATTGTGCCGGAATGCAACGAGGTACAAAAGTCTAAAGCAAGAAACTTCTGTTTTTAAAGTGCCGAAAGATGCGGAAATGCGAAAAAGTGGATGCTTGCGATTCCGGATAGAAATCGTTTTAACGAGGTCTTTTATGAAGTTATTTTTAAGGTGAGTTTGACAAGAGTAACAGTTATATTCCTCTCTCAAATCAGAATAGTAAATATTGTGTTACGAGAAAAATTGGCAGTGTCAACTTAGTCGAGGTTTCCGGACCCGTCGAGTGTACAGTACCGGAAAGACAACATACTAAACTAGTATACATGTATTTTGATTGTAATCCTAATTTAATAAAAAAATTTTTATATGCGATCGATTATTTTCATACATTTCCTTTTTAAATTACTACCAAAAAAAGCCTTAGATAATAAGTACATACTCTGGAAAGAAATCGTTTTAACGAGGTCTTTTGTGTGCGTCATGTATAACGAAAATGGGGAAGTTATTTTTAAGGTGAGTAATACATTTTGACAAGAGCAAGAGTCCTATTCCTCTCTCAAATCAGAATACTTAGTAACACTGCTTGCGATTCCGGGAAGAAATCGTTTTACCACTTCGTGATCCAAGCGCCAGCTAGTGGCTGAGCGAGGGAGTACGAGTTTGGCGACGCGTAAGTGACTCATGTCAACCATAGAGTTTCCAGACCTGTATGTACGACCGTGGTATAAAGTTATTCGTATGTTATATCAGTGAATCCAATGACATATTCAGTATTTTCAATTTTTTTCTACCTCAAATCGGTTCCTGCAAATCTAGTTTCAATTTATTTATTGCAAATTTCTCCAAAATGCGAAAAAAATATTTTCATCAATCGATTCTCGAACTTCCAGCGTTGACCTACAGTTATTGTTAGCTAAAGTTAGATTTCAATATTCCATCTTATAACAGAATACCGATAGATTATTTGAAATATTATAAAAAGAATGTTTACCTAATTTAAAAGGAGTGCGGCAGAATGAGGTAGGACTTGAAATATTACTTCTATATCTCAAATATAAGCTGACTTATGAGTTTAAGATTACGTGTAAAGTTATCTATATAAGTCACAAATAAGTAGGTACTTCATCATCGCTCTCGACTGCCGTACATGAATTGTGAGCCCAGTGTTTGCACTCAATACGTCACTCAGCCTTCAAATGAGATAGAAAAGAATCCACCACTATAAAGACACTGACAGTTCGAGTCATCTTCCTTGCTATCTTCTTCATCAGCTTCATCCATCCCTTTTCTTCTTTCCTTTTTTTGTATTGCTTAGCCTCAAGACTATACTCTTCCTTGAATAATCTGTTTCTAGCCTTGTTTATACTGCTTTTCCTCTATTTTCTGTAGACCTTCCCAACTCAATTTTATTATCAGTATCAGTTAAAAGGACAAATTGCCCCCTTTTCTACATTTTGTCTTTTATTGCATATCCATGCTCAGGAGCATCATTAACAGCGATCATGTGAGGTCCATTGCTAAAAAACTTCATAAAAACTTAGTTTGCTATTTCGTGCCAAGAGCTACTTTACATCCCAGCAGCTCTATCTATAAAGCACAGATTGGACCTTTCCTGGAGTACTTTCACACGTTTGGAGTTTGGCTGCCAAACATACGCTGAATCTCTTGGATTCTATCCAGAAGATTCTTCTGATTGATGATGTCACACTTACGAATTCTCGAACGTCGTAGAAAGGTGGGCTATCTCTCCTTTATCTATAGATATTTCCGTAGTCTGATTTCATCAGAAATCTCGTCTGTTATTCCACCACGCGTTAAAGAAAAATATATTGGCGAATTTGTTGTCACCCAGTTTAAACCCAGGGACTTGCCAAATCATCATCATTGAAGCGGACCTTCTTAGTAGACTGATCTGTGTGAGCAGTGAGGTGGTAGACACAACAAAACAACACCGTTTTTCCTGTTTTAAGTTTATATCTTCTAGGATTATGATGTGGATTGAGTTACCGTCTAGTTTAAGAATTGGAGTTTTCTTGATTACATTTGAAAACCAACCCCATTCTGTTTTTGAACCATTGAAGTAAGAATTCTGATGTCATCCAACACTAGGGCTAACCTCACACCCGGCTCCTGGTGGAAACCCCAACTTGAATTCTCACTGCCTTCTTTTCTCAGAAAAAACCAGCATCGGAGGCTATACGCTCCTGAAACAGAGTTAGAATAAACTGGTTCGAAACAAGCTTGTCATTACTAAAGTACACCAAACATTTCTGAAATTGGGCAACATGGCTGCCGCAGTTGCGTGTCAACAACATATAAGTTAAGGTTATATATATTACGGTATATATAGATGACACCATCCAGTGGCAGAACAAGTTGAATTTTTTTTTATAAGTGGTAAGTTCCCCGCTGGTTCTCTAACTATAATTGAGAAAATAATAATTATAGCATGAATATTTCCATGAGGGAAAGTGGGAACTATAGGTTTATCATTTTAATTCGGTTGGTAAAATTTTTTGAAATTTTTTGTAGATGAATCTCACCCACTGAAGAGAGAAATTAAGTAACTAGGAAATCTGTGAGTGGTCACCGATTTAAGCAGAGAAAGTGAGTCAAAGATTATTATATGGATTTGGAACAAACCTGTTCCTACCTCTCTTCTGAAAATTGACTCATAGCATACTACCTTTAAAAGCCCTGAAAACTTTCAAAATGATGTAAGCTGTCCACTTCCAAGAAGAAAATACCTCACTCAAGACTAACATCAGCCCAACCTATTGAATGAAACACCAGTTTCAGTAAATCCTTCATTAATACTTCTTAGTCTGTGAAAATAGATCGGAAGAAACTCTGAAAATTTAATAGAATCAGACATTTTGTGAAGAAAATCCATTCTATATACTTTAATAAAATAACTACCTATTAAAAAAGTTTCATTTCCACTAATTTAATAAATATGTGTATAGGTTTCTCAGTGGCGGCTCCTCGAAGGAGGCTAAGGAGGCTCAGCCTCCTCACCAATTTATCTTAATGATCATTCTCCAATTTATTTTCTGTTTCTCTAATAATTTTTAAAATTTTACAATTAATTCCCCGTTCTCAGTAGTTATTTTTAATCTGGCAACAGTGCCCTGAGGCTAGACTCTCTATATATCTCAAACGCTGAGCATGTGTTGTTCAACGCAGTTGCCGTTTTTCCGAACAGTCCGATCGCCAACTGGGTAAATCGGCGAAAATGGCAACACCCTCTGGAGGCTAGCCTGCGGCAGCCGCTCGCAATCTATGAAATACGACACGTGCGTTCTGCCGACTGCTGAGTAGGTCAGTCAGTGCTTGTTTATGTGTTGTCACGCCACGCGAAGTAAGGTTAGATTGTTGTCTGTTGTAAATTTAAAATGAGTGTTAGTGAGTTAGTTGCTGCCTTTTAGAAAATCTATTTAGTGGATTAACATATGATAAAAGTGTTTCTTTCAAATAAACGGCCTTTACCGGATTTGAAAGGATTAGTAATGTCAGGTAACTATCAAAATCGATCATTTAATACTAATAGTAGTATTGACACGACGAAGTTTAAAAAAAAAATCATTGGTTTCCCTGTAATGCTCCAACTCGATGGAATTTTACATCACGTGCAGTATTTACCATCCATAAAAATAAAGACAAATTAATTGAAACTTTTGATTTTCTATTAAACAGTGATGACTTTTCAACAGATCAGGTTTCATTAAATGCTGCTGTTGGTTTAAAATCTTATTTAGAAAAATTTCAAGTTTCCGTAATACAGAATTTCATTTTAATATTTTATTTGAAAATTTTTCAACTGATGAGGCTCCTCCCGCGAAAAGGAGGAAAACATATAATTTGGTAGACAAGAAACTACATTAAGTATGAACAACTTTTTTATGAAATTTTAGATACTATTAAAGGTCAAATTGAGATTCGATTTTCCGATTTACATGAATTGAAGTTTTTTGACTTGACGAATAGAAGATTTTTCGAATCTTTTCAAAAGAGTTCCCCAATACACTTTAAGATAACCTAGTTCTAAAATATACATTTTTTGATAAAATAGCACGGCACAATGAATTATGCGTTATATACTCGGATAAAGATATTTTAGGCCAGTACGACAGTCACGCCGATATGATAAAATATATGATAGACAATGATTTGCAACAAGTTTTACCCCAGTTTTATAAACTACTTTGTTTGACAGTCACATTCCTGTCACGTCGGCATCGGTGGAGAGATCATTTTCTACTCTCAAACGAATTAAAACTTACATGCCAAATACAATGGGCCAAAGTCGTTTATACAATGTTAGTTTAATATCTATTGAAAAAGATTTAGTAAAACACTTAAAACAAAATGATACATTTTTTAATAATATTATTGATCATTTTTCGCAAACTGAAGACCGTAGAATTCCGTTAATATATAAAAAAAGTTAATAAAATTAAAAAAAAAAAATATGAAAATCTCCAAAAAAAGGAAAAATATTCAAAATCCAAAAAAAATAAGACAAAAAACGAACAAAAAAATTTTTTGCCAAGAGAAACTCTATACCTCCACGTTGGTTCTTGTTGGGTAACAATTAATTTTGTCACTGAATTAGCTGGTACGGTCGCTGTGCAAAGGTTAAAAGGCTGTGAATAGAGTATTTTTACAAAAACGTTTCATGTCCAGCCTCCTCTCTCAAAAATTCACGAGCCGCCACTGAGGTTTCTATTTTCGTCAACACCGTAGCTTCTTCAAACAAATAGTACTAACTTACTACAAAAAATCTAATCTAATACATAACTTTATTGGTAATCTTAGTATAGATGGTTAGTGTAATTTTACCTAATCAGAATATCTAATTATACAAATTTAACAAAGGAGAATTATTGAGTATTTGTTGATCATTCATTAGGATATCGGACTTCTTGTATTTATTAATTCCTAGGAAATCTATCAAACTCAGTTTATTACTTTTATTCTGAATATGTAAAACTGTAAAATGATCAGTAAAGTTATGGTTTTCCATAAGTAAATCTTCTTCAAAAGTTGAAAAAATTTATTATTTATGAAACTATGCCTACGTTGTTTGTTTGGTCCGTTCTTTGAAGGCCCTTCCTGTCTGACCAAGGTTTATCATAGGTCAAGACCCACATGTAAGCTTGTAAACCCCATATTTGTCTCCATCGGATGATTTATGTTATATTATGTTTGATAAACTTGGCTAATTCATTCTGCGCTTTATACGCTACTTCAATAGGTACCTAAATACTTAAATTACTAAGTAAATTTCAAATCTTTTTGACTGTATTCAAAAGGACAATCGTTCAGCAGTGAAATGAAGAAAAGTGAGTTCCTAATACATAGGTAATTAGAAGAAAAATTAGAAGGTTGCAGAGAGGTACTACATAGGTACCCATCAAAAATAGATAAGTAGGTATACCTTGTATCAAGTTTGTTTTAGTGGATATTGTGAATTGAACCCAAGTACCTACCAATGTGGGGTATATACCCCTAGACGGATCATTTTGTGGGGATCCCAGCTTTCTATTAAAAAAGTTTACAGTTTCTCTCTATTTAGGTTAGGTACAATTAAGCAATTGCAAATATTTTTTCTATATTTCTTTATTGATTCTAAAAATTAAATTTCAAATAAAAAAATCTCCAATTTTTGTAGGTACATTTGAATAATTAGTTGTATACTAAAATATCATCCACAGCTGAAAAAACAATACATACCTAACTAATTTAGAAAAAAGTTATAGGTTGACCAAAGAAAATGATAAATAATAATTAAAGTGTATTTATAGTAAATTCGGATATAACATATGAAGTTACTATATATATATATACTTACATATTATAGATAGGTAGTGAAAATTTTATTCAAACATGGTAAATTTATTAAAGAACTGTTCCAGATAAATGACGGTATCTTTAAATGCAATAAAAGGAATCTGTAAATTTCTCCAATATTACTGATTTGCATTATCATAGATGGCAGTACCAACACACAGTTACTGTAACTTAAAAAATCAAATATCCAGAAACGGAAATAAAAAAGCTCGTCATCTTGCCCGCTTTATCATCTTATTCCTCTCTACCCTATACCTATACCTACCTATTTGAAGTTATAAACTCAATCAAGAATCTACATCTTCATAACTTCATATACGATATTTCTCCCAAAATATCATACTTATTCTAGACTAAGAAAGAAGTTTCAAATAATTAAAACGATCACCAGTTAATGAAGTTTTTGAAGAAATGAATAATTAAAAAAAATCTATGAAGGTCTTTATTTTGTCTGTCTAGAACCAGGACATTTTGTGCAAGCACTAGATATCATTCATATATTCACAAGAAGTAAATCTTAAAAATATCATCCCTACTTATATGTTTCAAAGAATATTTAAAGATTTCGGCCGAAACGGTCCATGTCACCTACTAATATCTCTAAACTCAGTTTTGAGTAGATTAAGGGTTCTGTACCTATACTATGAAGTATGAAGACTTTTCAATAGACTACAAAAGATCGTTTGCTGAAATAACCATAGATGTCACTGCTAGGCAATTTTGTTTACAGGTCTGTTAACTACATCATTGATTAATATACATTAAATCAATGCCTACATCAATGATCAATGTGGACCACGGTATCATAATAGTTCATCTGAAATTCGTTCTAAATGTATGAAGAAAATAGGGATTCGAAAGCCTTAGTTTCAAGTCCACCACTATTCATTAGACAAAATAAAAAGGAAGACTTATTGAAAATGAATCCGTAAGGGATTATTATTAGAGTGTCTACCTAATGATCACTAATTTCGATGAGTTCCTTTTTTCAACTACAGCTAGTACCTATAGTTGTTTTGTTCAATATCATAAAATGTTTGAAAATAGTGACATTTGTAGTCTATTTTCCATTTCCGCTAGTTTATTCAATAAAGTCATAATTCATAGAACTCCAAGTTACCAATTAGTCGAACGCTCCAATTATTAAATTGAATTGAATCATAATGTAGATCGGGGTGTATTTTCTCAGAAACCAGATGAAATTAGAATTGCAATACAAGCCCAAACAAATTTGCTAGTTATGCTACTAAATTGCAATAATAGATACCTAAGCCGTTTAAATCTTAACATGCACTTTATAGGTTAGTAGTGCTTTACCGTATAACTAAACGAATGTTTATTTAAGAGCATTGTTGTAATTGGCTTCATTATATGTGGTTGGTATGTTAATCTGATATTCATTTACTTTCTCTAATACTAATGCAGAGAATGATTTGTGCTGCCATCTCCCACAGCGTTTCAAATCGTTAAATTGGCAAGACAGAAGATGTAATGAAGATCTGTAGACCACACACGTCGTTGCAGTGATTGGTTCTGTAGCCACACCTTCGATAGGCGTTGCTCGACGTTGGAAGGGGATGAAAGTGGTGGGATTGTAGGGGCACTGCAAACAGTCATCACCTGCGGAGACGATAGGGACTAAACTTATTAAGGAGAAAAGCTTAAGAGGGGACGTGTCAATTTGGTGAATACGATGTGATTTATTACTGCAAGCTTGGAAATTGATATATTATAGTTCTTCTACCCATACGGTTTAGTTTCGTTGCAATTTGTTGCGGATTAAGTTAGTGGTTATGGTAAATGTTATTTGATACCAGCTGATGTGGTTGAGGCATTAACATATATACATGTCTAGATTATTTAGGTAATCTTAATACCTATCCACTATCTATCGATTCACTAATCACACGTTCAATTATCTCATAAAAGAATAGATATTTAACATTATTTCTGTATGACACTATGACATTTTCAAATTTAGTTCATCCATATTTTATCTTCTTCTAAAGATTTAATGCTGAAGAAGATAGGATAGCAAACAATGCTCAGACTTGTCATTTTGTTTCACTTAAAAGCAGTGAACGTAACCATGTTTTGTTAACATGTTGGGTCCAAGAATGAATAAACAGGTATTCAAAGTAGCTAAAGTGCTACTACTAAGATATCTAGTCGTAGCGTTGGGTATCTTCAAAGCATTTGACTGAGTCTGTCAATGAAGCCTTCTTGTAAGCCTTCTTGGGGAACTTCCCTCCTCAACTTTGTCGCTTACTATCGAGTTTTCTCTCAGATAGATCACTCCATGTGGTGCTTAACGGAGTATCCTTCCATACAATGGCTATCAATGCTGGTGTACCGCAGGGATCTGTCTTGACCTCAACTTTGTTTCTGCTCCATATAAAGTATCTGCACAGATTCGACCTGTCCTGGAATACTGTTCACATGTTTGGAGTTTGGCTCCAAAGCATACGCTGGAGCTCTGGGATTCTATCCAGAAGATTCTACTGATTGATCTCACAGTTACGAGTCCATTGACCTCTCTAGAACATTGTAGAAAGATGGATGATCTTTCCCTTTTCTATAGATATATCCATGGTCGGTGTACATCAGAAATCTCGTCTGTTTTTCCACCACGACAGATTCCAGATAGGCGGACTAGACACGCTCAAACTAGTCACCCCTTCATTGTCAAGCTTAAGACCTGCCGAATTTCTTTTCCTATTCCTATAACCTCCAAACCTTCAAGAAAAATTCTAATGCCTATCTCGTCTCCCGACATTCCATCACTGATATGGGATACCTACCTACAATATGAATTTAATGGAAGAATCTATGGATCCCAAAGATTTTTTTTTGCCTACGAAAACCAAACATTTAAGTGATTTCAAAACAGATACCTATACCTTTACTTACTAGAATCATCCAAATATAACGAGAAGCCATTAGGCATGTTGAGCATTAAATTCGATATATGAACAGTTAATTCGCTCGCCGCTTGTAGCATTATATTAACTATTTGGGTGGGAGGTATAACACTTGTTTAATAGAGGCTCATCAGATATACTGGGTTCCCCATAATAGACTACCCATTTTAACATTTGAATTAAAACTTTTGTAGTTAACAAAACAAACTTTTTATTTTACTAAATTACAGCTAACGCTTTGGGATAACTTATAAATATTTGGCTAATTTAATTCTAACTTTTAAAAATCACGTCTTATAAATGAACCAACTTCAACACATTTTTCAATATTAGATAAAAAGTGGTTCATTACACGGCGTAGCAAACCTTCGTCTATTCCTTCAACTTTTTCACGAATTTTGACTTTCAGTTCCTCGATTGTACCTGGACTACTGCTGTGCCAAATACCAAATATTTGGTATTTATAGGGATGAAATTTTAAATCCCTTTGAAGAATTCGATCTAAGCTTCACTTCGATATTCCTAGGATAAGGGTTTTGTCGATTAGCAGACCTTTTAGGACTTCTCGTAAACGCAATTCTAACTCGTTTAATATTTTCTGGTATACGAACTGTTCTTCGACGTCCAGGCTTCTTCAAATTTTGTACAGAACCATTTTCACGCCAATGACGAACTCATAACTTAGCAGTTTTACGATTTGGCGCGTGACGCCTATTGTTGTTATTAAACTGACGCCGGAATGCACGCCTAACTTCTTATGTACGTTTCTACACAAAACACACGTTGTTGGACTGAGTACCTAATCCATGAAAGTTCAAACGGATGTTGAAATAATGTGTCTCAAAGCAAAAAAATTAAATAGTTATTGATGTAAACTAAAAAACTTCTCGTAGAAAAATGACATTCCACGAAATTATTAATTTAAAATTTATTTGTGACAGAGGCGTCTATTTGATTAATAATTTACTTAAATCCCAAAGACTACAGAAGATAATCCCACAGAGAACAACCTATTTAGTTATCTCGTAGGGAATTTATTAATAATATAAAATGGGTAGTCTATTATGGGGAACCCAGTATAACCAGGATACTGAAGAAGGACTTACTGCAAATACCTATTTACTATGTCTTTCTGATCACTGATGACATTATTATTAACATCAGCCACTTATTGCCGGTATTATAGACTTTTTAGAAACGTTCAATAAATTTAATCAGAATACCTTCGGAGAAGTTGGAGTTCTCCTCTTAATTTTTTCAACACAGAATAATTGTCTTGTCCTTTATCTGAAGTGTTTGTTGTGTCTCATCAGCGTTTAAAACTACATAAGATAAATGTACCAAATACTGGCACCTCAAGGTCGAATATTAAATTTATTTATTCTCTACTTTTTTGAACTATAGGTAGTGTGGGGTATGCATTACGTGTATCAAAACAATAGCTCAATATGAAATTAATGATTCCACAAAGTTCATATAACTTTAAAAGTAGAAGAGTTGTCCCGCAAATTTGCCACATTTTCTGCATGTCTGTGATGTCGTCTACGTTTTATATTATGAATGTATATGAAGTCACATCATAGATGAATAGTTGTTCATTAGCGTCACTGAATAATTTAAATTGTCTGATAAGACCTCGTTGCTGCTTGTCGGTTATTTGTTTAAAACAGTTCAACTTTTTGCAGGCACATTGTTCACCAGATTCATGAGAATGAATTATTATCTTCTTGGCAGCAGTTTGAAGTCGTCCATAAGATTTCCTCTTCCAAGCTAAATGAATCAATGGCTTTTGGTCATCTTGAATTCATTTTAACGCGGACAACACTGAAAACTCACCACTCTCGATCGAACCGTTTCTTACTAGATCTTCCAATGTAAACAACGCCATAAGTTATGGTGGTATTTATTGGTTAAAAGAATTACACCACACGAATGAAACAATTTATATAGCTGCTGGAACTTAGATCGGTATTTCATACCTAAATTGACGTATACACTTAGATCGCTCTTTCACTGTACACCGATTCTAGTCGACATTTACTATGACTTAGATCCTTTTGCCGTGGCTTACATTATGCCATGTGAAAATACAGGTTCTAAACTATAAGATAGGGCATCAAACTAAATGTGTGAGGTAATGTGCCCTGTGTTCTTCATATGGCCACAGGCTTGTGTTCCTGGTTGGACACAATAATTGAGAAATAGAAAGAAAATTATCAGCTTCTCTAACATCTACCTTCTCGTAATTATAGTAGTACTTCAGCAGTGGCGTAGATAACGCCCCTGCCTCCCCGTGGTGAGGGGGGGGAGTACGAGAAAATCAAAATGTTAATTTCGAGTGTTGCAGAAATACTTATTGCTATATAATATATTATAAGATATACTATTAATTACGTGTAAATAAAAATTGTTTTTAATAATCAAAATATGTTGATTATTTTTAGTTAAAATAATATTATGTGTAGTTGTTATATTCCTTCTCCTTTTTTTTTAGAAAAAGGAAGGGGCGCAAAGAGTTAATGCGGGGGGGATGGAGGGAATTAGCTACGCTACTGTACTTCAGATGTTTCTATTGTTTTGTAATGACAAGTAGTTTTAGTCAAATATTTTGTAAATTCTACATAATAGTTCCATTATTATTGGAATTGGAATCTATGTCTCTTTAATATAATATATATTATACCGGGTGTCACAGTGCTCCTGTTCCAGTGGAATATCTCAGATGGTTCGAAGGCTAGAAATTCGGGATCTATCTCAAATTATATAGTACATGTACCCCAAAATCTTCAGTCTCCATGCCATCATTGAACCATAACATTCTGGTTATATCGGAAATGACGCTGTATGTATTATTTCAAATTCGAAGCCCAGGAAAAATTATTTTTCCCTCGACGTATCAAAAGTAAGTTTTCTATATCAAAGTGATAACTAAATCGCACTTTAACCTATACTTGAGGCATGTTGATGGAAAACTAACTACTCCTGGCCTCGAAAAATTATACAGACAAGGTGAAAAGTTCCTGAAAAATAAAACAGATGGCGCCACAATCGAAAATCCCATGTGACATTTCGAATGTACAATCTTCAACTAGAACGCATTACAATTTTCAGACTGATATGGCATTCATTTCTGTTTTGACACAAATTGAAAGCAAGCAACCTTGAAGATTTTTGTAAACATGGGAAAAAGTCAATTTCGCGTCTTATAAACATTCGTCTATAAAATCCATGGTATAATATTGGACGATCGGCGAGTTAAAGTGCACGAGATTGGTGAAGCAGGAGGCTATGGGCATCTCAAACGAACGGGTACGGAAAATTTTGCATACATTTTTGAATGTGCGAAAGCTATCTGTCAGATGGATGCCGCATTTGCTCTGTGTTGACAACAAGCGCGACCGTGTGATAACTTAAAGGAGTGTTTAGTTCAAGCGCGATAAGAAGGACTTTACGCCGTTTCGTAACCGTGGACGAAACATGGATCCATCACAACATGCTACAGACCAGAGAACAGTCGAAACAGTGGACTTGTTCTGGCGAATCAAACCCGAAAAAGGAACAAGTGAATTAACAAAGTCATGGCGACAGTTTTTTGGGATGCACACGTTATCGTCCAAATCGATTACTTTTAAAAGGGGGGAAAACGATCACCGGCGTATATTAAGAAGAGCTGTGGGATCGATTCAACGCCGATTCGAAGAGAAAGCGACCGCATTTGGGAAAGAAACAAGTGGTCTTCCACCAGGATAACGCACCGGCGCACAGGTCCGCCGTCGCAATGGCAACATTGCATGAATTGCGCTACGAATTGGTTCGTCATCCACCATATTCTCCAGATTTGCCCCCTTGCGATTTTTATCTATTTCCAAACTTGAAGAAATGGTTCGGAGGAAAGAGATTTTGCTCCAACGATGAGGTCATCGCTGAAACAAACGCCTATTTTGGAGGATTACCGAAATCTTTTCCATCGAAAAATTAAAAAAAAACGTGTGGCACTCTTGGACTGCCGCGGTAAAGCTATTGCATAGCATTTTTTATCAACTTATGCAATTATAATTATTTATTTATTTTTTATTTATGCAGTATTTTTAAGCTATTGCATATAGCTTTGATCGCAGGCTTTGAGCGCGGCGACTGAATCAAGAAAAAAAAAACAAAACACAAATACCGTAACGGAAATAGCTTAAAACAAAAAACAAATACCGTAACGGAAATAGCTTAACGAAATATCCTGACACCCACCATTCCGCCTACCATGTAGCTCGGCCGAGCTTAAAATTGTCGAAATGTTTCGAAATGTTAACTTTGAACCTTTTAAAAGGTCGTGATAGCGCCAAACTGGGTCGAAAACTGTTTTGAATTGGTTAATTTTCGATAAATCGAATGACGTTCACGTGAGAAGCGCGTAGCTCGCGAGTTAGAAAATTGCAAATTTACGGTACATAGAACGTCTTAACGAAGACTTTTCACTCCATGCCGTTAGTTTATGAATGGGGCCAACTAAATAGCATAGTCTCGGGCCCCAAAATGTCGATTAAATAGGAAAATTTAATTAAAACAGTTTTAGGTATTCTCAGCTGTCACCTATTAGCAACTGACGTGCCACGTACGAAAGGGAATTTTCTAGCCACTTAAATATACCGAAAGCGGGTGAAAGCTAGCGGCCCATAGCCCAAAATACTTTATTACAACTGACGCCGGCCGCACGGGGTTCGAAACGAGCCCAAATTAACAAAATAGAGGTAAAATGTATAAACTCTAACTTACGTGCAGCGAGCTCCTGGAGGCATATGTCAAAATGTTTGCGTTCGTAGCTGATTACATAAGACGTCTGGCGTTCATGCAATTGTGTTATTGTACAATTCGAACCTTCTAATTTCGATAGACCTTGTGAAAATCCCGGAGCCGGAAGCGTTATCGAGATCTGAACGTTAAAACTTTCGTATAAAATTGTGTTTGCAAGTAACTGTCACCATAGATAACCATCTACTACATACCGGTAGTAGAGTTATCTATGCTTGTCACAGAATACTCTTCATAGAGATCAAGATGATACTCTTACGTGACGCCTTTTATGTTTCCCCTACGTGGCGTCTTTTGGTACTACACTATATCTTCAACAGTCGATAGAAAATTTGATTTTGAGGAAAAAAGTTCCTATTAACATATATGCAGACGCTTAGTTTTTGAGATACAGGGTGTTGAAATTGAAACAAAAATTTCGTTTTTTGCAAATATCTCCGGAACAGTTTATCGTACAGAAAACATCTTTTGCGAACATTTTCTACTCATAGCAAGCTATGTTCTATGCGATCAAAAAAATTTTTTACTCATAATTCGTGAAGATTTTGAAGGGGTAGTGGATGTTTTTCTGCCCAACTTTTTCCAGTGGCGTAGTGCTATGCAATAGCTTTACCGCGGCAGTCCCCGAGTGCCAAACGTTTAATTTTTTTTTCTTTGATATTAATTCAAGTTACACTTTTTGTACGTGGTGACGGATAAGAAAACAATTTTTTTCTTTTATTGAATAAATGAGAAGTTAATATCGTTTAAAATATTTTTATTATCTTACAATACATGTAGGTTATTCAGGAATTTTTATCATTGAAACTATAGGTTTATGGTAACTGAAATAAGAAACATAAGTTTGAGACTTGATATCCTCTGAATATCTGGAAAATACCGCGTCAATGGTGGTCCCATATTTTGTTGTGGATTCTTGTGGATCATTATTCATTTTCAAATTCAATTTTTCCGAAAGAAAAGTTGTCAACCGCTCTGATTTTTTATCAGCGAAGTTGATGTTGAAATCGCCAGCCAAGATAAGTGGAAATTTATTACCATTTGTACCAAGTATTTTCGACCCTTCTTCAGTGTACTCCAGTAAATTGCGATGAATAAAATGCTCTACCTCGTCCAATTTTGGATTCGGAAAAATGTAAATTGCTACCATGACTATGTGTAGGCCATTTCTAAGTTTGCATAAGCACGCACAAATATTTCGAACAAATGAGCGCCTAACATTAACTTCGCTAACGTGTGCAATATTTATTTCAATATTCGGAGTCATAATATTAGTAACATTATTATTATTTTGGTAAATAGCTACCCCACCTTTTGGAACAGTATCTACAACAGTATATATACCTACATGTATACTTACGGGGCGCATATGCGGTGAGTGTGGCATTATAAAGATATGATAGATACCTATACAGCTATATACTTTCTCACAAACAGTTGCTTACGTATTCGTCCGATTTCGGAGCAGCTCGTCTCGATTCGTGCGAGCTTCGTACAGTCGTACCATATACATACACGTTAAGCGACCGCTCGGCCGAGCTACATGGTAGGCCGAGTGGGGGTGTTAGGTTATTTTCGTTACGGAATTTCTTGATTCGGTCGCCGCGCTCAAAGACTGCGATAAAAGCTATGCAATAGCTTAACAACGTTGGACGAAGTGTAACGTGCTGCTACAAGTAGATTATGTTGAGAAATAAAATAAGATTCTTGTTTCATTTTTCGGGAACTTTTCACCTTGCCCTCGTTGATAGTCACATAATGTATAACCAGAATGTATGGTTTAATTATGGCCTGTTGACTTTGAAGATTCAGGGGTGCATATTCCATATTCCAGATTTCGTATCTCTATAATATAGACTGTGAATAACCATCTGAGATATACCTTTTGAATAGCGGCACTGAGACAACCGGTATATTCCCTTTAGATAACATGCTCGTGAACATTGTAAGAACATTATTTATTCCTAAAGGTATGGAATAAACTGCAATAATGTTACCTGGAGAAGATTTTTCAGAAATGCCAAGGTTACTGAATATGTAGGTACATAATGCATGTTCTGAAAACCATAATTATTCATTCATGATGAGAAATCATTATGGAATTATGCCAGGATAATTTTTTCAGTAATTGTAAAATACGTTATAGACCATTTGATTGAAATTTCAATGTAACCTAGAGCATACTTTTTTGACGTCTTTCATTGAGTAGCTGTTTCTATATTAATGATTTCCAATATATTCTCTGTTCCTACAATCATAAATTTAACCTGCTGAAGTGTCTGAAAGCGAAAATTTGTGCTAATAAAAGTTAGGGATTGATCACAGTTCATTTATCAAGTTCCTGATGATGGCATCATTCCTAATCGATCCATATACCAGTTTTTCAGCATTTCCTAATTAATAATGATTAAAGGGCGGAATATATGCACGTCAATTCAGTTAAAATATGCTCATATATATGCATAATTTTTCTTTGAAATATGCAACAATATGCATTTATTTGTCAAAATATGCAATTATATGCCTTGAATATAACATGGAAAAATGGAAATGAAGAAACGCCGACTCTTACAAAAATTATTTATTTTAAGTAAAATTAAAAGAAAAATATAATAAGTAAAATTTTTAACCTGAAATAGTATAAAATGCATTTATAACGATAACATATTTTTCAAAATTTTCTAATAAAAGTGTTTGCCTTCTGTCTGTAAAAATATGTTTGTACAAAGAAAAAGATCTTTCAACATCTACCGATGTGATCTGGCAATATTTTAATTTGGGTAGTAAGTTACAAGGTATTACTTCGTTGGATGGTTTAGTATCAAAAATATTATTGACTTCCATTAAATACTTAAAGCCTTCATTCTTTCCCACAATAACTTCGAGTTTACTTCTTACTTGATTTCCTACATCACCGGGAACTTTTTTGCATTTGTCGGAAAAAGTTTCAACAATATTAATTGATTCTCTTAAACTCATATTCCTACTTCCTAACGAAGTTATTTTATCTGGTATAAAACTAAAATTAACCTTAATAAAAACAAGTTCCTTAGCTAAATTTACATTTTTGAATACTGCTTGACTTTGCACTACACAGTGTGAATTGTCTTCTAAATCTAAAACTATGTCTTTAACGGCTTCAAAATGGTCTGTGTAGAATATCGCGGCCTTAATCCATGATACCCATCGAGTAATTACGGGCTATGGAGGTAAACTAACTCCTGGCAATTTCTCTCTATAGATCTGCACTCTTAGAGGTGCTTTCAAAAACACTTTCTTTACATTTGAAATTAATTTGTTCACCAAGGGATATGCTGTTCTAATAGTTTCTGCAACTCTGTTTATCCTGTGTAAAAGGCAAGTGACATGTACCATATTGGGATAAAATATTTTTGAGTTTTGACCTACTTTAACCATATACGGCGCTGCGTCAGACAAAACACTAAAAACTTCTCTACTGGAACTGGATTTGGTAAAAAATTTGATAGAGACTGCTGAATAAATCGAATTACAGTCACATTATTTGTTTTGTCTAACTGCTTAGAAGATATTAAATATGGCTTCCCTGGCTCATTTTCTTGAAGCCCTCCAATAATAAGATGTGCGATATATCGACCACATGAGTCTGTGCTTTCATCAACAATAATATAAGAATGTTCATCGCCCAGTGAAACTTTAATTTATTCCAATACGGTTTCGTATACTGTTTGCACATACTTCTTTCTAAGTGTGGATTCGTCAGGGATGTTTTGATTACAATATTTTTGCAAAAAATCTCTGAATTGTGTATTTTCCAGTTTCTTCAAAAGTATATTTGCTGCGACTAAAGCTTTGCATACGTCTTGATGAAACACCTCCTTTCCACACTTTGGTTTGACATTTTGAAATGCGGTTTGCACACACTGCTGAACAGGCACAGATTTATTTTTCTGCAGCTTAGCTTTATGCATAGCTGTTTTCAAGTGTTGATCAATTTGGAAATTCTTTTCACAAACAATGATTTTGGCACAAACTTTGCAAGATACTTTATCCCCACTAAACTCCAACTCAGGAAATTTTTTAATCCACGAAGCGGCTTTCGGCATTTTAGGCGTTTGAAATAAATATTTTCGAAATCACTCTTTTCACACTGGAATCTATCGACAAACTAAACTATACAATATAAATACAAAAGAAGAGACCACATTTGCTCTCCAATTAGGCACCGAAAAGAAACAAGACAAGAAGGTTCACTTGGCGTCGGTACTTTGAAATCCGAACTATGAAAGCAAGCCGCCGCATTCCAAATAGACCCCGAAAAAAGAAAGTTTTGTTATGAATTCATTCGAGCACCGAACAGAAGTTTCTGTTCGGTGACAATACTTACTACCACCAAACACGACTTGACACCACCAGCTTCAAGTGAACCTTCTTGTTTTGTTTCTGTTCGGTGAATTAGGCAAGCTGATTACTTGGAAATTCCCAAACATCCAATAAATGCCGGCAATAAACCATATAATAATAAAATGGGTCCATAAACCATATAATAATAAAACCTACCCACCTTTTAAATTATTTCAATTATCTGCAAGGGTCGCACTTAATCTTTTGATAAAACGATAAACATAAAAATATGCACACAAATTTTATTTTTGCCGAAATATGCAATTTTTTATGATATTTGTAAAAATATGCAAATATATGCACTTTGCATATACTCCGCCCTTTAAAATGATTCTTGACCCAGGTATGAATTATATATAAAATTATCGTGAAATAGGCTTATTATTTTCGTCTTTACGTACGTTTCGGTCTCACGGCCATCATCAGAAGACGTATAACTATATACACGTGATTTCTTAGTGTACGTATGTATGGCCATAATTATAGTACAAGAAACAACAATTTAGAAAATTCCATCGCCCCTGCTAATCACTGCTTTGAATATAACTATCAACTCGATTACAAAAATGTTAATATTTTAACTAAGGAAACCACTTATTTTGAAAAATCTATTCTGGAGATGATTCATATAAAGCGTGACTCCAAGTCTGTAAATCATAGAACAGATATTCAACCATTAGGTAAGATTTATACTTATTTAATCAATTGAAACCCTTGCAACTTCCTACATGCGTCTTTATAATGTTAAAAGTTTATTTTAGGTAGAATGTTCAGAAGCAATAGTTCTAATAAGGTCTGACAACCTTTTTCTATTACCTCATAAATCTTCAACATCTGCTTCGAAAGTGCATCCTCGAACGTTATTTTTTAGTTCAGTTCTTAAGTCGTATCACATATTGTGATTCGACAAGTTTATAGAGCTTATATATAACTTATTTATATACTTAAAACTTTAACTGTGGTATAATTCCGATTGTTCGTGCTTGTGTTCGTTTCGGCGACGTGGGCATTTTCAATTGAAATTAGTGCGATGAGGACGCCTTGTGGTGATATAATTTGTTTTAAGAATTCACGTTTATAAAGTTATACGTCTTCTGATTATGGTCGAGAGACCGAAACGTACGTAAAGACGAAAATAATAAGTATATGTGTTAGTGTGACCTATTTCCCGAGAATTTTATACTGGGTGGGCCAATCAAAACGAAACACGGCCGATATCTCATATACCGTTCGTTTAAAAAAAATCGCTGGGACCCGTAGATTTTTATTTTTTTGGTGGAAAGATTTTGTCTATATCACCAACCTTGTCACTTTTACCACCTCGCGAGGGTGAGTTTTAACCCCAAAATCTTAAATAGGAATAGGGGTCGAGTAGTATCTTATTTTAAAGGTACCTAATCGAATTCTCTGTTCAAGCATTTTAGTTTCACAAATTTGATGGAGCCGTTTTTGAGAAAATAAGGGAACAAAAATGAAAACAAAACGATTTCTCAATAATTATTGCTCGATAAAAAATGTTAAAACCCCTTGATTTTTATCTCGGAGAAGAAGTCTTTGGTGCATAATTTTCAATTGTGTCACTTTTCAGCCCCCGCAGGGGTGAGCTTCAATCCTTAAGTTAAAATGGGGTTAAAATTCTTGTGATACCATATTTTAATGGTCATTTAATTCTCTTTTCAACAAATCCAACGTATTAACTCTAATTTCTCTTTATTATTTATTTCAATAAGGAAATGTTTTCTACATTCCTTAATCCATTCACCAGTGACAGAAGGTAATGAAAATTCTAATTTTATCGTTCGAAGAAAAAAGTACTTCATTTTATCTGCTGTGGGATTCTGTTTTTGTAAAGAATTTATAAATATTGCAGTTCCTTAGAAGTTCCGAGTATTTACATTTAATTCATTTCAATATAGTATCATGCAGGATTTTGTCTGTGACTAAACTTTATTTTGATCTAAAATGGTTTATTCTACTGCAGAAAGGGTATCGCTGATTGAACTGTATTATGAAAATGGTAGATGTGGTAATATTGCAGCACAGGTATTCAATGAAATGAATCTAGATAAACATGTTAATGGAAAAATTCATAATTGAGCTGGTAACAAAATTTTGGGAGACAGGATCAGTGATAAACCGAAAGCCAATTGCTCCAAATCGAAACGTAGTGGGAAACGAAGCAGTGGAAGTTGCTGTTTTGGCCTCGTCAATATGGACCCTACATTAAGCACCAGGCAACTACCTGTGTGTGGCATATCTCCTAACAGTATTCGCAGAATTTTAAAGACACATAAATTTCACCCCTACAAAATTCATTTTGTACAACAATTAAACGAAGATGACTTTGACAGACGTTTGGAATTTTGCGAGATTATGACTGGACGAATGATGAATAATTCGGATTTAGTGTTCAACATTTGTTTTTCCGATGAGTGTTCGTTTTTTCTGAATGGGACTGTTAATCGTCACAATTGTAGATATTGGTCTGAAGAAAATACAAATATATTCCATGTGGTTCACATTCAACATTCTGAGAAATTACATTTCTGGGTTGGAATTTATAATTTATGGTGATTGTTTTAATTGGTCTTTATTTTCTCCCAGGATATCTGAATGGAGAAAATGTATCTGCATTTATTAGAAGAGGCTACCGATCCTGCATTGACAGAAACACTTGAAAATAAGAACAATTACAAAGCCGAAGAGTTGACATTTCAACAAGATGGTGTACCTCCTCATTATACCCTTTGTGTTCGTGAATATTCAAATCGGACGTATCCTGGTAGATGGATCGGCCGAAGAGGACCAATAGAGCGGCCTGCAAGATTACCTGACTTGACCCTCTAGATTTTTTTCTATGGGGTCACTTAAAAAGTAAGATTTATAAAACTCAGCCACAGTCATCAAATGAATTACGTCAGCGGATCATTATTGAATGTCGAGCCATTACACCAGAAATGCTTCATAATGTCAAGGATCGTTTTGAACAAAATCTCTGTTATTGTATGATGGAAGCAGGAAGCCAACACTTTCAGCACTTATTATCATGGACAATGAATAAACTAAATTTACATTTTGTGTCTTATCTTTCTTTGTAAACCTAAACAGTAAAGCTAATCTCAAAAAGAATAATTTTTTCCACAAAAAAAATGTTATTACATAAAATTAACGCAAAAATCGATACAAATGTCTTATCAGTGTTTACTTATTAACTAACTTAACTACCCACTTAATTCTTGAAAATTGTTACTCCGTGAAAAATCATTTTGATGACCTTTGAATTGTGGTATCATTCAGGTAACTCTTCATCCCATTTTAATTTAAGGGTTGAAGCTTACCTCTGCGGGAGGTTGGAGAGGCAGAGTTGAAAATAAGCGAAAAAAACTTTTTTCTCGCTATGAAAATCGAGGGATCTCAACATTTATTCACCGAGCAATAGCTTTTTTTTCATTGTTCTTACCTTTGATCTCAAAAATGGCAGCACCAAATTTGTAAAACTAATATGCGTTGAATAGATAATTCGATTGCCTTTAAAATAAGGTATATCACTCGATTCCTATTTCAATTTAAAATTTTGAAGTTGAAGCTCACCCCCGCGAGGGGGTGAAAGTTGATGATGTGACCAAAATCTTTCCCCCAGGAAATGAAAATCGACAGGTCCGAGCGGTTTTTTTTTAAACGAACGGTATATTAGATATCGGCCGTGTTTCGTTTTGATTGGCCCAGCCTGTATATGCGTTTCCTAATTATTTACCCTGATCATTCGTCACTTTTCATCGTATGTTGACTGTCCTAATATAAGTGAACCAATCCAAATCCTCTCTTTTCTAATTGAAAATTTTAAAATTTTAACAAATTAGGTATACTACTACTTACCTATATCAGATAATGTTACAATCCTTGAAACGTTGCTATAAGTTATTGTGCAAACCTGCTAATAATAATATTCAACTTGTATACCTATAAAATAAAATAGAGATCCAGTTATTATGGAACAAATAATGTTGAAGAATTAGCTGTTATAAAAGAATATTGCGTTAAATATTCGCAGAAACGATAAAATTATAAAAATACTTGCAGTCAATAGTTTCCATGAAATTACCGCATACCGCGTTTATAAAAAGTCCTTGTGCCGTTTGATCACCAAGCATTTTAATTAATGAAATGATAATTGCCAAGAAGTGCAATAAAAGTTGCAAGAGAAAATGTAAGATATCGACTGTTTCTAAGAAGTGATCAGGAAAATAGTACATTTTTTGTTTTATTTATTTATGATGTCTTCAACTATAGCTGAAGCTTATCTACGATTATGTTGCAGCGTTCTTATGAGGATTCTTTCAGAGAGAGTTTTAATTATTCTATTCCTATTTATATGATGCATAAGAAGTTAAGTAACGGACATTCTGATACGTACTTTATTCACTTAGATTTATGCAATAATTGTCTTCAAAAGTTCTAGCTATAGTTGTAAATACAATGAACGTTTGTTTCCAAATATTTTACCTGCCGTTTTTACTTCATGATAAATGGTTAATCTTCACTATCGTATTACTGAAAGAAGAATCTAGATAAAGTTAACGTTTTTGCACCACCAGTTTTATTGGACTTAATGTTCGCATTTATATGGCAAATAAACAATGAAGTTGTCTAACAAAAATTGTTCGTAATTTTTATTGAACCACCTCTAAAATAGGGATGGTAATGAAAAAACAATCATGCACATTGGCTCGTATATGAATAGTATGATAAGATGAAAAGTGTAAACTCTGCTAAAACTTATTTTCCAGACTACTAACAATGTCAGTATATTTTGTAAAATGAAATTAACTGGTGCGTAGATCACTAACTTCCCTTACCTTCTTTTCTTAGCACAATTTTTCTCTTCCGGACACTTCTGCGACTTAAATGTATGATTGTAATATTAATATTGGTATATTCTCTAGTACTTACCTGGTCATGACATTGATAGTTTCTTTGAATTTACTTTATATTCTCTGTATTAATATTTTGTTATCAGTTAAACTGTCAAAATTATCAACAACAACAAAGTAATTACAAAAGATTAACAAATTTTATCGAAATACATCGAATCCTAAACAAAACGCAGTATGGATTTAGGAGAGGCATCTATTGAAGCATCAATCAAGTCCTTAGTAAAATATTCCAAGAAGGGGGTACCACAAGGGTTCATTTTAGGGCTCACTATCTTCATAACTTATACCCATTATCTCTTTTGTTGAAGAAACCTCTTCCGCATTAATCTCAGTTAAAATTTGTACTTGTTTAAAAATTTTACAAACATGGTTTGAAGAAAACAACTCACAATTGAATATAGGAAAAACGACAAAGATTCGATTATACAAATATGTCCGATAATATAGGTACTTACAAATGGCCCAAACATATTGAAGTTCTCTGATCAGTCTACAAAATTCCTTTAGTCAAAATGTTCACTCCAATGTGGCCCTAACAGCATACCATGCATATGTCAACTCCGGATTGAAGTCATCCTTTGGAGAAATTCCTGAAATGTTAATTGGCCACAATTTCGTGTAAGTAGGTACATTACGAGATAAGGAATTAAAATTATGAAGATAACTTAGATAACTTAGCGTAGAATTAAAAAGATGAATAAACGTAAAACATTGCACCATAGGAGGGATTCGAACCCACATTTCTGAATGTCTAGTCCATTAGGATGTTTACCAATTACACCACTTTGGTTCCGTCCGAGTCTTATATTTTACTAAATATAAACCTCTGATAGGATAGTAGATCATTGATGAACACTTGTGTATATAATAGATACTGTTCTATGATTTACAAATCTAAATATAATTATGATTATTTTATGAATTAACTTATTCTATGATTTACATTTCATTTCTATTATTAATAACTAATCAAGTTTAGGTCAACTCTATGGGATTTTTATTTCAAAACTGTCCCTGTCATAAATGTAAGAATGTCAGATATTACATAGGTAATCATTTTAGATTGAATTGAATAGACAACAGAAAGTGGTAATTCAAAATATCTCAATTTGGTTAAATTTGAATCAGATTAGTATAAGATTTTGGAAGATTAGAATCAATTTTATTATTAACACAATTGTTTCTTTTAATTCGGATACTTTCTAGCTAGTCCTAGTATCAAACGTTTATCATTATTTCATTCAACATTCAAAATTTTTATATTGTCGTAGTCAAATGAATGGTTTGTGTCTTTTATATGTTTACTGAGTTTATTGGATGAATTTGTATATTTAAGCCAATTCAATCTTTCGTCAAGGTATTGGGTAGTAAAACCTTATGATCTACATATATGTCATAAAAATCATTTAAGCCAGAAAAGTCTTTTTACTAAACTAAAAAGCAAACGTATCTTCAAAAGATAACCCCATTCTGTACATTCCATTTCTTGTAAAGAATGTGGAAAATTGTGCATCGGCCAATGTTCCCAACACCTTTATAAAAGTTTGAATGGGCATATACAAAAAATTCATCAACTGCTCTTGATTAACATGTAAAAGACACAAACCATTCATTTTACAACAACAATATAAAAATATTGAATGTTGAAAAAAATAATGATAAACGTTTAATATTAGAAAGTATCCAAATTAAAAGAAACAATCATGTTAATAATAAAATTAATTTTATTCTTTCAAATCTTCATAATAATCAGATTCAAACTTAACCAAATTCATCAGATATTTTGAATTACCAATTTCTGTTGTCTATTTAATTGAAACAGATTATGTATTATCTGACTTTGTTACATTTATGACAGTGGCAGTTTTGAAATCAAAAATTTCATAGAGCTATTTTAAACTAGATTAGTTATTAGTAATAGAAATGAAACGTAAATCATAGATTAAGTAATTAATAAAATAATCATAGTTATATTTAGATTTGAAAATCATAGAATAGTATCTTATAGATATTTAATTAGCTAGATTCAATCCATTTCAAGTGAATCAATTTGATAATTAGCCATACATTACTCTTTCACACACAACCGATCCAATGTGTTCTGCAGTTTTAATTGGATTATAAAAAACACAAGTCGGCTGCAGTCGCATTTCATTAATCAAAGTCATCTATCCTTTTCTGAATTACAAGGAAATACTAATTAACATAACAAATTTTGATAGAGTTATAAATGAAATAACGAAACTACAACAAAAAAATCCTATTTTACTTTTAGTATGGTAAGTAACAAAACACCAAGAAAACGTATCATATGTTATACGCTGTACTTCTAAAAAGCTTTACGATTTTCGATATAAGAATCAGAAACATGTATTAGGGACATGCATGTTGGAAGCTCATCAGTTTCATTTCACAAATCAAAACAGTATAAAGTTATGGTGAATTTGGATATATGGATCGTTTGAAGGGGTAAGCAACTGTATTCGAACAGGAGTTCCACAGTGAATATTAAGTAGCTGGTCTCTTTAAGGTTCAGACAAACTTATAGATAGACACATAACTGAATAATATATTCTATTTCAGAAATGCAAAATTTTCTATACGGAAGGTACCTACTTACATAAAGAGCTTGCACAAAATATGGAAACCTTGGGCCGACAATAATTTTCCGATTTCAACCATTTGCAATCCAAATATAATATTTTATAATTTAATATACCTAACCTAACCTAACCTAAATGAACACGACCCATATTTTGTATTTTTGCTGCATAAAGTGAAATGCTGGTCAATCAGGTAAATGTAATGTGCCTATTCACAACTTCACATGTATTTTCATGGCAAAATACCTATAACAATCAAGTGAATCGAAAATCCATTTGACTAGACAATAGTATCTGCCTAGGCGGAAAGTATTTTCATAAACTAGCTTTCTGCCTAGGACATTATATGATTTCATGATATTCATCCATTTATAGGTGGTACCTATCTCTATATCTAATCTTTCTTCTGAAGCTGATGTTATTGATAAGTGTAAGTATTACCCATTAAAGTATGTATTTTTCTCTAGTAGTTATTCTGTCAACAGCTATGTCATAATAATATTTTCCTCTGATATTAACGTAATTGGATTATTTCCATCCTTATTTGAGTTACATTTAAAATGTTCAATGGTGATAACACTGATAACAATAGATAGATTGAGATAGATAGATCGATATATTTATTTGTGTGGAGTACACAGAATGTTCACACGCATTAGAGCTTACATATCAAAAAAGTATAAAAATATAATACAAAAACAGACATAAATAATAGAATAATTATGACTAACGATTACAGTTATTATTAAGATCAGTTTTCGATAATAAGAATCATTAAAACAAAACAGAGCAAAAATTTCAGTTAATAAAGAAGTTTTTGGCTTGATAATGTCGGATACATTCTGTTATAGTATTAGTATTTACGATACAAAAAATTAAGTTTCACGTGTTGTGATTTAATTGTTTGTTTACTAGCTTGTCGATTCGATATCTTCTAAAAACTCTTCTACTGAATAATTACGTTTTTGTATGAAAAATTCTTTCAGTTTGAAACTGGAGTCTCTATAATTCAATATCTGCGAAATCGCTGGTTATATTCTGTGCAATATGTTTAGGTATTTCTTCCCGATATAACTGGGATTATGTCTTGAAAACGGTACGTAAATGAAGATCGTTTTTGGTCCTTGTGTCATTACTCATAAGTGTGAATGTTCTGCCTCCAATGGGTATAATATACCTATGTTTTTTAATGTATATAATATTATTGAGTACCTATATGTACAGAGAGGGATATGTTATTATGTTTAATGATCGGAATTGCTTCATCATGTTTCTGATAATTTTTTTTGCATTGTGAATATCGAAATTGCATCATGCGCCTGGCCCCAATATAGAATGTCGTATGCTATAATGGCCTGGAATAAGCCAAAATAAAATAATCTAGTACATTATGAGAGACTGTGTCCGTAATGTTTTTTATCAGGAAACACCAGGAACTCAATCTTGGTAACATACTTTTCACATGAACACTCCATGTTAGCTTTTATCGATATGAACTCCCAAAAATCTTATGTTTGTTATGTTTTGCAATGATTTATTTTACGTTTGGATGAGTATACTATAATCCAGTGTTTTGTTTTTTTGTGCAAATTCCATTGCATATGACTTAGCAGTTAATAAAACAGCCTTATTTAGAAAAAGCCTTCTAAACAATGAACAAGTTAGGAAATATACTATTTACTTATCTGCTGAAAAAAATAACTATTATTTTGTTTAGCAACTATATCGTGTTTATAAATAGACAAATGTATAGACCCTATATGAATTAAATTATACATTACATTATAGGTAAGTAGATATAGGTATATAATTATTGTATTGTTACTTTGGGATAGTTGACTCTCGTTTGCAGACTTGTTCTTTTCACCATCTTCAGTATTATCAAGTTTCCTTACATCTATTTGGTTTTGATTATCAGCAGCTTGGTTAGAATGTTCTGGCACATCATGGTTGGTTGATTCTTTCTCGAGTAAAATGTCAGCAGCAACAAAATCTGCTTCTGAAAAAACTGTCCGATCAACAGGCCAGATTCCAGCTTTTTTGAAACCGTTAGCAATAGTGCTTATGGTCGCAGTTTTTGCGAAGGCATCAGATAAAAGTGCGGCTGGGTTTTACTTGTCTGATGAAGTGCTCCAACCATGTGACAAAAAGTTCGGTATTTATGTAACCAGTGTCAGAGATAGTAACAATAGCTCCAGGAGAAGCACCGTTTACAAGATCAGGATTCATACGTTTCCGTTTGAAAATTATCATGGGGGAAATACACTGACCCGCAGCACTAGCGCAGCAAACGATGGTGGTGTTTACCCCTCTCTCACCACTTGATATTCCACCAACTTGATGTTTACCTCTTTTCGCAATTATTTTTTGATTCTTCTTCTGCACCGTTGAAAAACCACTTTCATCGACGTTAAATATGGTGAGTGCCGTGGAACCATTTTCATCGACGCACTTTTCCAATATGTTAAAGAATTCATTGACGTTCTGCTTGTTGAACCCTGAGGCCCTAGCCATTGATATTTTTTCGGGTTGTCTGAGTGATAAAAAAGGATGTCGTTTCATAAATGAATAATACCAAGCTTTGCCTGCCATTTGCTTATTCTTATTAAAATTGTGGGGTATATTATTTCGCACAGCTATTTGGAATGCCAGGCGACGAACATCGCTGATGGTGACACCAAAAAATCTTTCCTCCAACTTCAATATATGATCTGCTAATTCCCTTTCAATGTCAGCATTGAAGACAGTGAGGCGACCCATTGATTGTACCTTTTCATTGGCTTTTTTATTCAAACAGCGCAAATGCCTTCTGAAAGTCGGTTTGGCAATGTTATATCTCCTACAACACTCGTTGAAACCACACCGTTTTTCTTTGTAGGCTGTTAGGGCACGTTCCATATCTTCTGGGGTCCATCCGCAATATTTTCTTTTTTCTTTGTTTTTCGAATTATTCATTTTTTCCTGTAATAAAATACCTAACGTAAAGGACAAGCATATTACCTTACATTAGCTACCTAGCATTTTCGTATTAAAATTATTAGTCGGGAAAATCGTACCGGTACGATTTATCCAACGGATACAGGTACGATTTACCAGACATTCACATTTTAATATTTTTTATCTAAATTAGGCCCTAAACTTTCAATTTTCAAATATAAAACTATTTCAGCCACTAAATAAATACTTACGGGTTAATATAGTAACGTTCCCAAGATTGATTTAGTTACCTTATTCAAGAAAATCGCTTATAAATAGACCCACGAAATAACATCGACCATGACACTATTCACATAACCTCTTTCTGATGTTTAACCATAGACGACAAGTGAACGGGCGATTATAACTTTAGGTTTAATGTAATAAACTTTTAGTTCCCGTTAACAGTTGTCGACTTCGGTTTTCCATTTTGAGTAAAATAGTGGTGGTACGATATACCATGCGATACGATATACCCGACGCTACCCTAATTACTTATTACATAATAATACATGTTTCGTGGTTGATTTTTCTTCAAGATAGGTTCATTATAATAATGTACCTAAGTAATCCATATCTCCTAAATAATAAAATATTATTCACATTAGTCTTTCTGTTTCAAACGGAATAAATGTGTACTTGGTGAGAATGTATAAGATAGAGACACACATATATAAAAATAAATTGAATGATAAACATTCACAACCCATATGAAAAATACGTGTTTTTACTTGTTAACTTTAGTCCCAATTTCGAGAATGCATAGGTGTATACCGACTTTACCTTTATAGCTATAGGTAAGGTAATATTACAAAAAATGTATACCACGTTTTCAGTAAATTTCTATGCTTAAATGCTGCATCATGCAGAGTACCTATAATGTTGGTCGACTAAATAATTGGAAGGCTGCTACCAAAAAAGTTACCTTTTGGCTCAGACAAAATCTATATAACTCTCTGACTCTTGATAGCAATCTTTCAAATATTGTCAATGTAACCTACCTCCAGCTCAGAGTATACTTAATGCCAGTCGACTGTCGAACAACTCCAAACAATAACGACCCTAACTTAATCGAAAATGTACCTATACGTCGATCCCATGCCATTGTGCCATTGTGCACAATGTTTTCATCAAGTTCTCCGGCTGAAACAAAACTGCAGCACAAAATGTGTCACCATTTCAAATAAATCAAAAATTGTTATGGAAGAAAACCCCATGGTGGTTTCACTAATTTAATAATATCTCTCTCTACAAAGAAACACTTAAATATAAATGCAATTACACTGTAAAAAATGGGTGTAATTTTAATGGTGTAAATTGGTAAAATTACTACGATGTACTGGCAACTATCACCTCATTTTTGAGATAAAGCTTGAAGTACCTAAAAGTTGGAGAACATTTACCAGGTAAATTTGATTCTGGTGTATTTTTACGTTACAGAATAGAAAATTACCTCTGCGTGAATAATTTTACCCTAGATTTGACTGGAATTTTATCATTATCGTGGTACATTTGATACCATTTGGATAAATTTACCCACTAATAGTAATAAAGACTCCCACTAATAGTGAAAATTTATTCAAATGGGTGATATGATCGTACAGTTTGACATCGTATTATGAACCGGTTACATGGATGATTGATCAACTAATAGGAAGCTGACTTCAAGAAAATTGTTAGGGTTGGGTTGGTATGTTAAAGGCAGAGGGTTCCATTAGCTAATCAAGTATCCGATAACACACATGCAGACTTTGAAAAATAATTGTCATGATGATTAAAAATTACGAAGTATTTTTTTGTGCAAATTAGTAAACATACAGCGATAGTTAACATCTTATGTTTTTGAGGTTAGAATATTTAATTATAAAAGAGAAATATTTTGTTATACACTTTATTACACAACACAGCCGCTATTCTATTATCTATATGTCTATTTATTAAATAGAAAAACTAAGCCGTTGTAGTATTAAATTAATAAAATTTCTTTAATATGCATCTAAAATACTACCAAAAATATAGTACGATATGAATGAAAACTCTGAATCTTCGGTTAACAAAATAATATCAATTCAAATTTCCCTCAATCGGTTCTGCGCTCTAACCTGATTGCGGTACTGACATCGACAGATGGTGTCTTCTCTGTGTTGCGTATACGTAAAGATATTGATATCCCTCTCTATTAGACGCTTCTAATGATCTCGAGCGAGAGAGATACAGCGATCGTAGACGTTTTGCATAGTCGAATTTCCCAGATTGCATTGCAGTTGCAGTTTGCACTTACTGTCGTGTTGCATATGAGCTTCTGTTTCTAATTCAGTAAGGAATTAAGGATCATTTTCATTTTAAAACTTTTAAATGAAATACATTTATTAAACAGTCGATTGTTTCGTTATTGTGAGAACCGGAATACTTGTTTTCTTGCGCCCCTTTTGAAAGGTAGGTTGATGGGTTTCTTTGCTGTTTTTGTACCTATATTCGCCTTTTATGTCTATAGATTTCCAAGATACACTTATTACATTAAAAATAGGTTATTACTGTCAAATATGCAGAAATGGATTTCCTACATTAAGGCAATATAATTGTCAATATTATCACAGACAGGTGTACGGTGTAAGATTTTTTTGTACCCGAAAAGTGAGTATTTTGTATGTTTTTATCTTTTAAATATACTACATTTTAATTTCAGGTGAATTTTGTCTGATGAATTTGTATTTTACAATAATTCTATTATTTTGTTTTAATATATTTTTCTTTCCTCAATCGGAATTGAGGTGCAAGTAAGTTGGTTTTATATCTTTGTTTCTTAATAATAATGTACAGTATGATTTTCTCATTGTTGTCATTCGTGGTTTTCTTATAGAGAATTGATGCTCTATTAAAGGTAAGTAGTAAATTATAATTTGGTTTGCATCGTTCTAGGCCCAGTACGGTTCATTTTATATATTTTATTTTTATAGAAAGGCTCCCTATTTTTTCCTGTTTTTTCCATTCCAGTATTTTGAATCTCAATTTTCTCTATTTTTGAATCCCCCTGGCCCTAATATGTATGTGTATTGCTTTTCCTCATCTCCCTTATTCTAATAACAAATATTTTTGAATTTCAGGTAGGTCTTGTTACTTTTGTTGCCGTCCCAGTATGAGGTTTTTTATATATAAGTTTGTAACAATATTAGTTATTTGTAATTTTTTTAAGAATTTTTTATAAACTTTTGTAATCCTGAATATAAGTGAAACAAAAATTCTCGTTTCATTTTGTTTAGGTTATTGTATTCAGGTAATGGTTCACAATAGAATGTTAGAAGAAGGGCTAACATGAACTGGTTAATTCATCTTCCTGGTTGACGATGATACAACAGAATTTTGATCAAAAGTTGGAATAGTGCGTAGGTAAAGTTTATTTTTAAATGAATATTTCAGGGCCAAATCATCTAGGTATTTCGTTTACAAACAAAATTACAATTTGGTGTAAATGTATCTGTAAAATTAACAACACTAATTTTATCTATACAAATTTACATCAAACTGTAATTTCATCTATACAAATTAACATCAAAGTGTAATTTTATCTATACAAATTTACATCAAACTGTAATTTCATCTATACAAATTAACATCAAAGTGTAATTTTATCTATACAAATTTACATCAAACTGTAATTTCATCTATACAAATTAACATCTAAGTGTAATTTTATCTATACAAATTTACATCAAACTGTAATTTCATCTATACAAATTAACATCAAAGTGTAATTTTATCTATACAAATTTACATCAAACTGTAATTTCATCTATACAAATTAACATCAAAGTGTAATTTTATCTATACAAATTTACATCAAACTGTAATTTCATCTATACAAATTAACATCAAAGTGTAATTTTATCTATACAAATTTACATCAAACTGTAATTTCATCTATACAAATTAACATCAAAGTGTAATTTTATCTATACAAATTTACATCAAACTGTAATTTTATCTATACAAATTTACATTAGAGTGTAATTTTATCTATACAAATTTACATTAGAGTGTAATTTTATCTGTACAAATTTACATTAGAGTGTAATTTTATCTATACAGATTTACACCAATGTGTAATTTTAGGGGGTAAAATTACACCAACGTGTTTTTTTCTCTGTAAAATTTACACCGCCAAGGATTTTTACCCGAGCAATGAGTAATTCTCCCTTTTTGGTTAAAAATACCCTTACGCGTTAAATTTACTCCGTGGAATGGTGGCCGCCCAGTGGCCACCATTTCTTAGGGGAATTTTACCCAAATATTTTTTACAGTGTATTTTTTTAATCTCAAAGAAAGAAACTACAAAAGGAAGAGACGATTGAGAGCAAGGAAAATAAAAGAATAGCAAATACCAAAAGCCGAGGGATGTATGGTCATCAAGCAAAAACAAAATGATATCAAATATAGGTATGTTTTGCAGTGGAAAGTTTTCTGAAAATACAAAGGTAGAAGAATGCAGTGGCGGCTCCTCGAAGGAGGCTAAGGAGGCTCAGCCTCCTCACCAATTTATCTTAATGATCATTCTCCATTTTATTTCCTGTTTCTCTGATAATTCTTTAAATTTTACAATTAATTCCCCGTTCTCAGTAGTTATTTTCAATCCTGCAACAGTGGTCAGAGGCTAGATTCTCTATATATCTCAAACGCTGAGTTGTGTTGTTCAACACAGTTGCCGACCAGTCAATCGCCAAATAGCGTGAAACGGCGAAAACGGCAACATGGGAGGGAGGCTAGCTTTTCGTATCCATTCGTCGGTCGAATGAAATACGATTACTTGCGCTCCCGCCTACCGCTGCTAGAAGAATGCGGTTAGTTGTTATTTTTATTCCATGAGGCGTAGTAAGGTTAAGTAGTTAATTTTTAAGTTATAATTTATCTAATCGGAATCGGTGAACGTTAAAATTATGAGTGACTTAGTTGCAAAGTTCTTAGAAAATCCATTTAGTGGATTAACATATGATAGAAAAGTGTTCTTCAAAAACAAACGGCCTTTACCGGATTTGAAAGGATTAGTGATGGCAGGGAAGTATCAAAATCGATCGTTTAATACTGATAATTATAAAAAATATGTATGGTTAACGGGATCTGATGTACACAATAAATTATATTGCTGGTATTGCTTGCTATTCACATCAGATAGAACTTCATGTTGGGGGCACTTGGGTTATAATGATTTGAAAAATTTAGCTCGTGGCCTAGAAAGACATGAAAAATCGCAGGAACATATTACATCGTGTATTAAGTTTAAATTAACCGGTAAACAGAATATTGTTAATGCGATTGATTCTACACGAACACGCGAAATCGAAAATCATAATAATACAGTTGAAGAAAACCGCGAAGTTTTAAAAAAAATCATTGATTTCTTATTGTATTTATCATTTCAAGATTTGGCTTTTAGAGGGCATGATGAAACTGAAAATTCATTTAATAAAGGTAATTGTTAGATTTGTTTTGTGAATACGACAGTAAGCTTCGCGATTTTATGACTAACGCGTCAGTATTTGCAGGCATTTGTTTTGTTTTATACGGGTATAATGGTTGAGTGACACCACGCGAAATAAGGTTAGATTAGAATTCGTCTGTTCGGTAAATTATTAATTGTAAAAATGGACAACTAGTGGAAAGATTTTTAGGGTTCTACGATGTAAGTTCGGGAAGAACAGCGGTCAATTTATTCAATTTTTCAATGGAAACATTTCAACGATTCGACTTTGCGAATAAATCAGACTTACGACGGCATCTGTAATGGCGGGACATTTAAACGGTCTTCAAACAAACGTAAGTTTTAAATAACATAGTAGGAAACAGAATTCCCTGTAATGCTCGAACTCGATGGAATTTTACATAACATGCAATGTTTAGTTTACCATCCATAAAAATAAAGACAAATTAATTGAAATATTTGATTTTATATTAAACAGTGATGACTTTTCAACAGATCAGGTTTCATTGAATGCTGCTGTTGGTTTAAAATCTTATTTAGAAAATGAAGAATTTTTGTTATTTCTTGATACTTTTAAATTAATATTTGAACAAACTGATCTTATTTTTCGAATTTTACAACATAAATTCACTAATATAATTCATTCAAGAGATCGTTTAACACATCTTATTGATAAAATTCAAGTTTCCGTTATACAGAATTTCATTTTAATATTTTATTTGGAAATTATTCAACTGATGAGGCTTCTCCCGTGAAAAGGAGGAAAACATATAATTTGGTAGACAAGAAACTACATTATAAACAACTTTTTTATGAAATTTTAGATACTATTAAAGGTCAAATATTGAGATTCGATTTTCCGATTTACATGAATTGAAGTTTTTTGATTTGACGAATAGAAGATTTTTCGAATCTTTTTCAAAAGAGTTTCTCAATACACTTTCAGATAACTTAGTTCTAAAATATAATTTTTTTGATAAAATAGCGCTGCACAATGAATTATGCGTTGTATACTGGGATAAAGATATTTTAGGCCAGTACGACAGTCACGCCGATATAATAAAATATATGATAGATAATGATTTGGAACAAGTCTTACCTCAGTTTTATGAACTACTTTGTTTGACAGTCACCATTCCTGTCACGTCGGCATCGGTGGAGAGATCATTTTCTACTCTCAAACGAATTAAAACATACATGCGAAATACAATGGGCCAAAATCGTTTATACAATGTTAGTTTAATATCTATTGAAAAAGATTTAGTAAAACACTTAAAACATAATGATACATTTTATGATAATATTATTGATCATTTTTCGTAAATTAAAGACCGTAGATTTTCGTTAATATATAGAAAAGTTGATAAAACTAATAACAAAAAACAAAATATGAAAAATTCCAAAAAAAATGAAAAAAAATTAAAAATCCAAAAAAAAATAAAAAACAAAAAACGAACGAAAAAAAAATTTGTGGGCAAGAGAAACTCTATACCTCCACGTTGGTTCTTGCTGGGTAACAATCAATTTTGTCACTGAAGGTTAAATTAATTGGCTGAATAGAGTATATTTTTACAAAAACGTTTTATGTCCAGCCTCCTCTCTCAAAAAGTTCACGAGCCGCCACTGGAAGAATGTGGAATTATGATGAATGTGGAAGTTTTTTTTCAAAAGTGCAATAAAGATTCACAGTACCTAGATATCTATAATGTTCAATACACTATTTCATATTTAAATTTTTGTTTAATTGTTTTATCCCTATTAAGAGACTATCTCATAAAAGGAACACCTAGTAGGTATCTAAAATTAGAAGCACTTTATGCTAAACGATGAAATTACAATTTCGTAATGATGTTCCATTTTATGAAAACTAAACTTTTTGATACTCTTTATGATAGAATATAATATGTAGGTACAATGTTATTTAAGGTAGAGGAAATTTGCAAAAGATTAGAATTCAATTCTGCGGCAGGACAATTAAAAACAATATCTCATATTAGGCATCATCTTCCCCCTATAATTTGGGGACCTATTTATCGATTATCCTAAATCATGAAAGAATTTTCTCATCATTGGATATATATCTGAGTATTTAGGTAGGAAAAAACGGTGTGGTTATTTTTCATTATTATATTTCAAATTTCACTTGGGCACGAGATGATTACAATATACAAAACAGAATTAGCAGACATACAATTGAGCACCCTGGTAATAACTTCATAGGTAAAAAAATTATGCTCACATTGATGGATAGGTACGTGATGTTCCAGTTCCAGATACATATTAAAGAATTTTAATCGATGTCTAGAGACTCTAGAGTCTAGAGATAAAGTGAATTATACATATTACCAGTAGCTATATTCATATTATACAGTCACTGATACTAATAATAATCATGAAATTTAAGTGGGTAAGTATTGGTACGTGAACGTATATATCCTTTGTTTACAAACCTGAAACTTGAACCATCAAGCCATCAACACAGTGTAAGTAATACCACATCTAATAAAAACATATCAAATTAGTTCAATACTAAAACAAGACATCGTAAAAAATAACAGTACGACACACTATTACGAAAACACAGCTAACTTAGTACGATTTAGTTCGTCTGCATAATCTCCCACTTTTAGATTTAAGCTACAAATAATCTATAAACCATGTCAAAATCAACCGGAACATTTATTTTCGGTGCTGTGATTCGTTTTCAGATTAGACCCAACCTACATCTACACGCCCCTCAACATTAAACTCCGCCTTAACGTCCCTTTCAAACGTCAGAATTGCGTGGTAACTCGTAGTGAGTAGATCGAAACTGGCAAAGAAATAACCAGGTGCTATACTAACTATTGTTTTAATATTCACGATTTTATTTCTGGTTCGAACATTCTGAATAAGTGATTGGTGCTACTCTTAATTACTAAGTGTTTTGTGAAATATTTTGCAATCAATCTACATTAGCGTTCTACACTTCTCCAATTGAAGAAAATGTCATGAAATGACTGATGGTCGATATGGCAACATTAGCTAGTAATATGGTGCCACATCCGCATCAGTTTTCTAGACAAAATGTTGAAAGTACTGACGGATCTGTATCGATGGATTCTAGTGATCATTTCGATAGGGAATCTCCAAATATAGACAACAATAGTTGTAGCAGTGGTGACACAGTTTTGTCCGTCGGTAATGAGAACCCTCCGCCTAGTGAAAATGAAAATTTATCGTTCAAAAACATAGAAAGTCATTTAAATGCAATTTCACAAATAACTAATAGCACGTTGGATCCAGAATCGTCGTCATGTAAAAGTCCGCCTAGTCCTATGAACTATAGGTTAAGTCCTGGAAGTACGAAATCAGTTCCGAGTTCGCCAAATTTTCTCTTCAAAACAGACTACAATAAAACCGCCGATTATTTTCGAAGCGATTTATGTTCGCCGAGGTCACTGTCCGGACCTGACTCGCCCGAAAGTGCAAACAGAAGTCCTAGATCCGTAGACAATTTCTATTTTCATCATCAGAACAGTGTCGCGAAAAGTAATACCGTCAATAATAACGATGGGAACGCTAATTTAAAGTTTTCGATAGACAACATTCTTAAAGCCGATTTCGGTCGAAGGATAACAGATCCGATTAATATAAGAAAAAGTAAGCCCAAAAGAGTTATACCTGAATGCAGTGATGATAGCGCTAAAAATGGGCCTGTCGATCTTAGTAAAAACGATAGCAGCGAAAAGAATAGTACAACTTCTGACGGAAAGAAACCTCCAATGCTGTGGCCGGCGTGGGTGTATTGCACGCGCTATAGTGATCGACCAAGCTCAGGTAAGTTCTACTTTTTATACAATAAATACCTACAACACCGTGATAAACGTTATTTGTGTAAATACTGTATTGCCTGCTATCAAGTGGTAATATTAGATCTCGTCACGGAACACCTACCCGTATAGAAGAATTATTATAATAATAAAATGAAATCTAAAGCATAAAAGTATTCACAACTTAATGGATTATTACTTCACACCTCATATTCATGCACACATCTATTTCACAACTGAGATTTAAATTTTTGCCGGCTATATTTTGCAATATTGTTAGGAAGTTCGTTACGTGAGAAGTTCGAAAGTAATTGGTATGCGAATCCTTTTGGACGAAATACCACGAGTGGGATTGTCAAATAACAATCGCAACATAATAATAATTTTGCCTGGTTTTCTACAGGCTATTTCAGGAATTGAAATTTCCTCACATTGGATTTAGAATTAATGACCAATTTTAACAATTCATTTAGATTTAGATGTTGGACATTTTGTCGCTTTTTCCATTGATTTTGTTATGAATTCAAATTTTCTAACATCAATGGAATATCTACGTATTACATCTGATTTTCTACTATTTACCCGTTTATCATAGGACCAAACGAATAAAATAAATTTGAACACTAAAAATCGGTGGTTATTCACGAAATTAGAATTTTGTGAATGTTTTATTTTTGTTTTTTCAAAGAAAAACATGAAACTATCAAATTTATTTTGCTCTATGACTAACGACATAAGAGCTTGAATGTTGCTGACGAATTTTGCAAATATTTTGCGTAATTTGATAAAATATCACAAATGGAGTTGCCATATAACAATCAACTTGAACTGATGCCTGGTTTTCCGCTGACAATTTCAGGAATTGAAATTTGCTCACATTGATTGAGAATTAATGTTCTATTTTAACAATTCATTTCATAGAAGTTAAAAATTTTGTCTTTTTCTCCTTTGTCATGGATTAAAATTTTCTGACATCAATTAAATGTACATTAATATCTAATTATTCAATACTATTTATCCATTTATCATAGTACCAAACGAATCAAATAAATTTGAACACTAAAAATCGATAGTTATTCACGAAATTAGAATTTTGTGTATATTTTTTCTTTGTTTTTTCTAAGAAAAACATGAAAGTATCAAATTTATTTTGCTCTATAATTAACGACATAAGAGTTGGAATTTTGCCGGAAAATTTTGTAAATGTTTTGCATAATTTGATAAAATATCACATGATAACAATTTTGCCTGGTTTTCACTATTTCATTAATTGAAATTTGTTCACATTGATTGAGAATTAATGTCCTATTTCAATAAATCATTTCACAGAAGTAGGAATTTTGTCGTATTCTCCACTGACTTTTTCATGGATTAAAATTTCATGATATCAATTAGATCTACATCAACATCTAACTATATCTAATACTATTTATTTATGTATCATAATACCAAACGAATAAAATAAATTTTAACACTAAAAATCGATGGTTGTTCAGAAAATTTTAATTTTTCTAATGCTTTTACAAAGCATAACATGAATCTATCGAATTTAATTGGAATACATTTTATTTTGCTCTATAAGTAACGACGAATTTAGCCTCCAAATTTTCCTAATCTTATGGGAGTTCAATGCCCGAGTATACTTCGATGAATTCTCTCAAGTGTAATTGTCAAGGAACAATCCACTTGAATAGTTGATAACATCTTTTCCTGGTTTCCCACTGGACTATTTGAGGAATAGATATTTCTTACAGTGGATTAAGAATTACTTACCAATCTTAACAATCCGTTTAATGATGTTGGAAATTTTTTGGTTTTTTCTACTCAGTTTTTCATGAATTCAAATTTCATAGCATCGATCAAATCCACATTAACCTCCTAATTCTTCATAGCACCAAACGAATAAAAAAATTTAAATACTGAAAATCGATGGTTGTTCAGGAAATTTGAATTTTTCGATTGTTTTTTCTTCATGTTTACAAAGAAAAACATGAAACTATCAAATTAATTTTGGATTACCCACGCTTCATCTCTTTATTTTGCCTTGTAACTAACGGTACCAACAAGAGTTGATATTATGCTGCTAAATCTTATGATGGCGAGTCGTTGCGTGAATATATTTCGAAAGTAACTGGTATGGGAGTATAGTTTTTGAAGTGAGATTGTCAAATAACAATTTTGCCTGGTTTTCCACAGACGATTTCAGAAATTGAAAATTTATCACGTTGATCAAGTATTGATGTCCAATTTTAACAATTCGTTCAATAGTGGTTGTAAATTTTGCCTGGTTTATCATGAATTAAAATTTTCTAACATGAATCAAATATACATTAACATCTTACTTAGTATCTGCTATCTATTTATCATAGCACCGAACAAATGGAATAAATTTGAACCCTAAAAATCGTTATTTGTCCTCAAAATTAGAATTTGGAAAATATAAAGAAAAACATTGAAATGGCCAAGTTAATGTGGATTACAATAACTTACAACACCGAGTTGGAATTTTATCAACAAATTTTGCAATTCTCTTTGAAATTTATTGCATGATAGAGTAACTGATATGGGAGTGCTTTTGATGTAATATCACATTTCACATGCGAATTCAACGAGTCAATCAAATCCTATAACATTATAATCAAATCTACATTAACATCTTACTGTTTATTATTCATCCGATTATTATATGGCGCACCAAACAAAGAAAATAAATTTGAACAATGAAAATCAATGATAGTTTACGAAATTTGGGTTTGATGAACTTTTGTTTTGTTTTTACAAAGTAAAACAGACAAAATAATAAAATAACACATTTTAATACGATCTATTCTCACGTGTAAGCGTGTTAGTCTCTAGAATTGGCGACGACTTTTATTTGAAAGATTGTGAATTAGAGTTATATTCCTTCTTAACAGAAAGTGAAAAAATCAAACGTGAAAGTGAGAAATGCTGCAAGTAATTGGACGATATCATTATGCGGATCGTATAGTTTTGCTAATTATTTAATAATATCATCGTTTCTGGTGAAAGATCAAGTATTTGATCATTTTCATTTAATGGATAGGACTATTTATATTCTTACTATTGTAATAGTGACATAACGTGTTAGTTTTGAATGGCTGTGTTTGATTAGCCACCAAACCTAAGGAAGAAGTATCGAAGTCTCATAACGCGATTTCCAAGCTTTTCCTAAACCATCAAACGAGTTGATGAGTATAGCTATGAAGATGAAGTTTCACTGATTTGGGTACCCGTCAATTTGTAAAGACTTCTTGAAAAATAAATTTTTCTATTATGAATGTTTAATCTCAGTTGATACTTAGTGATCAATTTCAAGTCTAATGGTAGATTTTATTTAATACCGCGGACAGCCAACCTTGATAAATCTGGTTCTTTGATTTCCGCTAAGCAAGAGCACTATTTATTATATGTCGATTCTCTCAAATACACCTACCTATTCCGACAAACAACTCTGCGGATACCATCGAAAATTGGTTGGCAAAACGTCGCCAAATCTAATTATGGTATTTCTATGACGCGAATCTATCCATCAACTACGATTTTGCATGTCACGTACAAATTCTTCTAGGTTCCATAGTGCCATTGATGAAGGCATGCCTAAACGTAAGCCGCCGGTTTTTTGTGCAATTCAGATGAATGATGGTTAAAAATGACCAATCAGAGCTTATGCTTTTGACCATGTTTTAAAACTCCGGCAGGCCAAAGGTCTTCATTACTCAAATTACGATTAAACAATTTATTGGTTGCGCAACTTTCAGATTCATCTTGGGTGGTCTTTGGGAATATTTGATTATATTCTTAAACTTGTGAAATTTCTTGCGTTGTTTATTTCTTTCATGGAGAATTCGTTTTACTACAACCTTATGCTACAATACAAATGCGGAAGCGTTTTATTTGTAATTTCTGAACACAAGGTATTATTTAGCTTTACGAATTTTTCTTCTTTGCTAATAATATCTTGCAGTTGTATGTATCCCAAGCTTACATAATTCATTTGAATCAGTTCAAACTTCAAGTATTTTGCTATTTACAATTTTCTTCATCAGCCATTCTTATTATTTGAGCCCAATTAGCTTATAATATGCATTGGATGAATAAGAAACACATTTTGGGGTTAGCGCTCAATAGACAATAGGCCTAAGGTTGCTCTAGGTCGAACAGTGACAACACGGACATCAGTTCCAGACAGCTGTTTCGCTTTTCTCATAAGCTCATCAGTGGAACGTGTATGACGATTAAGTATTCGACCTGTGTCAGAGGAATAAAAATCTCATTTGGAAAAATGCTAAAACACCAAATGATCCAAACGCCAATGCCATTTTTTCGGTACCACCATCTGGCGACTGTATTTCCAACACTGCCCGTTATTTTTTCGATACGCGTGAAAACTTTGCATCAATGTGTTGCATTGTGAATAACTCTTTCAGTGGGTGTCTATCTTTTGGTAGATTTTCCATAGTTTCATAAATTTCTCGGAAACGAGATGATGTTTGCTAAATTAAAGAAAGTCAAATTCATATTCACTGTAGCTTCAACAGTTACCAAAATAATCTACCTCAAATTAGGCGATTTCATAAATTCCTATACGCTGGAAAGCCCCGGAGTGACCGAGAAGTACTTTTTATTCATATCAACAGTCGACTGGAAATTTATTTTGTACATTTATACCTCCTATTTCTGGACATTTTTTATACACTCGTTCCAATTACTGATACCAGTCGAAAATTAATATAAATAAATATTATATCAGATGAAAACGAATTGACCCGTTGGTCTTATACTTATACATAAAAGAAAAGTCATTGGATTTCCGGGTGTTCTTCCGCGTAGTAGTAGTCCATAGTGGAACCACACTGGTTATGACGACGTTTCGACAGAATCAAATTTCCCATCTTCAGGTCTTGCTTGGAAATACGTTGTTACGGCATCTTGTTACTCGAACTGAAATATGTTATTTTATGATATTTAGGCACCTCATTTTGGCAACCTATGAGAGCTTTGGGTACTCTCGCCCCAAACTCAATTAATTTTTTGTTTGAGTAAATTACAGAATCCCATGTGGGGACTGCCGGGTCTGCCTAAATGGCGCACAACGTGAAAATTCAGAGTATTCATTTGAATTAATTAAATGCATTTATCAAGTACAAACTAAAAAAGAATTAAAATAGTATCATCTATGATGTGGGTATATGGAGAGATTTAGTGGCATTCTTATATTGAAAGGACGTCTCTTCCCTCAGACTCCTCTTCTTCAGTGGTCGGTGTGAAGCCATTAAGACAGACCAAGCAGTCTCCACATGTGATCCTAAAATTTACTTAAGCGAGAAAATCATGTTGATGATGGAGTCTGAGGTAGGACTACTCAGAGTATTCATGAGTCGCCAAGAGGTACCTGATTGTTTCCATCTCCACTGTTGAAGTTTGAAGAATGAAGTGGTCTCCCAATCATTGTTGTACATGGGTGGTTTACCCTGAAAGAATGCAACCTTCCAGCTAATTTGGTTGGAAGGAAACTCATAACAGGATCTGGTTTTATTTTCCCAGTAGTTCTCTGGAAGCATAAAATGTATAAACCTAATATTGCACTTGTTAAACCCACCCTGAGGAAGAGGATTTGATGTTTCAGCTCACATTCTTTTTAAGTTACTTTGGTTTTCATCTTGCCAACACCTGCTTTCACAAAAAGAACAATTTTATTCATCGGAGTCAAGGCTATTAGCAACTCAAGAAGATCAATGTCTTCATCTATAATAATTACGACGTCGTCAAGGCATGAGGATTTTCTACAATCATAGTGTCAGCACCACCATCACTTTGACGTCAGAAAGAGCCATGGGATATGTAGCTAATTCGTACTGGAAATCAGCTACCGAGTCTGACTGATTCTCTTAGACGATGGCAATTGTTTGAAAAATGGCCGAAGAATCGATTGCAGTCTTTCGGGTGTGAACTTCCACTACACTGTTCACAAAAACTAATGATAGTACTTTTGTTTCTGGACGCCTATTTAAGATCCGCATCCGCACCTTTTATTATGTTCAAAAGGAGCCCCTCAAGTATCTACATGTAGAAACCGATTATCAAACCTAATCGTATATGTTCTAATGTTTTTCTCAAAACCTTCGTTGCTTGGACTAGATGAAAATTACGCTAACTAACAGAGAATATTTTTACTTCGCTACTGTTAGTTTCCAATGCGTTTTCGGTGGCTACGCTCTTCCGTATATGTCCCATAATAAATTCCATTCAAATATGAATATTGAATAACTGTCTTGGGAGACATTTATTTCTGAAATTATTATATTATTTTAAATTCATAATACTAACATCTTAATCTTGAATTTTTAACAGTAAATCATTCGACAACTTCGATGTCTACGTTGTGTCTTATGCTCTTATGATGGTGTTACAACGTTGTGTATTCCTGTCACAGATGAAATGAGATATCAATTTATTGTACAATCATACTATGAATTAATATAATAACTATGCACGAATATGCAAATTGAAATAATTCCAATAAAAGCCTTTATGAGTGAAAAGTTTGATTTGACGGGATATTAACATTTTTAAAATATAAACTATGAATTTAATTTACATATGCATCAAGAGTGAGAAATAACATGAGAGGAGTGTTTATTAATTACCTTCGATCATTAAGATGTATATAAAACGTAGATAAACATCTACCTAGTGCAATTCCGATAATAATCACATTCTTCCATCAGTCTGAGGCCGTTTAATCAGTAGAATACTGATTCTGTCTCGCTACGAATATACCTAAGGTACTTGCTGTAAATAAGGCCCACCTAACGCAAAAATGCTTGTTATCTTCAACCGGTATTATCTTTATGATATGTTATACACACCCAAAGCAAAAACGAAAAGGGATTTGAATAATATTATCCGCTATTCTGGTTACATTGCAAATTACCTGAAATTAAAAAAAAATTGATAGTATAGCTATTTGTATACAATTTGAGTATATGTTATTTGTGGAAAATGAATAAAAAATCAATATTTCAAAAAAATAATTCAAATTACAATAAAAAATGTGAGTAGAATAATAAGCATTCAAACAAAAAAGAGAAACAGAAAGAAAACTAAATTGTCGCCCTAAACTCAATCAAAACAAATTAACAACATTCAAAATGATCTGTGTCATCAGGGATGAGGCCAACACATACTTCATCTAACACATTGTCTCATGTCCAATTGCTCGTCGTTTTTATACAAGCTCCGCGAAATCATGACTCTTCAACACCGTCTTCAGAAGAGTACCGTGTAATTTCTTTTTACTGTCTGGATTTTGAAGACATGCTTGCGTTACATTAACTGGATAATGATGACTGTACACTTGAGATATGCTTCGATGTTGACGGGACATTTGAGGAACTTTTCTTGAACGATGAAGGAAAACTTGGACTGATGCATTGCTTTATTGTATTAGACGGAATCAAGTCTTTTGGCGTTGGATAAACCATGGGGCCACTGCCATCATGAAAAAGATCCATTGTATTTTATTAGAATTTCTAGTTGAGGGGTTTCACCGAATCGTTGTTGCCTCTTTTTTGTGATCAACGGGAGTTGGCAGCATTTGTTGAAACGATTGACGATCATCAGTTATATCGGGAGACAAATGTTGAAGGATACTCTTTATTTTCCTTGCTGAAATCGATGAACGAACATCTTCGTCATCTGAGCATGGAGTTGATCTTAAGACCACTGCTTCCGCAAATTCCGACAAGCGACAAACCTTACCCATGGCAAAGCTGAAAGAGAGAAATTATGACAAAACGGTTATGTGCATGGTCTAAGGGCTATGATAACGAACTCCCATTCAGTAGTTTGTATTTGTACATTTTCTTACATATATAACATCATTAATTTGACTATTATTTAGTTGTGTAAAGGTAATGAAATAAATAATTTATTGCATTATCTTTAGAGCTCGTTGCCATGTACACTATTTATCTATCTCCAAACGGAAACACATTTCTAGTTTTTTGGAAGTAATCTATAGTTTTTTGACCATTATTTTTACATCGGAAACTGTTTCTTCATAATCCCATTGAATAAATCTTCGAGCTTTTCGCATTTCTTTCGAATGATACTAACTAAATCTTTCATGAGGGATTTAATTCCCTATCGAAATATGTTTGATCTGATCAAATCAAAATATGTCAAATTTGTCGGACAAATTTTTCAAAATAATAGTCGATCAATTCTTAACTGGACTGATTCAACTGATGAAAGATGTAGCTATCTGGTGGAGATTGGTTAATAATCAATGAATCGTTAGATAAACATAATCAGCTTACTGACAAAAAATCTAGTTCCTCAACATATTAAGTACTCAAATTTGATTGGAAATTGGTAATGCATGAGTTTTTGATTTTTTTCAGAATAATTCTGACGTCGACCTTGTTGAAAGTCAAAAATGAGGGTGAACAGACGATTCGTAATCCTTTTTTGAGTCTTCAGCAGTGGTGTAACTACCACCGGTCCGGCTGTGCAATTGCCTGAGGCTCCCAAGTTCTGTTATAAATGCTTTTTTGGAATGAAAACGAAGCTGTTTATTTGTCAAGGAGTTGGCTCATTTGATATTTTTCTCTCTCGTTTGGTTTCACGTATTTCTGCTGCTTACTTTTACTTTTTCAGTATCCTTGTAACGGTCGCAGCCGCAAAAACGTTCTTTATCTCCAAAATTCAATGTGCCAAGATAGACGGATGGACTTAAGAATCTTGTCTATAGAGAGCTAAGTCACAAACATGTTGTAGAAAAATTTGGGCGAAGATATCGATAAGTATGTTGCTGCGAAAGCGCTGCAGATTTTGACTGCGTTTGTAGAGTGAGTTAATGTAATGCCTAAATACATTAATTCATCCGCGAAACATCATTAATTGTTAATAGTTCATTCATTTGTTAAAAGAAAGGTTTACGTGATGTCAAAATTTTGAGTTGGGCACCAGATAATATGACCATGACCATGATTCGTGGCCCTGGAAGAGGTGGTTACGCCACTGATCTTCAATGAACGTATGGTTATACTGAAAACCAAGCTAAGTTCCGAGAATTTGAAACTTACCTACATGTACCGTATGGTTTGGCTATTTTGTGTCGATTAATTATTATTCTGAATTCACGCGTTGGGTTAAGTTGTGATTTAAGATGAACAGGACAATGTACTTACAGGTCCCATTCTTGGTAATAGCACGGCATAAAGTCACATTAATGACCATCCGGCTCCTTGTAACAAGTGTAAAGTTAACTATTCTAAACAATATGTTAGCATACTTGTTTTCCATTTTTATACCGACACTAACCGAGAAGGCGAGGTATTCTTAATCACTTGTGAAATATTGTCCCGGCTTGTTGTATTATGTATATTGTCCTACAGGTACGATCTAAGGCATAACACATTCAATTCTGATGGTAATTCGATTCAGAAACTTTTTTGTATCCTCCATTAGATTTAAGTATTTGCCATTTTTGATATACCTACTATAAATGAAAAGTTCTCCGACAATTGTATAAGGTGTTAAATCATTTTGTCACCATCCGTAAATAGGCATGAAATAATCTTCTTGTCAGAAAAGGTTCAGCTAACACTAATATTTTTCCTTTTTTTAGTTTAATTTTTCAACCTTGTTTGCAAGTTGTTCCCAAACTTAACTTTCCGGTGAAGATTTTGGTAGATACAGTTTCGTTTATTGACATTGTATATTTACATCTAATTACTTATGGTCTAGGTAGGTACGTGGAAGATATATACATATTATATGTAATAATTAGAGTGTACGAGTAAAAATCTATTTCTGCAAGGTTACAGTTGGATACAGTTCGCCGTCTTCAGTCGGAAATAGCTCTCTTATTAGTCATCTCATAATCAACTGTAAATAAAAATGTATAATCAGAATAGCCAGATCTTATTCCATATTTACAGATCAATTAGAATCATTTTTGAATCGTATTGAATTGAATAGCGTAAGAATACAAATGTATTTTATTCTATGATTATTTTCTGAATTAGCTATTCTATGATTCACTTTTCACCTCTATTACTAACATCTAATCTAGCTTAAGATAATTCTATGGAATCTAACCTCAAAACTGTCATTCATAAATGTCAGATGATACATTATCCTTTTTAGGTTGAATTAAGTAGACAATAGAAAGTTGTACTCCAAAATAACTGAATTTGGTTAAGTTTGAATTAGATTATTATGAAGTTTTGGAAGACTGGAATCTATTTTGTCATTAACACAATTGTTTCTTTTAATTTGTATACTTACTAATATCAAACGTTTATTATTCCTTTCAATATTCAAAACGTTTGTATTGTTGTAGACAAATGAATGATTTGTGTCTTTTACATATTTACCTACTAAGTGCATTGGATGCATTTTGGTATATTTATGCCCATTCAATTTTTCATCGAGGTATTGGGAAGATTGGCCGATTATACCTTTCCGCAATTTTTACAAGGGATAAAATGAACAGAACGGGTTATCTTTTTGAAATGTACGTTGCTTTTTAATTTAGTAAAAAGACAAACCATTAATTTGACTACAACAATACAAACATTTTAAAATTATAATAATAAACGTTTGATATTGGAAACTATCGAAATTAAAAGAAACAATTGTGTTAATGACAAAATAGATTCCAGTCTTTCAAAACTTCATAATAATCTAATTCAAACTTAACCAGATTCAGTTATTTTGAAATACCCCTTTCTATCATAGTCAAAGTGACTATGTTCTCTATTGCCTATTTAATTTAACCTAAAAAAGATAATATATTTTGATATGAAAGAATAACTACTTTGTTTTTATACCACTTTTATTAATAATAACGTGAAAACGTAACTACAGTTTCTAATTGTTTGATAATGGCACTTCGGTGTTGGAACTATAGTTACGTTTTCACGTTATTATTAATAAAAGTGGTATAAAGACAAAGTAGTTATTCTTTCATATAATCAAAATGATAAATTACCATAAAGTAACGGCTTCCACCATCGATTTTTTGAAGATAATATATCATCTGATATTTATGAATGATAGTTTTGAGGTGAGATTCCATAGAATTATCTCAAACTTGATTAGTTGATAGTAACAGAGAATAAATATGAATCATAGAATAGCTACCTAATTCATAAAATAATCATAGATATTTAGAATTGTATAATTTTAAAATAATGTCTTATGTATTTAATTAACTATATTCAATCCATTTCAAATTGATAATTACTCATACATTACTCTTTCACACACAACCGATGCAATGTTTTCTGCAGTTTTAATTGGATGTTAAAAAACACAAGTCGGCCGCAGACGCATTTCATTAATGGAAATCATCTATCCTTTTCTAACTTACATGGAAACACTAATTGACAAAACAATTGGATAATAAAATATTGTCGAAACGTCAAAAAAAGAGAGTTTTTAGTTTATTTTCAGTCATATAAAGAATTAGAATACCATGAAAACGTAACTGGGCTCAGTTAATGCAAAATGTTTGAGAGGACAAACTTAAACAACAAATCGTCTTAGAGACATGAGCAGTCATATGAGCAAAGTCGTCACAGATTTGGACAGCAAATTATTTCTTGGAACATTTATTCACCTAAAACTGCATGTGTGGCATTATTAACGAAACAAAATTTTGGGAACAAACTTAAATATCAGAATTTTGTCGAGCATATCCACCCACGTGCAGTGTTGTTACATATTTTTTCAACTGAATGTTGTTGTAGTTAAAATATTTACCTATACAGGATGGCTTAGTTTCGATGTATAATGTAGCTATTTCTAAATACGGGAGGAAAATCATAACGTGGATAATATGATGACTTTCACGTCTAAATTCATCTACCACAGTAAATATCTACACACGATATAAATATCAAAACAGCGGATCCAAGGAGGGGTTTTAATTTCTTCAAAATTCAAGCATCGTTCCTTGTAAAATAATAAATCTAGTATTTCATTTTATCTCATAATTTGATGCAATAGCTGGCGACATCTGGCGTAGTAGCGACGTAGTGAATTATGTTATGTAAAATGTAAGTAACATTTATTTCTATGAAATATTTATTATACAACTGTAATTATAAATACTATAATCACGAATAAGAAACCTGGTTCCACACCAGAGAAATATAGTTTTCTATGTTTATTCCAATAATAACTCTTTTTCGAATAATTCCATCTGATGCTTAATTTACCTTGGCATCACCGTTGTGTTTATTCAACTTAGCAGGTACCTACGACTTTCAGTAGGTATGTATGAAAAAAGTACAGCCCTTCCCTGAAATATTTTCTGTGTCCGCCACTGTATCGATATTCAGCACTCCATTTTTCTTCAAATGAGTTCATTGCAGCAAGGATTGGCGAGCTTAGCATGCAATAAAGTTGTAATATTTTCAGGAATTATCTTGCCCCTTTGCCAGTGAGTAACGGCGCCCATGTTTTCCAATTTTGCAGAATCTTTTGTTGAATTCATTAGTTTACTCATGAATTATTGGTGATATCAATTCACACGTGGTAAATATATTTTACATATCAATTTTCTAATTTACAAACTTTGCATCATTACACTTGCACATATATTATTCTATATATACCCACGTTAATGTGTTCATTTTCATACGAGTGAATATATGATCACATTTGAAACTTGTTTAATTAAATTGCAAATCTAATTACTTTCTTTGTGATATATCAATTAATTAAACTGAATTAATGATGCTTCTTTCTATCTGCTTATAACATTCTGATTTAATGATAAAATCGTATATAGTACCATAAATAGATCTCGCTCCATATTAAAATTGAAATAATTGATGTCTGTCTGAATCAACCTAGTTATTCACAGTAACATTCATTACCCTTTTCGATCGGTGTGAATCTTATAAATTCCGAAATTTTGGATTTTATATTATACATTTATTCGGTTCCGAAAAGTTTGAAGAAATCAACCGAATATTGAAAAGACTATTAATGTTTCACAATATAACAACAAAAACATATAATCCTGTATAATCTATTGATATTACAAAGTGTGATTTCGATTCCTTTTGTTGTATTTAATATTTAATAAACTTATTTCATTAAAACCACCAATGGTTTCAAATTATAGATACTAACATGGATACACAGGGTGATTCCGTTTTAATGTTTCATATACTGGGACCTTCAGAGCTACGAATAAAGTTAAATTGGGTTAAATACCTATATTTCAAGTGCATTGTATAGGAAAATACTGAGCGACACTAGATGTAGCAGAAGGAGTTGCTATGAAAAAGTGTTTTTACTTTTTCGATTATTATTCTTGCGTAACAATCAAGTTATAATATATAACAAATTTGCCCTTTCTTACATCCCTGGGTAATATTCGGAATATCCGATTTGCTCGTTGGCCTCAAGTTGCTCCACGGAACGAAATGCGCGACGGCATAGGAAAGCGCCCATCAAGTAGTACTTAATAACTAAAAACTGGAATGATAAACCACAATTTTATTAAGTTATTCAAATATGCACAAATATACATCTACACAAGAATCAAATAATTTGCACACTGAGCAACACAGTTTGATTCATTGTAATATGACATACCTTTTACATAATCTTAATGTGAAATCATAATACTTTCCCACATCGATTGATGAACACTAAATTTGTATATTTGTTTAAAATGTTATAGCTGTTCATTTTCAGACATGTATGTGTAACTGTAATTTTTTTTATTGTTGTGGCAGTTTCACTCCATTTAAGTGTCTACCAAATAGTGAAAAAAGTTCACTTATCTTTCACGTTGTAATCGGAAGAAACTACACGATGCAATTTCCGACTTCATCTTGGTTTAAAAAAGTGAAACCAAATGTAAGCTATAGGTGTTTACCGATTTCAATTTTTTCTTTGTAGCCCTTACTTAATCCCAGTTCTTAAGTTCTGCGCCACCAAGATTGGACGACATGAAATCTGCAGCCACGTACCTTTAAATTTTCAATCCAAAATTCACAGGCAGCATTGTGTGTAGCTGGTTCAAAATTTGTAATGACCGTTTTCGGCTTGAAACGGAATCCTTTATCCCCACAAATGTTAGTTATAATTTGAAAAAGAGTTTTTGTGCTCGTTTGACAGGAGACAATATACTAACCCCATATGGTCATTTTTTAGACCATGAATTATAAAAATTGTAAATAAAACTTCAGATTAGTTGAGAAAACACTGCTATATTATTTTTATCATTTGTTAAAGGGACAAAAGTCTTCGTTAGTTTTTGAATTAAGATCAGTTAAAACCTGATGCACTTTCAGCACTGACTTCGGCAACTTTTCTCTTCTCAATATCATTGTTTCTTAACAAATGTATCTTCGTAAAGTTGTCTCAATTCGCTTCTTATTGAGTTGTGAGGCTTCTCATATGAATTGTCATAACAGCTTTCTTTCAGCATGCATTGCTAACTATCGCTGTAAGCAATTTATCTCCTTCGATATCATGGTTCTGCTGTATAAAAGGGTTCTTCATCACTACGTAGTCATTCCCTATTGTGTATAGTTTCGCATTATCCTCTTCCATTGGCCTTTGTGCATCATCATGTATTTACCCCACATTTCGCGATATCATCAAGTCGGAACTTGTTATTTTGCACAACGAGCAACCGTTTTCCATTTTTATTGTACATTCCAAAACTACTCATTTTATAAATAAACTGCTGTGGGTTATAATGTTTGCAAAGAAAACAACATAGCGGTAGTTACTTTGCCGCAACACACCTCGCACAGATTACAACCTATGGATATAAGCTTCTATGGACCGTTTGAAGTCGCTCACAATCAGGAGTGTGAAAATTTCATGAAATGTAACAACTACCAAAGAATACAGTAAACCGATATCGCAAAGCTTTTCTAAAAAGCTTACAACAGAAGTACTACTTTAGAAAAACGGTTTCGAATCAGCAGGGATTGATCCATTCAACACACGAATGCTCAATGAAGAGGATCTGACCCATGTGTAGAAGAAGTCGTAACAGAAAATTATCACTTGGAAGAGACTAACATTGTCCAGAAAATTTCCCAAGAAACGAAAAGGAAAAAGTGGAAATAGCTCATCAAGCTTAACCAGATACCACATCAGAACCTTCTGTACTTTGCACCATAGAACCTATTATTGAAAAAAGAACTCAGAGGAGTGACTCTCTCAGATGAGTCTTAATTCGAACTCGATTTAGGCACAGATTATGACGACACTGACGATGAGGACAAAGCTGTTAAAGCAAGTGTCTCATTAGAAGAGCTACTGACCCTCCCAGAACGAAAACTTATTCAGACCAAACAAAAATCAAATAGAAAGCCGTTGATGAAAGCAGTTACTTTATGGTAATTTATCATTTTGATTATATGAAAGAAAAACTACCATGTTTTTATACCACTTTTATCAATAATAACGTGAAAACGTAACTATACTTTCAACACCGAAGTGCCATTATCAAACAAATAGAAAATTATAAATAAATTATAATTTTATATTTCACGCACGTACATACAGACCGTCTCGAAAATAGTCTATATCGATTAAGAAAACCGGATATTTTCGTGAAAATCTCGAATCACAATACTCCCTTATATTACGTAAATTCATATTCTCTTCAAGCGAATTCCATATTCTAACAAGAAGAGATTGACAAATTACTGAGAAGTCAAATACGGCGAGAAATAGCGAAGTGACACCAAAGCAAATGCAAATCATTGTGCGATGCCAAAACTTTAGAACAGATTAAACAGCCATGCAAGAAATGTACTTCACTAATTTACAGGGACATAAATCTTACATAAATTAAAGCTGTCTGAGTCTTGCACCTAATTTTGTAATTAAGTAGACTTCAATGTTCTTGTAATCTACAATATAAATAATAGAAATAGGATGTTAGTCTGAGTTCATTTGGATTTATAGTTATTACTCAAACACAAGTGCTTGGCTCTCTAATTGATTAAATTGGAAAGTACGATATCGTGATAAGACATAGATATGAACATTTCATGAATATTTTCCAATAACTTATATTCTAGGCAGCCGTAAACATTTCAATAACTCTAAATCGCGTTTATTGAATATAATAATTCAAACTTATTTCTATGCAGGGACCAAAGGAAACTTTTGTAGTGCAGATAAAATTTCGCACGTTATTGATACGAGTAGAACATGCATAGAGGATAAAAGAGAATTGATTGGTTGAGAAACTAGAATGTATATATAGTTGTGATAGCATTACAATGGTTTTTTCAGTAATGAAGGATGAAGGTACCTAGTTGAAATTAGAAATAGAAGAAAACTACGAAAAGAACACAACAGACTGACAAGTAAAATGAGGACTACAGCTGGCATACGAGAGCAAGGTGGAAAGTCCCTGAAAAATAAAACAGATGGCGCCACAATCGGAAATCCCACCTGACATTTGTGATGTACCAACTTTAACTAGAACGCATTGAAATTTTGAGACTGATTTTGACACCCATCGAGAGCAAGCATCCTTTAAGATTTTTGCAAACATGGAAAAAGTGAATTTCGCGTTTTGATTGAACATTAATTCTTTCGTAGAAAAAATATTACGTAAACCAAAGTATCGCTTGTTAAACATTATGGGAACTCCTCACCATATATTGAAACGATACACAAGTGGTTTACTGATTTTCGTTGTGGAAATATGACCACAAAGGAGGCCGAAAGTTCTGGTCGTCCAGAGGTTACAATGCCAGAATTCGTCGACAAAATCCATGATATGATATTGCACGATCGGCGAGTTAGAGTGCACCAGATAGCTGAGACTATGGGCTTCTCAATCGAACGGGGTACGGAACATTTTGCATAAATTTTTGAAAATGAAAACGCTAAGCTATCTGCCAGAGGGGTGCCGCATTTTCTTTCTGTTGACAACAAACGCGAACGTGTGACAACTTCAAAGGAGTGTTTGGCGATGTTCAAGCGCCATAAGAATGACTTTTTGTGCATGAAACATGGATCCATCACAACACACCAGAGACCAAAAATAGTCGAAACAGTGAACTGGTCCTGGCGAATCGAAGCCGGAAAAGACCAAAGTGGGCCTATCGTCATGGCGGCAGTTTTTTGGGATGCACACGGTATCGTACTTATCAATTACCTTGAAAAGGGCAAAACGATCACTGCATATATTATGCAGAGCTGTTGGATCGATTCGACGCCACTTTGAAGCAAAAGCTTCCCTATTGGGCGAAGGAAAAGTGATCCTCTACCAGGACAACGCACCAGCGCACAGGTCCACACACGCAATGGCAAAATTCCATGGATTGTACTATGAATTGGTTCGTCGTTCACCATATTCTCCAGATTTGCCCCCCTGCGATTTTTATCTATTCCCAAACATGAAGAAATGACTTCGCGGAAAGAGATTTGGCACCAACCATGAGGTCATCTCTGAAACAAACGCCGAAATTGTATTATTTTGAAGGGATCAAGGAATTAGAAAAACGTTGGACGAACTGTATCCGGCTACAAGGAGATTATATTTAGAAATGAAAAAGTTTTGACCAAATAAATCATTCTTTTTCACCTCGCCCTCTTAGTTATTTCTTCAATTGCTACTTCCTTTAGTATGACATGGGTATTGCCGGAGCTTCAGGTGCCATGAGTTGACAAATTTATTGGTAGAAAATCTTAAAGACGAGTGGTATCTCTATATGTCGCAACTTGATACCAAAACCAATTCGCAGTTTTACTGTTGTTCAAGAAAGATTTCCGAAAATTGCGATTGAATAATGTAAATTTAAGGCTCCAATATATTCCATGCCAAATATATTCTGAATTTTTGAACATAAGATAATGTACCTAATAACGTGTTGGAAATAATACATTGACTAAGGTTTCATAAAAAATCCGAAATTATTTGGGATCAGATAATTCAAAGCAGTATTGTAGTGGCCATTATCTGCAGGTATATTCAACATCCCTACTTGCAAATGCGATTAGTTAAACACAACTACCAGGTGAAAGGAATATTGCAAAATTGACAAAACATAAAATAGATCACATTCCCTATATTGGTAAAAACAACATTCCCTATATTGGAGTACAACTTGACAATATGAAGAACTACATACTGTTCAGGGCAATATAAATTTTTTCACAGATTTGTTAAAAATTACTTCTTTTTCTATAACACGTAAAGTAAAGTACCAACCTGAAATTTAGAGATTATCTACCTAATACGATTATATGACAAAACATTCTGTATATTCAGATGCAAATAATAAGCGATTCACAAATTGCCTGTCAATGAAATTATATAAAACGGTTTTTGAGTAATTGTTTCGTCATTTTATTGACTAGTCAATTGAATGACATTGAGATTGAAATTCAATTCAATTTTTAATTAGTATCGATTATAATGTTGAGACCACTCATTGAATAAGTGGTTATCAACACCAGCTCATTAGTGACTAGTTTCAATTCAATCAAAAACAAGTAAATAATTAACAATTATAAGCATATTCAAGTATGTTATAACGTAATTGTTTATTCAATAAATTCTTTTCTGATATCTGGAAACGGTTTTTTTGCTATAAATCTCGTTTACGAAAGGGATGTAATATAGTGTTAGATGAATGAAGAGTAATATGGTTCTTCGAAGCGAATTACTTTGATGATGAAAGATAGACAATATTCTAATACTCGTAGTTCGAAGCTGTTAATATGAAGCAATTCAAAAAACGAATTATTAAATCTCATTTAATGAAGCAGTAACAGGCGATACTATGATTATAGCAACTTACAGAAACCTGTTTTAGAAGACTATAATTTGATCCGGACTCTGATAGATAATAATCGACATTATTAATTTCGCAAATGCTCCTTTTCATCATCGTATTTATAATTTAGTCTAGAGTTCCTGGATGTTCTGGTCAAAAATTGCTCACCACAGCTCAATAGTTCAGATCTCATGTTTCGCCTTATTTCCCTGCCTGATGGCACTTTCTGTTGTAATAATCATTACCTCAGCAGAGGTATCGATCGATGACACTACAGCTCTACTTTTTCGGCTGATAAATCCGAAAAGACGAAACAGCTGTTTGGAGCTATTCAGATGTGGTGACACTGATCGCTCTAGAGAGACTAACAGTAATTTTATAAGTTGTTAGTTATATAAAAAATTCATTGCGGACTGTACTCTTATGTATATGCCCAGATAACAATTTTTTTTTATCAAGTTTCCAAAACCTTTTCGAAATAATCCATCTTGCATCTAATTTTACAAAGTTAGATAACTAAATTAATTGTTCACAGTTTTATTTTCACATTTTATATCCATAGTACATATTTTTCAAATATTTCACAAAGATACATCCTACTAAATTCATCCTAGCAAGTAATCTTTCTACGTTACCCGACATTCCTATTTTTTTTTAATCATGTGCAGCCTTACGTCTCCGTACTGGTCGCATTGTGATACAACATAATTCAAATCTTGAGTCTCTGTGCCACACGGACAGCCAAGAGTGTTGATTAATTGTTACAGGAGATGATCCAAGGGTTAAATGATCTGGTCGGGAACAGTTTATTGTTACAATCTGACGCCGATTACAATTTGATATTGAAAACCATGGCTTAGCGAATTCATTATAATAATGTTGAAAGTATTCAGTACCTTTTTCAATTCACTTATTTTACATTTTGTCAGATTTTGGGCATCATTGCTTGCGAAAAAATTAGAGGAAGCAACTTACAATTCCTGAGAGATATCCATTTCCCTAGCATTTTTCCAAAAATATCAGTAATTTCATTATCTCCAATTCCCACGTGTGGTGTGACGGTATAGGTATGTTGTAAATAGCGTATAGTTTTTTACGCGTCCAATGTTTGGGAATTAACAGAACCTTGAAATTCATACAAAGAGCACTCAGTGATTCTGAAAAAATATAAAAGTTGTTTCCATTATGATCTAGAAGCATGTCCATGGTCATTGACAGAGCAACATATTTCGTCATATATATGGATATATGCTGGCATGCTGCTAAAACTTCCAATATTTCAATATTCAATTTTGGACAATTTCAAGCTCATCCAACATTTGAAGACATATTCTTTTGCTCCCGTTCGCAGGTATGTACAACGATAACTCCTCAATAACTCATGTATTTGTGTTATTTTTGTTGTTCTGTAGTCACAGGCAAAAATGTCGTAACAGTTTCCAGTTCTTCTAACAAGTTCGTTAATACACTTACCGACAATATTTGTAAAATTCCAATTCTTTTCTAAGAAAACATTTACATAATAATCCTCAATAAGAGCCTGACTTTCCATTTCCTGTAAAAAGCCGCTGTATAATCGCAATACCTAAACAGAATGTGTTGGCATCAATAACAGAATCGAGTCACATTTTTGATATAATGAGAATGACATTCCTGCAAAGAATTCACGACGAAAATCTATACAGTAGGAAATTGTAAGCATGTCAACCCACCAAGATTCGCAAAAAGGGTTGGGGTTTTTAATCTAGCTCGATTCCACGACTCTGGAAGTCATTGGAACAAAAATATCTCAGAACAATATGGGTTACCTCACTTTGCCTTAGTGCTTAATGCTTAAAAACATGCGTGGATATTGCTAAATAATATATAGGAGTTACACCGACTCGACGGCAATTCTACCTCATTTTCAGTTGAAGATGTGAAAGGTGGATGAAACTGAAGACAGTGGTGGTGCAGTTGAAGATTGTGACGATGACAGTTCCGTCCGATTCAAAAGATTTTTGAGTATTATAATTTTTCATTGAGAGAATTTTGAAATTATAAATTTTTTTTTTTATATATTGTTAGCGAACATAACACATACTTATATATGATGTATTTCGTTAATTTCGGCTGTCTTCATATTTACTGAAAAAATAGATTATGACGTTTTTTGTTTGACTTTTGGATCATCTCAATTCCTAAACACGCTTTTGCGATGCCAATAAGTTAAAATAAACTTATTGTTGCAAAAATTTAATTATTCCCTCCTATATCAAGCGGACTGATTTTTGTTGCTATCCGTATGATACTGATTTCGAAGAAATTTAGCTCATGAAGAATTAAATTTTTTCAACTTCCGGCTGAATGCGGCTCAACAAATCGAGCGTTTTGTATACTGTCATTACGAAGATTCAATTATACATGTCATACTGATTTTTTAAAAGCATGGGTTTGCGTCGCGGGCCTTTATAGTAGTAGAATCTAAGGGAATCAACGTACGTATATGTACGTATATAGAACTAGGCTATGATTCTGTTACGCTACCAACTCATGGCACCAGAGATAACATGGGCAAGGTGTTCGTGATTCATACAGAGAACTTCCAAACCCACCTTAGGAATAAAGAAGATTGGAGACAGGGGATCAAACACCCTGTTAGTAAAGGAGCAATCTGTTGGTATAACAATGGATAAAGAACTGAAGAAGGGATGGTGGCCGGAGTGTTTCGGCTCGTAACCAAATACTCCCAACTCATGGGTCAATACACCAGTATCTTTCTAGCGGAAGTCAATGCAATTGCACATTTCAATACGGACAAAGGATACAAGAAGAAGAATATAGCCATCATGTCCGATAGTCAAAAGCGCTATGCTCGAATTTCATAAGCTGTTTCTCAGCTGCAAAACTTAACTAAATACCTCAGGAGTCCACAACAGAATCTCCCTCCACTATGTTTCAGAATATATAGGAATCGAAGGAAATAAACAGGCGCTGAACCGCATCTGATAGAACAAAAAAAAACAAAACTCAGATCAAAGTACTTGAATTCTCTACCCTTACTGTGGGGGTTCCCGACAGCTTAGGAACTGTGGCCTCGTAGGTTATCAGAAAGAAATGTAAATACTTCTCAGAACCTGAAGACTCTCTTGGAATCTACTGAAGAAACTGTCTAGGATGATCTTCCACCTCTAGATAAGAGTAAAAGCTCGATTCAAAGATCTATTGAAAATAGACAAATTAACAAGACTGCAGCAGAAAATCCCTTCTATGAAATCTCTACTAATAGTAAATCACTAAGAATTCAATGCGAGGAAAATTCTCTGGCGAATTTTTGACTCCATGCACAATAATCGGATTATTCCGAATTAGCACTGACAATTTTTATTCCACTCTTCATCACATTATTATGTGAATAATCTTTCTCAACTATTATGTAGCAAAAAACATAGATACAGAAAACGCCTAAGAAATGTAGACCTGACCTCAGAATTCAACTTTCAGAAATGAAACTCGGCTAGTAGCTGAAATGCAGCATCAATTTATGTAATTTGAGAATGATTTAAAGCGTAAGAATATCTTAGGGGTCCTCGGCTTCCAGTAGTGATTCTGGGTAATCCGCAGAACGCAGGTTAAGAGCCGCTTGACCAAAGCATTCGGTGCGAATTCCCATGTACGATCTAATATATGTGAATATTTGCAGTAATGACTTCAAAGAATAAGCTTGTTCTAGTTGCGATGACCAACAGAATTTGAACGTTCTTAATGGGTTTGATTTATCATGGGTCATGGAATAGGATAATAACTGAACCCTTGGATCCAACTTCACAAATGCCGGGTCATAGACAATCCAAAACCCTTCTAGATAAATTTAGGAAAAAGGACGTTTTGGGAAGTACAAAGCTAAGAAGGAGCAACCTGAGAATCATAACAGGATTCACAACGGCCACATGAATAGAATTGGCCTAGTAAACGATGGAATGTGTAGATTTTGAACCAAAGCAGAAGAAACAACAATTTGCCAACCTACTGCGAAGCTAGTCTGCGGGAGCAGTAGTCTGCGGGAGCAGACTCTCCGACATATACATGACCATCGAGGAAATTTGGCACTGGAGCGGGGAAAAACTTAGCTTCCTCAAGAGAGTTGAGCTCACCTGTATAATGTGAAAGAGTAAGGGTAGATACAATAGTTTTCTCAGAATGCACTATACCTGACACCCCTTAACAATCTAATCGAATCTAACTCCGATCGACTTTACTAGGTACTTGAAGCACGTTGTATTTTAATTTTATTCGACATTTGAAATCACCGTTTATTCTTTTCAAATAATTGAGACCAGCCAAACAAATTTGGCACCATTGTACAATTTCATCTTCTCCTGAAAACTATCTAATAAGCCGGGTATTTTCTAAGATTTAACATTCATAGAATTATATGTTTGCCTAAATACAAATTGAATGATGATGAAATATCAATTCATTGGCAAGAGTTTAGAAACACTGTACTTATTTATGTTAATCTTCACCATCAAAACTATGCCAAGAATTAGTTATGTTGTGTGAACTAATATTTCATTATGTTATAGTAGAATATAACAATAAGTCATAAAACGAACATTGCATAATTACACGCAGGAACACAATAGTTATAATAATTTTGTTAGGTGTTGATACTCAAATCTGTTTTTAATTTAGCCGATGTTAATAACGGAATTACGCTACTCTTCAACCGGCATGCAGGATTACGTTTTGTTTTCTGTGAAGCACACCTGAATGTGTGTTTTCAGCTGCTACTGAAACAGTTTATACTGTCGACAGGTGACAATTAATTGCTAATTCCAATTAAGGCAAAGAAAATTTTCTCGTGACGGTATTTAAACATTCAAACAATTATTTCAAATAATAAATTTGCCTTTATTAGAACGAACAGACCCTTCTAGTATTTTCTTATACAGTTTATACTGGATGTCCCATAGTTCCAAGTACATGGAGTAACGTTGCAAGACTTGGTCGCTAGAGCGCGACGAAGTTGAACAAAAAACATAAAAGTTCAATTGAATCTAGTTATTTCGAACCAAGGAACCCGTGCCAACTCTACTTAAATGAAGTATTGAATAAATTCCTGTTAAATATTCAGTTTAGCATACATACTGAACTTATTGCTGAACTTATGTTAGCTTATTTTTTATACATTTAAAGATAATCACTATTTTTAATTCGACACAAATGAATTCGCAAATGGAGGAAAATATAACAAATAAGTATCAAAAATCTCTCAAAAGCGGAGATACATATAGATCCAGATAATACGTTTGGCAACCGTTACCAAGAATGAGAGCAAAAAGTTTTCACGTGATCGTCGAGACTACTGTCAACTCTTAATCTACTGTAATCCATCGTATATTGTTGGATAGCTTAGCAAGAATGCTATTCAACGATGTAAAAAGATACAGGATATTCTATTAGAGAAATCTGAGTTCCTCACTATTTTGCCTTTGGTCACACCCTCCCTGTATACGAAAATGAAGACATTCAAACACACTACTAGCTATTTAAATTCCAACAGTATAATCTGTATATTTTATTGCGGATTGGGTGAAACAGGTTAATTCCACATAAAATATCATACAGGGCGTCCCAAAATTATTACCCCACAGCAAAAAAATTAACAGTTGCAGAAAATGTTGAAGTAAGCACTCGTCGTTCAGCTCTGACTACAGAACTGAACCAATCGCCGTGAAATTTGCACAAGCAAAATTTTCATCCGTATTATCTTAAAACGGTGCAAAATTTACTACAATGAGATTATTCCTCTACAGTGAGTTTTGTCAGTGGCTAAGGAAGAAACACAATAAAGACCCAACATTTTTTAATATAACTCTTTTCACTGACGAATCAACTCTTACCAGAGGTTTTTATTTCGCGAAATAGATACACCTAGAAAACCTAAAGCCCTCATTCTACTGAAGAAAGATATTTCCTGCAAGAATTCAAAATGAATCTGTGGTGTTCTGTAATAGGAGATACATTAAAGTGGGATACATTTGGAATTCCTCCCAAAATGAAGTAGAAATTTGTCTCAATTAGGGAAATATTAAGTTTTGTTATTATTAATGGAAAGTATAAACTTTCGGTGACCGTGAAGTGCATTATTGAGATTCAAATGTATCGAAAACGGCCAATATTTTGGATATCAAAGAAGAATAACTATTTCACACAGAAATTACAAAGCTTTCCGAATAAAATATGTAAGTTGTAAATTAATGAGTGACAAAAAATGTATAGCTGACTTCTATTCAATATGGCGTATGTGGTGACATCGATTTAATAACGTTTCAAAAAATAGACCTACCTCAATTTTCATGACTATATTTATGAAACTGGCTGATTTATTGACAAAAATGTATTTTGTTTTTTTCAACTTTAATACCCTGTATCTCAGTAATGAGCAGACTTAGATTCATTGTTGTTGAGTGAAATATTATTATTGGAGCCTTCTGAACGTACGTTAAAATTTAAACTATTACTTATGAATCACACCGTATATAGATTAGAATATACTAGAAAAGTTAATGAATAAAACACAAATTTTTACATGGAGTTACATCAATTAATGAGTTAAAAACTAATGTGCCATAAACTCCTTAGGGTGGCGATGTGCTGTGCAATAATTTTTTTAAATATTTTTTTGAATTTGGCTTCGATTTTATATGAATCCATTATAAATTATAGAAAAGATTTTTGAAATAATAAAATAATAAAAATTGAAATTTCACTTAACTTTGATGTACTAACTTGACATGTTTCGTTTGCACAGAAACATGTCAAGTTAATGTATGAAAGCGTACAACGTAATTTCGTTTTTAATTATTCTAAAAACCTTTCTCCATGATAATTGTGCTAATATAATTTATAACAGTAAAATAACGAACGCCCATATCCACTATGGATTTTTGTTTCAGTAAATGAATCAATTTACAAGTCGAAATTTTAGAAACATACCTCAAAAACAGAAATGGGCAACAATATGGAAAACTGTTTCCGAAGGAATTGCTGGCACTTCTAATGTATAGTTACTATCTATGTTGGAAGAAAGGAAGCAGCGATTCTTTCAATCGATATAATATAATTTTTGAATAAATAACGATGCGCATCAGAAGAAAGCCAGAGTTCACTAATTCTAAAAACACTAATGAACTTGGAGCATTCCTTCAAGTTGATAATTATTGGTTCTGTTGAAACAAGAGAAGGAATATTGTCGAAGTTCAGAAACCAATTGTAATCAAACATTAACATGTTAGGTGCGTTAATGTCATTATTCCGCATTCATCTTTCCAACGGGTTTATCAACAATTCAATCAATCACTTTTATTATGTTGAGAAAATCGTATCGGAAACTAATTTCAGCGTCATAATTGACTGATAACTAAACTAGTCACATCGATCTCTAATGAGGTTTAATGATGAAATACAGAAGTTCTAATGATTTTTTAGTATCTGGAACTACACTGAGCGTTTTTTAAGTGAATAATTAATATTTTCTATTTGACATTGCACTAAAACAATTTTTAAATAATTTATGGTTCAGCATCATTGTTTAGCCAAAACGCTTGATAATGAAACGAGTTTCTATGCAATTTTTCTATTCCGAGTTTTCATATAGCTATTTATAATAAAGAATCTTGACCCAGGTATGAATTATATACAAATTCTCGAGAAATAGGTCACATTAATACTTATGTTTTAAATTTTCGTCTTTACGTACCTTTCGGTCTCACGACCATCATCAGAAGACTTATTATGTCAAAAACAAGATTACTTAAAACTAATTGTATTGACACAAAGCGTCCTTATCGCACCAATTTCAATTAAAATGCCCACGTCGACGAAACGAACAGAAACACGAAATTGTAACACATCAATGTTATAAGTATAAAATATCAAGAATCCATTGGTTAGCAGTACTCTAAAAAAATACGAACTCATGTCAAACAAAGTCCATGAACGACTAAAAACGAGAACATTAGGTTCAAGTATCTACTTCCAAACCAGATGTTAAGATTTATGAGTAATAGAAAAAGGTTTTGTCAGCCTTTTGAAATATACTTCTGACATTAACAACAATAATTCTTCTGATGATGGTCGTGAGGCCGAAACGTACGTGAAGACGAAAACATAAAGCATAAGAGTTTTTCCACTAGATGTGAAGATCGTGTGCAAGAAACACAAATTTTTGTATCGGGTTTTATACAAGATTTTTTGTAATTTAGTTGTTACAAAAAAATTTTTTCGTTACGTTCCAATTCCATTTGGATAGTATCAAAGCCATTTTTGTACGATCCTATGAAGATAACAATGCAAAAATCATGATATAAGAGTTACCATATGGAAAAGCGCCAGTGTCAAGCCATATTTGTCAAAATATCCATATTTATACCTTGATTTTGTATTTGAAAATGAGCCAATCTGAAAAGTTCCTACTTTCGAATTTTGAAAAAGTTGAAAAAGCCGTTGTTGCAAATTGCCAAGTAAGTCAAAAGCTTTATGTGCTTATGTTACTAAAATCATTTCAGCACTAGTGCCAAAATGAATTCATTTTAGCACTCAGTTTTTAGCAGTCAGTGTTAAAATGAACCACTTCTTACAATAGCAAACAGCGTCAAAAAGATGACTTTTCGTAACTGAATTGCAAAAATGTCTTCAATTTATATGAAATTAACTTAGTGAATCTCTAGTTTGGAGTTTCCCTCTTTGGATTGAAAGGATATTACATTTGAAGTATCCATTTGAAACTTATATTAATATGTCAGATGTCAAATTTCGTTGCGCTTATTTTTGAACAAAATGAACGAAGGTTTCGATGGGTACTCCTGCCAACTTGAAGACAATAGTCTGTCGGTATCTTATTACCACCAAAATCCTTTACGCCATACTTTTATTAATTTGCATAAGATTGTGATGATACTTATGAGTGTTCGACAATACTAGAAGTATAAAAAAATACAATAGAGCATTTGATAAAATTACAATGCAGCATAGTGTATAAATCGTGCTAATAAAAGTAAGGGAAGTCAGTAATCCATTGATCCCAGCTTTTTATAATTCTGATACAATTTTTATTCTTGAAGCTACCTTTTTTATTTTTGTATAAGTGATTATACAATTTTTACCTCTGAATAATGGATATTTCTTAATTTTTGCGTTATTAAATTATCCTCTTCAAAAGAGGGCGCAGTAGTGTACTTCATGACGTATTTCCTGCCTTCCAAACTTACAGTTTCCTTCTAGCATACTTTGAAAAAGAGATGATAATTCCGAACATCAAATTTCGTTGATTTACATTTCGTATTGAATCACATTGAATAAATCGTGTTGATTTTAGTAGCAGTGGATTGAAATTGAAACTTGTTTATATGATTCCCTTCAAGTTTTTTATTCTCATTATAACGTAACGGTGTCTACGATCACCGGTATTTCATAAATATCAACAAAACATTGCAGTCATCAGTATCATTATCGATTAACTAGCCTCATAAAAATGTAATTGCAGGGATTCATTAATCAGAGAACCGATTTATATTTAGTGTGTATTATTGTCAATTTATTGTTATATTAGAAAAATAGTAACTTACCTGTGCTAATGAGCGATTTTGTCAATATTGTTCACAGGATATGGAAACTGAAATGTTATAATTATATGAATTCAATGTATTACCAAAAATCGTAATGATGGATGTTCATTATAACGTTTGCGAACAACAGTTAAAACAACAACAACGTTCTCACGTTATCACAAAATCGATTGATATATTCAACGACCATCGGAAATGATAAGCGTTTTATTAATTGGCTAGTATATGAATCCACTAATTATGAGTTGACCTCAAGGAGAGAGACTCAACAATTTCGTTGAAAACAAACATGAAAATTCAACTCATTCACTATGGGATAATATTACATAATGTAATGACGAACTTTCGGAAATTAAGAATTCATTGAGATGTCTTCAAATCTGTGACAAAATTTTTGAATCCATATTTTCCATCAACTGAATTTGGAAATATTTTTGTTTCAATATTAAAGTGAATCTTTTTCGTATTATCTTGAAATTATATCTGAAACATTTCAGTTCGTTTTGTTGTGGTGCAATAATAAAATCGAATCAATTTCATCCATCAAATTTAATATCGTTGTATAAGTAAGGGCAAGGTGGAAAGTTCCTGAAAAATGAAATAAGAAATGATTTATTTGTCAACATAATCTCCTTGTAGCCCAATACACTTCGTCCAACATTTTTCGAATTTTTCTATCCCTTCTAAATAATACTATTTCGGAAGTCCTTCAAAATAGGCGCTTATTTCAGTGATGACCTCATCGTTGGAGACAATTATCTTTCCGCCCAGCCATTTCTTCAAGTTTGGGACTGCGGACTTTTGCGCCGGTGCGTTGTCCTGGTGGAAGATCGCTTTTTTCTTTGCCAAATTGGGTCGCTTCCGCTCCAAATCGGCGTCTAATCGATCCAACAGCTCTGCATAATATACGCCGGTGATCGTTTTGACCTTTTCAAGGTAATCGTTATGGACGTTACCTTGTGCATACCAATAAACTGTAGCCATGACTTCGTTGACCGATAAGCCCACTTTGACATTTTTCGACTTTGATTCGTCAGGACAAGTCCACTGTTTCGACTATTCTTTGGTCTCTGGTGTGTTGTGATGGATCCACGTTCCGTTCACGGTTACGAAACGGCGCAAAAAGTACTTCTTATCGCACTTGAACGTCGCCAAACACTCCTTTGGAGTGGCCGCGCTTGTTGTCAACAAAGAGCAAATGCACCCATTTGGCAGATAGCTCATATTCAAAAATGTATGCAAAATGTTCCGTACCTGTTCGGTTGATATGCCCATATCCTCAGCAATCTCGTGCACTTTAACTCGTCGATCCTCCAAAATCAAACCATGGATTTTATCGACGATTTCTGTCGTTGTAACCTCAATCGGACGTTCAGAACGTTCGGCGTCCTTTTTGGTCATACTACCACAGTGAAAATCCGTAAACCACTTGTGAATCTTTACAATCTATGGTGAAGAGTCCCCATAATGTTTTTTCCACACAAGAAATAATGTTTAATCAAGACCCGAAATTCACTTTTTCCATTTTTACAAAAATCTTCAAGGTTACTTGCTTTGGATGGGCGTCAAAACAACAGAACTGAATGACATATCAGTCATTTGAAGTCGTTCTAGTTAAAGATAGTACATCACAAATGTCACATGGGATTTTCGATGGTGCCGCTATTTTCCAGGAACTTTTCACCTTGCCCTCGTATAAACTGAATAATACCAACCAAAGCAGTTCTTGAAATTATTCAACTGACTACACTGAAAAAGAAATTGTAAGCTTAATTGGGATGTTCAATAAAATATAGTCAAAGTCATACTATCGGGAATACCCTGAATAGGTAATTCGGAAAATGGTTGTAATCTTGTCGGAGAAGTTCTTAAGCAAGTAAGGCAATTTGGATGCCGACATACGTGAAAAACAGCTTGTTACTATATTTAACTTCTTTATTTCATTCTAACATCAGTTAGTTGGCTAATTAACTATTGTTTAATATTTTTTGACTCACGGAAATATGTGTTACCCAACATTAATCGTAAGTCCAATTGAATGTAAAATTACTAAATTTAGATTTCAAGAAAACAACTTCTGTAACTTCAAGGGGAACGTCTTGTTTTGTTTTTTTCTTGATAACGTTAAATTTTCTTCTACAATGTTTCATACCAGCTACGCATTGAATATGAAATCTCCAAATTTAGGTTTCACAAAAGGAATGATACTTCATAATTCGAATTACTGGTAACTATTCGGTCAAAGCGGTTACAGATGATAGTGTCAAATAGCTGGGACTAACGTATCTACTACGTTGTTTTATTTTTCAAAAAGGATATGGACATTATTCTTTCGATTGCGCCAATTGAGCCTGGAATTTCTGAACATAGAATAAAAATAAAAATGAAATTGTATTACTGAACCACTGCTAACTGTATTGCGTGAATAATGTAATGATAAACATTTCTGTATTGCATCAATATCATCAGACTTCACCACTTTAATTGTCCCCAACAAATTAAAAATCATTAAATTAATTGAATTATAATTTAATGGAATAACTGTTTGGTTATCTGACTATGTCCAATCGGAAGTTTTGTGAATCGGTAGTCACAATTACATAGAAAGCTTCTTCAAACTATATTTATGATATTCCCAAATCTAAAGATAAAAGCCCTATTGATTCTATCTCTTGAAATTTTCAATAACTCTAAAGCTATTAGAATAATTTCTGAAATAAAATTGCGAATGAAATTGGACTATTGTATTCAAAGAAGTAGCTAACGGAGAATTCATAAGAGAAGACTTGCAATTATAGACAATCAAACGAAGACACCTTTCACGTTCCTTTCATCTTGGTGTAAAGGATATAATAGTTTTCTAAATTAATTTTCTGTTTAACAACTTCATCACTGTAGTTGGAACGTGATTTCACAATGAACAGTCAACATTTGTACCATATAATTTTAATTAAGATGAATGAAAATTTCAAAAACAAGATTATGGCCCACCCACCATCAGCAAACAGACTTTAACACCTTTATACTATTCTCAAACATACATTACGTAACGTAGAAGTTTGGACCGCACACCTCTTAATATTTATAGCGTTTCAAAGGCGGGATAAACTGAAATAGACTTAACATAAGCCTACATAATAACTAGAACACACACACTGACACTTATAGTATACCCACCACCACAACAGAAAGATTTGATAAATGGATAGATGAGATTATTAACTAAAACAATGTAGTTTTGTTAGTAAACTAAATTAAAATTGTTATTTATTGATTTCAATAGATTTGTTTTATAAATCTAAACCAATTTTTTTTTAACTTTTAGCCTCAAGGGTTTGGATTGAAGTTATCATTAATGCATTACAACTTCTAGGAATGTTCTTAAGCCTAACTCTGCTTTAATATAATATGACATTTTAGATCATCATCAAGTTGTGAGATAGTAATGGGATAACCTATTTTGGAGTTGGTTATGATTCTAGAAAATCGGCAATCAGCTATTAATCCAGTAAATAAGCCGGGAAAAAGTGCCGAAAGTCTAAAAATGGAGAACTAGCTCGGATTCGAAAAATTCTTTTTGCATCGTATTCCTTGGACCACCAAGGGTATTTATTACACTTAACCCGTGTGCAGGCGGCAAAATGACGAAGTTAGGGGGTTGTAGCCCCCGAATTGCCTCAGAAATTAAGCTTTCAAAAAATAAATTTCGAAAATGACAATTTTTCTTGAAAATCTTTACTTGGGGGGTTTCGAGGTCGCTGATCACGAATCCGATTGAGGAAGTAGAGTCATTTTGTCATGAAAATTCTGTTTTTTAGTTTTCGGGCTGAAAATGGTGGTTTTTTAAATTGCCGATGTTTTGTGAATCTATAATGCACATACGCCAAGCTCGACTAAACACAAATTCCTAAATTACTATCAAACTGAAATATAAAATATTGTAATTTAAAAAAAATTGCTTCCTCGTTGTATTCTCACATCTGTATAGAAGCATGCTGATAGCGATGCGATTTATATGACGATTTAGAAAAAAATGGTTTTAATTCAATAAATACATCAGCAAAAAGTTGTAGTGTATTACATAAATTACTTTTTTATATGGAATTTATATGAGATAAATAATGAAAGCAAATCAAAAATCATATTTTGATGAAAAATAATATGTGTTCTATTTGGAGAGGAAAATCGCATTTATATTTAATAAAATTATCTTGTAATTTTCTCACATCATTAACAAAATTTCCGTCATAATCTGACTCGTGAACAAGAATGGGTATTCCTGAAAAAACAAGATAATCATGACAAAATAACTCTACTTCCGGTTCGCTGTTTTGAATTTACCTAATTAGAACTCAGATTAGTAATCAGCAACCTCGAAAACCCCAGAGTATATATTTTCAAGGCAAAATGTCCATTCTGAAAAATTTTTTTTATGGAAAATAACCCGACGTCATATCGAATTTATTAAATCGGGCCTAGGATTCGTGATCAGCTACCTCGACAATTTTCCAGGCGATTAACACATTTTTTTTTGAAAGCTCAATTTTGGGGGCGATTCGGAGGCTTTAACCGCCCCTTACCTCGTCATTTTTGCCGTTCGTAAGCAGGTTAAGTGTAATGAATACTCCTGGGGGTTCAAGAAACACGATGCAAAAAGAATTATTCAAATCCACACTTTTACACGAAGCCCGGCTTATTTGGACTATATATGCCATACTGTTCACAGAAAATAACCGTAGAATTTATGGTTTGTCCTTTTCTGCAGAGCACATAGCTACAAAATGAAGTTGAATGATACTTCAACGAAATGATTTTCTTGGTGCCCAAAACTACAGTTTCGGATTTTGCGTTTTGCAATACTAACTTACCTTTGTATCCTCTCACACTTTGTTCCCCTTATTCGAAAAGTTCAACTGAAATAGATGTTATTCGTGGATGTTAGGACTTACCGATTCTATTAGATGATAGCTAGTTTATCATTATTCTTAGTGTTGTATGACATGCGTCATGATACACTGAGGTGTGGGTGAGTCTTATTCCTCCGACATGGTTTAGTGATTTGCATAATGATTGCGCTTAAACATAACACAAATCATTTTTACATTTGACGATTAAGAATGTCTGGTTTGACTCTCTCTATTCTAGGTAATCGTACACCTCTATTGTAGTTGAAATCTAAACCATGGGTGGTATTGTTTTTACACCAACACACTCTTTTATCGTTTGTCTCGCACCGAGATGCCATCTTTACAAATTTAACAAACAATAGAAACACTCACTCCGTATTTGGGCTTGTTTTAATAAAGAGGTTGATATTAAATTCTTATTGATCAATGATACCAACAAATCAACTTATTGATCGTAACTACCCACCAGGCGTATGTACGAATACGATTTTGATTCATCCTTCTTGTATTTTTCGATCGAAGGAGTAACATTTTCAGTCTGCAACTAAAAATGAAATAGTATTGTTTCAAGCTATTATTATGCCAATGATCATGCGATTCTTATAAAAATGAGATAAGTAAATATGAAATTATTTCATTCTAAAAGTAATTATTTCGATATAAATGAGTTGGATGTGAAAAAGCATGTAGAAGATTCTCATCAATGGCAATGTCTTACAGAAGATGATCAGATCAAACGAAAAATCATTTATGAAGGGTCATGTTTCATGTAACAAAATACTTTCTTGATAGCTGCAGATATCTTACTAAATTTAAACGTAGTTATGAAATGTCAACTAGAACATTGGTAGAAACTTTATTAACGTCGTACAAGGCAGATTGCATTTTCTGATCGTTAATATGAAGAACTATGTTGGCAACAAGATACCTTACATTCACAATGCTTTCATCGTTTCCAGATGTTTAAAATTTAAATGGAAACTTTTGGAATTTATTGTTTGGGAATGATGTGGGTTGAGCAATATCTAGCAAGAACTCTTCACTGCAAGTCACTGCGTTACTTACACTATCGAAATTTGCAAATGGAATTCAAGTGCGATTTCTCAGAAATTATAAAAATAAACTCCTCGAATATCGACCAATAACATAGAGTATACAAATTTGCTTCGCATAATAAATAGGGTGTTTCATAACGAATGAGCCATAGAGCAAATGGTATGTTCCTTGGGCCAAAATATTGCAAAATAAAAAGTCAAAATTGAATCGTGATAACTTTTGCAGCTTTCGTGAAACGTTTCTGTTTTCCTGCAAGGTGCCAAATGTCTCTAACTCGAACTGCTTTAAACATATGTACATTTTAAACATCGCATATTCAGGTAAGATGCTTCAACTGGGCAGAACAAAGCAAGCTTTGATCGGTTATTATTTTCATTATTCGTGAGGATACAACCCTTATAGAGGTTTTATATAAATGAAGGTAGAAAGCGTTATGCCGGAACAGTTGAAATCATGATTGAAATAGAGGTCCCCATATATTCCATTTTCTCTATCCTCGTTTATATATGCCCTAGCGTCTACTTATGCGTTTAACGATGAAAATCTAAGCGTCCATTACTCTTGAGTTTAATGTAACAATTGTATGGTTTACGCGGTATAACTACTAGTTATCCACGGTGGGGTGGGGGGCATAGGGACAAAGTTCCCTTGGGTTAGTTTTTTAGTTAAGATTTTTTAAGTTCTTTAGGAGGAAATAAAATTAGTGAGCAATTCCACTCTGACAGATCTGTGAATAACATAGAGAGTCGAGATTGTATAAACATGTCATCATTTATCTTGTAAGACGGTTGAAATTTACAGTACTTCACAATCCGCAAATATTCAAATTTACGTTAATTTGAGTCATCAAATGTTTTAAAATGTATGTAAATTTTACATGAATATGTTTGTGAAGTTTCCTTTACGTGAAATATACGTGAAGGTTATATAAAGGCTATATTAGATTTGTCAATAAATCCTAGTTGGCTAGTGATTTAGTGACGCCATGAGTGCAAGTGATACAGATAAACTGAACTTAAATGTCTGAATATCTAAGATAAGTATCGGATACATTAAAAAAGGTAATTTTTGTTTAGAAATTGAATTATTGATCAAAGATTTGTGGTAACCATTGTCCAACGCAATTTGAACTGGACTATCAAGAGGAGCTATTTTATATCTGAATGGTGTAGCTGAATCCGCCGGGCTATAGCTATTTATTTCAGTGGGTTTTCTGTATATGTTGCAATTCAAGTGATTAGCATGTTTTACAATGTTAATATCAAGGAAAGAAAGCTGATTATCTGTCTCTATTTCGACAGTGAATCTCAGTGAATCAAATTGGCTATTAAGCGTGTTCAAAAAGCCACGTAAGTCAAAATCTTTACTTATAATCTCGAAAATGGTATAGATATGTTGACGACATTTTCTACCGTTTAGTTATAAAATAGCTCTGGTTAATACTCTAGTTCATAGATTATTGAATGTCCTTTTGAGCCACCAAAATTATAACAACGAAGTTGAGAAACTTCAGCAAATTGCGTTGGACAATTGTTACCACAAATCTTTGATCCATATTTTAATTTCTAAACCAAAAAGGAGATTGGAAAGAAGCCAATTAACCAGCTTAGAGCCATTTTACCTTCGAATAGTTCAAATTCTTCAATAAAATTCAAAAGTTTCCCTTATCGTTCTTCAGTAATAAATAAGATCCATAGTTTGTCTTCTAAATTTGCGATACAACTGTTTATAGATGTGAGAACAAGTTAAAACACCGTTTAGGCAATACCTTTGATAAAGTTCGATCTTGACAAATCCGGGATTTACAAAATCGATTGTGAGTCGTGTTCAAAATGCTAAGTGGATCAAACTAGAAGGAACATTTTAACTCGTTATAAGGAACATTCTGCTCATATTAAGAAAAATAATGGTGAAAAATCAGCGGTAGCCGAATATTTTTAATACAGGTCACACCATTTCTCAAGAAAATTTATCACTTTTAAAACGCAGTACAGAAAAATATCTAGGTAATTTAGAAATGATGGAAATGTATAAACCAGAAAGTAATTTATTAAATTCCGATTTATTTCAAGCTGAGTGTAACGCATTGTTTACATAATAATAATAATAATAATAGTGTCTTTATTCAGATAAATTTACAGCAGTGTAATTTCTTCAGGCAAAGTCTAGCTAATTAGCTACTCTACTTAATCCCATTTTAATAAATGCATGAAAAAGAAAAGGAAAGATAGAACAGCAATTATGAACTAAAATGTACATAAAATAATAAACATAACAAAAACAAATAAATACTTCCTCCCCTTCCCCCCGATTCATCATGTTTACAAAAACAATTATTTTAAGCATCGCTTAAATCGTGCATCTGCAAGACTTTTGCACTGACTAGACAGAGAGCTATAAAGTGTAACCGCATTATATGTAAATGATCTACGAGACATGGTAGTGCGAAAACCGGGCAAAGAAGCTGTGACACAAACCGTAGTCAAACGTTATGAAGATCACTTCTGAAAACCAGCTTTTCGCGTAAATACACAGGCTGAGATTGTGCTAGGACTTGATGAGTCAACATTGTTAAACTGTATCGATAGATAGGTTCAATCCTCAACCACTGAAGTTCTCTAATTTTTTGGGTTATATGGTCATACTTCCTCAAACCAAAAATGAAACGGCAGCCGCTGTTCTGTATCTTCTGCAGCCGGTTCCTGCAGACAACGTCAAGACCCAGAAAGTATGCTACCAAACAATAATGAATTATAGAAAAAACAAGAGTTTCGCTCCAGCTTCTTTCTTAGCTTAAAGTTAATTATGAGAAAGTTTTGATACAGCAACCTCAACGCGATATACGATCTTTCGACCAAAAGGGATACGTGAGCCCGGAAACGAAGATTGTCATCAAAAACCACACCCAGTATTTTGGCGCTACCAATGAACGGAAGCTGTCTACCATCGATAAAAATATTTAAACTCGATTTAATAGTCTTTTCAACTTTCGCAGGTCAAAAGCACATAACAGAACATTTATCAGGATTTAACATTAAGTTATGTCTCGCGGCATATGCGAAACAGACTCCAAATCATCATTCAACACCTGGCCTGCATTTACCAATAATTTATGGTCAAGAGTGTGACAAATCTGCATGTCGTCTGCATAACATTGAACTGTTGAGCACCCTACAGATTCACACATGTCAAAGGTATAAGTTAAGAAGAAAAGGGGTCCAAGAATTCACCCCTGTGGTACGCCAGATGTAACATAGGCAACATCTGAGGACATACCATGGCATCATACAACCCTTTACAACCTACCACCCCAAATAGTATTCAAACAGGCACATTTTGATTCATAATTTAGTCTACTCTGATGATGGCTAGTTGGTAGCTCAGTACTTTAATAGTATTTTTAGGGAATAAGGGTGATTATTTCTTATCAATAGTGTTACTGACTAATGTCGTTTTTGCCTTTCGGTCTTGCCAACTTTTGCTCGATATTGTAAATTCGGAATCATTTTATAAATTTGCTGATCATATACAGGGTGTAAATAAATAACTGCGAAAAAATTCAGGGGATGATTCCTTGTTGAAAAATAGGGTGGGTCTTTCGTATAAAAAAAATCATTTGCCCCCCTAATGTTAAGATACAGCCCTTTAAATGGGGCGCCGAAAAAGTAGTTTTTTATTTTTATCTTCTAAATCCAAAAAGTTACAAAAAGAAAATTAAGCACACATTATTTGCTATTAAGAAGGCATCCAATAACTGAGTTTCTGGTTTTCCACTATGTTTGTAAGGGGTAGAAATAACCACCCCTAAAACTTGTTTTTCACTAAACTTTTTCTCTTATGTGTATATTGCCAATTAAAAATTTATTTTAGGTAGCTTGTTTCATTCTGAACAGAAAAGGCCTCAAAATGATAACAGTGTAAGACAATTAACAATGATTTTAACTTATTATTGCACATACTAAAAATAATTCAGTTGTCTTAACAAAATATGTCAACATGACAGCCGCCTACTAAGTGAATCAAAGTTTAATTAAAATTCCACACTATGAGAATCGTGCCATGTACTTGTAACTAAATTTTTTTTTTCTCGGAAATCTTCAATTTTTCGAATAAATTAAAGGGACTTTTTTTGTTCAGAATGAAGCAAGCTACCTAAAATAAATTTTAATTGGTAATATACACATACGAGAAAAAGTTGAGTGAAAAACAAGTTTCAGAGGTTACAAGCATAGTGGAAAACCAGCAACTCAGTTATTGGATGCCTTCTTAATAGCAAATAATGTGTGTCTAATTTTATTTTTGTAACTTTTTGGATTTAGAAGATAAAAATAAAAACTACTTTTTTGGCGCCCCATTTAAAGGGCTATATCTTAACATGATGGGGTCAAATGATTTTTTTTATATGAAAGACACCTCATTTTTCAACAAAGAATCACCCCCCTGAATTTTTTCGCAATTGTTCATTTACACCCTGTATATGAACTAAAAATAACATGTAACTGCTACTTTTATTTGTCACCAATATTTACATTTTCTAACTTCATATAGTTTGTTCATTTTTGATGGAAAATAATACATTACGCCTCAGTTTTTCATCTGATCCAGCATCAAATGAAACCAAATGCCATTATTAGTAATCTAAATACGTATTTGGGTAACTGAAGATGGCAAATCTTCAGTAGATTAGTGAGACAATTCCTTTACTCAAGCTATGGTATCTAGAACAGATTTAGTTCGGGAGCCGAAATCTAAGAAGGAAAAGATTATAATCTCCCAATGATAGTTTCGGTGAGTCAAAAAACGTTGATCTTAAGTGAACGATGATTGTCGTACATGCCTCTGATGTTCAGAGCGAAGGAAAGCTACATTAAATATGATCAATGCGTTTAAATAATTATCCTTCTATACCCGCATGTATAGCTCCAGATCGAATCAATGTGAGAAGACTGTAATGGAAAAGTTTACCAAATACGTCCTCATTTTATGGTTGTACTTTATTTCGCTTAATTGCCAACGGTTTGTGAAATTCGCGAAACAGATGCGCTCATAATGTAACACATAATGACGTACAAGAAAAAAGCTACTTCCAGAAAGCAGTGACTAATCTTTTTAAAGGAATGTAAATAATTATAATGGGAAGTAATTTATTTATTACCCGGTAAAGCAATTTACAAGAAGAGTTTATGGAATAGAAAGAATCGCGAGTCCTACTAAGTATTCACATCTCTGAATATAATAGCTTATTGGAGTTAAGCGCTAGTTGTAGCAGGACCACCCAAGTTGAACACGACGCTATGAATGAATACGGCATAGCAACCCACGGCTCTCTGATGAATTGTGATCTCTCTGATCTGACTTGACGGATCGTCCTGCGGCTCACTGACGTACTCCCAGCTCATCACTAGATCATATCTCTTACAGCCTATACTCAAATTCTCACACGTTCTTTCCATAATCATTTCTACTACTTAACAGGACAGTTTTGTTAGAAATATGACACCGTCGCCAATTCAGGTGTTTGGTGGGTCTTTTCTTTCAATTAAAATATATGTTGCCCCATTGTCGCGGATAATGTTTCAGTTGTGAGCTTGAATTCGACCGATCTCATTTTTCTTGCCGAGGGTAAGGCAATTCTAGTTCCGACACACTTTGACATTCCATAATATATAGATGCTTAGATCTCATTCGGAATTGATGGCACATCTCAAATCATCTATTTGGATGGGTTCAGATATATTTTAATAAGAGTTAAGATGAAGGTTATCAGTACTTTACTCTAAAAAGTTTCGAAATATTATAAAAATGGCTGGACATAGCCTCCCGGGCGTTTATATCAACGGTAAACCGTGCCCCACTTGACTTTTGTGTTATTTTATTGCTCACCGGCGGTAAATTCAAAACTGCGTTCGATTTTATCCAATTTTCCAGATGATAGAGCTATTAAATTGATCAAACGTGAAGTGGGGCATATTTGGACATTTAAGTAAAAATCGCAACGTAACGAACATTTGTGAGATATTTTGAGCGGTTTTCCATTAAATCAAATTCAGTAAATACGATGCAACCGAGTTTGAGTAACTCTTTACGAGTTTTAGAAGTAAAGGCAATCAAAAAGCACAAAAGTGAAGTGGGACGCGTTTTCACGTTCAAGCAAAGGTCTTATAATTTAATAACAATTATGTGTCAATTATTTTAATTGATTTTGACCAGAAAACCCAGAAAAAAAGATGAGACCGAGTTTGAGTGAATTTTCACACTTTTTAGAGGAAAACAAGCACTTAAATACCACAAAAGTTATCTGGGTAGGTTGTAGGAAGCATTTGTGTATAGTTACGAATGATTTTGGATCAAATCCAACCCAGGAATTGCAGACAAGCCACGTTGAAATCAATTTATCCGAATTTTTAGCAAAAAAGGGGAATAAAATAAATAATGCGACCAGAATTGAAGTTTGCATTTTCTCCAAGAAGGAGGATTCCACAATCCCCGTGATATAATGATGTCAGGTACAACTATTCCCATGCAGTCTTCCATATCCATGCTCGGTATCACTACCAACAGCACCCTCTCATGAAAAAACCGCTTTACGAAAACTTGGTTTTGCATTCTATGCCAACAGCCTCTCCTAATCTACAAAGTACACATTCGATGTCTTCTGGAGTACTGTTCACATATTTGAAGTTCAGCTTCCAAACATACGATGAAGCTGACCTCTCTAGAACATCGTAGAAAGCTGAGCGACCTCTACATCTTCTATACATATTCTCATCTCGTCTGTTATTCCAACACGTGAGGTACCAAATAGGCGGACTAGACGAGCTTAAGGTAGTCTCCCCTCCAATTTCAAGCTCGAGAGCTGCCGAACTTTTTCCTACCAGACTTCATTTTTCTATCGAACGGGGAATTTGTGGAACCCTTCACCTTGTAAGGTCTATTCTCATGCCCATAACTTCCAAACATTCAAGACAAATTCGAATTCCTGTCTCTTCTTTTCAAAATGGAAATAGGAACTGTATTTTTATTTTTGGACCCAATTAATATGTTCAAAGTGGTATGTTTGGTATCCATGTTCAATTTTTCAATGGAATTATATAATCTTATTGAACCATAATGACAACAGTGGTTATAAATACATCTCAAGAGCACAGTATATCAAATGTAACATGTTCAATTAGGTCGGAATCGCAAAATTGTGCTTATAAGTCAGTGATCGATTGATTTCAGCTTTTTCCAATATGTTGTTACTACTAATGAAATTTGCAAGTGGAATAATCAGAAATGTAAAGTATGACGAAATACATACATTTCAGTATTATTAGGTATACATATTATGAAGTAATCATCCCAATAAACCAAGAAATTATATGTTCATAATTTGATTTAAATTTTAATTTGTTATTGTAAGTTTAAATATATTACTAATTCATTCATGTGTTGATAATGGCACTTTTCTAGTTTTCTTAACATTGAGTAGAATTAATAAATGAAGAAAAATATTATGACTATTTATCGCGTAAAACACAAGCCGTTCTCGAGTGATTCATACAAAATAAGATAATACGTAAAAATAGATTCTTCAGCATACATCGATTAGGTAACATAAAACGATAGAATTATATCACTCAACAACTAGATGACAGTGCATAAAGAAATTTTATAGATTCGGTATTGTGTTGTGTGGAGAATTAATGAATTCACTGATTATCCCTTTGTTATGTTGATTTTTACTTTGATCGTGTCATCTAAAAGCTAATTCGAATGTACCATAAAATAGAATATAATCAATTATTTCATTTGAGAAATGTTTCGTAGGTTCTTTTCGAAACGGATTGTCTGTATTCGGTGTTGATGTTCGAACTTATTATGAATGCTGTTTTTCCTATTAATGAGGGACTCGTTCTATTTTTATCACAACTGGTATTACAGCGTGCATGTTCATTACTTTTTTCTGTAATATTCATTGAATTATTAACCTAATTTTTATAACCATCAAAATGTAGTCACGTTTACAAAAGAGGAAAGATGTTGCAAAACATAAATTAATGTATCTATGTATATAGATAACAAAAAAAATTACTTTGCTAAATATCAATTTTGTATGTTTTGAAAATGAGCTGTAAAGTTCGGAATTGCATTCAACTTCCTTTTAAAAAGTAAAGTGATATATAACAAAGTAAAATGTATTGTATAATTTTCTTTAGTTCAGTTTTTCGCTACATTTAAATGAGATAAAAATATTCCCAACTTTTCTAATCTTGGTTTTCAGAAGGTATATGCAACAAGAGGCAAACGATCTTTACTCAATTGTGGAAGCTTATTATAAATAAAATACAACTATTCTGTATACAAAAAGAAAATGAAAGTCAGGCTTCAAAAAGACGTTGGACCAGAAAACCAAATTCTGTGGGAACGAATCCCTTAGTATCGTACTTACTTTCAACTAATCAAGAAGGTATGTGTGAAATATCATCACATATGAAAATATTCACAACAGATGAACTGTTGTGAATATTCCAATTCTATAATTGTAAAGAATACCTTAATTGTGAAACTGTTCAACCCCAAAATTATTTTATTTAGATATGTGATGATATTTCAAGAATACTTCCAACTCAGCTCAACTGGTGTACTGATATAAGCACAATATTTGAATAGTTGGAATTCAATTAGATTCCAGATAAATCAATTATGTATCTAAACATCTGGTTTCACCATTAAACTTATCTTGCCAATTATAATTTGAAAGGAGCTTCGAACCGTGTATAATGACAACCCATTAAACGGAAACAAAAAGATATGCTACTTTGGAAACATTCTAGATTCGTCCAAAATGAACCTATTGCTTCATCACGTGTTAAAATGATAATTCTTCCCACTGAGTAGTATACTTATCACTTTCATCACTATACGTAGTATATAGTACATTCAAACGGCCCATACACATTTTTCCGGAATTTCGCGGATGTATCCGTTTTGAGCGTTATTTCTTTAACAATCTAGACTATTTTCGACGTCATCGATGTGACGTCACGATCAATTTTATGTCTTTATTCTGTGCAAGAAGTCCGAAACTTCTTGATTCTGTGGTACATTTTGATAGTTCATGTGACAGCAAGTGTCAGTATAAAAGGAGGCTATAGTATAGTGTGAATAATTGCGAAAGGCGACCTGACAGCAGGTGTCAGTATGGAACACAAAGTTGTGAAATACATTAGGTAGACCATTTGGATAAAATTTCAATGTAACATAGAGTAAAATTTAACGTCTTTCTTTAGCGGTTCCTAAATCATTTCCGATATATTTTCTATTCCGAAGGAGTTTCCGGAAGCTATTTTGCTAACAAAAGTCAGGCAAGTCACGTGATCAATTGATCACAGTTTCTTTTAAATATTTCTGATTTGTTTTATATTGTATATCTGACCAGAACTTTGAATTCTTATAATGCATCGGCAATCTCCAGTTTCGTTGGAGAAACTTGACACTTTGAGTGATCTAACAAAAAATACAGTGGATTGGACTCAGATGATCCCCCCAATTACACCAGTGAACCCTCTCTTCCAATTCATCCCCTTGAAAACACGTCGTAATGTTATTTCCAATCGTTGCACCTACGTTTGAAGCATTGGGAAACAGAATATTCGATTTAGGAACTGGCAAACACAGGCAAACATTGTTCAAGGGTCCAGTTTATCGGCTCGCTCCAAGTACTGGCTTAGTCATGAGAATCACAAAATCACGAACAAATCAATTTCTTGTCAAATATTGCACCAGGAAGAACTCAACGACTATGAAATATAAATAGACACAACATCGTCTATATGTTACTGAAGGATTGTTTGCTGCCAACATCTTGATGGTACGGGAAAGAAAAGAGGTTGGGACACCGTTCACCTTCAATTTTTACCAGATGTGTAACTCTCCGGTTGGAACATGACGAGTTGACACTGTAAGCAAATATGTCCATTTTAGTCTGTATCAATGGAAAAACTAGTATGTAGCTGATTCAGAGTCGGAATAAGACTTTCACAATTCTGAAATTCTGAAGATAACGTTAAATACAAATTAACGAATGAAACTGGCATATATGTGTCACACAACTATACCAAGTATCACACGCTGTAACTGGTTGGAATTATTCTCTTTCAATTCCCTGCGGATATAAAACGTGATTGTTTTGTTGCATTGTTTCAGAATCATATACCTGCGCATTCACCATTATATGTCGATAAGTTCAAACATCCGTAGTCAGGGTTTCCAGTCCGAACGACTATTAAACATATGTAGCTCATCACTCAATGGAATAAAGTCAAGCAACAACAATAATTGTACATGAGCCAACTTCATTTAGAAGGGTTCGATAACGTATATTCAAATTTTGTAAATGTCATTAATCCGAATTTGAGAAGGTAAACAACCTTGCTTGTGAGTGGGCTTAATGCGATAAGTTTCCAATTATTTTCAATCCATAAAAACCTAGATGTAGAATAAACATTCTGTCAACTTCGTGTTTCTTCTGTTTAACGACTTTCCATAAATAATTGAACTATCTAATTGTACATTTTATGATAATAATTTCAGAATATCGTGACATTCAGTACAGACAATATTTCGATCTTATTATTTATTTTCTGTGTGTACTCGTACTTACTATTACTACAAGATGGAGTTATTGCATGATAGATTTTATTTAATTTCTTTGTCTTACCAGTTGGATGCATTTTATTTTGAAGTAAAACATCATTCATAATAATTGCCATATTGCATGACTATCCAATACTATAATAATATCATCTACAAAATAATCATAGTGAATCATATTGGAATATGAAGATTTTTCGACTTACGATGTTGGAAATATGAATACAGTCGAATACCATTCTTGATATATTTTCTTCAATTACTGAGATTACATTCATCTCTCCTTATATTATAAGCGCAAAAATAGTTATTACTTGAAACTCAATTTGTTTTGTAGTAAATTTAAATTATTATATTTTCAAATTTTACAACTTATTTTATATGGCAACGTTCCAGTAGTGACACTAGTCAGTTAAAGGCGAATTAGCCATCCCCCGTTCTTTCGTTTCAACGGTGAACACCAGAGAGTGAATACATTTCCAGACAATAGTGTTTTGATGCATGTGTTCGGCCGGTTGTCATGGTAATGGCGTGTAGACTTGTACTTTGGGCCTTCCTTCACAACAGCTATATTCATCGGAATGAACCAGCGACAAGGAATGATTCAATGTGAGTGAGAGTGGGAAGAGAGAGAAAGACGTGGATGGATGAAACCGCACGGTATTTGACTATTATTGTTCTTATGAAACGGTTGATGTCAAATATTAGAACTAATCAGAATGCTTTAAGAGAAAACAGTAGACTATTTTTTCAAAAATTTAGTGGAGAAGTGCAGCTTAATTGAAGTTCTATGCAGTTCTAGGAAACGCGTGCAAAATGAATGATTATAGTATGTTCGCTCGGCAGCTAGAGATTCACAAAAGCCCTTTGACGCAACCCGACTTGAGACGAAAAGCGATTGAATCAAAATCATGCAAATAGTGTGAATAGGGCATTTGATATAATATAGTGATACTGAAACATGCTCCAACTAACCGAGACGAGAGAGAAAGTGACCAAACGGTATCAGTGTCCTTATAGTTTGTTCAAAAAGTATCCTGAAGGCGTAGCATTATTACTCCGAAAGCCTAATGTAAGCAACGATACGCTTCTGCGTCAAGCTATAAGCTGCTTGAGTAACGCTACAATGTAGATTCACAGAAGTGTAAGACAATGATAGAAATTCCCGCTGGTAACCATCTCTCTCAGCTCGCTGCGTACGCACAGTGAACATAGACAGTGCACTATCCAGTATTACTATATATTTCTGTGAACTAGGCTCCATTTTTCGTACTTTTGAAGACGTGTGCTACAGCTTTCGTAACGTTCGAATTATCTGCCTTAATTTTTTTATTATCATTAGATTGTGCTACATAGCACAAAAATTATGAAAATGACTTGACTTGCGTTCCAGTTTTTATACATTTAGTTCCTCGTATTCACCTCTTCGTCAAGTGAACCGATAGGCAGACTCGCTTTACCTTGGATAAGCAAGTGCTATATGATTTCTTGTATTTCAACTTCATGCCAATGGTGTGACTTTTTTGCCATTGGGTCTACATCTATTAGGTGACGTTTTGTCACGTAAAGTTAGGGCTATGAGAGCTATCAATTTATAAGCCTACACGTCATGTACAACTTGAATTTGAAAACATCTTTCCTTAGCGAGTGTCTACGTCATCCATCTGCAAAATTTAAAGTTTGTTCCGGAAATTTCGTGATGAGTATTTAAGTGTCGCTTGCAAATTATTAGAAAAATCTAAAGACGTGCAAAGACAACAAGTTATACTCTATGTCATGACATTGGAAGTTGATTTGAATTGACAGGGATAATCAAAAAACATGAATATGTTCTACAACTCTATGTTTTGTATTATATTTATTATTAGAATATCAGGTGAAGTGTCAAAATCATTGGATTACAACCCCTTTTTTCCCCTTACTCAAACAGATTGATCTAAAAGAAGAATCTTAAAGAGAAAAGGGTTGTGGTTTGTCGTATTTTAGATGATACGATTGCAAAGATTCACTTCGGCACTCCAGGCGGCTTTGGTTTGAAACTGCGCAGAACAAAAGAGAGCATAACTGAGCGAATGGATGAAACATCGAATGAGAAAAGAGCGCTTGGTAAAAGAGCGGTCAAGAATACGCGTGGACAATAGCCGTATTACTCTTTTTAATCATGTCCTAAACCCATCCGTGCTCTAAAGTTATGCGCTGTTTTGTCCTGCTGCCAACCAGAGTCCTACAGGCAGTTTGATATTTTTTATAAGAAAAATTGAATGGCCTACCTTCTTATTTGCTTAATGAAATATCATAAATCAATATCTGAATCAATAAATAGCCGCTTGGACAACTCTATTAGCATATTCAAAATTTCGAGACCGAAATTATTAATTCACTTGATTGACACCTTGTTTCTCATAAGGAGTATTTACGTACGTAAAAACCACAAAAAATTGTTGTTTCATGAAAATGCCCCATTTAGTTCTTTATTATTATCGTAAGTAAAACTGTCGTATCTAGCACATTCTCGTTCCTATATCAAGTTAATATCTTTTAGATATTTTGAATATCTCGATGATGGATGGCATTTTGTAACACTCTACTTGATGATGGCAATATTGGCCTAGAACTTTCAAATTCTATAAAGTTTCGCCATTACCAACAAATTGTAAATGTGAAGTAATTAATTAAGTATAAGAACAATAGCATTAACGCAATTGTTCATCTGTCAACTCCCGCCAATAGGATTTGATATAAATATTGAGCCACTTACTTATTTATTCATTCTTCGATTTATTGCACAATAAGTTTTAATTATACACTACTTCAGCTTGGGAATATAGGGCTTCAATTATTTATTTCAAAATATAACATGAAATCAATATTAATCATAATGACTGATTCGATTCTATTGAATACAGAAATGTCATTCGAAAGGTACATTAGTTATAGAATTTATACTTCAAATTGGCCACAATGATATGTTCTAGAATTTAAGAGCTCTCGCTTCACATAAAATTATCATTAAATTAGCATATAATCGTTTCATATCCTCGCTATTAAACAACTAAATTCAGATATTTTTATTTTTAATTAAGGGTGGCATATACCTGTATAATAATGCACGGTCAAAGGTTTAAAGCCCCATTATAAAAATCCATAGACTCAACCTACCACATGGCATTCCAGCAGATTCATTTCCCTGACTCATACAACAGACAAAAAGCTACCATTATTTATTTTTATGTCTGCAGGCCACTGTCCCATTCGAATGATGGCTTAATTCTGAAGTTTCTTTATATATAAGTCTAAAGTCTTGACAAATGATGGAGTCTCATATTTTCTATGAAAGTATACTGTATGAGAAATTATACCTGTACGTCGATGTATCATTTCAATTTCTTGGCAGCTCGTGTTGTTTCTCTTTATTAGGCATTCAGACTGATTATCCACATTATCTGCTTAATGTTATACATTTGTATAAAGTCATGAGATCATTTAAGGGAATTCTAAATAATAGATCCATTAAAACTTTTCCAGATCCATTCGTCATCTCGGGCAATGAATGTAACCGTATCAAATCAAAATAATCGTTCGAATTTTTTGATGAGAGGAAAAGAAGAGTTTGACTCTATGATAATTTCATGTTTACGTTTCGACCAGTTCTGAACATCATTTTGTTTTTGACATATTTGTCTGTCCGTCAACATGGCAATAATAAGAACAGGTCGTTATCAAAATTTTACCATTAATCGGAATTTTAAATGTAGGTACTACACACAAACTATGAATGATAGCTAGTTACTAGGCTGCGGGTATTGCCTATCGGCTTGCTGGTCTGGACCATTGGACCGGTGTGACCGTGCCTCGCGGTCATGACAGAATATGGAGTTGGGGGCTGCTGGAATATGCCCGATTCTCCAACTGAAACAGGATATGATAGCGCCTGCTGTCTGATTCCGAACACCATCGTACTTATAAAACAGATTACTGACTGGGAGGACTAGAACATCGGTCCACTTCCGTAAGGGGGACTTGTGTGATCCACAGACGGGTTCAAAGCTGGTGAGTCTATTCAGTGGAGTCGGAGATTACTCGTGCATACCTAAGGTAGAACTTTCAGTTTCCCTGGGTGATGATCATGTAACCATTTTCTAGGCCGAGGTCTGTATAATTCAGATCTGTGTCCTGGTGAACCTGAACCTAAGCTCTCAAGGTAGGCGGACCAGGGCCGCTTGGCCTGGCTTAATCTGGCAGGGAAACACATTTGAGCTATTATGGGAAGCTACCAAATCTGGTGTGAATCGAATATGTGACCAATGAATTGGCCAAACCAGATTGCCTAGGTATACTCCTGGCTATGTTCGGAATCCCATCGACTAATAGGCTCCACGCTCGCTGGGAGATACTTAAAAGACAGTGGCTCGCGGTGACCCCGGTACTATGAAGTAGACAAAGCTTCACGTTGTGGTGTTCTCGCCCAAATTCCCGAAAACCCTTTTCTCCAAGAGCAGGAGAGGTATAAAAGTAACAGTACTTCTTACAGACCAGGTAACTGAATAAACATCTGCACTTAATGGGCATTGTTGATGACCCATAGTTCCCTGGGGCTATTGATTAGGGATAGGTTTAGATCTCTTGAGTATAAAGCCGCGCCAACTCCCATCTTAGTTTTGGAACCATCAGTGAAGTTGTGAAGTTTTTCATTTTCTTCATTCATGGTACGTTGTCTGTTTTCTTGAGAGGATAATCCAGGAGATGAAAGAGTTTGATTCCTTACTTCCCTTGTAACCACTTTCTCTAAGTAAATGTCGAGAGGTCGGAGGCAAATTATTGCTTCTACAGCTGCTGTATGTGTTTTGCACATAGTTCCCGTGACGCTCACGCTCACGGTTCTTTGTAACTCATTTAGTTGTGTTATTGAGGTCCTTTAGCTGGTTCTAGACCAGCATAGGTAATCATGGTTCTTATCACTCCCGTGTGAAGTCACAGTGTTATCTTTGTCTCTATATTTCTCCTACTGCTCTTCGATATTGCCGAAGACGACCATATTTGCTTTTTTGTTTGCTATCGACGATCATACCCATACATTAACCTCCGACGATAGCGTTAGGGTAGTATTCAGAAGTTTATTGGTAGCCTAAGCTCCCCTATTTTCTTTTACTTGTGAAATGGATTAGCTCTTTAGGACGGGTTTACGTTCAAAGAGTTTTTACACCGTTGTTTGATTATTTTCAGGGCTTTCTGAATCACTTCAATATAACCGTCTCAATCCGTTATATTTCAAATTTCAAAATGAAAATTACTCCTTAGCAATGTTTGCTTTCGAAATCCTAATTTTTCTGTTGCTATTGTTGAAAGTCGCTGAATATAGAAGAAAATTTTAAGCTGTTGAAATTGTCAAACTGACGTCTAACTACGCAAGTTACTGAGATGTCAGTTTGACAGCTTATATTTCCAAAGATATATAGGAATATTGAACATTTCTTTGTGCAAAACAATTCAATTTAATTTCAGAGGTACTCGATATAGATGAAAAAAATTTTAGAAATTTATGCCACTGCATCTTATGTATTGAGTATGGCTCTTTCAAATTTAGACAAATTATGTGGTGAACATTGGAACATTCCATTGACGTCTTTAACAAGTATGAATTTCGTTCGAACTTTTAGAACCAAATAAGTTTTGGAAAACACAAGTGGAAGTGGAGGTTTTTGTCCTGAAGATGTGAAAACGTGCAGATACTAAACAGAGATTCAGGGCAGAACTTGCAGTTATGACTGTTTGAAACAAAAAATAAATATTTGATGAATTGATCAATAACAGTTTATTTCCTCTCCTCCTACGCGAATCAAGTCGACAACCAACTGATGAACTCACATAACCAAAGGCGGATGTAAGCCCGAAAATTTTGAAAGAAATAAACAGTTTTACCTCACCAATGAGAATTTTTTATAAACAACCAAATATAAAATACTGTTTGTTTAATTGAACTGGGCAGTAGAAGCGGTACAATGAATATATAAGTGCTTGATAAAAGACAGGCTTCTCACAGTAGATTCTAGTCCAGAGATGTTAAGTAGCTACAATTTTGTTTTCCTTTTCTTGACATCTAGATGATAGGTTTGAAGATTATGGGGAAGGAAAGTTATAACTTTTTAATGATTATAACCTTCAATTTCAAATTGTCCGGTATTAAATATAATTCCAATAAGTGAATAAACCCTCACAATGCCACCATATGGTTGTGGTTATTCAACAAAGCTGATAATTTGAAATCGTCTCATTATTGATAATAACTCCAATATCGAATTATTCAATATGATACAAAACCGTTTTGTTGCAGAACACCTGCCGCCGAATATTGTTATATTCCCATAATTGTTTATTAGATTCATCAATGAGACCCAGTCATTCACCAGCCAAATGTTATATTCTAATTGTTTGTTTTGTACCAATAATTCTATCATTGGAATGAGCTCATTATCAAGAAGTAACATGCCTCTTTCATTGGATGAAAGAATTTCATTGTGATCCATTCTGTTAACACTTGGCTATTTTTCAAAAGGTATCTTTAGACTCGCTTTAACTGATTTAAATCAAACTGCCTTAATCGTGCTTTTCATTTCTCAGGAGTTGTTACTGTTAACATTTCTAACAGTTTCAATTTCAGTGAGGCATTCAAATAAAATTAGTAAAATAATAGATTATCAAACCAACATGTAGCGAGAACTGCATATGTAGTTTTATATTAACTGTAACAATGGCTGCATCGCAGCCGAAAAGTTGAGTTATAATTTAAGTGGAGAAACGGGGATTATATCATTCTGGACAATGGAAGTAGAGCTTCACTACCGTATAGAACGTGTAGAATCAATATCAGGCAGAAGCTGTATTTGTGGGTGATTCTTTTAAAGAAGCCAAAGTCGATTAGGTTTCCCAAAAACGTTTCAATATTGCTCACGTTTTATTTTTTCTATAATATTAAATACATTGAACAATATCAGACTAGATTTTCTGATTCAAAAGTAATTGGTCTCCTAAAATTACCCATTAGATCAATCATAGAGGCGTTATCAGTTGTATTTGGCATTGAAACCTATGGTTGTGCATCGATCTCAATGTCAGTGATCCCTAATCGAACATGTCAATGATCTGCCCAAACTGTTGTTCACTGGGTGATAGGAGTTTTGTGCTGCCTGTGTAGAAAGTTTTTTGTACCTTATTTCGAATTGTTTACCTTGTCTATTTTTAAAACGCTAACTATGCTCACTGGTGCGTTGCTGAATGTGTTTGGTGTTAAAAATTTTCACAGTGTTATAAGATTCTTGATTCCCAATATCTTTGAGGAGTATACTGTACAATTCTTCCCTCCTACATGCACCTATAACGCGCCCAATATCATTGTTATCTTGGGGTGTTAAACTGATGCTACTGAAAAATGATAATGTTAATTTACTTCATGAATGAAACACTGTTTTTTTTGTCTGTGTCCAATGGTTTTTTCTCGAGAAATGGAATCAACATGGTAAACTTAGAAATATTAATAGTCATATAAAAAAATTGTACTTTTCATTTCTTTGTACAATATATGCAGATAGGACATCTTTCGAAAATTTTGTATATTTTCTCGTAGCGATGCTTCGACTTTTCATATCATTGAAGAACATATTCTATCTCCCACAATTGCTTTGCATCACTTTCACTTCCGAACTCGCTCATAATGTTATCGGGATATGCATGATTAAAAAAATTTCAAAAAATTTGCGTCATCATGATCTTACTAAAAATAGTATGAGCATGACAAATAGTAAGGCTTACTGATCTCAGACAAGCATTGTCATCGATCAGTGAACTATTCTTACCGTTCTTGATACTTATATACTATTTTCTACCAAATTATCATCAATGCTTCCAATTACATCTGAGAAGAACCTTGAACAGCTCTTGATGGAAGGAGATCAATTGAAGATGTTTTGATTATATGAATGATGAAGATTGACCGGGTTTTATCTTGACTATGAGGTCGAGACGAGACAAAACCGGTTATGACTTGAGGAAATATGTCGAAACGCCGGCTCGAGTCTCCATTTTTTATTTTTAAGCAAATGCTTAACATTTATCCAATTTGTCAAAATAAAATAACTAGTGGTTCCTATTTCGTTGTCTATGGTGTAGCGTAGAACAACTATGAAGCTTATCACTGACACCGGGCTTACGGCAAAATTATTGTAATACCAGGATGCGTATTGTCATATATAATACCACTAGAGATGAAATTTTGCCGGCAAAATTTCTCGATTGTAATATGAAAGTTTGTTGCTTAGGCAATTTCGCGAATGACATTTGTATCAAAATCACGAGCCGTCAGGCGAATGATTTTGGAAAAAATGTCAGGAACGAAATTCCCGATAAGCAACAAACTTGTATGTTACAAGAGAGAAATTTTACCTGCTTAAATTTCATCTCGAGTGGTATTCGACATGACTATTTCACGAGAAAATATGTCTAATAGTAATATGGTCACATTTGAGAAAGTCAAGAAAATAACGATTCATGGGACAATGTTTTGAAATAATGAATTGGAACATGTTCAAATTAATTTTTGAAGTAAAAGTTACAATTGTTATAGTTAATTATTTGGGAATTGTTCCTTTCGATTGCAGCAGACGGAATCCCCTCTGATGAAAGATTTGATACTTCTGATTCTGTTCTGTGATGATTTTGATTGGCGGCAGATTCATGATTGCCCTCTCTAAGATTTTGAATAAGTTTCAAATGATGTTCTGCATCTAGTTGTAAATATGGTTTTAAGGAGTGTGCACTCGAATGTCTTGTAATTTTGATTAACTCTTGTTCATTAACTCCTTTTTAGGCCAATGATGAAATGGCCGATGCTCTATGGGAATGGATTGTTATTTTGAACCTTTTTGTGCTAATTCCAATATTATCTGCTGATGTTGTTGTCCATTTCGATATTGAATTTATTCCTACAGGCATGTTTTTGTACCAAATTCCTCTTTCCCAATTGGAATGTCTAGCCAAAAAAAGTCTGTCAGTTGTTACGTTTGGATTTGTCGATCTTTTTTCCATGAGTTTAAGGTATAAGCGAACAGGACATGAATCTTCGTTTTCTTTGTTTCTCACTAACCATTTACTATTCGATAAGTTTTTCGAACCACCTTGGGAAGTTTTGGAGAATATTGGGTTATATTCCACCCGACCAGTGAAATTTTCCAGAAGATCATATTCTTTTTGAAAATTATGAATTGAGCAATTAGTTGCCTCATTGCCTCTCCAAGCCAATTCGAAGGAGCATATATGGAAAAATTTCTTTTGCAACCCATCTGGCTTATCTTCATCGTAACAGTTGACCATTCTCAAAAACTGTTCGGTCGAAAAAGCTTTAGAACTTGATTTCCTTTTTTCTGGTAAAGTTTGCAACATTTTGCGCTTTGAATCCCTGTCCAGACGAGCTGATTTGAAAATTAAACCTTGGAATGGATCGATCATTCTATCATATTACTTGAAAAACTTTTCTTGAATCATCTGTGCCGTGGTATTCCATAAAGACTTCACAGAGGATTCTTTATAATCTTCTCCGTTTTTTTTCTTCATATTGAAAGCATAATCCTCTAACATTTCTGCTAATCTTTCTGGAGTCGTTTCTCTAACTAAGGTATAGTTTCCTTTTAGAAGAAATTCCGTGAACTGGTTCCATGCAGATGTCCTAGTTTTTATTGTGTTGAAAGGCACTAGTTTGGAAATTTCACTATGTATTTCTTTCGACGAAATATTTCCAAATCTATCTTAGAGGCTCATTTTTGGAATTCCCCAATCTACTTTTTGAAACGTATTGCGATATTTGACAAATTAGTATTCATCATAGATTAACTAAACGTTGTTTGTTTTCTTTATGGTATTCATTTCCCAAGCTATCTATGAATGTGAGAAATGTCAAAATATTATCGATGAAATAATAACTCGCTAAGTTTTGCTGGCTTGCATGTTTTATCGCTGTGAAACGAGAGTTGCTATGGAAACTTCCTCACTAAAAATGGAATGAGTGAAATAGTCAAGCTGATCCGAGGCGAAAAATTACCTCACTATACTTGTGAACGCGTTATTGCTATAGTGCCGAATGACAATAACAATTGACAAGTTGGGGAGCTGTTCTCTTAGTTTTGAACAAGGTGTGAGAAAACGACTGTGACACCCTCCAATCAGCCAAAATAATAGGAAAAAATGTTCAGTAATATCTGGTTACGCTCTGCAAGGTTATATAATTACTATGGACGATGCTCCCTACAATTTCTCTGAGATGTAGTAACAATTATACTGCGTTTGATCAAAGCATGCAGTGGTCAGAACATCATATAATCTAAACAAACGCGTATCAACACATATTAGCAAAAATAGGCTACGGGAGTACTCCTCACGAATTCTCCTTTTTTACCACTGCATTCTCTCATCACACACAGAATATTATAAAAGTCGAAATCAGTAGATCAATACGTGACAAGGAATTCTGTGTCGGAATCGAGACGAGACGTCATCACTAGGAAAGATATGTCTATCTGAACTGAGAATACCAATTACGAAATCCAAATGTCCGTCTAAACAACAAAGTGTTGCTTAAAATGAATTATGAATCATTGGAAATAAGCAAAGTTGGCTCACAACCATGTAACCTAAGGATTAGCATTTGTCACGTACGATCCATATTCCTTATAATTTTAATTATTATTCACATCTAGACTATCTATATATCGAAGGTTTATGTTTGAGTCATTCTCTCAAAGTTATTCCTTGCATTTTTATCTTTGTCGTGCAAAAAACCCATAATGAGAAAATGGAGGACAAACTGTTAACGTGCTTTATGTTTTATTTAACAATTTCCTACGTGTGTGGTCCACGGCACGCGATATCTTACCGAACCGCGTTGTTGATTTAGTCGTTTCGTTGAGCACGGCACTGACGGAAGACGATGAGTTTAAGTTCATCAACTTCTTACCCTTTGTAATGTTTGTCGTTTTATTAGAAACAGCTGATATACGGTGCCAATGTAGGAAGGAACCGTTCTACAATTCAATTTCAAGTCTTTACAAGCTTTCACATAAAAAATTAAACGGCTGGAGTTCATTCTGCTTCGTTTATTATATTTTGTCCAACGCTCCGTTTTTTATTCAATGCGAGATCAAAAACAATAGGGTGAAGAGCTACTGAGAATTTTTATTGAACAGTAACATGTTAATAACTTCAAGTTTTCGCCTATGCTTCAATTATGATTAAATCAGCAGTAACTACGACCACCTCATTGGAATAATTGGGAAGAAGTTCCTACCGATTCTGCAAAAGTGAAATACGTCCAACAAATAGGGTACTACACACAGCTGTTGAAGATTCTTTTCGGAAGTATGTATCTAAGTTGGTGTTGATTTTCAGATTTCCGAGGTTGTTGTATGATACACTGTATTTCCTCATTTTCTTCTGCGTAGTTTGGTCACATACCAAGATCATTTTTTCTCATATTCGGTTGCATGTAATTAAATGCAAAACTATATTTCTTTTTATCGTTACTAAATAGAGTAATAAAATTGTCAAGTTAATTATCAGAAATGTTTATATCGTTTCATTAGGGCTTGTTCAACCTAGCAAATGAACCACGTGGTTTCGTGGTATTCCGTAGCCCCTTGAAATAACGTTATTCATAATAAATTTGATACAGTAGCGGCATTTTGTGCTGAAGTATTGGTGAAGTAAAGGAATAATTATTAGATCTGTGTGAACATAAATGAAGTGGAATTTCTCAGCTACTTACTGCTTCATGGGAATAAACTTTTGATATTACTTGGACATTCAGAAACGACGATATCACTCTTATTTCAGCATAATTATGTATAACCAGTGAATTATTCTCTTCCAGATTTCAATATTAAAATCTAATAAATTGTTATTCTCTGCTTAACAAATTTCCTGTAATTCATTTATTCTCTTCAAGACTTCAATTTCTCTTTATGATTTTGAATGTACATTTTGGGTAGATAAAACAATCAGTTGTGGAATTATTTTTATTGTTCCTGCTGATTTAATTATTCGTCCCTCGAACTTGAGGCCAAGATACTGCTCGCATTGTCTTTATATAATAGGTAACAAGCAAAATTCTTTACTTACTATATAAATTATTTGTAATATTGAATGTAATTCTCAAACAGTTGTAGTGTTTACCAAATAACCGAAATAAAATGATTGATGATACAGAACTATTTTGAAGTGAATATGATTCCCGCCATCGGGTGAAACGGTCAACTATGGTTAATATAAAAGTATAACCTTTAGATGGCGGCAATATCCTCGGAATTACTCACATTTCGGCTAACAACACTAGACGCTTGGTTCATTCCAGCAGAAATCCAATTTTTGTCAAGAAAATCACTGATGAACACAAAAAATAACAGTATGTCATTATGTTACTTCCTCAGGAGACCATCATATCCGTCTTGGATATTTTACCAAATCCTCCGACTAATAATCCATATTCACCTTTTTAAAAAAAATATCGGACATCATATATATTGTATAAATAAATGAATAGGAAAACATAGAATGAAGAAGAAATTCAGTCTTGATTTAATAATAGTAATAATAATAGTTTTCATTTCCAAACAAAAATTATATTACAAAGAAGCAATTGATTCTTATAAAACAAATATCAAGTTAGGAAACCACAAGGGGAACACCATGAAGTGTTCTACCACTTAACCCTTGATTATTGAAGAATATTGTTAAAGAGGAAATTATTTTAAGAACTGAAATGGATGTTTTTCATGAATATCAGGTACAAAATTATATAATTTATATACATCAAAACTTAAGCTTCGTTCAAAGAAAGTCGTCCTATGAAAAGGTGGTGAAAGTAGTCTCTTGTTCCTGATATTCATGTTGTGAACATCACTTCTCACACATCTAGGGGTTAAACCTTGCCGTACATTGATGATGATGATGAAAATTTGTGAATCAACGGTAATACATAATAGAAGAATTAATAAAAAAATACACTTGTAATAAACAAACTTATATTAATTGCAATTTACTTAAAAAACCCAAGGTCACCATATATTTTAGAACAAATAATACGGTAGGCAAATATATTAAAAACAACAAAGATAAGAATAAAAAAGATCAGGAATCAAGACTCTACAAGGTAGAGTGTGAAGATTGTGTTTAAAACCAGAATTAAAGAACATCTTAATTTGAACAAAGGAGATGATTCAAAAATTGTAAACCATATTGAAAAAACTGATCATGATTTTGAGATTCTTCATAAGTCAGTTGAAAGTGAAGTATTGAACAACTTAGAGAAAATTGAAATTAATAAGTTTAAAAATACAGGAAACCTTTTAAATAATCAGAAAGACCAATTCTTCATTATGATATTTATTTGTAAGTAACCCTTATCCTACTGTACACGTACCTCACTCATCCCTTCCTTGTTAATGTTTGTTTTAATACTTAAGGAATAAACCATAGTTTATAAAACCATTAAGGTCACCGTGTGGTGAAACATGTCACGTTTTGTATAATATAAACAAAGTTTGTCAAAATTTATTACAAGTGTATTTTTTATTAAAACTATAGATATGAATTTTCAACAAGTTAGCACAAAAATCATTGGAAGGAAAATTGACGTTTGTATATTGCAAAATAAGTGTATCTCATGTAATTGTAATATTTTACATGTGATATTGATATGAAATTCCAACTATCAGTGGTTGAAAGTTTCCAGTTCCTAAAATTAGCCCGTGTGTATGATAGTGAATAATATTAAGGATTAAAAATAGACATACAAGTAAATTGCATGACAGGTACGGCCTGTGAAACCGTTCCTGAAGCGTATATTCATTTCGACTTGTTTATTTTACTTGTAAATTAGAATGTCACAAAGTGTTACCAGCCTTCTCTATTATTTGCTAAATTAAACGTGCTAACTACAGGTGTTGAGGAAGTGAAGACCACCTAAGTGGATTAATTATCATTTCAAATATAAAAATCGTTCAGGTAATTTGAGAAATATTTCCGACACTTGTATTGTTTGTTTATTTGCTGACAAACCAAGTACAAGGGAGATAAGTTTGTATTTCAACAATGACATTGAAATGTATTATTCAAATATGTATGTAGGTTGAATACAGTGAGGACAAAGGTTCACATCATAAAATTGCTCATGAATTTATTCCAAATAGTGTTTTTATTCAAACCTAGTCTGTTTCCGTCGTCGTACTGTCCTTTATCTCAAAATCATTTCTTCCAATAATGATATAACGAAGCTCGTTGTTATTTATCAATAAAAAGAATAAATTAAATTACATTGCCGAGATGTCGAAATTAAATCAAAGCCTCTTCAAATCACTTGTGGTGGGTTATGAATTGATATGCCTAGAACAGTTTCAAACACAAATTGCATTCAATATTTGCCAACCAATCAATTTGCCTAAAGATCACTCCACCGCATATTGAAAAATAGCATATGTCTTACCTACGATAGTGCAGGAGTTTTGTCTCACTGATGGTAGATGATAATGGTATCATCTATTACACTGCAAATAGTGACTGCCACATACTCATCAATCTATTGTTGTCTTATGAAACTTATTTCCACTTAATTGGACTGTTTAACAACCAAACATTCAGTTTCGGATGTGCATCAACCCTTGGCTTCTTCATGACATTTCAGAAGACGGCTATAATCAATAATAGAATTTGGTGCGATGTGATTCATTTCATTTTTGGTGCATTTCATCACGAATAATAAGAAATTATGACATGATAAACACAATCCCCTGCCAAAATTGAAACCGGACATTATGATTCAGTATGGTGAATAAGATGATGCATCTGCCTACATTTCCTCAACTAATTTGGGAAAATTGAGCCAGGATTATTTCGCATTTCATCAACATCCAGTTACAGTGTCTCAGATTTACTAATACTAGCTACCTTGAATACATTAATTTGACAATTCTTGTGTCAAGTAATAATGAAACAGCTGCTCAGGTAATTTAGTCTTTCTGATTTTACTGACAATGTTTCTGGGGAACTTTTCAAGAAGCCTCGTTAGAGGCTAAACATATACTATTATTACAGAAATGTACTGTAGTGACAATACCCCCTCCCCAAATTAAGTCAGTTTGGTTATTCGGTTATTGTTAGGATTTAAACTCAACTCTATCCAAAAGAGCAGTGATGAGACATCAAATATAAAATGAATTTATATCAAATTATCACTGCAATATTATCATTCTCATCTGCAAATATAGCGAAAAAATGCATCAAGTTATACTCTATAAATTCACAAGAGCTCGTGGTACTTGAGCTATGTGATTCTACGGATGAAACAGACACGCTGTCACTGAATATTTCATCTAATAAGATTTCATTATTTTCGGCCATCATTTCACCTTGGGAATAACGAGTCTGTGGTTACAAGGCAGAACCTAATATGTCAGTTTTTTCTTGAAGAAGCATTTTCTTGCTGATATGCCTATGAAGATGTGATGCTTGTTATGGCAAAAGCTTATACGTCTGTCTAAAATATATTTACAACCTACACAACACCATTGGCAATTACTGATATGTCCACTCACTCATGAGAATGTTATGGCAAAACTTGATATGTAGACATATCTAGTTCACTGAGGCCTGAGGCGCGTACTAGACTGATTGAAGCAAAAATGTCACTCTAAACCTTTATACTACTTGTTCTTTGTTTTGAACGTTTCGACGTGTTGAGTTAATAACGCGTGAAAAGTAAGTTATTCGATTATGAACTGTTTGTAAGGTGTTGATGTTTAATAGTGAGTGTAGTATAGTTAGCAGGGGTAAGAAATTGGTGTACCTTGCAACTGGAAACAGCTTTAAAAAGGCTGAGGAAGATCCGAGTATAATTGCAGCAATAAGTTTTCAAAAACACGAACGTGAGTGCTTAAGGCTAATAAGGCATAATTGATCTGTATTATACAAGAACTATTACTTCAAAAACTGGGGTTGCAACCTAAAATGTAACAAACATTTTTGCTAAGAATGCTAAAACTCTACTTTTTTCGTTTTCTTTGTTTTTAATTCAGATGGAATATTATTAATTACAGGAAAGACAGTTAACCTAATGCACATCACAAACTACCTAAAGATAGCGACCTCTGAAGAAGACGTTGACTCATCATATAACGATACTCATTTGAGTCTTGAACCAACTTTGAAACGCAGGCGGGCGACGGTCGTGATAGAAGAGATTGAAACTCACGATGAACGTGGTATAGAGTTTGATAATAAACCTGACGAAAATATCTTGTTGTCTATTGCTGGTAAACATATCATGTTTACTGCTGAGTTAGATAATCCGAAGATAAATAGAAAAATGCAACGAGATCTGAAAATACAGGCACTGGAATACGTGAATATGAAAAAGAAAACTATACCAGCAAAATAATGCAATATTATTAAAGAATTGCATGAACAGATTCTTCCAAATAGAATCTCATTAAGACAGAAAGAAACATAATGGAAAGGACGCTCGAAAACAGGAATGGGACATCTTATAGATATAACGGCTATATACCAAATAAAGATTAATAACAAACCTGTTAAAGTGTGTGAGCAAATATTTTAGTGTGCTTATGGACTTTCTAGTGGAAAAGTTGATGTTCTGGTCATGAAAGTGAAAACCTGCATTGGATCGTCATTGCCCCTTGGAGATATGCGTGGGCGTCACGAAAGTAAAAACAAATTGACAAAACAACGTGAAGCAACGAGAGAACACATAGAGAAATATCCAAAGTATGACAGCCATTACACTCGCAGAGATACCAGCAAAATATATCTTTCAAGTCATCTTAATATGAGGAAAATGTATGACGAATATAAACACGATTGTAATTCGTAAGGCAAAATGGATCGTATAGCATCTTTACCGAGGAGTTCAGAAAAACTGATTACGAGTTTAAGCAACCCAAAACAGATACTTGCAAAACGTGCGATTCTTTTAATCTCAACTTGAAGCAGTGCAAGAATCCAGAAGTTAAATTTCAAATTGACTAGGAGGCTCACACAAATTTGGCTGATGATTATTATGAAGAGAAACGGCTGGACAAAGATAGTTGTATTCGCGATGAATGAAAAATTGTACTTATTTTTGATTTGCAACAAACTCTTAATATTCCATGCCTGATAGCTAACATTTCATTCTATAAACGTCTTTTGTCGACCTACAACCTGACAATACATGACTGCTCACAAGAAGGCGGTACAAGGTGTTATATGTAACATGAAGCAACTGATGGAAGAGCTTCAGTGTATTGCATTTGATTACATATTCAGACACCTGTGGGGGTCAGAATATAAATTTAAACATGACCATTATGTTTGTCTACGTTGCAAATTCTAACAAAAATATTCTTGATCAGAAATTTCATCTTCCCGGACATACTCATATTGAGTGGGGCGCAGACCATACCAGAATTGAAAGAGCGAGGAAATGTTACAAAGCCTTTCAAAGTTGAAAAAATGAATCAAAAAGAGTTTTTGAAAACTCATTTCGTAAAAAAAAATTAGATATAGAAAACAAAAAAATTAATTGGTAACACAATAGATGATTGCGATAGGGGAAAACAGTTTTGAGTTATAAAATGTAAACATTCTCTTTCAGAGGACGAGCCATTCATAATTTTAGATTTACAGCGCACTCAACCACAACAGTCAAGATCAAACAGGTTGGGAAAGAAGTCGTATAACATGGCCTAACTAGTTGCTGCTACGATGCACCACTCCCAATAAAAGCCTTGAAAAAGAAAGATTTGATAAGTCTTATGAGGGAGAAAAGCATTAATGAAGATTGTCACAATTTTTACTATAATCTGGTTACATCTGAAAAGGCACCTGAGCTGGGATTTTTGGAAGACGCAAGTGACCCGAGCGAAGAAGACCTGTAGTATACTATAGCATTTGTTAATATTGGAATATTAGTTTTGTTTAATGGTTCCCAATAACAATAAATCATATTTTTCTTGATTTTCAGTGATTTTTTTTCTTTGTTTTGTCCCTATCAGACCTATCATATATAATCGCAAAACTTGATATGTCAATATTTTTGTAAAAAAAACTACGTAATAATCAGTTATTAGTCAGGACTTCCAATCTTCTTGTTCAATGAACATCTTTACAAAAAATCACTGCAAATATACATTGCGAGCGACGCTAAGCATAATGCTTTCATATTAAAAATATCTAGCTCTCCTGTAAAATTATCAAAATGTAAATTTTGCCTTGAAGCCACAGAAGTTGAGTTCTGTTTTTGTTGTTCCCTTACCACAGTATTTTTATGTCACTTCCTGGATTGTTCCGGAAATATGTAATTAGTATTTTAATATTACTGTCAGTGTGAAGCGTTTCGAAATTATTGCTTACTGTGGCCTGCAATGACATGAACTTCGGAACATGATCATTAATAGGGTGTTTAAATGATAGATGTGTTAACTAGTGCACTTAACTATAATCGAAACTATGATTCATATACCTATGTGGACCATCTAATTACATGATGAATACCAAGTGATAAAATAAGTAATTGACTGAATATTATTGTATGGGTTAGAGTTAAAATTCTTTTACCATTCACCCGTAATTTTTAATGATCAAACTTTTCAATTTTCGGTATAGTATATTCGATTCAATCAACTTGAACTCAAAGGGGAATTGACAATTGAAGATCAGAAATGACTAAAATTGTTTTAAAAAACGTTAATTATCCTAAAGCGCAAACACTGATTAGAAATTGAAATTAGGACCATGGGTTTATACTAAGCTTCGAAGAAAATTTTATTCCATGGCATATTCCATTAGTCGAGGCTACCGATTGAGTGAGTAGAGTAGAGGAACAACAACTTTTGGGAAATGTTGAAAAATTGCTAGTCATATTCTGGACCTCGTACATGTTGATGCAGTTCAATCAACATAGTTCCTAAGGCCTATGAAACAAAATGAAGGGCATCAAATACATTATCTAAACGAGTGTAATAAATCAATCAATCAATTCTTATCCATTTAATTTCATGGCCTCAATAGTTTATTTCCAAGCCAGAAATAACAAATAAGCTTCTGCGGTGTATGTGTTGTCAAGTACATTTTATTGGTAATAATGATTTATTGGCTTTGTAAATGATTACCATTCAGCATGGAATGTTAAATTATATGCTTGGATTAAATGTCATTCAAAACCAAATGCTTTTAACTTTGATTCTCAAGGTTGAACGTTACAAATGATTTTCTTTTGATTCCAACTATAATTTTACCATTATTTACAATCTTTACTGGCCCAGTCGATAGCCCCGGAATTAATCAACTTGGAGGGAAAGTGGGTGCATTTGGTAGCATTATTATTGATTCAATGTTTCAGAATATTGTTGAGATATCCGGAGGAATACTACAAATGTACAGTGTGTTTCATTCATATAAAGTTTGAAAATATTACGTTTTGTTCATTTGATACTTGTCACCATTATTTTTCTTTATGTGGGCAATATGTTCTCTATACCGACTTAGAACATTCCTTCTAATTTGGTTCATATAACATTTGAAAGCTATTCACAATCGATCAATGTGTTTTCTAAACTGTTTTCTACCTTGTTGTTACATCTAGGTATAAACGGGATGTAATGCAAATTTGGAATATAAATTATGGAATTTAATAATTACCAACTTTTGAATTTTATTATACGATTAGAAGGTAGTAGCCCAAATTTTTTCAACTGGTTGTGTTCCAATTTGCTTTGTTGTTTAGAAATTGAGTTATTGATGAAAGATTTGTCATAACCATTGTCTAACGCCAGGTTCAAGTTTCAAATCTTTTGCAATTCCTATTAATGAACTAAAATCAGGAGAGCGTTTCATATAATCATAGTCCTTTTAACAGCTCTGTATATCTGTTCCAGATTTCTTCGTATTCGGAGTTATCTATTCAATTCCTAATTAGTTTTTCTGTTGCAACAGTTACCTGCAACTGTATAACAGAAACTCATAAAGAATAGCTATAATTAGAATGTTAATGAATTCATTCTTGCATGCATTAGTTTCACATTAGACGAATCATGTTATTGACATACTGTTTTATTTTTGAGGTATGTTTCCATCTCCGATATAACAAGTATATATTGGCATATCAATCATCCTTCAAGAAGCCGAACCAGATGAGTATCAGATCTTGAATTAATATTATTGACATGACAAATTTGATACCTAAATATTTTACGTCTATTTACCTCTATATTTTTGAGTAATATATCTATACCTCATTACAACCTATTTATTACAAAATTATAACCATTTCATTATTAAATCCCCTTCATTCTCTAGGAGTTCATTCTTCACATCCTTCATGTCCACTATGTACAGATACAGATACGTATTTCAATGTTATATTTCATTCACTGTGTGTTATACAGGGGCCTCCCATAAAAAGTTATGTCATGTTGAAGATGGCAGCTGGAATGTAGGTTTTATTGATTATCTCTGAAATGACCCAACGAAAAAAAAACAAATTTGATGAGCAGTTAGTGCTTACCGGAACGTGAAGAAATAAACTACCCCTATTGAATTTCAGAAGACAGCTTTTCCTTTTTTCGAAATTTTTTCATCCAAAAATATATTGTTACTTAGCCGTATCAAACACAAAACTTTTCTATCTCCTCAAAAATTTCATTATCTTTTCTAGTTTATGTGTAAAAAAATAAAACGCTAAACTAAGCATCCGAAGGTTGTGAAGAAAATTATATATAAAACCATTTTCATCATAGTAGCCTAGGCAAAGATGCAAGCAATTCAATTGATGACAATATTATAAAATTAATACTAACTTCCCACCAAATTTCTTTTTTTTTAAGTTGAAGCTGCTACCTTTGAAAGAACATAACTTTTTAATGGAGGCCAAATCGAAAATTTTCATATGCAACATCCCCCCCCCCCCCCCCCCTTCAAATCAGCCATGGAGGTTACCGTTTCATTTTCACTAGGTAGTTCCGGGACAGCCTGTATAAAACTTTCAAAATGTCTTGATGATATTTCTGCTCATCTAGTCTTACAACTTCCTACATAATACTAATTTCTTAAATAACTAATTCCTTCAAACAGGCATTGATTTGAACAGAGAATATGTATTCGTTGTACCTCACGATCGTGGTTAATTCGAACAGAAAATATTAAACTAAATGAAATTGTAAAAATAGAATAACATAAGGTATTTAATTAGGACAGAAAACCAAATTTGAGCTGCTTTATCATTCTTAATATCACTTTAATTATTGGAAATAAATACTTAAAAAAAATTATTCAAGACCATTTCTCAAACTATCGATCCAAAGTTTTCTGCAGTTATTGGATTTCAATTTGTTTTATCATCTATTCTTTCGCAAATTACATAGAAACACTATCAATCAAAACAAGTTTCGATATGAAGATAACAATAAATTGTCGTGAAATTCAAGATTGATTTTATGCCTAGTGATATTATATGAATATTTCTACATACATCAATAATATAATTGCGTATATTTATAAGCAATTATATCAATTACGTGAGTACTGCAGTAAGTTACCTAGATAATCGAAGAAAATATGCGTAATTGTTGATGAAATTATTTTTATTACACCAGTTGTGATGCACTTATGAAAATTATATTCGCGCCACTGGATCGTTCTAAATGCAGTCATCTGTCCAGTTTGTCACCAACACTGTGGTAGGTCACATCTACAATGTCACTGCTGAGTTCCATAGATATTATCTCCTTCCATCGCTCACACTTCTATATTTACTCTCTCGCTTTGTTTTTATTTGTAGTATAATATACTAGACTTAATCTAAAGGATATAGGAATAGATACACACAATTGGTGTTTTGACTGCGGTCATTATTTAAGACCGAATTTTGACAGTTGTGGAGAGATCTTTATTGTGTTACAAATGATAATATTTTATTCAAATGGCTGGGCATTTGTCAAACAATCGAAACCACTACTTTTAAATAGCCTTTTATTCGTTAATGGTTGGCATTTATAATAGAAAATTTCAACTCCAAGTTGAAATACATCACAATAATTTCCTAACGGTCCTTGTTTGCATGAAACTGGGAACGCCGTTTTACAGAGATTTTATTAGTCTGGCTGTTGCGTTATGGTATTTTGACGAATAATAAACGAACACTCTTAGGGAACCACGTGTCAGTAATCCGAAGGGTTGTAGTATTCACCGACATTTATTTTTCAAGGTTCAAGGTGATATCATGTGATTCCAAATAAAACTAATTTATTAAAATACAATTATTAAAGTATGTAAGTAGTTCGTTTCTTCATCCACATTAGATATTGGAGGATTTTGGTATTACCAATTTACTAACGTAGATCTGAAACTTCTTTTGCTTTCGGATTTTTCTGCGGGTTAAATGTATGATTATAATACATATTCACCAGTTTTCAACTAACATAATAATTTAAACTTAAAAAATATATTCCACGTCATGCCATTGAAAGTTCATTTGAATTGACAACATAAATGTTTCACAACTCTATGCTTATACCCTTTGGGTTATTATAATATTTCCTTATCATGTGAACTGTCAATCATTAATTAAGGAACTAGGTATTCATTGTCAACTTTACTTTCATGATACCATAGAGTAAAAACTTTAATATAGCAGTACTATAACTATGATCCATGACCTATAGATTCTAGGACTATCTCTATGACGGAAAACACAGAAATGTGACGTGACTACTTTCCTACCAACTGCAGTAAAACGGAGAAAGGGGCGAGGTCAATTTTTTTAAGCATGCTGCCTCTCAAAATAAAGCATTTACGCTAAGAAAACTGTCTATCAACGATCAAAGTCGATTGAGACACGTGCAACAAAAACGTTATGTCTAATTTAATGAATGATATTAGATATCAGGTTTTATTGATCTATCTCTACAACGGCATAATATATGATATTATGTATTAAAAGAGCAATGTCCAATGTTTATTTGGCAACTCATTTCGATGGTTCTCCTACGTTTCTCATTAACCAATGTGTATTTTCTGATGTAGGTATGAGTGGAACTCCTTGTAGGCAAATAGTTCCACATAATTAATGTCTTTCATTTCCAAATTGGATTATACTCTTCTGTATTATAAAGCAATGATGATAATGGTAATACCTACTTCTTTGTTCAACGTAAAAACAAGTTTCGATGACGAAATAATTGCAGAAATTAAACAATATTTGTTTCCGGATGGAATTTCGCGTCACCTCAGGAGCACGACTAAATGACTTTTTTTGGCATACATCCGGTAACCAAGATTGTTTAAGAATCGCAATTCCCGGAAATCTTCAATTCAAGATAATTACAGAAATGTACAAACTAAAATTGTATAAAATATTTGAGACAATATGGAACAGAAAATGTGTTACACTTGAAAATATCGTATATAAGGTATTTATTCATGTTATCTATATATTATTCCATAAGATTATTAACCAGACTTCAACACCATATAGTTCATTGACATTTTGACTAGTTGGATAAGGGCAAGTGCTTAAATTCAGCTCTGAATTATGCAACACATTATAGAGAATATTGTCGCAAAAAAGGAACAAATACTTAGAGAAATATTTTCAGATTTGAATATTTTTTTTTAAACCATAAATCATTCAGATGAACTCTGAATCACAAAAATTCCACATTAAAATCCACGTTGTACAAACTACCGAATCAACACTCTTACATATACGATGAGTTGAGTCCCGTGGAAATAAAAATATCTCAAAATAATTGAATGGTTTATGCTATGCACTTTGACTAAACTATACAGGGGACAAATTCAACGTCAATTAACGACTTTGATGAATTGAAGTAAAATTTTCACTATAAAGTAGATTAATCTTCAAACAGTTTGATAGTAGAATGATGAACATTTGATATACAAGAGGGGTTGAATTTCAATTAAATGGATTTATCTTACTCCTAGAGGAGCCCTATCTCCAATTAACTTCAGGTACAAAATACAGATTCTATATCTTGATAGAAGTTTCCTTTCAATCCAAATACATCAACATATGTTTTCTCCCAGGTCAGTAGATTATCTGTGAGTTTATTTTAGGATGCAATAACATTTTACCTGTTCACATACGGGAACATAATATTATCTCCAAGTGGCAATAATAGATTAGTTATTTTGGATGCAAAGGCGAAATACGCTCGAGAAGGACTGTAGCACCAATGATGATTGTCCAATATCACAAAAATAACTGGATATATAAATAAGACATTTTAATGTATTTGAAATGAATTTCGTAAAAGTGATAATATAGTTAAGCATAAATATATAGGTATGTAGCTCTTCCTCCTGAAAATAAACGTACTAGCTACCTATCTCCAACAAATTTTTAAACTTTGTTTACATTCTTAATAAATTTAATTTAATTTCTTTCTTATGACAAATAGTTAAGAGCTTCTAATACGAACGCGGTGTACTTGGAACATTCACAGAGTCATATTCTCTACGTTCGGTTCTTTATTTTTCAAAAATTTAAATTAAATTAAAACCTAACGATTTTTTTGTCAAAATAAGGACAAGTTCTTCACCTCTACAATTACAATGATCAAAGTTCTTAAATGACGATATCTACTTAGAGTTATACGTACGAATCAACGTACGCAACCAATACCCTCTATAACTAAAGACCTGAAGACGCTCTGTTGCAATACCGACAGTAAAACAAAAACTTCATGTTCAAACGGGGTTGCCAGAATTGAGTCCTTGGTTGCACCCCGTTAGCTTTTTTAATGTAAAAAACATGTCTTCTAATGAATATGTTTGAAATTTTCCTCACAATATGTAATTCGAATAAGGCTCATTGAAACAATACGGAATTATTTCCGAAATGCGGCGAGCTATGTGTGACTATGCAGTATGTATCGGTGTTGGAACTAGACTTTCACATATCTAACCAATTACAATACAATAATTAATTTAGTCATAAACTGGGCTGTGGGTTTGGAATACTCTCTATTTGAACCAAATTAAAGTAGAGCCTGTATAACATATTCAATGAATACCTTAAAGGGCTACCTTACATTTTGTCATTGCAAATTTGTAGGATAGATAGCTCTCAAATTCAAAGAATATCCCAATTTCAACAAGTTTAATGTTCTAGTTCATACATTTTTGAAGCATAGAATGAGGCAATGCCTTGTCCTCCTGAATCAACTCTGGAATACTTACTGCATAATTCGGTTGGGTTTTGAATACAGCCAATTATACTTTTGAGAATGTGAAGTGAATCAAATAGATACAATAAAGGTTTTGAATTATCAAATGGAAGAGGACACACAATACTTAACTTGTTAGGTATTGCTGTAGAGTGCATTATTGTTCCTTATAACACAATATTTTATATCCAATTTGATATTATTTCAAAATTATTGACAAAATTTACGGTTACTACCGTACCCCTACGCGAATCTTGTTCAGGTATTGTTGTCACCAAATCAGCTTCGAAAAGTGCAATATGTAAGTCCTTAATATTTAGATATCATCAGGAACACCAAACATTCAAACCTGTGGCCCGTTGTTGTAATTTCCCTTGCAGCCAGGAGCACAACATTTATTGAACATTTTATTCACTCACAACACTCTTTTACACTTTTATTTACAGGTAAAAACACGTTCCAATCACACAAAGACACCTTATGAACAAGTGCAACATATAATTTTCTATAAGAAAATTCTAATATTTATCACTTGTGACCGGCTACGCGACATTAAGACTGTCGACAGCTACGTCTCTTCCCGAAGCCTTTTGTTGATGACGTCACACTTACGCTTGTACTCAGCGTTCAGGTGTATTATAGATGCTACTCGGTACGGGACGTAACTCGAATACAGTCGGAAATTTATCCTTATTGTGAAAACAATATGGATCTAAGTTCATTTTTATTGGTGCTGTTTTGTTTTACACGAAAATGTATGTAAGTTATAATATAAAGTCATATTTCTAATGGTACAAATATAGGTATACATTAAAATGATAGATCTACCAAATATTTTAGTTTCTATAATTGAGATATCAGTATATACATCTAACCTTAATTAAATACAATTACTCATAAAAGCAGCAAGCACTACATTACATACGTTTATTATAGTCTCCTACCTGTGCAAACTCTATTTTTCCATTATGTTGATATGTGCCTTTGTAGTTGTTATGTTTTCAAGGTGGGTGGCATATAATATAGACATTTACGTCAACGTTAATGATTTTATATTTCGGTAGCTCAGCAGGCAAAGCTAATTATTATTCCGCATTTTGTAATCAGCTTTATTAAATACATTGGTATGCAAATTAGCTTTGTAGTAGATAATTACTTTATAAATATGTGGAACTGCGCTTTGATATTCATTATTATATACAGTTTTAATTTAGTTAGAACAACTGTAGGATCATTTATCATTCTAATGTGTTGATTATTTTCGGTCCTGTTTGTAATGTTATCTTCACATCTAAGCAGATGTATTTTTTCCTTTAATTCAAATTGAATTACAATTCAACATTTCAGGAAACAAACAGGTAGGTCGGGTGAGTTTTAATTGACTATTGAATAAACAAAATCATTACCACCACCACCAACCAATGTAATACTGTCGAATAGTTGAATCGGAATAATTTTCACACAAATACTGCAATATTCAGGTAATATCCGAATAAATCGAATCACATATATTTTATTTTATTTTATTTTATTTAGTATATATATATGCCCAACAGGTTAACCATATTATAGGACAAACAATATAGAGCAACATAATATAAAGAATAACAAGAAACATATAACAAAAATAATATTTTATAGGAGTAATGAAAATAAACTGGCTAAATTTTCAAATTATATGGTGATGAATAACCTCACCTGACCACACTGATAAGATACTGAATACTATTTGAAAATAAGTCACATTGTAAACAAATAACATTAAAGTTTGTTGTCATGACAAATCTCGGACATCTAGATGATACATTTGTATTAGACCTGAGATTGTAAAAAGTTAAGGCACAGCGAGAAGATAATCTAGGTACAACAAAATTTAATTTACCTAATAAGTAAATGCAGTGAATATTATTATTCAACAAATCATGGAGGAATATTGTGCTCCTTATTCTTCTTCTCAGTTCAAGTGTCGAAAAATCAAAAGTAGATGATGATAATTGATGGTCAAAACCTCTTCTAGGGAAGATATTGAAAGTTCTGAACCAGAGATATTTCGAATATTTACGTTGAATGCTCTCGATTAGTGTAATCTGGAATTTATACTGAGGGTTCCAGATGAGTGAAGCATATTCCAGTTTTGGTCTAACCAATGAATTGAATAATTTTTGTAGTACCTCTAAACTGTTGAAATATTTCGAATGCCTAAGTACAAACCCTAAAGTTCTATCAGCTTTAGCACACATATCACTTATATGTAGATTAAAAGTGAACTGATGATCATATAAAACCCCTAAATCTTTGACTGTAGTATTACGAGAAATGATTACTGAATCTGAAAGATAATCGAACAAAATATGATGGACTTTACGACTGAAGCTAACAAACAATACAACATTTACCAATATTTAGACTTAATTTATAGTTGGTGCACCATTCAAAAAATATTGTCTAGATCATATTGTAGTGCATAGTAGTCATATATGGTCTTTATTTCTAAAAATATTTTCAAGTCATCAGCAAAGATTAGTTTCAATCCGATCACGGTTTCAGCCAAATCATTAATAAATAACAGGAACAGTAGAGGACTAAAGTTTGAACCTTGAGGCACAACCGGATTTGGCAATGAATGAATTTGATCTTTGATCGCAATACAAGTGCGATCTATTGATGAGGTATGAGCAAAAGAAATCAACAATAGCTTCTCAATTATATCACGTATATGAATAAAACTTGAGTTGATTTCGCAACTTTCGTTGGAGAAATTGGAATTTTCGACAAAAATTTGAAAGGAAATCTGAAATATCCATTATCTTGAGAAGTTTGTGTTATCTATCAAAATTAAATCAACTCCTAGTACAACTGATTTTCAGTATGCAAAATATTCGAAATGTATGTTCTCAAATTTCTTGTTTTATCGGTAAAAATGGAATATCACAAAGTAACGGACAGAGCGCTATTCAAATTCTTCAAAATTATTGACACTGTGATATAACCTTGCTTTATACCTACTGACATTTGCTATCATATGAATTATTGACACTATTTAACTTTACTTCCATGATACCACAGAGCATATAATTAAACTGTATAAAGTAAGTATACTTCAATGCCATAGAGTAAACACATATTCTATGATAACCTGTGACGTCACATGATTGACGTGACTTGAATCTTAAGATCAGAATTCCATACACTTCTGCAGGTTATCTAAATATATGCGTGTCATATATATCCTCATAACAAAAAGAACATTTAATAAAATACTATTACTCCATTCAAACTGAAAGAGTTTCCTATTTTCACCAACTTAGAGCGATTTGCAAAATTTCAGATACGTACGACCAATACGAATGGCAGAATTGTCTCCACAGTGTCTCCACATACGCACGTACGCACCGGAAATTTTTTATCTATCATAATACTTCCTCTATATGTATAGTGAAGGACGTAACGAGATACAACATACAAAGGATGTTAATTATAATTTGTTCCAGAAACTCTTTCTAAGGGAGATACAGCGCTCCAAAGTTGAATTCAGAAAAAAATGTTCTTCCATTAAATTTTTGAGTAGAGCATCCTTTGTCGAAATAATTGAGTATTAGTTTTAGGTCCTATAAACTCGACAACCCAATTTTCGGACCAGTTGATGTCAAGGCATGGTCTCTCTCCGTTGTTGATCTCAACACCTTATTCTTCTTTTCATTTGTGTTTGCAATTTTTTGTCGAGTATTATATCAACAAATCTTATGACCAGGTATTCAACCTAAGTGTCTACTCTATTGTTTCTGGCCACGGAGTATCCTCTTATTTGTGAAGGTTAATATAGCCATATGATGTTTATAGATTCAACGCTCTGCAAAGTAAATGTAAAGACAAGGTACGTGTATTTATGAGTAGTCTTGTTAGAAATTCGTATGGATCCAAATGAAGATTTTTCAAGTTTGAAGAGCAACCATAAAATGTTCATGCAATCTATTCACTTATAAACTGGTTATGCAGTTCATAGAGAAGCCCTGGAATCTGTTCAGCGCCGCTTTTTGAAATACCCGTGCTTCAGGATAGACGGTTTCTATCCTCTCAGGGGCATTCCTAATTCTTTCCTGTCAGATAGATTCAATATGTCATCTTCTCGCAGAAATAATTATGTACTCCAGGTCAGTTTGTTCAAGTTGCTCAATAACCTAATTGACTGCTCCATGCTACAGGAAAGAGTCAATTTCCTAGTTCCTCGGCTGAACTTGCAGTTTGTAAATACTTTCTACCTCCAAACTCCTCGTACTAACATACTTAAATTATCTCCATTATTTTGTATGTGGCATGCCTATAACACCAATGACACTCATACTAAATATAATATTTTCAATTGTAGCCTAAAACATATTGCTCGTCTACTGCAATGAAACAATATTCATACTTTTCCAGCTCTTTCTTTTTTTTTTCTCTTTATACATTGCTGTAATCAATATTTTTGGCTATTTTCTTTCCCTTTTTGAGTTTGCCTCTTCTCGGACTTGAGTATCATTAGATTATTTAGATTTGATTTAGATAATGATTGTTAGTATATTAATTTTATTATGCATTGTCCTAATCTTTAATTGGGTTCATACCTGTTGATCACTGTAAGATTGAATAAATAAATGAATAAATAAATCAATAAATAACTACTGAATCTTCTAATCAGTAGGTGCGTATCAGTTACAGATAAACAAACAATTAGACGAAAATAGTACTACTTTTTGATGAAATGGACAGTTTTTATGATTTGCACTTTCTTGTTGCGTAAGCTAACGGTCATGTTCAGAGAACGTTTATAGAACGATTAAGCAAATAACGAAGGTTAATAGTATATAGAATTCAAATTTCGTGTTAATTTAGTCAAATTGCAAGGTCTAAATATCATTCAAAACTATGAACTGAAGAGTGAAGGAGCCGATAATAAATTGAAATCTGCATGTTATCCAAACCCCGTCTTCGCAATATATGACATACGCATCTTCTTAATCTGACTGATATGATTATTATATTGGAGAAAAACATCAGAGCTCCAGTTCGTTATATACCAATCAGAACAACGCCCAAATTATGCGCTTAGTGAGTAAATCAGTATCAACTTAAATTTCAAGTTGTTTCAGAGCAGTCACTCTATAATGACTTTATATACTTACACGGAATATGTCGTGACAACAATCTAAGCCTCGGGTAATTGAACGTTCGATAATTTTATACATTGTTCATTCCTATTTAACCGTCTATTATTAATCTATATTTAGACGTTGAATTTCGGCATTGCATTGAAGGAAATATTATGGTAAAATCAAATCGATTGAGCATAAAAATTATCCTATATTTTTCTTGTTCCAAAATCAGAAAATATAGATGTGAATTTGATACAATTGAAGTACTCCTATTAGAAATTAGAGTTAGAATTAGAATTTATTTCTACAATTTTGCTTAAATGTTATTATTGTTTCAAAATAAAATATGTATTTTTCTGTATATCAAGTACATTGATTTAAAATATTTTTACTTAATACTTCAATGATTTTTTGCTACCTAGATCAATTAACATCAATATTTATATGAGCAAGCTTGTGCATAAATGTTGTTGCTATTTTTGGAGTATATCTTCTAATTATGAGGTTGTACAATTATTTGGTTCTGTCTTAAATATGATACGTGATTAATGGATATCTGTGATGAAATGAGGTGATAATTAAATTATATGGAATATAGTTATATTAAATTCAATTGGATGTAATCGAATTGAATATGATTCTCATAAGGTTGAAGATAGCTTGAACATATTTATTATTCTATAAAAAACTAATCACCCTTATCCACTAAAAATACTATTACAGTACTGAGGACCTTTCGGCTACCAAGTACCATCATCAGAATAAACTAAACTATAAATCAAAATGTGCCTGTTTAAATACTATTTGGGGATGATAATGTAAACAAGGGGTTACCATTAGCTGGAGATAAATCGTAATTTAATAAAATTGCTTTGTTTGATAATACATTTCCATCAATTCTGAATTACCTAAATATTTACTGTACTGTCTTTTGAAAGTGATAAACTTTTTTGAGAAATGGACCTGTATTCCAAATATGTTCGGCTAACGCTGATTTTCCACCATTATTTTTCTTTGTTTGGCCAAAATGTTCCTTCAGCAAATAGCATTGGCCAATTGTTACGACAAATCTTTGATCAATAATTTACTTAGCTTTACCTTCAAATACTTCAATAAAATTCAAAAGTTTCACTCACCATCCTTCTGTAATTAATAAATTCTATAATTTATTTTCGAAATAAGAATAAGATTCTTGACCCATTATGAATTATATATAAAAATTCTCGGGAAATAGGTCACAATAACACTTTGTTTTAAATATTCGTCTTTACGTACGTTTCGGTCTCACGACCATCATCAGAAGACTCACTATGTCTAAAAAGGGGGTTTATTAAGACTAATTATAGCACAAGCGTCCAAATCGCACAATTTAACTTCAATCAAAAGAACCCACGCCGTCGAAACGAACAGAACTACGAATAATCGAAGTTGTATCGTCAGAATTAAAGTATAAAAAATTTTTTTTTTGTAGTAAGAATCCGCTATTCAGTAATATTATTAAAATATATGAGTGCATATTGATTGGTATTCTCACAACAAATGAGAAGAACGAAGTTATTTGTCAAGTATCTACTTTCGAAACCAGATGTGTAGGATTTATGACTAGGTACTTAAGAAAGGTTTCAGACCTGTACTGGGAAATTACTATTACGAATTCTTCCTAAAAACATTTTCAACACTTATAAAGACGCATGTAAGAATTTGCAAGAGATTACTTAATCAAATTAGTATAAATATGACTTAGATTTTGTGTGTCTACCCTATGATTTACAGATTTGGGGTCCCGTTTTATGTGAATCATCTCCAGGATAGATCTTTTATAATAATTGGTTTCCTTAGTTAAGATATTAACATTTTTGTAATCAAATTGATGGTTATAATCAAAGCAATGCTTAGCAAGGGCGGTGGAATTTTCTAAGTTGTTATTTCTTGTGCTATATTTATGGCCGTACATTCTTTTTTGTAAATATTGTTTAGAGATTCCAGTATAGGTTCCATCACAATCTAAACAATTCAATTTATACACTGTGTGGGTTTGTTTATCTTTGGGTATTAAAGGTTTTAGATTTGAGAAATATTTCCCAACACAGTTAGTAGGTTTATGCGCAACATTTATATCATACTTTTTCAAACATTTTTTGATTTTCTCTGAGGTCTCCGGAATGTAAGGTAGAGTTATAAAATTGTCTGTATTACCTTTTATGTTATTTTTATTAGTATGGTATTTTATTAGTATGATATAAATGTTGCGCATAAACCTACTAACTGTGTTGGGAAATATTTCTCAAATCTAAAACCTTTAATACCCAAAGATAAACAAACCCACACAGTGTATAAATTGAATTGTTTAGATTGTGATGGAACCTATACTGGAATCTCTAAACAATATTTACAAAAAAGAATGTACGGCCATAAATATAGCACAAGAAATAACAACTTAGAAAATTCCACCGCCCTTGCTAAGCATTGCTTTGATTATAACGATCAATTTGATTACAAAAATGTTAATATCTTAACAAAGGAAACCAATTATTATAAAAGATCTATCCTGGAGATGATTCACATAAAACGGGACCGCAAATCTGTAAATCATAGGGTAGTCACACAAAATCTAAGTCATATTTATACTAATTTGATTAAGTAATCTCTTGCAAATTCTTACATGCGTCTTTATGAGTGTTGAAAATGTTTTTAGGAAGAATTCGTAATAGTAATTTCCCAGTACAGGTCTGAAACCTTTCTTAAGTACCTAGTCATAAATCCTACACATCTGGTTTCGAAAGTAGATACTTGACAAATAACTTCGTTTTTCTCATTTGTTGTGAGAATACCAATCAATATGCACTCATATATTTTAATAATATTACTGAATAGCGGATTCTTACTACAAAAAAAAATTTTTTATACTTTAATTCTGACGATACAACTTCGATTATTCGTAGTTCTGTTCGTTTCGACGGCGTGGGCTCTTTTGATTGAAGTTAAATTGTGCGATTTGGACGCTTGTGCTATAACTAGTTTTAATAAACCCTCTTTTTAGACATAGTGAGTCTTCTGATGATGGTCGTGAGACCGAAACGTACGTAAAGACGAATATTTAAAACAAAATGTTATTGTGACCTATTTCCCGAGAATTTTTATATATAATAATTTATTTTCTAAATTTGCAATACAACCAGTTTATAGATGTAAGAACGAGCTAAAAAACCGTTTAGGCAACATCTTTGATAATGTTTCCGACTTCTTACAAAATTCAAAATGCTACGTGAGTCAAACTAGAAGGAACATTTTAACTTGATTTAAGAAACATGTTATATATAAAAAAAAATAATGGTGAAAAATCAGCATTAGCCGAATATATTTTGGATATAGGTCACACCAGTTCTCGAGAAATCTTATCACTTTTAAAACACAGTACAGACAAATATCTAGGTAATTTAGAATTGATGAAACGAAAAAGCAATTTATTAAATTCCGATTTATCTCCAGCTGAGGGTAAGCCCTTGTTTATATTATCATCGCCAAATAGTATTTAAACAAGCACATTTTGATTCATAATTTAGTTTACTCTCATGATGGCTACTTACTAGCCTAAACGTCCTCAGTACTTTAACAGTATTTTTCGGGGATAAGGGTGATTAAGGGTGAACTGTTAACTATATTATTTGAATTTTCAATATAGAGTGCAATTATATGTATTTTAAATGTGAAGATGAATTGACACGGTCGGTGAAGAAACATGATTTATATAAGAAATTAAGTGAGAGTCTTAGCGATTAGTTCATAGTATAGTTACGGTAGCTATTGTAAAATTGGTGTTATCAAATAAGTTATTTAACCATTTTTTAAAATTTTTTATTTTAAATATTCCTTAACGATGTTTGTAATCCATTGTGAAATCTTGGTTCTAAAAAGGGTTGTTTTGTCTCCGTTGTTGTTACGTGATATGAATGTTATTTATAGTTTTCGAAAGTATTTAGTGAAATTGATTTTGTATACCACTGTTTAATATTGCAACTTTGCCGTGGGAAAAGACTTTAGGGATTATTTCATTGCACCGATTGTACATGATCATTGTAAATTACGAAAGTTTTTATTTAATAATTTTCTTATTTTTTTGTTAGTTCAATCACATTTATTTTATTAAGTAATATTTACTACGATAATCACAACGCGTGAACCAGTTTCCAATTTATTCTTGAGTTATATACAGGTTGAGTTTAAAACATCGGTGTAATGGGAGTCAATAAATGCGATAAAGATTCGATAAAGATAAACATAAGATGAGCGTGATTTATAGATTCATAACGCGCCTGTTATCAGTTTCTTAGCTAGCGATAACTAGACGAAGCACTCGATTTGATTGATTCATTTCAATTGAAGCGTTTGTGGTAAGCATATATAATATTCTAAACAAGCTACTAGACCTGGAAGAGAAGATAAAAATAAAAGAATCATGGTAGAAATTCAAGTCAGGAAATTGTGAACAATTTATTTATTTTCGTTTAATAATTTCTGGCCGACCTGCGCACATATAAATATCATGATGGAACTTGCAATGAATGACTTTAGTTTTACATCGTTGCTGCTACGCTTTTTCTATTATTCAACTGATTCTTATCACTCAATGTTTAGATTTATTGATTTTGCGAAGGCTAAATTTTCAACAAATTATTGTTTCTATAGATGCAAAAGAGCTTTGGTAGGAATAATAGTAACAATAAGCATTCGATTTGAATAAAACGTGGTTCTGCAATAAGCGAATTGCGCTTGTAGATGTTAGTAGTTGCACGACACATTAAAATCATTCTGCACAATAGATTATGCATTTCAACGATAGTCGTGTACGAAAGTGTGAAGACACACCTTATTACCTGGAATTTCTATAAAGTATTTGGTTACAGATGATTAAACATTAAGTTGTATAAAAAATCTCAAAGTCCCTTATGAAACGTTACCGCGTTACCCGTAAGCTTAGAAAGTCAATGTCTACTCTTCTTATAGAGCAAGAGATAAAAGACTACCGTTTATAAGTATATATATATAGTAGACTTCGGCGGACCTAGTTCGTTTTGTACATGTCAAACAGTAAAATGAACTGGTATTTGCATCTTTATTACTCTCTGGGAAGTTTGACGAGCAAAACGAGATAGAAACTATCCATGCGGGAATATTTGGTCGTATAAAATACAGAATGCCACACACGGAGCTGCCAGGCTGAGATGTCTTCATCAAGGAACTATTTATGACGTCATCCCAACAAGCAAGACAGTCTGGTAAGCTTAGAGGTGAACAAAGATAAAAGGCTGTACATATGGCAAAGTGCTCTTTTACATTCAGTAATTTACGTTTTAAATATAACTATTATGAAGGATCTACCATTAAAATACTTCATCAAATTCACGAACATGATAATTTAGTTACTGCAGAAGAAACGCTTTTCAACTCTTCAATTTCTTATTTGAAAATGATTCACCGTACGAAATAAATATATACCTGGGCGCTTATTAGAACATTAAGCAGGGTCACCAACCTTGCTCTTTTATAGTTTTATAAATGACAGCAGTTACCGTTTTATCAAAATAATTTAGTCATTATATCGCCTTCCTCACTGTTTTATGTGTTTTCTAAATTGACCATGGGTATTATGCATCGCACTGGAGAGTTGAAAAATTGAATTGAATTGTTTACCGTGAAGATTGAAAATTTGAGGAAATCAGTTTTGAGGTTGTTTATTTCGAGAAGTTGAATTCACAATAATGTCGTAGATATTGATTTCATAGATGTTTCTATTATTGTGTAAGTAGAAACTTATCATTTCACTATCACAAATGCTGATTGGAAATTAATTCATCCTATTCTATTGTTAGTCGTGCTTAACCATTGATGAAATATGAATGAATTCATACGTAGAGTATATTAGATGCAAGTTTTTGATCCATCTTATCGACAAGATCAAGGCATACCTGACCCAAGTTGATAGAAGGGATATTATACTTTCGGAGGCTTGGTTATTATTATTATCATTAATATGGGGGGAGGGAGACCGCTGAGGTTCTTTTATGCTATTTGCAACCCATTCCATCTATTGGAGCGATCTGCACTCAAATCAAGAGTGTTCACCAAGCTCCAGAGGTGGAAGGGAGCGGTTCCCAATCAAGAATCTTCACCAAGCTCCCGAAGTGAACGAACAACCTATCCAACACCAACACCCAGTCAAGACCGGGTATCTGGATAAATGGTTAGTATCTTGGAGGGGTTTAGCAGCGTCGCCGTTTCTAGTTTATGGATGTCATCAGTACTCAGTGTCGCATAACTCTACGCAGTGTGCTCTGCGTCTTGGGGCATCAGAGTTACGCATCTCCTCAAAATGTTTATAGTCGTTTTGTCTCTTTGTTTGCACCACCCGCACAATGGTGAATCACTCAGATTTATATTGTGAAGGTGGTAGTTGAAACCCTTAGTATCTGTGTCAGTAATTTGGCATTAGTTTCAACCATATTCATCACTTGCACCGACCAGTCTTCTCTAATGTGATAGCAAAAGAGTACTTTAGACCAGGGGTATTCAAACTTTCCAGCCTTAGGGTCATACTGTTTACTGCAGTAAGTTCCAATGGCCAAACCCGTTTTAATTTTCCTGCCATTATCTATATTTTCTCAGACTATTCGCCGAGTACGCGTCCTGAAAGAGCATACGCTTGATGAATTCTCTAGTTCAAGTACTATTGCTAACAGAAAGCGCTACTAGCTCGTTGTTCTGGTGTATTCCACTCACTTCCAGATGGCAGTAATTGGAGAATAAAGAGGTTAGTGGCGCGACCGCGAGTCAGTCTGCCTAGGGAATGAAAAGGAAGCGAAACTGTGTTGAGAATAAAGTAGTAACTCCTAAAAACGTGTTTGTGCGTGTTTAAAAGACATCTTCGTAACAGCATTTTGATTTGACTTTTTGCATATGTGTGATTTACTAGTACGGAAAAAAAGCGAAAAGTGGACAGTGAATACAAAACATTCAAAGATCAATATTTCGTGATTGAGTCCAAAAAGAAGACACTATGTTTGATTTACAATGAAACCATAGCCGTTCTAAACTAAACATTTCCAAAATTACTCAAAATATACAGGAAGTTTGCAAACGGAAAAATTTGAAGCTTTGAATCGCATATTCAAATCGCATCAATCTTTGTCTACGAAACTCAATATTGAACAAGAGGCTGCAGCTCGTGCCAGCTTTTGCGTGGCTCTTGAAATTGCGAAACGTGGAAAACCATTCTCCTATAGAGAAAGTATCAAAGAATGCGTAATTGCAGTATCCGAAGAAATATGCCCCGAAAAACTAAACTTATTTAAAACTGTCTGTGAGCAAACACCGTGACTCGAAGGGTAGAAGACATCGCAGAAAATATATCATCTCAACTGTCTGACAAAAATGGACATCTTGAGTGGTTTTCTCTGGCCTAGGATGAGTCAACGGATGTGTCAGATTTCAAAGGTATGAAGTGTATGGAAAACTTTTTGATATTGATATATAGTATTCACGACACGACTACTGGGGAAGATGTTTCTAAGGGAGTTCAAAATGCCATTAATAAAAATAGCCTTCCATGGAAAAACTTGAAATCTATTACTACTGAAGGAGGCAAAAACATGTGTGGTAAAAATAAAGGAGTAACTGCTCCTGTGTCAAAGGCTGTAGAAAATGATGGTGTTCAAAACCGATTAGTCTTACATTGTCTGAAGTTCTAAAACCAGTCATATCAGTTGTTAATTTCATCAGATTCACTCGACTACCGAATCACCGAAAATTCCGCGAGTTTATTGAAGAGATTGGATATAATTACTTACTACTACTACTTCTACTACTATTTACTTTCTTACAATACAAAAGTAGCACCTAAACTTGATCCCCAACTACAAACTATTGTCAATGGAAAATAACAATTACATAAGACTCATTGGTATTTTATATGTTATAATGCTTCTGTGTTATATGTTTATGTGTTTCTATGTTATAGTGTTAGTGGGATTCATTTCAATTATTTGTTAGTTATTATGCTCAAGTTAAATTTTCTGCGTATTATACTTGTCATTAAGCTTTACCTAGCAAGTAAATAGAACCGAGCTATCATCATACTGTACCTTTTTATCCAACTTATCACAACAACAATAACAACAGTAAGAAATTAGCTGTCGGGGGCCGGATTGATGACACTGATGGCGGACCGGATTTGGCCCGCGGGTCGCAGTTTGGAGACCCCTGCTTTAGACTGTCTGCAACTTGTTGTCACCGTTTCGAGTGTTGTGGTCTGATTCAGCAGTGGATTGTCTCCTCGAGATACCCACCGCTGGTTAGGCCTTGAGCTTGATTAAAAAAATATGAGATTGGGTACGTATAATAGTTTTGATTCAACGTAGAAAGGAAGTTGCACCTTTAGTTCTTCGATTTTTATGTAAAATCTCATCCTGATCAGACTTTTCCTTGCTGAAAAGGATACACAATATGATGATGTTTGAACAATATTGACTCACCAACAACTTCATAATGAACGTTCGGAAATCTTAGGATATAATGATTTTACGAGAATAATACCAAATGAACCAAGAGTCTAAATAGAATGAATATACAAACGGAGAGAAGACATTTTCACATATTTGTTGCTCAAATGAAGTCTGTAGAGCTCACATTATAAAATACTAGGACACGGGTAGTTGTATTCTTGTCTAATTTGGAAAAAATTAAATAATCAACCAGTCAATTGCTAATTAAGTGTTTGTTTTTAATTTGATTGAGACCACTAATGAGATGTTGATGTGAAACTCTTATTCAATGATTGGTCTCAACATTAAAGTCGATACTAATTATGAATTGAATTCAATTTCAAAGAAATTATGAATAATTTGACTCTTCAATAAAATGACGTACACGATGCCTTAAAAACGTTAATTTTGAATAATTTGATGGTGAAGCTTAAAAAAATTTGTCTTTGATCTTGGAATAAGAAATATGTTCTCATATATGCACTCTTACATGAGGAATACGTAAGTACACCGGACATTAGGTTTCCATTTATCGATATTTACAAAAGTCGAACAACTATTCTTGAATTCAGTTGAAGCGTCTGCATTTGACAGCTTGAACCAACCATTCTGTATATTGAACATTATACAACTGAGAATTTGATGGAAAATTTTTTGGACAATAAAAACAAGTGATTCAGATATGTAATCTGTCTTCAACATACAACTCGTAATAAAGATGAGATTCACACCGAAAACCATTAATTTTTTTTACAAGAGCATTTTTATGCAATGTTAACATTCTTGATCATTAGGAAGATTCGTTACTTTCATTGGAAACATGGAAAGAATCCCTGAAAAATTATGTGACAAAATCTTTCTTGTCCAAAATCTGATGTAGGTCAGCTGGGCAAACGGTTCCTTAGGATAAGGTATTTTAGAAATATACCTATAATTCATGGGTGAACTGGGCAAATTTGATGCAGTATTTCGCCATGGGGATTCAGTTTAATGTTTCCTTATTACAGACTTTTGAGAGAAAATTCAAATCCACCATGTAACATTCATTAGAAAGCACAAATCACTTGTAAACTCTCGTTTCGGTTTGTATACTTCCAAGGATAATGTCGAGACATGATGTGCTGAGCGACGTTGCAAATGTAAAACCAACATCAATTAAGAAGAAATATTTATATTTAGAGAAGGATTAAGGCCCAAACAATCACACTTTTTAGGCTATTAGATAAAATATTGAGCAGGAAGCTACCAATGACTACAACAAGGAGGCCGTTGAAATTAATTCGTAGGAGAATAATGATTTCCCCTGTATGAAGAAAGGAACTTGGTGATGGTTAAATAAGCTGTATTCGAAAAAAAAAATTCACCGGAGTCGACGTGTATGTATATTATGCTGTAGAATCAGTTAGAGTAAAAGCAAACCGAATTCTTCACTTTTTAATAACTGTGAATTGAATATTTGTTCTTGGAACTTTTTATTACAAACTACATAAAATATTTATCATTTTAATATGTTTTTTGTATTTATTTTGTGCAAAATTTTTCATTAATGTTTCATACATTGTTATTATTATCATTAGCTGTTAAAGTATATTTTTTGTTTTTATTTTGTTTCATATCATAAAAATATTCCATGTTTAATATCACATGAAGCACGTCATATTCCTAATATTTGACGTTAGAACAAATTTTCAATTTTAATTTTGTTTCTAGTCTTATAAAATATTTCGTTCTTATCTAATATTATTAGTCGCTAAATTTTATAAATTGTTGTGCGACATGACGTTGAAAAAATTTTTTGTTTTATACTTAGTTACCTACTTCTTTGATTTGTGTTATTCATAAGCTCATAAAAAATTCAATTCATAAACTCATAAGAAATAAATAATAAATAATGAATGAAAATCTTGAAAATAGAGCTAGGGTAGCTGCAGGAGTGTTACCCATACTGTGCTAATATCTAAGCCGAGTTACAAATTTGGCCCAGCTAACCTCCATTCAAAAATTATCATTTTCCTGTTTTGACCAGCTAACCAATACATTTTTTATCAAATTGATTATTCCTCCAAGTTGACAAACTCCGCCAAAATCGACCGATAAAACATTTCAAACATCTATATAATAGGCCCTTTAATTTTTCTATTTCCAAAATGGAACACATGTGATATTTTCAATTATATTAACATACAACTTGAGCAAATACTCGTAGATTACCCGAAGAAGAAATAAAAATGATGATCTCATGGATGAGTTTATAATCATGCTTACCTTAAATACAATTCATGATGATGTTAAGATGTATGTTATTCTTTGGTCATATTCTTGACGGGGTATTTATGAAAATATTCGAAATAAATTATTTTTAAAACTTCACGCCATTTTTCCATGAAGCAATTACGCTCAGTGGTAATTAATTTCTTCTATTTCCTTTAAAGTTCAACTTCTTTGTTGGTCGGAGCCAAATTATTTTTCAACTTACGTTTCCCGAAATCGCTATAATGACTGTCAAAAAATATTATCTTCTGCTGCTGCTCATTATGTTTCCACTCCGCATGAAGAAATACTTATATGAATTGGTATTGAAGTTTTTTATAAGTTTTGCAGCTCTTTGTTAAAAGTGGTAGATCTTGAGGTTATTTATTAATTCGATGATAAAACATGATTATTGGAAGATTTCTGTTAACTTCTAGCGAGAACATATTTCACTTAACAGAACTTATTATATACGATTTACTCGAGCATATTATGCTCCGTAATGACCGACCGATCAGGATTGTATGTTATAAATTGAGTTTCTCATCGTATGAACGTCTACAATAGAACCTTATTAAAGTGGATAATTAATACCGTCAACTCTGTAAGAAATCAAGAAACTTGAACGAACAAAAACAGCTTTGTCACCTGTATGTTAAAGTATCCAATTTCAAAAAAGATACATCTGCCGAATTTTAGTAACTCGACATGACAGGTTCAACAGATTTTAGTCCCAAGCGTGTGGTTTATTTATGTCAAGTTTAACATATTCGATGTAAGATATCTCGCCAGTTCGAAATATTGTTCATCCAAAATATATCTCTATTTCGAGCAACAGTTTCATATTACTATAACTATACATAACAAATGATGAGCTCCGGTATACATATCAGGCTCCGACAACATATTGTCTATCCGTCAAGCAGTTAAGACAAAAGCTATTTTGACATCTGAATATAGTTCTAATATGGCAAACACCCTTTACCACTTTGGATTTTTCAAGTCTTATGCGTATTTCGCCAGCAACGCTAGCATCATCTGAGATCTTAGATATGATTACTGCTAATGCTCTACTTACTTTAATCCGTAAACAGTTCACAGTAAAATTTGTTTTACTAAGGATTATACGAGTAAGTATCAAGGTATAAACACTCCCTTTTCCTCTCTACATCTCTGTAATATCAATACTAGTAAGTAACAATTTTAATAATATACGAAACATTCTAAAAACTGGTTACTAGGCAATAATATACCAGATAAAAAAACTACAGAATATTTGATGTTAACCTCACTTTGCATGAAACAAAATGTTTTTGCCTTCAAAAATTATGCATACGGGGACAAGGTGAAAAGTCCCTGAAAAATAAAGCAGATGGCGCCACAATTGAAAATCCCATGTGACATTTGCGATGTACCATATACAGGATGTCCCAGGTTTTAGTAGCAGAACTTCAACAGTCGATAGGAAATTCGATTTTGAGAAAAAAAGTTCCTATTAACATATATGCACAGACGCTTAGTTTTTGAGATACGTGGTGTTGAAATTGAAAAAAAAAATTGTTTTTTGCAAATATCTCCGGAACCGTTCATCGTACAGAAACCATCTCTTGCGAACATTTTCTACTCATAGTAAGCTATGTTCTTTGCGATAAAAAATTTTTTTCTAGTCATAATTGGTGAAGATTTTGAAGGGGTAGTGGATGTTTTTCTCTCCAACTTCTACGCCACTGGAAAAAATACGGTTTTGAGACGACCATTTGAACTGCCAATATTTTCTATACAAAAAAGGTTCCCCTGGTTATAAGCTTTAAATTCGACCGTTTTCGAGAAAAATCAACTTTTATGTTGAAAAACATGGTCAATTTTTTGGTTTTGTTACTTGTTATAACGTTTGAATAAATGTTGTTTAATTAGTAAGAATTGACCATGTTTTTCAACATGAAAGTTGATTTTTCTCGAAAACGGTCGAATCATCAGCGGTTTAAATGGTCGTCTCAAAACTGCACTTTTTCCAGTGGCGTAGAAGTTGGGGAGAAAAACACCCACTACCCCTTCGAAATCTTCACTAATTATGACTAAAAAAAAAATTTTTATCACACAGAACATAGTTTACTATGAGTAGAAAATGCTCGCGAAAGCTGTTCTCTATACAATAAACGGTTCCGGAGATATTCGCAAAAAACGACATTTTTTTTTCAATTTCAACACCCTGTATCTCAAAAACTAAGCGTCTGTGCATATATGTTAATGAGAACTTTTTTTCTCAAAATCAAATTTTCTATCGACTGTTGAAGTTCTGCTACTAAAACCTGGGACACCCTGTATAACTAGAACGCATTAACAATTTCAGTTTTATTTTGATACCCATCGAAAACAAGCAACCTTGAAGAAATTCGTAAACATGGGAAGTGAATGTCACCTCTTGATTAAAAATTATTTCTTGCGTGGAAAAAACATTGCGCAAGCCAAAGCATCAAATATATAACATTCAATGACAATTTTATGAAAATTGTTATTTAGGCCAAACAAGGATAAATATTTCTGGTAGATAGAAAGAACATCTTTTGCATGTTAGATAATATAACAACCTAGAAAAGTGAAGGTATAGCTAGCCATGTTTGTTAATCGTGTTTTGAAACCGAATTCCAGTAGTTTCGTGAAATATCTGGGAGCCATTCATAATAATATCTACCGAAATGAAGATAAATTGATGAATCAATTCTTCTACCAACGTATACATATACGTTTAAAGATTATTAAGGCAGACACCCTTCCCCTTATCTTCTGAATATGGCAAGTGCTAATCGTAGTTTCCTGAACAAATATCCTGATTCCCATGTATCGGAGCTTAGGCCCTCCAAACTTTTCCAGAATATTCTTCAACATGTAATTAAATAACTATATAATAATAATATGAAAAATTTCAAACGCCTATTTTTAAATTAATAATAATAACTGAAAAGTGCAGACTATAACACCAAAGAGGAAACAGCTTTACAGAAAAATGGTACTGAAATGATGGAAGCAAAGCTGAGGAAGTTTCTTCCTCCTCCGAGAAAACTTGATTGATTTTTGATCTGATTCAATTTAGTCAAGGAAAATTCCTGTATCTAATACCTATTAGCTCTGTTATTGAAGTCGTCAACTTTACTTTGAAAATAGCTTCTATTTATTCATGCGGTATATGATACCAGTCTTCATCTATCACAAAGTAAACAAACGTAACTTATGTCAGTAATAATATTTTATACATTAAAGTGGCATCCAATTAGTAGTTCTTTTGCTGTTTTATCCAAATAAAGGTGCCGGGTCTTCTTAGTTTTTTCAGCACTTAATAGACATTCATCTAACAAGTGTCACATTTGTCAGACAGTTGGTTACTGTACCCCTAATAAAGGAAATAACATACGGATCAATGCTGCAAAGTGATTTTAGTCTGAATTCGAAGTCATAATGACAACTGAAAAGAAATCTACTGAATTGAATGTAATATTAACCAGAATATTCGAACGAGCTCAGAATAAGATTAATTAAAATCCTTGAAGAAGTCATCATGCATAAAAGAAATTATCCAACCTGCAATCAGCCTTAAATGGGTTCACGAGAAATTAATTCATCAAGTTATCTTACTTACTTTCTTACTTAGCTCAGTTATTTATATATGTTAGTCTTAAATATGAAAATCTAACAGTTAAAGGTAAAATAAGACTTCATTCCTATGTTCATATACGTCGAATTCATCAAAATGAATTATTATATTCCAATTTAACAGTGCAGTTTGATAAAAATGAATGTTTGAAGAAAGAAGGCTGAAACCTAGACACGTCAGATATATCTATATATTCCTTTTGTCAAGTTATATACATACTTAATGAAATTATGATGATCCAAAACTAGTGCTATTAGATAGAACAATAAAATCGCTTTAATTAATTTGTCAGGGTCTGTTTTATGAATTAAGTGTAGACTGTTTTAGCTCTTAACAGTGTCGTATAAATTATTATGGGTAGTTTAGTTATAAAAGCGTATCATAAAATATTATTTGGGTAACAATAAAACCGTGACATTTACAGATGAAACTGAAATACAATCTATATACTACAAAATAGCCGTACCATAAATTTAATTGGAGTTCTAATTAAGGGGTATATAAATCACCACCTTTTATGGAAATAAAACACGGACAGGAATAGAGGCCACTACAACACCCAATAGCTGCCGTAATTTTACTCCCCATTGGAGATACTATTATCAATTATTAGGAAAGATTAATTTCTTGGGAAGTATGTCATTCATTTAGATGATTTGAACCGGTCGACAAAGCTAAAGTGGATATTAGCGGCCAAATTCAACTATCCAAAGCATCATTGTTATCTGCCATACAATCTTTCAAGTGGAAATGCAACCTACCGGAATATCTTCAGAAACACTCAATGATAAGATGATAATAGGTTTGATCCAACATCAATAATTTCCTGTAATATTATTAGAACGCAAGCGCAGTAATACTATATCCTTGCAACAATAGGTATGTATTTATCTGTTCAGAATTCAAATTTACTACTGGTCCATCGTTCCAATAATTTTGAGTGTCAGTAAAATTACTCGAACGATTTTTTTTCTATCCTTTGACTAGAAACGAGGAAAAATTATACTGTCCGAAGAATATCCTGTGAACCAGCGGTGGAATGTTTGGAGAGAAGATAGGCATAGGATTTTTTCTTAAAGGTTTGTAGGTTATTTCCAAAACTTCGTCGTTCAATAGAAAAATTGAAAATGAAGGGGTGACTAGCTTGGGCTCGTCTAGTCCGTGTACCAGGAATATCTCACGGAGTCGTGGAGGAATAACAGACGAGATTTTTGATGAACACCGACTATGGAAATGTCTATAGAAGAAGGAGAGATCGACCAACTTTCTACGATGTTCTACAGAGGTCAATGAATTTGTAAAGGTGGCACCATCAATCAGACGAATAGTTCTCTTCAGGATAGAATCCAAGAGCTTCAGCGTATGTTTGGGAAGAAAGAACCAATAGTTCTGAAAGTTGACACGCATGCTCAATACCACAATACTTCAGGTCATTAGAGACGCCACGTTACACTAATCAACGAAATTTATTTTGAATTGTGATGTTCCATTGACCTTTTGAGTGCCTTCTTTTAAATGATTTTGGATACTACAAAAAAATTCTCAACATTGAAAACCGTAAAAAACGTGACTTTTATTGCATCTCAAATCATTCATTATCCCATAATACATGTACGGTACATAGTAATGAGAAATTAACAAATGTTTGAGAAGTAATTAATCACTATTTAACCACGTTCTTCAATATATTTTTCGAAAGAAAATTCGGTACTTTTTATATCATTATGACAATAGTGTTTTTCTGCGTTCTTTAGTAGACTTGACACAAAGTGTGCCAGTTGAGTCTTTGCAAGTGATTTTCTTGGCGTTCAACTTCAGTTTCCAAAAGAAAACTAAGTAGTTTTTATATCATTATGACAATAGTTTTTTTTTGCGTTCTTCAGTAGGCTTGACACAAAATGTGCCAGTTGCGTCTTTGCAAGTGGTTTCTTGGCGTTCAACTTCATTTTCCAAAAGAAAACTCAGTACTCTTTATATCATTATGACAATAGTGTTTTTTTGTTTATTTTGTATTGTGATGTTCCATTGACCTTTTGAGTGCCTCCTTTTAAATGATTTTAGATACTAAAAAAAAATTCTCAACATTGAAAAACGTAAAAAACGTGACTTTTATTGCATCTCAAATCATTCATTATCCCATAATACATGTACGGTACATAGTAATGAGAAATTAACAAATGTTTGAGAAGTAATTAATCACTATTCAACCACGTTCTTCAATATTGCAAAATGTTCTCAGGCAAATTCAAATTATGTAAAATAAAACACAGTTATGTATGAATAAATCTATTATAATTCGAGTGATAATTAAACATTCATATCAATTTCAATGAATAATATGGTGATCCTAAATGTCCAAAGCTGACAACTACATCAATTTGCCAAAACATATTTCATGTTGCAGTTTTTTTTAATTCAGTTGTCAAATTTCTAAATAGCAAAAAAGAGTTTTGCCTGGGGAAACATATTTTGCACAATTAATGTTACATGTAACATCCTTTTGCTTCAAGAATTTTGGATCTCTCTAAAAAATATTTCAGCTTACACCATCTGATGCAGAATACAGAGGATTTAAATTTCTATAGGTAAGCAGATCCAAACACTTCTCAAAGCCTTCCAACTTCAAATCTGATTAAGTACAGTAACTTTACTGGTGTTATTCACGCAAGCTCCTTTCCTAGTTCAATTACTTATGATGAAATATAACGGAATTCGTTACATTTAGAAAGAAAGAAAGCTCTTTCCCTCACAAAACAAAAAGTCAAACGGATGCCTCCAGTTGCTGCCTCAACAATCTGAGTATTGTCGAGAAAGGAATAACACCTTGTATGAAAGAACAAAAAACAGAGTTTTCATTCGGAAGCGTTCGGTTGAGGATGTAATATTACGAGGGCAAGGAAAAAAGTCCCCTGAAAAATATAACAGATGGCGCTACAATCGAAAATCTCGTGAGACATTTGTGATGTACCATCTGTAACTAGAACGCATTGAAATTTTCAAACTGATATCTCATTCAGTTCTGTGTTGGCACCCATCGAAAGCAAGCAACCTTGAAAATTTTTGTAAACATGGAAAAAAATGAATTTCACGATTAGAGCCACCAATAATCGAAATTGTACCATTTGGATTATTCGTGTTCTTTTCGGCGACGTGGGCATAATAAGTCTTCTAATGATGATCGTGGTGAGACCGAAACGTACGTAAAGACGAAAATATAAAACATAAATGTTAATGTGAACTAGTTCCCGAGAACACAAAATGTGCCAGTTGCGTCTTTGCAAGTGATTTTCTTGACGTTCAACTTCAGTTTTTCAAAAGAAAATTTAGTACTTTTTATATCATTATGACAATAGTGCTTTTTTGCGTTCTTTAGTAGACTTGACACAAAATGTGCCAGTTGCGTCTTTGCAAGTGGTTTTCTTGGCGTTCAACTTCCGTTTCCAAAATAAAACTCAGTACTTTTTATATCATCATGACAATAATGTTTTTTGTTATAAATATATATCCCGAACAGCAGAAGAATCCGAAATCAATATTTCAAATTTTACAAAGTAAAATTCATAACCATAGCTACTTCATACTAAGGTTACTTACAATAAATCAATTGCTCTGTGATATCATGAAAGTATACGTAGTCCTTTATATCAATGATTTTGACAGTTCACCTGACAGTGAAATATTTTAATATCATAATTATAAATGAACTTTCAATGTCATGACATATAGTTTAATTCTTTAGCTTTAATTTATTATATGTTTGTTGATAATAAAACTACTGTATATATTATATTATGATTGTAATCATACATTTGACATGCAGAATTGTCTGAAAGAAAAAAATTGTCCAAACAAAAGGAGGCTGAGGAGAATTAGTGATCTATAGATCTCAGTTAATATTAAATATGTTGGACAGTTTTTTCATGATACAGTATGGAAAGAATGATATGTTACCACAGGAATTGATTATGTTATATTGAATAAGTATAAACAGTTGAAAGGTATCAAAACAATGAAGCTATTACAGTTTTTCACTTCAATGTACTATGTAATATGACCTTGCAGATCGCATCATTCAATTCAGAACGAAATAAAGGATCTAGGGAAAGAATAGTCAAACGTTTTTCTAGTTACATTCTCAAAATAGTAGACAACTTCAAATCACAAAGTACCAATTAAAAGAAGTAGAACGAAGTTCAGTCAACAAAAACATCTACAAAAGAATTAACCTGAAACTTTTACGTATTAAAAAACCAGTCAAACAATCATTAAAGCTTATGTTTAAACAAAAAGGTCCCATTAGGCCGACGTTTATCTAATATTTGTCCACGGTTATGTCTAAGATACCGTGTTCGGATCGACTGCGCGAGTGACGAAGATAGACAATTAGCACTTACAATAAGCGCGAAAAGGATATCAGGGGCCACACAACTCGAAAGGCCGACCACCAATTAAGGATGTAAAGCACATTAATTTGCCGATGGACCTCCTGTATGTGTAAACTAGCTCAACATTCCACCACACATCATCATATTTCCCTTTCTCTCGAGGAATGCCTACCCGAGAAGAACAGACCGAGAGAGAAGTTGTTCGTAATGTAAATTTTCTCAAATCAGATAAGATACGGAAAGAGTTGAATTTCGGTAATTTCTTTATTTTTCGTTCGATTAAAGAACCCAGTTCATTTAATTTGGCAAATTTAAATATAGAAAAAGATTGAAAGAGACAGATTAGAGACACACGTTAATGAAACGATTGAATTCATTTATTTAAGCTACGGGGAACGATAGAATTATACACTTCGAAAACACTTGCGACCAAAAATATTTGAATTAGTATAATCTATTCCCTATTGCTGAAGATGAAGTTTTTTCAAAATTTTCACAACATGGAAAGAACTTGTTAGACAAGTTAATAATAGGGTTCGTCAGTGAAGCGGGAAAATTCAAAAACTCTGTTATTCATTTGACTTTTGGGTGAGGGCACTGGAGCTAATGACATTTAATTTTTATTATTTAATTCATTGTCATTTAACGCCGTTTAGTAAACATGAACCGTCAGTGGTCAGGTGCTAATCGTGCCTCCTGTGTTAAATCGTTTTATGAAAATGATGCCTCCACGACAACTGTGGGAAGGTTATTTCGCAATCAACTCAATATTCCGGGTCTTGAGCAGGTACCGTCTATTAACCCAATTAATTGCTGGGTACAAAAGTTAGAAGAAACTGGATCTACTTTAAATTTGAAACATAAACGAGCAGCATGAAATTTCAAAACTTCAGAAAACATTGATAGAGTTCGAACTGCCCAAACACGTAGTCCAAAACGTTCTGCGATTGAAAATACATTAGCATTGAATATCAGTGATCCGTCGATACGTCCAATCGTACATAGAGACTCAAGTTTTCACCCCTATAAAATTTGAATTGTCCAAGAATTAAAAGAAGCTGAAATGGTTACTCCCATGAATATTTGTCAAGAAATGTTGCAGCGGTTGGATAGGAAAGAAAACTTAATCCACCATATGCTTATGTGAGATGAAACCCATTTTCATCTTAACAGCTATGTAAATAAACAGAATATTGAAGCGCTGAAACCCTCTTCAGTTACATGAGAAAACCTTACATAGTGCTGAGGTGACAGTATGTTGTGCTCTTTCAGCATCTAGCATTGATAGGTGACTCTTTTTAGAAGACGATCGAGGAAATGCTACAACGGTTACTGCAGTTCGTTACACAAACATGGTCACAACATTTTTGGGGCAAGAACTTGTTTCATTTTCAGAGATTACGTGGCTCCAGCAAGACGGTGCTACCAGTCATACTGCTCGTATGTCTATTGCTGCTTTAAAGGAAATTTTTTCGAACCATATCATATAGAAAAATGGAGACATTGATTGGCCGTCTAGATCGCCTGATTTGTCTGCATGCGACTTTTCTCTTTAAGGTTGTCTCAAGAGCAAGATGTTACGTTTAGCGACAGCAAACGTTAGCCGACCTAAAATGAAAAATGCAAGAAGAAGTTGCACATATCACACCGAAAATGTTACGGCGAAGTAATGGAAAATTACGAAACTTCAATCATAAAATATTCATAACTACTTAACCGCATTTTTCATGCGACATATAAAGGTGTCGAGAAATTAGCTCAACTGTATCCAGATAAATCCAGAGAGATGTAAGAATAGAGAGCGCTATTCCCATAAAAGCCTATGTTAATCGAGTGACCGGAATTGAAAAAAGAGAGTAGTAACCGATTTCTCCCCTCCAACAAATTTACTCCATGCGCGGCATTCACAATTCGTTCTTTCGACGTCAAGTCTTCCGCTAGTGTAGTTCGTACAGAGAAAAATTTTGTGGTATGGGAAGCTTGGTAACTCATTCATCCCCACTCCGCGGCTCTAAGTCCGGTCACTAATATATCCTTTAGCGCTGTCTATTCTTACATCTCTCTGGATAAATCCTAATTGTTCCACTGGTGAATTGTTAGATCTTATCAAGTAGGGGTTTTCAGGGGAAAAACGGTATATTGGTTTAGATTATGAAATATTTCAAGAAGTAGTTTTTTTTGCCTTGTATGCTGGCACTTCTACCAGCCAATAACGCTTTTTGTGCAATACTCGGGTCGTTGCTACACGGGGGCAAGGTGAAAAGTTCCTGAAAAATGGAACAAGAAATGATTTATTTCGTCAAAACTCATTTTATTTCTCAACATAATCTCCTTGTAGCCCGATACAATCCGTCCAACGTTATTCAAATTTTTCGATCCCTTCCTAATAATACGATTCCGGCAATCAAAATAGGCGTTTGTTTCAGCGATGACCTCATCGATGGAACCAAATTCCTTTATGCCGCGCCATTTCACCAAGTTTGGAAATAGATAAAAATCGCAGGGTGTCAAATAAGGAGAATATGGTGAATGATGAACCAATTCGTAGCACATTGTATGCAATTTTGCAATTACGATTGTGCCCAAAGCGTCAGCAGTCTCGTTCACTTTAACTCGCCGATCGTCCAATATCATATCATGGATTTTATCGATGATTTCTGGCGTTGTAACTTTAATTGGACGACCAGAAAATTCGGCGTCGCTTGTGGTCATACCACCACAACGAGAATCACCAAACCACTTGTGAATCGTTCAAATCGATGGTGAAGAGTCCTCATAATGTTCAACAAGCGACGCTATGGTTCGTTATGTTTTTTCCAAGCAATAAATAATGTTTAGTCAAGACGCGAAATTCACTTTTTTAAGTTTAATCTGATGCTAAGATCTTCCAAAATTGGAACCTTGGTATATCGTAGAACTGACGAATATGCCTTGTATTTAAGGCGTTAAGGCGTTAAGTCAGAGGCTCCATAACATTTTGAAGAAAATTGCGGTAATGATATAGATTTTAATCTTCACAATCCATACTAATTCAGTTAATTCAATTGACCTGCCCAAGATCCCTCCTTTCTAATATAGAGTAACGCCGTTGTTCAACTAGACTGGATCATTTTGCGTTAAAAATATTTACAAGTACGTGTAACATGATTGTACGAAAATCACATATTGAATATTATGTCTTTGTTTTACGTAAACATTTCGGAAGAAGTTCATGATTAATGGTGGACAGAGCTGCAAAGATGTAGGTTTCAATATCTTTCATAAATGCAAATGATGCTAACTTATACAACGAGGAAGATATATTTAATTACAGCATACGATTCCAGGTAATTGATTGTTTGAAATAAGACTAAGGGAAGAACTTTATGAATAAAAGTATGAATTGGAAATTTTAATGATCTCTACCCATTGTTTATGAATATCTAGCACGACATTAAATACATAGATTTGTTATTACAATTGCATTTTTAATTTCCGAAGCGATGTATATTTCGGTGAAAATGAGAAAATATACGGTGTACAAATGCATCATTCCGGCAATCGACTTCAACCTATAATTTAGTAACCCTTTGGATACTTTCGGAAGTGGCTGGATTATTCATTTATGCAGCATGAAGAAGTAGAAATAAATAGAAATATACAAACACAACAAAATTGCTTCATAATAACATGATATTATATTATTATACAGTTCCTTCCTCGATCTCTCCCGAATAACTTCTAGTAACAAGTCATGATATAATAAATTATAAAAGTGGGGCTGAGCAGCTTCACTTATTATTATGCTTTTTACATCAGCCATGTTGTAATTGTATGAAGCGTTTAGATGGCTATTTTTTGGAATCCTAAATTATAGTTAGATAATTATCAATTCAGAAGTTACTGAGGAATATCTGAGTGTGAAATTATAAGTTGCTGCAAAGAGACATGTTTTTGCGGTTATTGATTGCATCATTGCTCCTATCGATAACATCATGAAGAACTAAGTACTGCCAACGTGTAGCAAAGGAATCGCTAATTATTTGAGTTCAATTTCAACGGCTTCTCTCAAACCATTAACTGTTCTTGTTTTCTGCCATAGACGTGAATCGAAAAAGTCAACGTGCCGTGAGGCCTGGGCAACTGGGAGGGTTTTCAATGGTTGTTGGAAGATGTAACAGCTCATTTCCAAATTCCGTACGAATTACTGCTTAGGCAAACTTCTCCTATAAGTAGAAGTAAATGGCGACAGTTATAGGGTTGCCAAAAAAAAAATGGTTCAATTAGATAATTCTGAAATTATCTTTATTCGGTAGTGACGTGCAAATATGGTGTGGTTTACGGTGGAAGATGGCTAGTGATCCTAGCAGTGTCATTGTATTGGTCTTGGTCTTACACAATTTGCAAGACCAAGACCAGTACTGCAAAACATACTGATTTTGCTCATCTCTAGCCATCTTGCACCCCATTCTGGATCTCCTACTCAAGCACACCATTTTGGAAGCATCACTACTCAAATAGGCTATGTTTAGGAATTGCAGTCTTCGTCTTTGTCTTGCATATCTTGCAAGACAGTGACACTGCTACGATTGCAAGGCCAAGACCAAGCGGAATTTTGCTAATGTACTCACGTCTATTATTGAGGACCGATGACACAAATCATTATTACTCAGAAAAAAATCGTTGCTAACGCTACCACAATTTTACAGAATCAAAACAAATGATTTGCTGAATCCACTCGTCATTATTTGAAAAAAAAAAATTCTTACACTTTTTCTATCACTTTTGATTTATGACTTACTCTTAGATCTATTGACTGTTCTGTTGTATGTAGTATGGCAGGGATGAAAAGTGTAAGAAATTTTCTTTCCATAATTTCTGTTTTTTTTTTCTCTTCTTGATTCGCAAATACTATAACATATTTTCGTCCTAAATTCATACTAGTTTTCGTATTAAATGAAAAATTGACATCATTTCATTTGATTTTCGGAAAATGTTTTTTTTATTTCCAATGGAAAATAGCATGCCAAGACCAATACCCAAGTATGTAAGACTAAGATGTTGCTATGCTTGCAAGATGAAGAACAAAACTAAGATCGTAAGACAAGACCAAGACTACTAAGGTATTGATCTTTTGCATTTGCTCGTCACTAGACGGTTATGCGGTTACTATTGATATCGCTGCAAATATTCAAACGAAAATTTAGGAGATGTTCTTTGAGCTTTGTAGCATGTGTCATTCACTAGATCCAAGACGGGTTTTACTCGTATCAATCCAAAAACTTACCTGGATTAATATTTTGTATCAACGATGATTTTTCCCAATTTGTCGAAGGTAGTTCTCAAAAATGATTTTATCACAGAAGGATTGGGAAAAAATTAAATAATTTTGAAGTTGCACCAATATTCCCAAACAATTAAGAGACATATTTATAATCATCGCATATTTCCCAAAAACGTGACATCAAAATACCTCATTCAAATTCCAAGTTAAATAAAATATTATTATTTCACCAATATATTGCTTACAAAGCCAAATGATAATATTAACTAGAAAGTTATTATGAATTTTCATATTACCTGAACAGGAAATGATGCCATTAAGACATCCTTGGCAATATAAATACTGTTTTAAGAGTTTTCAATTATTTTTAACTGCTTAATACTATTGTTATTAATACCTCTGTATGGTTATAAGAAACTGGTTTGAGAGGAAAATGGAAGATTACATACTATTTTTGTGAAATATTCCCATTATTATCCTGTGATTGAGATAGCCAGAGCTTGAAACCATTATTTTAATGTTATGATAACATTAAACATTCTCTTTATTTTAAATGGTGGTGTATAAATATAAGAAATAGCTGAACACTGTATAAACGCAATCAAAGGAGTTGCGGGACCATTAACAAGTGCGATAATTCTTATTTAATATGACTTTTAATTATCTCGGTGAGTACAAACGGCAAATAAATTGTAAGATGCTCATAATATCCTTATGATCTTAGCTAAATTGTATGAAGCGGAATGAGTGTTTCTATTTGGGTGGGCAACAAATATACCAGTGTATAAGATATTTAGGAACACAGTGCGGCAATTATAGCCTGGTTCTATGACTGATGAGAAAGAAAAAGTAACTATACACAATTCAACTGAAGTCTTCAAATATACACAAAAGTTTATTCATGTCTTGTGTGCTCCATCATGATAAAGTTATTGTTAAACCGTTTCATTATCATAATATAAGAGATATAATAATAATGATTCTCGACCCAGGTATGGATTGTATGTAACTTCTGGGGAAATAGGTCACATTAATACATGTGTTTGCTATTTTCGTACGTTTCGGTATCACAACCATCATCAGAAGACGTTTGAAAACGAATTCATGTCACTAAAGCACGGGGTTCCTTAAGCTTATTGCACTAAGCACTAAGCGTCTTTATCGCATCAATTTCAATCAGAAAAGTAACGTCGCAACAATGAATGAATCACGAATAATTGAATATGTAACACATTAAAGGGTAGAATATATGAATATGTATTGGAAAACCACTACAAAGCAATTTCAGTAATAATAGTCTACCTGGAACTAAATTATACTGCGTTGATGTACCCACAATTTCAAAACAGATGTGTTTAATTTATGACTACGAACGGGAATGACCTTGCCATATAAATATTATTATTTTGTATCAACATTCTACATGAACACAATTGTAAATATTACTAAGAAATACGTAGAAATGTGTGCTCAATTGATTATATTTCTATAAATTTAACTTAATGACTGTGCATCAATTCTATAATTTACAGAAATAGCGTCACCTTTTATGAGAATCGTCTCTAATATAGATCTTTCATAATAATTGGTTTCTTCAGCTGAAATATTAACATATTTATAAATGAACTCATGGTTATAATCTAAACAATGTTTAGCAAGGGCGGTGGAAGTTTTTTTTAATCCTGTACTTTTGACAATAGGTTCTTTTTTGCAAATATTATTCATCGATTTCCTTGCAATCTAAACAATTTAATTTATATACCTTGTGATCTTAAGGTATTAACGATTTTAGATTTGAAAAATAATTACCGACACAGTTAGTAGGTTTATGCGCAACATTTATGTCATATTTTCTCAAACAATTGTCAGTACAAGTATCTGTATTACTGATTATATATGATATCCTGTTATAGGTTATTGTATTCGATGGGGTTAAAAATTGTTTCTAGGTAGCTATTTATTTCCAGTAATATTACGAACTTTTTTTAAATTTCAGCCAGACTATCTTTACCTTGACCTTTACCTTCTTGTTGAGACATGATGTCTCCAACTATAAAAACATTGCTTTGTAGTGGTTTACTTATACCGATTTTTTATTTTATTATTTAATGTGTTACATTTTCAATTATTCGTGTTTCGTTCGCTGTTGTGACTTTACAATTTTGATCAAAATTAAAGCAATAAAGACGCTCATTGCTTAGGGGCTAGTGCAATTTGTTTAAGGAATCCTGCGCTTTAGTGACATGAATTATTATATTATATGTGTTATTGTGACCTATTTCTTGAGAATTTACATATAATATCTCTTACATACTTATTAAGTAGCTGGTTTGGACGTTCCCCATGATAGAAGAAACAGAGTTTTCAGTGCAAATCAAACTTCTTCTTACAGGTTTCGGTTTCTAGCTCTATTTCTAAACCCAATTTCCACAATGGACATTTTGCTACTATCTTCTTTCTTGGTAACTTTGAGGTGTATTTTCCGAAACAAGAGACGTTTCTCATAACATCTTTATACTGAGATATTAAGCCTTAGAAATGATACAGACATGTTTGATCTAATATTCCACATAGGTATTTCCTTTGCAACATATTTTCTGCCAAAGAAAATATTCCATTCTCATTTCAGTATAGTTCGTTCAAAACCAACTGGCAGTAATTGTAAACAAGGATACGTACGAGGTAATATTTGACAAGGTTGCTTTTAAGCTGTGGTTATATCAAATTAATATTTACTATGCAAATCAAAACACTTTGTGATGTTGAAAATAGGAAAAACAAAAGCTTAGTATGTATAATACTACTACTAATAATATTTATAAAGTCCATCTAGCTTTTACAGCTGGAAAGTCAATGAGGGTGAAAATAACATTCGATCACGCAACGAACACTGTTTACGTCCCCTGTTATTTGGATTTGAATAGTCATTAGATCAACTAGGTATGACTACATTATCCATTGTTGCTTTAATTTCATCTCAAAACGTTATTCAATGCATTACCATCATTTCGGGGTATGTGATGTTCTTCACAAATGAAACTCAAATTCACCTTGTTGAGTTCACACCGAGTGGAGGTGTGAGTGATATCTGCTGTGTTCAAATCCGCTAATTCTAGGAAAAGATATGGTCCAATGCATTTATAAGAATCATCAGAGCTCGAGCACATTGCGAGAACATTTTAGTTATCGAAAACCATAACATATCTATTTACCATGCTAGTATTATAGCTGGAGAAATTAATGTTCCCACAGAATTTGCACATTCCTTAAAATGTGTTGTGAGTTTGCCTCAGGTTCATAATCAATTTATTGGTTCGTTTCTCAATAAAGCATAATTTTCATATGATTTTTGGCTCAAGCCATTTATTTTAATAAAGATAACTTGATAAATTGGATTTATCATAGGACCACGGAGGTGTATAAACGTAAAAATTTAACATGCGTGGGATTATAACCTTTATCCATGGATGTTCAGTCCAGATTGTAAACGAGAACCTCATTTTCATCATCGGAGAAACTCAATTCAATGGATATAAATCTATGTAAAACTAGCAAATCATTGATCAGTTTGCGTAATTTCATGCTTCGTGAAAGATCAACTATTTAGGTACATTCAACTTGAGTTCAATGATTTTGAATATGAACTGTAAGAGAACTACTATAATTGGTAGCTGTTTGAACAGCTAATTTGGTGATAGCACCTTAGTTCTGTAAATTTACTTACTGAAACTCATGACAATAGAACTACCTCAGCAGTAGGTACTTACTCATTATGAGAAAAGTTGATCCCTCCCTAACTTAAGAGTAAATCGCATCATTTCCCTCAATAATGTCAACAATCTTTATGACAGGTCCATAATATTTATAAATTACTCCGAATAGATCCAAAAGCTTTGATGACTAGTTAGCAATCTTGAAAGTTTTTTATAAATCTGCGCATATGCTGCTTTTCTTCAATCCTCTATAAGTAGGTACAGTTCGATTGCTATTATTTCATTCGTCTTCCTTACGGAGCTACTAGTTTTATTCTAATTGGTACTCTCTGCATTAAGTAGCTCCTATAAGTTGAGCTCATTAACAAATAATATTAAGAACCGGAAATACGATTAGCTCAATTGATATTTGTTGTTATACAATATCATTTTCAGAAACTATCGAAAATGTTTCACCTCGAATATTCAGTAAAATCAGGTTTTCTGAGTGTCTATAAATATATTTGCCAATATGTTCATTATTTGACAACATTGTCCATACAAATCACAACACTCAACATGAGAAGTGAAACTTAAAAAGCCCCAATAGTGACAAATATAAATGAATGAAGTATTCGCTCAATACAAAATGAACAACAGTTAAAAAATATTCAGCAATAACTTGCACCACCATGATTGATTATGCACTCTGATGAATCAAATGTCGCTTTGAGGTATACCATTTCAAGCATTTGCTGATGAGTCGTCGAGACTGATTGGTAGATGGGGTAAATTACTTAGTATGTCATCGATCATATTGGATTGGAGAGAGATCAAGGGAACGTGTAGGTCATGGAAGCACAGTACAGGGTGTCCCATTTTAGGTACTTTTGCGGGTTATCTCCTTTATTTTTAAAGATAGAGAGTTGCAGTTTTCGCGACACTGTGCTACTTTTTCGTAAAACTCAAGATGCCGTCAACAGAATTTTCATAGCCCTTTTAGTTTTTAAGATACAGGGCATTTCTGAAAATGTTGCATTTTGTGACCCCCCTCGTATCTCCGTTATCCTTCAACTTATCGAAAAGGTAAAATAACATTCTAATAGTTTTTTTTCCGTAGAATGCAGTGGTGTAGATAACTTTTGTTACATATTTAGTGTTTTTGAGTTATAAAGCAAACTTATGTTTTTTTAAATGGAACATCCTGTATATTTATAAACTATAAAATTTGTCTTTTTTTTACCTTTTCAAAAATATTTGATAGTATAAACTTTTTTTCAGAAACACGCAAATAATTGATAATTTTCAGAAATTAAATACATATTTTAATAGTAGGCCATTGATATTGTTTATGACAAGAAACAGAAATAAACGTCAAATCTCTATCATATTTAAGCTGTTTATTTTCTTCTTTTGGTACCATTATTCAATAGATATTTATAAATTTTTTTGAATAATGGCAGTTTACGAAAATTATGAGAAATATGATATGATGGTATGTTTTATACAGAGTAATGAAAATTCTGTCTTGGAATTATATTTCCAAAGGTGAGTAAGCTATTATGGCTATGAAAATCTCTATTATCATTTTAATTTTTGCTTGTTAGATATCCAGAAAGAAGGCAACCGTTTTTTGGGATATTTGCCCGTTCAAAAGCAAATTTAGTTGAGCACGGATCATTTGTTCACCCGCGCCCTAAAACATACAACAAAGAGAACAGGGAAAGAAAAGAGATAGATACTTTAGGATATATAGAAGCAACACCTTCGTCCTCATGTAGAAAAATTGAGAAGGAAATTGGTGTGCCAAAAACTAACGCTCAGAGGATCTTGAAGAAATATAAGTATCATCCATACAAATTCAATATACTACAACATTTGCATCCTGGCGATGCTGAGCGCCGGGCACTGTTTTGCCAGTGGTATTTGCAACAAAACGATGCTGGCATTTTCAATCGTCACAATACCAGGAACTGGCATAGTGAAAATCAGCATTTAATGTTTGAAAGGGCACAACAGGGACGCTTTGGAGTTGGGGTTTCATGTTTTATTTTGGGTAGACATATAGTTTATAGGATTTTTGAAGGAGGTCTTACAGCACGTAGATACCTAGAAATTTTTGAGGAAGTTATTCCAGAACTGCTCGAAAACATTCCATTAGCCCAGTATAATGCTGTTTCCCTACAGCAAGATGGTGCCCCAAGTCATAACTCTAGCCTCTTAAGGGCCTTTCTTAATAATAACTTTCCTCAAAGATGGATAGGTACCAACGGACCTGTTAGATGGCCTCCACTATCACCAGATCTCTCAATTTTAGATTTTTTTTTATGGGGTTATATACAAAATGAATATACAATTCATTTAGCTTTTCGAAATCTGCGAATGAGAACAATGGTTCTTTTGAACGCTATTCAAAGAATCTCAAAGATGTGCCAATTTTGCATTAGAGAAAATGTTGGTCAATTTGAACATCACTTTTAATTTTTTTTAATAATGTTATTTTTTTGTGTTTTTGTTATATTGTCACTTTACGCCACAAAACTGTTGTTACAAACTTACTGTTAGAAAAAAGATCTATGGGAATTTTTTTAAATAGATACCTATATACAAAGTATCCAATTATTTGTTAGTAATATGTAAGTTGCACTTGTTTATTATTATTAAATATGTATTTAATTTCTGAAAATTGTCAATTATTTGCGTGTTTCTGAAAAAAAGTTTATACTATCATATATTTTTGAAAAGATAAAAAAAAGACAAATTTTATAGTCTATAAATATACAGGGTGTTCTATTTAAAAAAACGTAAGTTTACTTTATAACTCAAAAACAGTAAATATGTAACTGCATTCTACGGAAAAAAATCTATTAGAATGTTATTTTACCTTTTCGATAAGTTGAAGGATAACGGAGATACGAGGGGGGTCACAAAATGCAACATTTTCAGAAATGCCCTGTATCTTAAAAACTAAAAGGGCTATGAAAATTCTGTTGACGGCATCTTGAGTTTCACGAAAAAGTAGCACAGTGTCGCGAAAACCGCAACTCTCTATCTTTAAAAATAAAGGAGATACCCCGCAAAAGTACCCAAAATGGGACACCCTGTACATGATCTTCTCACAAAAATTGTGCCGAAACTTTTGTAATACAAGCGCGATTTTATCTTGGAAAATTGGTTCAAGCAGCCCCCAAAGAAATGACACTACAACAGGCTTTAAAACATCGACGTAACTGTCCCGAAGGAAAACTGGTGGAAAAGGTGACCTGCTACCAGAAGTGCAGTATATTTATCTAGTTGTAAGTTACTACCCTTATTCGTCAATCATGGGCCCTCAAACGGAATCGGGACTCGTCGTTAAAGACCACATACGCCATCCCTGTCTGCGGGACGATGAATTAGAGAAAGCTCTAAGTTTTCCGTCCTAAAATTTCCCACAACTCGTGCTTTGAGAAATCTCTGCCATAACGACAACATTCTCAGATGACGTACTTCGCGATCTGTCCCCCTAGGGCGCCCTGATCTGACGCCAATCTTCATACTACCTGATCCAATTGTCACTTCACGGTCTACGCGGCTGGTAATTTGCATGAGATAAAATCCGCCGTCTCTCATAGATACAAACCGGTCATTTAATGAACGATAATTTTGAATTTGCCTAATTCTAGGCATTCTAGATGACTATAGAAATCTAGAACTAGGAATGACAAAGAATTTATTTATTGTTAGCAAAAATTGATTCAAAATATGTTTTTCATAAGAACATTTCAAAATTTACCAAGGTAACGTTGACATTTTTTGCTGAAACTTTAATTATTTCCTCGATACATCAAAATTTTCAAATAAATTGGTCAACTAATACTCTGAGTGTTGCGGTTTTTTTCGAATCAGTATTATCTATCATTAACCAATTTGATAAGTGCAACAAATATCTCAATTCAAAACAATTGATACTTGCGCGTTGAAAGTAGAATAACAGAATTAAATTCATCAATAGAATTTGGTACGATGTTATAAATTTCCTTCTAATCAAAATTCATCGTACCTAATAGTTTTAGGAGCTTACCTATATCACTCAAATATTTCCATACATTTCCATAAACAAACAGTATAAGAAATCTGAAAGGAATAGAGTCATCAACACGTCATAATAATATGTTGATCTTATTCTACACATCATTTTGGTAAGTTTATCTCCGAAATCAGAAATATGGTAATATTTGAAATAAAAAAGAAATTCATCCAAAAAGCTGACGAAATACATTTAGGAGATGATGGAAAGTTTCGGTTTATATAATATTAATCATCTCTTTCATTATTATCATACCACGCACACTGCATCAAAACGAATCATTAGAACTAAAGAATTTTAAGAAAGAACAATTAATAGTCAACATAATACATATTATCACAAGTGCTTTAAATACTGCATGATTAATGTCTTGACATTAGTTGATTATAGATGGATAAAATATTTTTTAAATAATAATGCTGGAATAAGGATAATATTAACTGAAGTACATTATAGTACCTATGGAAAGAGAATGATTGTTTCGTTGGAACTGTAGTTAATTCCAGAAATATGACGTGATTGCGTTTGAAACATTGTGTTATTTCGAACAAGAGTTTAACATCACGCTGATTAAAGTTTGACAAGAGTGGTACGAATGTTTAAACTCTTGAAAGGAAACTAAAGTAGCTGTTGAGAAACCTAACAACTGTATGCTTTCTTTCATGTTGAAATAATGGTAATATGTCAAGTTCAATATATTAAGCGCTGAAATACACAATGTCTAGCAAAATTTCAGATATTAAGGCTTGGCGCTCAGTTTTGTTGGAAATTACAACTAAAATTCGAATATTCTTTGTCATGCATTCCATTCTTCTATTTTATGAAATGGTTGTTGATATTCACATCACAGTCATGATATCATTTGCTATTCATGTAGTAAGCTTCGAACGAATTTTTTTTCTCATTATTCTTGTATTTTGTGGAAAATACTGGTTCAGATCCAGAAAAAAATCCGTCTTAACGAATTTTAGAATTTGAGCTGTTTTTCTGTTTCTAATAATGATATAGAGAGTAAACGTGTAAATATGCTTGATACAGATATGAAAACGCCAATTGTTAAGAAGAAATTTTCATTTGTTATTATATCACTGTACGTTCTCTAAATATTAAAAAATAGTTCGAAGATATATAATGGATTAGATTCGTTTAGAAATGTTTTTCTTACCGCGTCCTTGGAGGACTATTCTACCCCACTCTCGTTACTGTTCTAAATTAATATGCCGGTGAGATTTAGCTCCTTTAAAAAGACTAAGATTCCCCGCGGCTTCAATGGTATACTTTCTCTATGGTGTTGTATGTCCCGGAGTATTTGCTTCTGCGCAAGTGAATGTACCGGTATTTCTCCCGGTTCTCTGTAGAATCTGCACGACCCACCATTCACTAGGCCATTTTTCTCATATGGTCTTCGATTTTGCAGTGTCCTATTATTAATCCTGTTATCATTCTTAGGTTATTGCTGGTTCCCCCTATACTGATCAGATAAATGTTAACCATGCAATACGGGATCGTACATTGTGTACAGCATATATTTTTTGAGCGTACAATATCTGCCATCCTCGCTATCAATCACTGCGAACTAATCTTCTGAATTAGCTACTCCTGCAAAATTAGTCAAGGTAATCACCTTAAGCATATAGTGTGCATCACAAATAAAAAAAGGCATCCTAAACTATTCCTTAAGAAATGAACATTAATCCCAATATTGGTAGACAATTACTAGCCCAACATAAAAAATACCTAGAGAAACTTGATCAAAATCTCATGAAAGAAGTGAAAAAAGGAAAATCTGTTTTGATATGAGTGAAGCTTTTGATTGCATAGATCATAGGATGCCTTTACAGAAAATTGATTATTATGGACTACATGGACCAATGTGAAGAATACTTCTACATACCATGAAGATATATACCAAGTTGTAGGTTGGGAAGAAGAGCAGTCTACAGAAGAAAATTGGAATTGGGAGTACCACAGGGTTGATTTTGGGTCCAAATTTGTTTATTTTCCACATAAACGACCTTATGTATAATGATGAATCGTCTAGCTGACGATAGTACTCTAGATAATAATGCGAAAACATGACAAGAATTGGAGAATAATCTGATGCTTTTCTTGAGGGCGTAGTTGATTGGTTGGAGGATAATACTGAATACAGATGAGACGCAGAAATTAATCTTTAGTACGAAACAAGCATCCAAATCAGGGACTATAAAGTCACTTGCTTTCACATTCGAAAGCTCATTCAAATGGACATTACATGTAGGTCAAACGGGAAGAAACTTTCATCTGAAATTTGTGTCATTCGGAGAATCAGATACATCGTGAACGAAAGAACTGTTGTAATATACAGCCTCCACTGAAGCTCTCTACATATTGCTACAACAAGAAAGAGCAGTCAGAGGGATGATAATTATTCAGAAAATTCAAAATACTCACCATTCGTTCCTGCTTTATACTCGTCTGTCTAATTTTTGTACACCAAAACAAGGGGAACAGTAGCTATTCAAACTGCCATACCTACAAGATCAGACGTTACGAACATGTAATAATCCCACAGCGTCGTTTCAAAACTACTCAAAACACATTTACATTTCTGGGAATAAAAATGTACAACAATATGAAAGTCCTAAGTGAAGAACAATTCAAAATCGAAATGAAAACCCTGCTGTCTAAAAATGTAATTTATAAAGTAAATGAATTTCTAAGATATACGTTCAAGATCGTATTCATTCTATATTTATTATATTATTTTGTCCTTTGTTAAATCATAATAAGTACATATAGCTACTATTCCGTTTAAATTTTTGGAATTTGATATTTTTTATTCTGTTTTTGTTGTAACGTACCCTTGTAAATTGTTAAAGGTAAATAAACTATACTATAATATACTTTCCAAGACATCATTTCTATCTAGGATGATTTTGGACTGTGTATGACTCTGAAGAGAACTCCAGCGTTCAGTACTGAGTTCTTTGTCTCCTGCTCTAGAGATTTCCTGTATAGTTATATCACAGAAGGCTCCTACCCCCGACGTTTCAGTTCCCTTGAATGCAATGACGTCTGCCTTAAAGATTGATCAAAAATCGTTATGTTCCTCAAATCTCAAATCTATCAATAGCTAAGCTGTGATGGCCGACTTTTACATAAGTCAAACCATAACCAGTTTCATTGAACAGTCCAAAGACACTTGAAGAGACTGTAGAAACAATATTCACATTACACATAGGACATAATTAAATTTTACCCATAACTACGTACAACAAAGAGCTACAATTGAATATACAAGTCAAATTGAAATACAAAAATAAACAGTAGGTTGCGATTACGATCTTTTACAGTTTAGTCAAAGTCACATAATGAGGAAAATTGAAACGTTTATCGGAAGGGAGATTATTTGGAAGGAACTGATTACTACCGGCTTGAGTAATAAATGCGGTGTTCATAAATTGAAAGAAAGTACAAATATTTTGGATATACTTGTAATTGAGGATTAAATTTAATTGTAGTTTAATTAATGAAACCTAATCACACAAATGGATGCGAAAGTATCCATCCCATTCTTCTTTTATGTCCATAATAACAACGCATTACCATAGATTTATTGGGAAAATTCAATTATGGCAGCTACGCCACTGCTGTATAGTGATATAATTTCTGGTATAACGTTAAACGAGAGTAGATTTGTGTTTTATTCACCATTTATACTTCGATTTGTAATGAATTCAAATGTGGTGGATGTCAAATTATTCATGTATTCTATTTCAAATAACTGTGTATCTGGACATGTTGAAAACAAAGCAAATTTATTACGGTTATTTCTACAAGCTTTCATAATATAACTTTCAGGGAACACGCCACTGGAATTGTAGAAGGTGTAAATATTCTCCGAATCTAATATAAATTCATGATGTGTTCCGGTTGTTATCGGGTATGAACAGCCGCGGTTGCAGTTCAGCGGGTAATCGTTGTATGTTTCTTTAAATCTCCGGGGCAACCCCAAGCTATGTTTTATCAACTTAGTTAGGGTTGGTTCAATATTGAAAATGTCACCACTACACGCGTACTATATTAATTCGAGTTGTTAAAGGGCTTTCCTTAACCAAGGGCTCTCGTTCCTTATCCACCCTCTTTTTCTGATTGCCTTGCTCCATTATTCCATTAATACCAGCCATTCCACGAATTCCTACTTAACAGCGATGCGCTGTTTGTAAAATTTTGAAAACCCGTAAGACTGTCAATAAATGGTTAGCAATGATGAGTACCTACCTTTCTGAAGGGAATGGTTGCTTCTTAAGATGTTATCAAATTATCTTATTAATCTTACGGAAATTGGAGAATTGAAATTTTCAGAAAACTTGCAACATTTAATTTAGAATTAATGGTGACAAATTGTTTCACCACACTGTGGCATTCTACAAACTAGGATTTATTTACTAAAGCTAAATCTGAAATTATATCCTTAAATATTAGAAATCAATCTGAATGTGATACAAATTAAGGGCTGGAATATACCATGGTTTGGGTGGGAGTTTATTTAAGACATTGTTGAGTAAATTATAGTTATCGGTTTGATCATTCAATATTATGTTTCTATTGTTTTTTGAATATTTTAAAATTTCTATGGATTCTAGAATATAGAGTTTCTGTCCTTTTTTTTGAATAAGAAAAATATCGAGATTGAGGGTGTAATTGTGATTATGTTTCAATGGGTGATTCGCCTTATTAGAGTCGAGCTTTTTCAAGCCTGTAACTTCTCAAATGTTTGTAGAACGTTACACTGAAACTGCGTCCAGTTAGTCCTATGTACAGGAAATTGGTGTGCCAAAAACTAACGCTCAGAGGATCTTGAAGAAATATAAGTATCATCCATACAAATTTAATATACTACAACATTTGCATCCTGGCGATGCCGAGCACCGGGCCCAGTTTTGCCAGTGGTATTTGCAACAAATCGATGCTAACGATTTATTTGGCAGACTTGGTTATCTGGTCAGACGAATGCTTTATTTCAAGTGCTGGCATTTTCAATCGTCACAATACCAGGAACTGGCATAGTGAAAATCAGCATTTAATGTTTGAAAGGGCACAAGGACGCTTTGGAGTTGAGGTTTCATGTTTTATTTTGGGTAGACATATAGTTTATAGGATTTTTGAAGGAGGTCTTACAGCACGTAGATACCTAGAAATTCTTGAGGAAGTTATTCCAGAACTGCTCGAAAACATTCCATTAGCCCAGTATAATGCTGTTTACCTACAGCAAGATGGTGCCCCAAGTCATAACTCTAGGCTCTTAAGGGCCTTTCTTAACAATAACTTTCCTCAAAGATTGATAGGTACCAACGGACCTGTTAGATGGCCTCCACGATCACCAGATATCTCAATTTTAGATTTTTTCATGGGGCTATATACAAAATGAAGTATATAAAACTCGATATGACGGCATTGCAGAACTTCGAGAGGCAATTCATTTAGCTTTTCGAAATCTGCGAATGAGAACAATGGTTCTTTTGAACGCTATTCAAAGAATCTCAAAGATGTGCCAATTTTGCATTAGAGAAAATGGTGGTCAATTTGAACATCACATTTAATTTTTTTTAATATTGTTATTTTTTTGTGTTTTTGTTATATTGTCACTTTACGCCACAAAACTGTTGTTACAAACTCACTGTTAGAAAAAAGATCTATGGGAATTTTTTTTAATAGATACCTATATACAAGGTATCCAATTATTTGTTAGTAATATGTAACTTGCACTTGTTTATTATTGTTATCCATAGCCTACTATTAAAATATGTATTTAATTTCTGAAAATTGTCAATTATTTGCGTGTTTCTGAAAAAAAGTTTATACTATCATATATTTTTGAAAAGGTAAAAAAAGACAAATTTTATAGTCTATAAATATACAGGATGTTCCATTTAAAAAAATATGAGTTTAGGTACTTTATAACTCAAAAACAGTAAATACGTAACAAAAGTTATTTACACCACTGCATTTTACGGAAAAAAATCTATTAGAATGTTATTTTACCTTTTCGATAAGTTGAAAGATAACGGAAATACGAGGGGGGTCACAAAATGCAACATTTTCAGAAATGCCCTGTATCTTAAAAACTAAAAGGACTATGAAAATTCTGTTGACGGCATCTTGAGTTTTACGAAAAAGTAGCACAGTGTCGCGAAAACTGCAACTCTCTATCTTTGAAAATAAAGGAGATACCCCGCAAAAGTACCCAAAATGGGACACTCTGTACAAGGCATTGAAGTCATGACACCTAAGCCGGTACACTCTAGATTACTTTAATATGTTTTGAATTATCGAAATACGAGTTCCTATAGATTATTTATTGTTGTGAAGGTGACGTTTTTATTCTGGTTTCATGAGTCTTAACCTAAATATAATAGACATGCGAAATTTGATTCGATATTATTATTAATCTGCGGATAAATTAGGTTTAGAGCTTTTTCATTAGGTTTATTTTGCAGTATTCTATCAATTATTTTCATTCACATCATTACTCTTATTTTAGCAATATCTAGGGTTTTGAGAAGGAATTATCATGATATGATTCTAAATATTAAGGAATGAAAGAATCAAATTTTGTAATAAAATGTACCCTCAAGTGAACCGCAACTGAGATCACAAAAATGGTCTGCCCCTACATCATAAAATTCGATAAGACTTTAGATTACAGTACATTGAATGTGAAATGGACTGCGAAGAATTTTAACTCAAGCTCCGAATACCCTTCGTTTGAATTACACAGAAAATAAAACAGCTCGTTTTATTTCACGCTTTATTTTATTTGTTTTTTATTATGCTATGTACTAATTTCGTATTTTTCTTTTGTTTTAGGACGAAGTAAGTAAATATCTTTCCAACCAGAGATTGATTCTACTAGACACAAAGTGAGACTGTTCTAATCTTATAATTTGTTATGTATCAACCTTACCTACTCATGAGATGAAAAATTATCAATCACCAAAACCAAACAGTTTTTTCCAATGATTCGTGTAACGTTCAGAAATCAATTCTTATTCATTCAGAGTTTCTTACCTTCGACTTACATGGAATAATTAGCATACCAAATTGTTACAAGGAAACTGTAGAACCAGATGATTCAATTTGAAAATAATTTTAGAATATATTTTTTTTTGGTCAAAGTTTTCATGAAAAGATGAGGAAGTTCGACATTTATCATTTTGATAGTTTTATTGAAATAGGAACGTAGGATGTATTAAGGCAATGGCGTAGATATGGGGTCAAGGAATCAATCCCATGAGTTGCTTTTATTGTAGTAATAACAATACGACAAACTAAAATACTGAAAATATCGAAGCTATCTACGCCACAGTATTAAGATTGAGTACTGGGAATTTTTTTAGATATTATTGAGATCTAAGAAACAACCAAAAGATACCTAACACATTTTGAATCTGTTGGCATTTTTTTACATTGCTCAAGTTACCATTGAATTAGATGTTTCAGTTTCTATCTTCATTGTTGCTTTAGACCTTGACTTCACGAATCCTTTTAAGGATGAGAGACTTGAATTTTCTAATTATTCGATCCCCAACTATCATCTCAAGTTTTTAATTTGTTTGTCCACTTGGTGTTAGTTAAATTCTGCTCAATTACAAACTTTCTCAAAGTAATTTCCACATACCTTAGCTGCAGGCATCTATGAATATAAGAGAGCAAGTTAGCAAATCAATATGGTGTGCTATTGAGTTTCCCCAATTTCTGATGAAAGTATAAAGTCATTGATTAAACAAGGTGCTCCAGTTATAGCAGCACTTTACCAGTCGATAGTCCATAGAAAAGTAAGGCGACATCAATAATTTTGTCCATTACCGTGGCTAGTGGGGGTTGCTCAATTTAGGCACTCCTATTTTCTAAGGCACTCAAAAATCACTCGTTATTCAGATTCCTCGTTCTGCTTCAATGATGAGCAGTGATGAGTGAAAAAACTATGAAGCAGCTTGACTGTAGTTAGGACACTGGACAATTCTGGGCGAATGTTTCTAATGTCAAATCATAGTTATCTAGTTCATGGGTATTCGAACCAAATTTAGTCGCAATCGCTTCCCAGTTCAGACAGTTACAATTAAAAAGAAATAAGACCAAACTTTGAAGGGCTAAATGCCCCTTGGGAAGCATTTCTGAGAAATGAGGGAGGAGTTCTGTGTATCAAATCAGTTGATTATGTATAACGTCTTTCAGTAACCATCATTTTACGCCTTAAATTGTTCCACTCATCACTTGGGATTTTATACTTTTGATTCCCACTATTTTGAAACTGTATTTATCCTTATGAACATTTTTGCCTAGCTATTTTCAAATAATAAACTATATATCTGTATTCTGGGCAGCTCAGAAAAATGATTTCTTTAGAATACCTGATTGATGCTTACCAGTAATTTGAATTTGAGTTGTGTCGTAACTAGCAGGTCCATTTTTTCATGCTTAAAGCATACACTGAACCTTCTGCTGCTCGATTTTCGAAAAAAAGCTACTTCGAATAGTTGATACCTGGCAAAAGTCAAAAAAACATATTCTGGAGTTTCCATCCTTTCATACTATTAATCCCACTTCATCTTTTCTTCTCACATCACAACAATTTGAATCTGCTTCTTGGAACAATTCGTCACCATTTGTTTCCATTGTAGTTTCCTTCGCTTATGGTTTGTCTTTTACAAATTTTCATTGATTGAAATAATAATGTCCCTAGTTGGTGGAGCTTGTATTACATCACTAAAAGAAGAATAAATTCGATTCAACATTTGGGGTTATAATAAAGAAATAAATTTTATTCATTCCTTTATTATAACGCAAAGTGTTGATTATCGAATTTATCCTGTCTTTAGTGATGTGATACAAGATCCCCCAACTTAGGACATTATTATTTCAGTCAATGAAAATTTGTAGAAGACAAACCATAAGCGAAGGAAACAACCATGAAAATAAATGATGACGGTACATTCCAAGAAACAATATTGCTTTAATAATTGGATTTTTGTGTAGGTATGAATACAAAAGAGCTGTTATCACAACTATTGACAGAAGTGTCATTCGAAATCATCGCTACTAAGAGAATTGTTCTAAAAATAAAACTCACGTAAACTTAAATTTAAACAATTTAAACTTTAATAACATGGATCTGCTAACAAGAATTGGTTCAGTTCAATGCTATCATTAATGTTTATATGAAAATGAGCTTAAGAGCAGTTCCCTGTCAAATCAAATCGTAGCGTAATTTGATGAACATAGACAATAGTAAACCTTTAGTACTGTGAATATAGTACCAACGATTGCAAATGCCACGATTTGGAATATTTTACGTGAAAATTTTAATATTTTTATTTAGACACAATATGCACTTCACAGGTGGAAACATTAGATAAGAATAAAATAAAACTAGAATTTAAAAAGACAACACATTAAAAATATAATAAATAATAAAAATTCTTATAAAAGTCGAAAAGTTGGAGCTCCTAGAACAGATTAAAAGCTACTACAATATAGTAAAATACAGTCTGAAAATATCAAAATTGGTTAAATCATAGCCTCTGCATTTTTTTAATAGGCTCAGAGACATGTGTTTTTTGTCTCAGAAGATAAACTATTGTTAAGTATTAAGCCCTCATTGAATATTGTTTCACACAGAATATTATCAATTCTTGTATAAAAGTTATTTACAGTTCTTGTTCTAGTGTTATGAGTATGAGTGTGTACATTATCTATGTAAGTAAGTTGATCACTGAGGTAGGTCGGCAACAAATCATTTTTCACCTTGAATACGAAAACCGACATATTCTAGTGCATTCTTTGTTTTATCGACATTAATGACAATGTCTCTAACATGCTTTTTATTGGAGTACGTTTATTACACATTATTTCTCATGGCTTTTTGAATCATATTCAACTTGTCATTCTTGAGCAAAAATAAAAGTGTTCCATAGTAATCAAAATAACGTGGTATTATAGATTTGTAAACAGTCAACTTGAATAAAATTGAACTTTACCGTTGAGCCTGTAAAAGGATACCATAACAGCAATAAAATCGTACTCAGTGCGCCAAAATGATCCGAAAACGACTATAAACTCGAAATTTTGGTCAAATTCGTATATTTAGTAATAGATATAATTTGCTTATAACAAATTAGCAAATTTATGGGTACACATTCGACGATGTTGACGATAAAATCGAACTCAGAATACCAAAATTATCCGAAAACGACCCTAAATTCGGAGTTTGGTCGAATTCATCTATTTTGTTAATGAATAAATTGTTTACAACAAAAAATAGTCTTTATCCTATCAAAAACGGTCAAATTTTGCATTTTTCAGAAATTTTTATGTAATCTCAAAAATGAGTTATTTAAATTGTTTATTTTTTTTTATAAACAATATGAAACATTTGCGCAACTTTGTTTGTAGTCAACTTTTTCTCTGATGACATTCTGAAGAGAATGCGCTTTCTCCTATCAAAATCGATCAATTTCACAAGGATTTAGGGGGCAATACCCAATTGACTGCACTATACATATTAGAAGGTTATCACAGTCTCAATTTAACAGTTATTGATCATCATGGTCATTTGAAAATCATCTTCCAATTGTTTGAGCTTGCTTCTGTTCTAATAATCAACAACATCATCTGGGATGGTTTTGTCTCAGATTTTCTTGCCTTTTAGTTCATTTCCTTGGAAACAGTTTTTTTCCTACGATGTCTTCTTCCTATCCCTCTTCTCACATCAGTGGAAGCATCTCCAGTAAACCTCATCATATATATTTTTCGTCATTTGTTTTCTTTTGCGTCTGTATTTTCAGTATCTCGGCAGATAGCTGACTCACTGAACTGATTGAACCATCGTCTATATTGAAATTCCCATCTTTTGTACAAACTGGGCTTGGAAAGGAACCAGGCATTTGCCATTGGTTTTCGTAGTCTGACTTTTTTTGGTGATTGCAGTTTTTGTCGGCTTATATGTACCTACGATTTCACTCTTTGCGAAAAATGTATCATTGCTTCATTTCTAGAAATGCAATTTTCTCTTGCAATAGCTGAATAAACTGTTCTTCATCAGCTATTGTTATATTTTTATCTTCCAGCATTTGCCGGAGCAGCTTGTTTTCTTCCTTGAGGTAGGAGTTTTCACTTCTTTTATTATCAAATGCTGCTTGGGTTATGTCACGTCGTACTCTGCGTTTTTATGCTCACTTGATTGCTCAAGGCGTGTGAAAAACGTCACTACATTTTATACATAACGTTTTTGTCACAAGTTTTTTTACACAATTTTTACATTTATAGGCCCCATTTTCTTCGGGAGCACGTGACACAGAACCTGTACCGCCCGCCATGTTGAAAATGATTATGCAATTCCACAGTTGGCAAACGAGCCCGAACGAATTGAAAATGTGATTTTTATGCAAATGAAGCGATCCCGCACATTTAAGGACCAGCTAAAGAATTATAACTTCAATTTTAAACATCATATTATAAGCAGATATTTTGTACATTCTTGTCCACCAATATTCCCCGATCTTAACCCAGTAGAGATGTTAAATAATGCTGTGTATAATCTGAAGGAACGGTTGGTTAGAAATCATATCGAATATTTGTGGTAACCAGTGTTGAACATAAGAAATCCCTTACTGCATAACTCAATTCATTGCCATTAACTTGGAGTCTTGGAGTAAAAAATCATGACCATTTAATACCGCTCCAAATTTCAAATTATTGTAATATTCTGTAACCAATATAGCCGCGGCTGTAGAGTATTTTTTTCAATTGTTATTTTTGTTGACGACTCTTTCTGTTGATTCTTTATCTCCCCCAGAGGCATCCTGACTTATGTTTTTAATTTATAAATTCGGTGCGACTTGTAGTTTTGTTTCGAAGGAATCTAATTAAAAGCGTATAAACCCGTCCTCGGTTTCTCAGGTCACATTTCAAAAACAGTATCAGTATTGCATATACATTGGAAGTAAGTTTAAAAATTATGGCCATAACATGTCATCAGATTTATTCTGAACAAGAATCTTTAAGTGATATGAAGAATGCAACTTAAAATATAACGACCATAATATCAAACATAATATTAAATTTGTGCTGCAAAAAGAAATCTCACCATAATACTAAGAAGTAATGAATTGTAATAAATCTTAGTCTTATACGATGAAGGCACAAAAACCAGGTTTTGCAGTAAACAGCGAATGTATTGATTGCTAAAATGATTAATGAATTAGGAAAGGAAGAGAAGTTACGTTCGACTAGAAACACAACCGCCATTATTGCCATGTTGAGATGTATACAGACCGCTTTTTGTGTACCTTTAGCCACTATATTTCTTCCTATTTCAATTGACTTTCTTCACGTAGCAGAGAGTACTCGCATTTCATGCTAAGATGAATGTTCACGTCTACTTCTTAATTATGTGTTATTTGAAACACACATATACAGGGTGTATCTAAATAACACCGAAAAAATTAAAGGGGTGATTCTGTGATGAAAATTATTGTGAGTGTTTGGTATAAAATTTTTTGAAAAAACCCTCCCCGGAAAAGTTACACCCCTTCGAAAATTGAAAAAAAAAATTGTTTTTCTTTTTCATTTTCCCTGTATATCAAGCTAAAGACACGAAACTTGGTAAACATTATCTGTCAATAAGAGTACACTTTTTGAAATTTTTTCAACCCTGAAGTATGCTTAGAAGGGGTTGATTATTTCAACCCCTAAGATATTTCTTCTTACAACTTTTTTTTAGATGAACATTTTTTCTTTAAAAAAGTATGACTGAAAAGCCCAATTCATTGACTAACTTCTTTAACTCTACAAGTTTTTTCTAAAACTTGAGCATTTATGAGAAAAAAATAAATAAGCTCATGTAAAATAGCATTTTATTAAACAACAGCCAACCAAATTATGATTATGATTATGAGACTTCTACAACTAAAAACAAAAGTGAACAAACAATGAACAAAAACCTGTCGAATATCGACAATACAATTATAATAAATGTTGAAAATGACCGCCTTCAGCGTCAATACAAGCATCTAGCCTTTTCCTCATATAATTGCGTATACGATGAAATATTCCTGGAGAATTTCTTATAGTTTCACACCCTGCCACAATGCGGTTTCGCAGATCATCGATATTTTCAACTGGGTTTGTGTATATCAAAGATTTCAGATATCCCCATATGCAAAAATCCAAAGGATTAAGGTCAGGGGAGCGGGCTGGCCAGTTTACAGGTCCTCCTCGACCTATCCATTGATTGGCATACACCTCATCCAGGTGAGTTCTTGCAAGTATACTAAAATGAGCTGGTGCACCATCGTGCATAAACCATGAATGTTGCCTAATTTGAATGGGAACCTCTTCAAGAAGAACAGGTAATTCTTCAAGGAGATGACAATATGCTTCACCATTTAATCGTAGCGGAAGAAAATGGGGACCAATTAAATGATTATCAATAATTCCGAGCCACACGTTCAATGAAAATTTATACTGATGATTTCCTTCAAAAAAGCCATGAGGATTTTCGTCAGCCCAAAGGTGATTGTTGTGAAAATTTCTAATACAGTCTCTTGAGAAATTCGCCTCGTCAGTAAATAAAATATTATCTAAGAACTGTGGTGCTTGGCCAATCATATTAATAAGCCACTGACAAAAAATCACACGGGGTAAAAAATCTCGAATCATTAACGCCTGCACCCGTTGAAGATGATAGGGATACAACATTTGTTCTTTTAAAATTCTAAAAACAACGGAGTGGCTTACATGTAGGACACGAGTTTCTGGGAATTCTTCAATTGAATTAAGTACGGCTTCTTCTACAGCTGCAGTTCTAACTTCTCTAGTACGACCAGAATCATAACTTCTTTTTTCAAAATTACCACGTTCCCGCAAGCGTCGGTGAATAGTTGTGAACGTAGTATGATGGGGTAGTCTACGCTGTGGGTACTGTTCAGCATAAAGTCTTTGCGCTTCCAATGAATTGCCGTTAGCACGACCGTATGTAAAATGCATATCTGCCATTTCCAAATTCGAATATGCATTCATATTTTCAATCAACTAATATTTCCTACAATACACAATCATAAAACTTGTGAAACAATAAGATGGGTGACAGAAAATGACACTACACAATCCTAGTGTCAGTATTAATGTTTTTATGCAAAGCACAGGCCACTAGACTTGACGCAAAATACACTCGCGTTAGCTCATCTTTTTGAAAATGCATTGCATTAGATTTTTTTTCTCGTAAATGCTCAAGTTTTAGAAAAAACTTGTAGAGTTAAAAAAGTTAGTCAATAAATTGGGCTTTTCAGTCATACTTTTTTAAAGAAAAAATTTTCATCTAAAAAAAAGTTGTAAGAAAAAATATCTTAGGGGTTGAAATAATCAACCCCTTCTAAGCATACTTCAGGGTTGAAAAAATTCCAAAAAGTGTACTCTTATTGACAGATAATGTTTACCAAGTTTCGTGTCTTTAGCTTGATATACAGGGAAAATGAAAAAGAAAAACAATTTTTTTTTTAAATTTTCGAAGGGGTGTAACTTTTCCGGGGATGGTTTTTTCAAAAAAATTTATACCAAACACTCACATTAATTTTCATCACAGAATCACCCCTTTAATTTTTTCGGTGTTATTTAGATACACCCTGTATACAGTAAGGAGCAATTAATTTGATCTATTCCTCTCCATTCAGTTAATGTGACTTGTTAATATTAATGAGTTGTTTTCCGGCAAATATATTATTTTATCAAATTCATTTCTGAAATCAACAGTAAAGTTTAACTAAAATATATTTATATGATTTGATAGTTTTCAATATTCTGGGTACTTTTGTTATAAATAGCTATGAAACTCTGTTTTCTTCAAATCGAAATTTGTTATGTTGCTAATCGTTGCACTGACATCACAAACCCCAGAAAAAAAAACCCTTACCAAGCAGTTGTACTTTTATCACACGTAACTGTTCAAGGCTTCAAATTCTGGTGCCTCTATATTTTGTTTATGATCACAATTTACAAAGAATAACAGTTTTTCAAGATAACACTTCAACAATGAAATTTATTAATAACTAACTCTTATCTATAACAGTCACCAAATTGAATACTTTTTTTCCCCTATTATTATTACTACTACCTTGATACTTGCTTTTTTATCATTACTGAGACTTGAATATAAATTCTCGGGAAATAGGTCACACTAACACATATGCTCATTATTTTCGTCTTTACAGATCGAGTTGTTGAATTGTCCCACACAATCCTATCATTAAAGAACGAATAAACAAAATCTATAATGGAATGTCATATATAAATTGCATAAACGGTAATACAGATGATTTTAAAACATTACCATATATTCCGGAGACCTCAGATAGTTAAGAAATGTTTCAAAAAGTGTGATATAAATGCTGAGCATGAACCTACTGACTGACTACGTTTTTAAATATTTTTCAAATCTAAAACCTTTAATACCTAAAGATAAACAAACCCACACAGTATACACATTAAATTGTTTATATTGCGATGGGATTCATATAGGAATCTCTAAACAATATTTACAAAAGCAATGTATGATCATAAGTATAAAACAAGAAACAAAAACTTCCACCGCCCTTGCTAAACATAACCATCGATTTGATTACAAAAATGTTAATGGTTCAACTAAGGAATCCAATTATCATGAAAGATTCATTCTGGAGATAATTCACATGAAACATGTTTACAAGTCTGTAAATCATAGAGCAGACATTCAATCATTAAGTCAGATTCATACTAATTTAATTAATTAAAATCCTTGAAAATTGGTAATAATAATGATTATAATGTTAAAAGTATATTTTAAGTAGAATACTCAAATAGCAACATTTCTAATAAGATCTGACAATCTTTTTCTAATACCTCATACATTTTCAACATCTGGTTCGAAAGTGGATACCTGAGCATTATGTTTTTTGGTTTGAGTCGTACGCAAACAATGCTTGACATGACATCGTATCTTATCAGAAAAATTGCTAAGTAGTGGATTCTTGATATATATTCATATATTCAAAACATTAATGTGTTACAATTTCGATTACTCGTGTTTCTGTTCATTTTGACGACGTGGATATTTTTAATAGAAACTGGTGCGATAAGGACATTTTGTGCTGATACAGTTAGTTAAGAAAATCCCATTTTATACATTTATATGTCTTCTCATGATGGTCGTGAGATCGAAACGTGTGTAAAGACGAAAATAATAAGCACATGTGTCACTAAGTTATTTCCCTAAGTTTTATACATAATTCATACCTGGGTCAAGAATCATTATTAATTATTGAGACACTATAAAAAAAAATGAAAAGGAAAAGATATACCTTGCAAACTATTATTCTACTTGAACTAGAATAACTATCCTGTTAATCAAATAAATACCTTCCAAATTTTATGTTTTCAATATTATGACATTCGTGAATATTACAATTTATTTCACTCTACATCAACTTTAATTTTAAATTGTTTCTTTTCAAATGATGTAATTTGGTATCAACAAAATATAACTGTTTTGTTACTCATGGATTGATACCCCTCATTATCCTAAAACTTTACTTCTCATAACCACTAAGGTAATTGTAGGTAATGATGAAATTCCTGTTACACTTAAATATGAGAATAGATTTCCAAGTTTCCATAAAATTAGAATTTCACTCATTTTATTTACCAATCTTGAGTTTCACCAACTTATATCTGAGTATGATTGAATAATTAAATTGATTGTCAATACGGGCGATTTTAATTCTTTTCTAACAGCTACTATATTATCAAATTGCACTTATAATTGAATGTGCTTACATTAGAGGTTCTAACCTCTTTATACTCAACAAAACATGACCTCTTCCATGTGATTCAATTAAATTTTAGGTTAGATGTTGTTAGTGATTGACGTTGCTTTTGCTCGAGATGCAATTGCAACCCTGGAATATTTACCGTTAATGCTATCTATAGTGTCTTTTTGATGAAGTCAAAGCGTCCTTTTATTATCCAATTCCTGTTTAATATTAATTTTCTAGAAGTCCGTGTTTTAACATTCCTCCGCCAAGGAATTGTCACGCGTTTCTTTGTTGTCTGAAACCTCAACTCTCTTGACCAATGAGATCTTTGCATTTCTAAATATGATTCTCTCTTTATTTGTGGATTCATATTTCAATGAATTTTCATTTTGTTATATAATACTCTTATCTAACGTTTTATTTACATTCTTGATCTTACATATAATTTTAATGACATTTGACTTTTAATTACTATGACTTCAATAAACTGTGAAGGAGTTCACAATGTGGATACACTTTAACACTATAAATAAGAAATAATCAAGCTTATCCAATAAAAATACTCTTAAAGTACTGAAGACCTTCCGGCTACCAAGTTGCCATCATCAGAGTAAACTGAATTATAAATCAAAATGTGCCTGTTTGAATACTATTTGGGGATAATAATGCAAACAAGGGGTTGTCCGCAACAGGAGATAAATCGGAATTTAATATATTGCTTTTTCGTTTATACATTTCCATCCCTTCCAAATTACCTAGATTTAGGTTTTTGCAATATCACTCTGTAACAGATCAATCACATTGATCTGTTAAAATGAGATATCATATTTCTATGCATGTTTGAACGTAAAAACCCAAATATATAAACAATAATTTCTAATTATCCAGCGATTATCATTGAAAACTAGTTTCTTCGAGTCATTCATTTTACAGAACTAGTTTCAACTCGTAGAATTCAAAAACATCCTGATTATGTATTCCACTACGAGTGGTTTCAACTAAATAATTGGGTCACCCTTTCGTCATCACGCTCGACACCTGCCGAACTTCCAGACTTAATGTTTCTGTCGAACGGCGAAGTTGTGAAACTCTTTGCTTAGTAAGGTCTTTCCTTATACCTATAACCTCCTCCCCAATACTTCACCGATAGATCACACGATGTTCTTCTTCTCGTGGAATCAAAATAGAGAGAAACGCGTATTTTTTATTCGCGTGTACTAGTCACTACTAGTTTCCTCAGGTGCTCATTGTTATTTCTAGTTGCTAACTGCTTGAAAAGGTAACGATAACACAACAATCACTAGACGGACTTTAAGTTCAAATTCGAAACTCTTCAGCTATATATGTTCAAATATAGTTAGGCACTCAAGGAAATTAAAATTCAACTAGGTATATCAATTCTTCGAAATTTAACTGACCAGTCAATATGTTTGAATCCATTCATGCCAATTCGAATGATATGTGATCTATTTTTAACAAATCCGTCATTTAATGAGGAAATTTGTTAATTGAATGAGCATACAAGAAATGTTAGTTACAATCATTTGAAATGTTATTATTTTTATAAACATTCCACTTATAAAATTATCGCTTTATGATTATTACTTTGGTAATTGATTTGGAATCGCCAGACTGATGAAAATTTCAGGAACCTATCATGGTGATATAATGCTTAAAATGCAAACAAGGTTGTCTTAGTTCATCTGTTAAGTTGACACGTACTAATACTACTAAGACGTGACAGTTATATTGGTTCATCTTGAGACAATGCTTGACAGTTTCGCAATTAGCGCATTCTGTTGTCAGGTGGAGAGGAAACACTTGATCAGTTTCAGAATATGAACATGCTTTAATTACATTGTACATGGCTGCCCTAGATTACATTCGGATATACGTAAATAATATATACATACATAGATATATATTATACATATATCTATACAAGGTTCTCATAAGGCAAGGAATACTCAAATTTCTAATTATTATACAGGGTGTTTCAGAAAGACCTCCCGTAAATGCAAGGGATGGTAGATTTCCCAAGAATAATCAGATTTTTCATATAAACTATGGTCCTATCTTCTCTCGTTTCGAAGTTGACTTACATTTTTTTTAAACGAAATTTTGCTGTAGCTCCCGTGCAGTTACAGATATTTCGTTGAAATCTGGTACTCGGAGGTTTCAGAGGACGCCGAATAAGATGGTTTAGTTAGTTTCAGATTATGTGGTATAAGCCGCTGGGTTCGTGACTTTTCGGTGTTTCTTTTAGCCTTAACTTTTTTGAGAATGCTTTTTTTGTTTTTGTTGTACATTTTTGTGGTTAATAATTTTATTTCAAACAAATAATGTACTCTTGTTGAGGGTCTCAAAATCTCACCGTTTTCGAGAAGAACGCTTTTAAATGAACATACGAGATTTCGGTAGTAAGTAAATTTGTTAATGAGTTTTTGTTATGTTCATTTAAACGCGTTTCTCCGGAAATTCTCGCATTGAGGAATATCTCTGTTAACATCATTAGAAAGGTTAGACAATTTTACATCATTTTGGTCCGAAGCTCATAGGCATACCGACCTTGATAAGAGTGGGGGAAGCTATTGAAAGTGTAATAATTTAAATCGATGTAGTTTCTAAACAACTCTTTCGATATTAGTAAACTTTAGTTTATATTGAAGAGAAGGTACGTACATTCAATTGTCGTATCTATTGGTACACGATAGTTCCTAATAAAATTGCTAGAGGGCGTAATTTGTAATAATAACGGTTTTATTGATTTTATCCCAAAAACTTAAATCATACGGTATAGCTATGACATGATAATCGGAAATTGGATTAAATTCGCAAAAAAAAAACCTGAAAATCGCAGATCGTTATCTTTTTTTTTCTCAAAGTTCGAGAAAAACGCGTTTAAATGATTATACGCGAATTCGGTAGTGAGTAAATTTGTTAATGAGTTTTTGTTATGTTCATTCAAACGCGTGCTTTTGGAAAACGGTGAGATTTTGAGTCTTCAACAAGAGTACATTATTTGTTTGAAATAAAATTGTAAACCAGAAAAATGTGCAAAGATAACAAAAAAATATTCTCAAAAAGTTATGGCTAAAAGTAACGCCGAAAAGTCGCGCACCCAGCGGCCTCTACTGCATAATCTGAAACTAACCAAACCATCTTATTTGACGTCCTCTGAAACTCCCGAGTACCAGATTTCAACGAAATATCTGTAACTGCACAGAAGCTACAGCAAAATTTCGTTGAAAAAAAAAATTCAACGCCCGTATCTCCGAAACGAAAGAAGATAGGACCATAGTTTATATGAAAAATGTGATTATTGTTGTGAATTCTACCGTCCCCTGCATTTACGGAATGTCTTTCTGAAACACCCTGTATATGTTTAACACATTAAGCTAATAACAAAAAATAACCGGAATTTAGTAGCTTAGATAATGAGATCTTTTATCTGCAATACTGGTTACAACAAATGTTCGACATGACTCTCCATTTTGTGGTTGTAAAATCACCAACAGTTCTTCCAAATTATACACAGCATTATTCAACATTTCTGGTTGAATTGCTCTTATTTTTTGCTCCTTAATACAGTCTTTCAATTTTCCCTGCGTTGTCGTCCGTATCCTATAAAACAAATTTTTCAAGTGACCCCAAAACCAGTATTCCGCTGGGTTGAGATCAGGCGATTTCGGTGGCCCTAAATTTACAAAATGTATGCTTATAACACAATCTTGAAAAATGGCAGTTAAGAATTCTTCAACTAGTTGGTAAATGTGCGGGGGTGATCGATCCTGCATAAAAATCATGTTTTCAATTCCTTCGTGGCCGTTTGTCATCTGCATAATTGCATAGGTGATCACTTAACATTTGCAGGTATTGTTCACCAATAACAGTAATAGATATGACCTCCATATTTTGTATAATGGACCAAAGATGAAATTACCTTCGAAACTGCACGAAACGGATTACTATTGGCTAAGCTTTGATTTTCCTGAAGAAGTTTCAGTTGAACATCATTAATCAATGATCTTCCTAATCTCGGTCATTCATAGATCCAGTTCTTTCAAATTTGCTAAATTAATCATGGTATACTTTCATTCGACATGGATCTGCTCTTAAATCCAATAGCTTACGAAGTCTTCGTAATCCAGCAATGTTATTGCATAATATCATTGTACTAAACCGATTCTTGTTTGCAGATCCATCTTGGTAAAGTTTAAATTGTTTGAATGTAAGGTTAGGTGAGTTTTATTTTTAGAACAATTCTTTAAATGGCGATATTGAAAGCAATTGGATTCAGTTTACTTCTTGCTGGAAGCTTAATTTTTTGTAACTACATAATTATTTGATGTGCCCTTTTACTTTATAATAATCCCTTACATAACAAGGGTTGTGTCAGGTTCAGTGGCCTGTCTACCGTCCAGGTTCGGATTTGATTAGCAAACGCGGGAGTATGTAGCGCGAATCGAGCATAGATGGTAGGGCGAACCCTACTGTCACTATTGAGACCTGTCGATCGAAGCGATTTTTGGTATGTTGTACTCGTACACCTCTTTCAATCTACGAAGGTTTGATTGCTCCAGATTATTTGGTTTAACAGTGATAAATTATTATGTGGCGTCGTGTTAAAACTCGAAAAAAGAAAAGTTAAACACTCACTCTGTGTATTAGGCATCGTCATTTATAAATTGTCCTCTTATACGATTTTTGGCATAAGTTCTCATCAAGTAATCAGGTTTTCATAACACATTACTTCGAGAAAATAGATAAAAACCTTCATTTTTTTTCACCTAGAAATGGATGTCTTACATATTGCCTACTCTGAATTTCCTATTGAACTGTGGTCTCGGTTTTTCAGTTTTGCGAATTTTTCGGTGATAGAATGACCCCAAAGTGACCACTTTTTATAAAATAAGCACACCCAAAAAAAATACTCGCCATTCTCTGATTGTCCAGAAAATTTCATCAAAGCCATTACATATTTTCGACAGTTAATGGTGTATCAAACCAAAATTTCTGAAAGTCGCACATTTGACGTGATATTTCAAGAACGGAAAATCGAATCGTCAAAATAAAATAGTCACCGTCTGCCCCAAGTATTGCTTCATCTCAGATTTCCACTCAGTTTATGAGAAAAAAAAGATTAATCATTCATGTTAAGTTATTTTATTGTTTTATACTTTTTAAGAAAGAACTTCAGTTCTTGTTGGATTTTATAAATAAGGTGCAATAAAAAGTTTCCATTCATTCACCAAATTCTTCAGATTTGGCCCCCGGCGATTTTTATCTATTTCCAAACTTGAATGAATGGCTTGGCGGAAAGAGATTTGGCTCCAACGATGAGGTCTTCGCTGAAACAAACAACTATTCTAAAAGGTTGCCAAAATCCTAAAAATAAGTCATTTTTCAGGGACTTTTCACCTTGCCCTCGGATGAGTATAAGTAAATAATACTCATCCGAGGGCAAGGTGAAAAGTCCCTGAAAAATGACATATTTGGTCAAAACTTATTTTATTGGTCAACATAATTTCCTTGTAGCCCGATACACTTCGTCCAACGTTTTTCTAATTTTTCGATCCCTTCCAAATAATAGGATTTTGGCAACCTTTTAGAATAGTTGTTTGTTTCAGCGAAGACCTCATCGTTGGAGCCAAATCTCTTTCCGCCAAGCCATTCATTCAAGTTTGGAAATAGATAAAAATCGCCGGGGGCCAAATCTGGAGAATTTGGTGAATGACACACCAATTCGTGGCGCAACTCATGCAATTTTGCCATTGAGATTGCGGACCTGTGAACTGATGGGTTGTTCTGGTGGTAGAACACTTTTTCTTTACCAAATGCGGCCGCTTTCGCTTGGGGTCGGTGTCGAATCGATTCAACTGCACTGAATAATATGAGCCGGTGATCGTTTTGCCCTTTGAAGGTAATCGATATGGAAGATACCATATGCGTCCCAAAAAACTGTCACCATGACTTTGTTGGCCGATAAGCACACTTTGGCCTTTTTCTGCTTCGACTCGCCAGGACAAGTCCACTGTTCCGACTGTTCTTTGATGGTCTCTGATGTGTTGTGGTGGCTTCATGTTTCGTCCACGGTTACGGAACGGCGCAAAAAGTTCTTCTTATCACTCTTGAACATCGCCAAACACATCTGGCAGATAGCTTTCTCATATTCAAAAATGTATGCAATATGTTCCATACCGTTCGGTTGTGAGGCCCATAGCCTCAGCAATCTCGTGCACTCAACTCACATGTCGTCCAATTTCATACCATGGATTTTATCGAGGATTTCTGACGTTATAACCTCAATTGGACGGCCAGAACGTTCGGCGTCCTTTGTGGTCATACTACCAGAACGAAAATCAGTGAACCACTTGTGAATTGTTCCAATCGATGGTGAAGAGTCCCCATAATGTTTAACAAGCGTTGCATTAGTTTGAGTAATGTTTTTTCCACTCAAGAAATAATGGCTAATCGCAACTCGAAATTCACCTTTTCCAATGTGTACAGATATCTTCAAGGTAGCTTGCTTTCGATGGCTGTCAAAACAGAACAGAATGACATATCAGTCTGAAAATTCTAATGGGTTCTAGTTAAAGTTGGTACATCACAAATGTCACATGGGAGTTTCGGTTGTGCCCTCCGTTTCATTTTCCAGGAACTTTACACCTTGTCCTTGTATAGCTCGTGTTATTTAGTTATACCTCAGCCTTCGAAAAATTCTGCGGGCGCTTGTGTTCTCACACGATGAAATACATTATTTAATTTGAATAAAAATAACGTTCAGTTCACAATTCAGCTGTTGAATTATGTATTTCCAAAAATTTACATTTTCTAGTACGTGATAACTCATAATGTCTACATACGTTCCTTCAATTTGTTTGTTTGAAAAACAAAAGCACATCTGCGATCATAACAATGTCCTAATTGAAAACGTTCTCTTCCACCTGAATATCAAAAATGTTTAGAAACGTGATATTGGTTTTACTGCTTATCAAATTCAATAAATACAATAAAACTTTCACATTTTCTGTATGTTCATATTCTCTATAGACAAAATATCATTGTTTAACCCATCTTTGAAAGCATTAATGTTGATCGCAGAACTAAAATCGGTGTGTTAGCGCTCATTATCCAATGTTGAGTTGATATTGTTGATCAGCTCATTAACTTGAAATTTTTGGAATAGATACTTGTGAAAAAATTCGATTAGTTCGACACTCAAAGTTTCAGTTAGGATATACGGAATAGTTGTCTTATCAAAAATTGCGAAGCTTACTCTTTTCATGAATTATAAAACAGCCAGAAATGATTGATATCAAACCTATGGAAACATTTTCCATGGCATTTCAGGCATATCACTTCAATATGCCCATGCAAAATATTTTGTGCGTAAAATGTAATAACGATATAATTGACGAATTTCTAATACGCAAAATTATCATATATGCAATTTATAGAGATGGTGTAAAGACCACACCTAGACCTACACATCTTCCTCTTAATAAAAATAAAGATTCTTGACCCAGGTATGAATTATATATAAATTCTCGGGAAATAGGTCACATTAACAGTTTGCTTTATATTTTACTCCTTACCTAAGTTTCGGTCTCACGACCATCATCAGAAGACTTATTATTTCAATAACCTGATTACTTAAAACTAATTGTATCAACACAAAGCATCCTTATCGCACCAATTTCGTTTGAAATGCCAACGTCGCCGAAACGTTTTAAACGAAATTGGTGCGATAAGGACGCTTTGTGTTAATACAATTAGTTCTAAGTAATCAGGTTATTGAAATAATAAGTCTTCTGATGATGGTCGTGAGAACGAAACGTACGTAAGGACTAAAATATAAAGCATAGTGGTAATGTGACCTATTTCCCCGAGAATTTATATATACTTCCATTTAATTGAAGGTCTGTTCTCAGGCTTGCATTCACAAATAAAATGTTTAATAAATAAGTTTCAGTGATTCTGCAATTTCCTATAATTAACAGTTTTTTCTTTCCCTTGCAGGTCCTAGAACTAGGAGAGTAAAAAAACCTGGAAGTAGTTCAAAAGCAGCACAAACGGCTGAGGAAAAGAGGCCGCGGACCGCATTTTCTGGGGCTCAACTAGCAAGACTGAAACACGAGTTTGCCGAAAATCGTTACCTTACGGAACGACGGAGACAACAACTCAGCTCGGAATTGGGATTAAACGAAGCCCAAATCAAGATATGGTTCCAAAACAAACGTGCTAAAATAAAGAAAGCTTCCGGCCAGAAGAATCCTCTTGCGCTACAACTAATGGCACAAGGCTTATACAATCACTCGACGATACCATTAAGCAAAGAAGAGGAAGAACTTCAAGAATTGCAAGGTTCAAAAAGTTCGTAAAATCGTTGGTGACTTTTGTTTGGTGTGCGAACTGTTATGCACGTGTTTTGTATATATTTCGTTTTGGTGATATTTTCATGCTTCCATTCTTCATTGGAAAATTCCAGAGAATGCGAACAATACATTCAAACAACTTTCCTGCAATTCTGTCATCGTTGCTGGTTCCAAACATAAATATAATTTCTTAATTGATAGATGAATGAGCTTCGCTTGGTTGATCCTTCTTGAGAACGTGATGGATTATGCTCGAGATGTACCTATATTGGAATTATTATTAACAGTAATAACAACTCCATTACCGGGAATGCAACACTAAAAATACTGTTAAAGTACTGAGGATTTATCAGATACCAAATAACCAAGATCAGAATTAATAAGGAATTACCCTCTACTGGATTATTAAATTGCTATACATTTCCATTTCCAGAGGTAAACTCTCTTGAGAAATGATGTGACCTGATTATCCACCATTAATTCCAGTCATATGGCAAAATGCTCTTCATACTGAGTTAGCATATTCATTTTATTTTGACGCACATAACATTTGGAACAGAGCTCATAATCGATTTTGAAATTCCCGTATCTTGGATCTCGGAAACTTTTTCAAAGGTGTTGCCTAAACTTTATTAGGGGGTAATTCTTACATCTATAATTTGCAATACAACCCGTTTATAGATGAAAGAACAAGCTAAAAAACCGTTTCGGCGACACCTCCGATGAAGTTTCCAACAACAATCCAGGATTTATAAAATGGATTGTGGGGCGTGTTCAAAATCTATGTGAGTCAAAGTGAAAGGAATATTCTAACTTAGCATAAAGGAATTTTGCTCATATAAAGAATAATAATGGTGGGAAATCAGCATTAGCATAAAATGTTTTAAACACAGGTCACAACATTTTTCAAGAAAGTTTATCGCTATCGAAACACAGTAACGAGAAATATCTAAGTAATTCAGAAGGGATGGAAATGTATGGGCGAAAAACAATTTAATTAATTCAGGGTAATCCCATATCTACATTATTAATTTCAAATACTATTTCAACATACACCTTTTGATTCCTAATTTTGTTTACCCTGATGATGGCTACTTGGTAGGTGAAAGGCTTCACTACTTCAGCAGTATTTTCGCTGTTTTCCGGGGAAATCGTGTAATAAAAACACCTCTGCAATGAAGGGTTGCAAATTAAAAACAACTACAATCGTTGAAGTAAAACTAAATTTCGACCGTAGTTTAACAGTTTATAACAATTGGCGATATGGTCTAGAGACTAGGACAGTTGGCTCCCACTCAGTAGTCTCGAGTTCAATTCCAAGGACGGGACATTTTTCAAATTAAGTTGCTTGAACCTTGTTGATTTGAATATTATTTGGTTGTGTAAAAATAATGAAATGCATAATTTATTGATTATTTTTACACAAATGCGAAGAATACCTTATAGAATGTGAAACAAAAATATGAAAATCAGTAACCAAATCAAATGATTTGCGGAGAGTAACTTTGCCACACACACTATTTATCTATTTCCCAAGCGGCAACACATTTCTAGTTATTGTGTTTTCTTTTCCTTCCTGGACATCAATGTTTTACAAGTTGATCGCCTCACGTGGCTTGGAGAGATGATTATATTCATACTAATCATCATTATTTCAATAAGATGAATAGAAAAAACTCAATCCTCTTGCAAGTGAGAAAGAATCATGTACACTGTTTCTCCCTGAACAAGTAAATAAGTAATTATCAGACAAAATTTATCGATAGCACATTCAGCATCATGAGGAGCCGATTTCGTATAAAGTAAATGATTCATTTTCATCACATGATGATCTTATGGGGCTAATTTGCTTGGGAATATCACTCAATTAGTATCATAAGTAATTAAAAACTCGTGATCAAGGCTGCAATAAGAAAACGTTCGTGGATACAAAAATATTGCCTAAAATATGGTTTTGATGTGATTTATATAATCCATTGGAATTATCATTTCTTATGTGAAAATTTTGAGCAGCACGCAGCACCTGGTTTTTATGAAGGTTTCGAATTCTAGAATACTAATTTCACAACCCGCTGACGAAATGATATATACATTTTTGCCTCTTCTGGCCGTTTTTTTGAAATTTACGTGAAAATATAAATTTTGATGAAAATTATCACGAGAGCAAAGTTATAGAGACTTTTTTCTGAAATTGCGGATTTTCACCGTTAGAACGGGCAATAGAAAGTGTGCGGCTATAGATAAATCATTGATTTTTCATATTTCAGACTGAAATACAAATTTAAATCTCTTTTTCTACTACATTATCAGGATTATTCAGATCAAAATGTGAAAAATCGCATGAAAAGCTGATTATTTATAGCCGCGAAGCTACTACGGCCGGCATGTTTTAGCGGAGAAAATACGCAATTTTAGAAAAAACTTCTGCAACATAAAAATGGTAAAATTTCCTTTCTACAACTTTGCTCCCCTGATAATATTCACCGAAATTAGTATTTTACACTGTAAATGTGCAAAATCACTTGAAAAGCTTATCTATAGCTGCACCTTTTATGGTGCGTTCTCTCGGTGAAAATTCGCAATTTCAACAACAAGTCTTGGAACATAAAAATATGAAATTTTCCGCTCTACAACTTTGCTCTCTTGATAATTTTCACCGAAATTCATATTTTTCACGCAAACTGCAAAAAACGGCCAGAAACGCAAAAAAATAACAATCACCCCTCCGTTCATCTGCGTGTTGGTAATTTAGAGTCAAAAGCTTCCCAAAAAACCGGGTTTGTATATTGCTCCAAATTTTGACGTTTCAGATGATTTTTATGTCTAATCCCGATGGACTATTATCCTAAATTGAACTATTGCATTTCAATTAGCCCATTACTTATTATATTCGACAGCATTTCATAATTATATATGCGTGTTACGTTGTCTTAGTTCAAAATGATTCGCATATTGTGAGTTCTAATAACGGTAAACAGGATCAACGATATGCTCAAATACGTGGCCGAGTTGTGTGGAAACATTCAACATAATAAGTTCGTGTTCTAGGAATCGATATTTACATAGAGCACGAGCTCTTAAATTCAATTCAGACGCAGTATTGATTCACAAAATAGAAATAGTTAGAATGTCTGTTGAGATTTTGGATGTTCGTATACGAGCGACGGGAAGGTTTTTTGCATGTATTGTTCAGAAACAAAGTCTGTAGCTGTCAATGCTCTACTTAAGACTTGAACAACTTTTTACATTGCTCTCTTGAGTATGTAAGCATTGTTTCTTTAATTTTACATTTCTCAGAGTTTCATGTTACAAAAAATGTATTAATGTACCATTCATTTGAACACAATTGCAAGCTGTGTGGTACTAAATAACAGTTTTTATTGTGCCATTATAGAGTTTCAAACACAGATCAGTAAAGAATCATATTTTCAGTTGTACAAATTAAGCAATTATACTGTTTCGAGAACAGTAATTAACAGGTAACAATGGTATGTATATTATTCCTTCAGGTAATTAACTAATTTTTAATCGTTCATGAAAGATAATATACCGCACTGTCTGTTATGTATTGTTTCGATGTTTGCGATGGTTTCATTTTTATGAATTGAGATTAAACGTTTCGCATTCTTTAATATTTCTAATGAAGATAAATCTTTCGTTATGCGTTCGGAATAATAGGGTTATAACCCTTTTTTCATAATTTCCATCATCTCCGCGGACAAAAAATTAACATCATCAAGACATCTTGAATACATACGTGTTGAAGTTTAATATCAATAATACCATGAAATGTGATTTTGAACTGAAAAATTAATTCACCTTCTTGCAACTTACTATCTGTGAGATTTATGACAGAAAAACAAGATATTGCATCTTTGAGCAACACAATCATTTCATTTTCAATTACTCAAAGCATAGAATATCAATTCTATCAATGTATATATTACCTATCTTTCAATGAGTACATGAATAATTGAATATTTTTGTTGTTAACAACAAATTGTAAAGTTCATCTAGTCTAAATTGATCATCAGCATTAGAAACTTATAGTTCCGGGCAGCTGTTTCGTTATCTTAAGATCATCCTCGACATAATGATCGTTAAGTAACATTGCGAACTTTGTCGTTCAGTTGATGAGCTCGAGAGAGTGAAACAGCTGTTCAGAACTATTAGATAGTAATGTTACTGATCAATGTAGACTAGAGAAACCTTACTAATGAATTTATTCATCGCTACCCTTACCCGTTTAAAATAATCCAATGTCCAGTTTCATAACTAATCTCCATTGATCAAAAAGTAGGTGATTTATGACAGAAAAACAGAATTGCATCTTTGAGCAACAAAATCATTAATTATTCAAAATACAGAATATCAATTTTATCAATATATATTTTACCTGTCCACCAATAATTAATTGAATATGTTTGTGCTTAACAACAAATTGTATTTTTTCCCTAGTCTAGGTAGATCAGTAACATCAGAAACGTATAGTTCCGGACAGCTGTTTCATTATCTTAAGATCATCCTCCACGTAATGATCGTTCAGTAACATTGCGAACTTTGTCGTTCCATTGATGAGCTCGAGAGAGCGAAACGCTGTTCGGAACTATTAGATTGTAATGTTACTGATCAATGTAGACTAAAGAAACCTTACTATTGAATATATTCATCGTTACCCTTATCGGTTCAAAATCATCCACTGTCCAGTTTCATAACTGTAATCTCCAATGAAGATCAAAAAGTAGGTAATAATTACACACATATATGATGCATATGATAAGAATATTACAGAAAAAGATTTATAATTCTCACATTACCCAATCAATTGTTACATTCATCTACTTTAAGCCAAAAAAGCATATGTTGAGAATATGTTTACTATTATGGAAAAAGGTTTTAAGCCATCATTTTTTTTTTACTTCTCCTCAATGCTCACTTAGAATTTGAGGCATTATCTGAATTGATAATCATATTATAATATTGATCATTTTTTATTTCATTGTTCACTCCAGACACAAAGTAAATCACCAATCAATACTTGATAAGGTACGGTTGATCGTTTTGTTGTTGTAATTGTACAACAGCAATAATAATCTGAAATGGAGTGTCCTGGTGAAACGAAATTAACATGAAATATTTTATTAAGATATCGATAGATGTTAGCATTGACGACATGAGGCCATAAACTTCTTATTTATTCCTGTAGTAACTAACAGTACATTTTCCGATATTCTCATGACTTTTAGTCAGAACCAGCTTTCCAAATTGAATCCTCAGAAAAGAGACCTTTGATTTAAGCGAAAGTTCAACATAGAAAAGATGGAATAAATACTTATACTTTTCATAGACAAATTTGATTCATTACAATCTCAAGCGTAGACTGGAATTTGCTAAAAAAAAAGTCGATTGTAGAAGCCGTTACTTTATGGTAATTTATCATTATGATTAAATGAAAGAACAATTACTTTGTTTTTATAGCACATGAAAATGTTACTATAGTTTCAACAAAGAAGTGCCGTTATGAAATAGATACCAAATTATGACGTGAACAATTAACATTGCAAGTATAAATAGAAACTAAAGTACAATAACGTTAATGAGATTACAATTATTGAGAGTAAGCAATCATCGGAAATCCCGAAACAGGCGAAACCGACTGAAATGTGCATTAGTATAATTAATCTAAGAGTGCTTTGAAAGACAAAGGAAAAGATCCCTTGTCTTTCAAAGCACTCTTAGAATATTAAATAATCATTTATGCTAATGCACAAATTGTTTCTTAATTCTCACTGTACTTATTCGAGAACTGCCCGTTTCAGAATTTCTGATGAACCACTACTCTCAAGTATAATTTCATTGATCCTATGATAATTAAGTTCCTATTTATACTTGAAATGTTTATTGTTTAGTTTTGAAAAAAATTTAATTTTATTAAACAATGACATGTTTCAACACACGGTGACTTTATCAAACAATGCTTTTACAAACTATGGTTTATTCCTTAAATATTAAAATTAAGATTAAGAAGGAGGGGGTGAGTGAGGTACGTGTACAATAGGATAAGAGTTACTTACAAATAAATTTAATAATAGAGAAGAATTGGTGGAGTCTTTCTGAACATTCAAAAGTTTTCCTGTATTTTTAAACTTATTAATTTAAATTTTCTCTAAGCTGTTTGATACTTTACTTTTAACTGACTTATGGATAATCTCAAAATCATCTTTTTGAAATGATGATCAGTTTCTTCAATATGGTTTACAACTTTTGAATCTCTTTTGTTCAAATTAAAATGTTCTTTGACTCTAGTTTTGAAAGATCTGCCTATCTGTCCTAATTTATCACAATCTTCAATCTACTTTGTATACTCCTAATTCTTGATGTTTTTGATTATTTTCTTTGTTGTTTTCATTGTATTTGTCTACCTTAATATTTATTCTAAAAGATGTGATAACATTGTGTTTTTTAAGTAAATTGCATACATTATCAGAAAGTTTACCTATATACATTATTGATCTATAATTAATAGTCTCAACTGTACTAAGGTAAATTAATTTCACTGTTTCATTATAATCTTTCCTCTTCAGTAAATTAATCACATTTTTTCCGTTATAGCCGTTATTAGTTGCTATCTGTTTTATAATTGAAAATTCCTTATTTTAATTTAATTCTGGCATGGGGATAGTAACAAGTCTATGTATCATGCTTTGAAGAGCAGCCAGTTTATGTTGTATGGGGTGATTTGAATTTTTGTGGATAATAATTTCCATCTGTGAAGACTTATGATATATTGAAAAGGAATGTTTACTATCTAATTTACCAATGGTAAAGTCCAAAAAGTTTATAGTTGGAATAACTTCTACTTCAACCGTGAATTTAACTTTGGGGTGCAGAGTATTTAAATGTTGAATGAAAGAATCTAATATTGTCTTCCTTTTCCATTAAATCATGTTAATATATCGTCAACCTACCGATGCCAATAAATAAATCTCTTTATAATGGGGTGTTTGTGGATTTCCAATTTTAATTCATTCATACATATTTCGGCCAGATAAGGACGTAATGGGTTCCCCATTGCTAATCCTTCTTGACTAGTATACACATTATTATTGAATTGAAAATAATTATGAGAAATACATAATTCGAGAGTGCGTGATATTTCTTGTATTATAACAATGTTTGTATGGTCTTTTCCAAGATACTTTGGATTATCACTAATGTTTTCCCCAGAGGTATACTAGGAAAGAGGTTAGTGGCATCAAATGGTATAAATTTACTATTGGGTGGTAAGGCAAAATCTTTAATTTCGTTGACCAGACAGTTAGAATTTTTTATGCCAAATTTCGGTTGAAATTTACAATGTTCATTTAAAATTTGTAGTGATTTTTTTGATAAATTCGTAGACGGAGCATCGTAGTAACTAACCAAGGTCTTATGTGAAAATCTATTTTATGTAATTTAACTAACTAATATAATTTTGGCGCATGAGGGTTCATGATGTTTAATTTAAATAAATCTTTCTTTTCAAAAATTGCAGGGCATTCCTTGATACAATTTTTAATGTTATCTTTATATGAATTGGTTGGGTCTTTTTTGATTAATTTGAAACTCCCTGACTTTAAAAAAATCTAATGTTTCATTGATATAATTATCCCGGTCAATAACAATGACTGTATTATCTTTATCTGTCTTCGTGAGAACTATATCATTACTAGTTATTTTTGTGAAAATCGATTTTACAATCGTTAATTCATTTTTTGCATTATAATCATGTTTTCCCGCATTTTAATATTTGAGGAATTAACCATAGTTTGTAAAATCATTGTTTGATAAAGCCACCGTGTGGTGAAGCATGTCATGTTTAATAAAAACGAAGTGAGGGAAAATTTATGAGAAGTGTATATAGATATATGAATGAAAGTAAGCAGCAAAACCATCTAAAGTTTTATTGTTTATTTCAAAATTTTGTATCTTATTGATAATGGCACTTCGCTGTTGAAACTATGGTAACGTTTTCATGTTATTATTAAAAGTGTTGGAAATTCGTGAAATATAATAGCTTATGCATATTTGATGTGTTCTTGTTTGAAGAATGGTACAAGGTATTTATAATATTTGCATCGTTTATGAGACAAGGAACATCAAAGACTTACTTCATTGATAATTGTTACCAGATGGGAGAAATCCACTCTTCATATCCAAGTTGGTTGCCAAAATTAAAACAGTCATTTAAAAGTAACAAGATAGATTCGAAATAAATTAAAATACAACGTTCTAATATTATATATTTGATTCCGATTGTTGTAGAACAAATTCGCGAGTTATGAAAAATATTGGTTCCTCAAAATACGACAATCACTATTAATGTCTCCTATACAACTGAAACATAGTAAACTAATTTATCATTTGAATATAGGTACAGGGGTTTCAGAAAAATATTATAAATTTTGAAACGGGGGGAGCATACAATGGCTTAAAATATGCAGAATACCTTCAAAGGGTCCCAAATGGACAGCTCCAGAGAATCGAAACATTTTGCGTTTACAGCTTAGACTTTTTCATTATGTACAAATAAATGTACCACATGAACAATAAAGGATAGTGCCACCACCACTACATCTGAACGACAAGGAACTTCCAAATCTCTCGAAAACATTCATATTTTCAAATATCCCCAAAGCGATCCTGCGGGCCATGATACAGGTCCGCCACTTCATACCCATTTTCGTCTGAAACTTCCGGGTAACTGCTCTGTAACGGCAATCGAGAAATGTGCCTGGAACCATCTGTTTCGTAAAGCACCTAGTAAACTATCGCCAAAATACTCATCCGAATGTCCATTTGCGGATACACGTTCATTCATCATCCTTCATGTTTTGAATTACACCATAACACCATATCCCCTAAAGTTTGGGACACATATTTTAACATTATCTGTATCATGTGGCATTATATATTAGGAAGGATTTCTATTAGTTTTTTTTATATTAATGCTGAAAATATGATTCTGAAGCGGATAATCAGAAATCTGTAAATAAAATGTATAAAGTAGTGTTAGTTAATTTATTTTGTTTAGAGTACTTTTAAAAGGGAGAGCAATATTTATTAGACAAATTAAAGAATGTATATTTAATACTTAAACTGTAAATATTTATATATGTCTGTGAGTAAAAGTTAGTTATCTAATAGTGTAATCATTGAAATTAGAAAACATTGTACCTACAAGATTGTTTATAGTATTTGATTTGTGAATACTCAAATATAAATAAAATTATCCACAAATAATTTTGAAATATTATTTCATCATTCCTATCAATTTGCACTCATAGTGAGTGTACAAGAACGGGAACTGTCGAAAGAGATTCTTTGGTTCAGTTCAACTTGAAGTGAAAGATATGTTAGTGCTGGTATCACATCATTTTAATAAGATAGGCTAATAGCATCTATTTCCTGCATTACTTCCTCAAGTTAGCTCGAGTACAAGTGTGTTTTAGTATTAAACTTTAATAATAAGATTCTTGACCCAGTATGAATTACATATAAAAATTCTCGGGAAATAGGTCACAATAACACTTTGTTTTAAATATTCGTCTTTACGTACGTTTCGGTCTCACGACCATCATCAGAAGACTCACTATGTCTAAAAGGGGGTTTATTAAAACTAATTATAGCAATTGTGCGATTTGGACGCTTGTGCTATAATTAGTTTTAATAAACCCCCTTTTAGACATAGTGAGTCGTGAGACCGAAACGTACGTAAAGACGAATATTTAAAACAAAGTGTTATTGTGACCTATTTCCCGAGAATTTTTATATGTATTAAACTTTATTTGTCTGAAGGGCGATACATCCCAAATTGGGGTGCTACTCAGCATGTGTCGATTATCTGGTCTCTTTTGAAACATTTCATAGTATAGTTGATATTGAAATCAACCAACTCAACTTTTAATAACTTCACGCATATCTCTTCTATTTATTCATATTTTATAACTTGAACACTTTTCCCTAGAAGTGTCACAGGTACCAAGGTAAGTGAGATGAAATTTAAAATGATAATTGCAGATATAATTCGAGAGTTGGACGATTAATACTCGAAATTTCATTAGAATAACTAAACTAGAATCCGAAAAATAAAATATCAAGTTGCACTTGAATAACAATATATTGACAACTAATAACCAGAATTACCGTATCACATTTCAACACGTTCATTGAACTGCCAATTACAAGTTCGAATTTAATACTGTGGCATTCCTAAAACTTAGTGGTATCAACTGAAGCTAAATCTGAAATTATGTCCTTAGATATTAGGAATTAATTTGAATGTCGTACAAATCAAGGGATGGAGATAGAGGAGGGCTTGGGTAAGAGTTTAATTACAGAATTGTCGAAAAGTGATGAATTATAGGTATTGATTTGGTCTTTTGATATTACTACTAATGCAGAGATCCGAGGGATAAATCTGGTACATCCACCTGCCAGTAGTAAAGTTAAAATATTAATGGTAAATGAGGATTTTGTCTTATTCGAAATTCAACATCACAAAGTAACAGATAACTCACTTAAAAATTCTTTGAATGCCCACTTTTGGTGGAATAATAATTAGTACATTGTTTGAAAAGAAACAATCACAGTACAGCTATCAAGTAGCCATCATCAGAGTAAACTAAATTAGGAGTTTAAATGTGCCTGCTTAAATACTATTTGGAATAAATAACACTTCGCCGTTCGATAGAAAAATTAGGTCTGGTAGGAAGCTTTCGGCAGCTCTCGAGCATGACAATGAAGGGGTAACTAGCTTGAGTTCGTGTGAATTACCCACTTTTCTACGATGTTCTGGAGTGGTCAATTAATTTGAAAATGTGACATCATCAATCAGTCTAATAGCTGTCTCTTTCTTCTGAATAGAATCTAAGAGGTGCAGCATATGCTTGGGAGCTGAACAACTCCAAACGTGTGAACAGTACTCCAGGACAGGTCGAATTTGTGCTTTGTAAATTATGAGGAGTTGCTGGGATCTAAATTAGCTCTTGGCACGGAATAGAAAACCATAGTTTTGTGAGGCGGTTTTCGCAATGGACCTCACATGATCGTGTCTTGAAAGGGTACTGCTGGTGGCAATACCTAGCATGGATATGAAGGACTTATCATCATATTAGGGATTGTGGTATCGGCCTTCCTGGAGAAAATACACGCTTGAGGTTTGGTTACATTAGACTCAAACAGATTATCAGACACTCCAATTGTTGACAGATCTCGATTAATTGCGTCGATTTCTTCCTGCCTCGTTCCTTACGGTTCATTGGATTATATATAGGCTATAGATCAAAAATCGGTATGAAGTGTACCATCAACTGCATCCTGAGGACGGGACAGGAGGTCACTTCCAACAGATCGTTGACATGAACTGGGAACAAAGTTAGTGCCAAGAAAGATCCCTGTGAAACACCACCTTGGATAGCCTTTGTATCGAACAAGACTCTGTCAACTACCATATGGAGTCATCTATCTGAGAGAAAACTTGTTAGTAAGTGAATACTTCACTATTAGTGCAGTAAAAAATCTCACAGACATGAACTCAGACAATTACTGTAGTAAGCTATGCCTCAAGTGTCTAAATCGCTCGAAACCAATGGTAACGCATCCAGACGGTAAGTTCTTTAGTACATTTTCCACAAAGTGACTACTTACTTGTCGAACATGTTTCTTACATGGTTAGGAATAATCACTACAAGGTTTCACATGATAAAAAAATTGTGATATTCGTTCATCTATGTTACGTGTACACCTTAACTCCAAATGGGATATTTATTGAAAACTTTGACTACTGTAATCTCAAAGGTGAATAATTCGTTCTTTTTTGACATGAAAATTGTTAACTTTTAGGTACTCTACAATTTGGATTTCAATTCTATTTTTGAAAAAAAAAACAATCCTACCTCATCACATTCTCAGATGTTCCAAGTATACCAGCTTCGCACTCGTTATTGTCACATATTTCTTGTAAGAGAGAAATTAATAAATCTTATGAACAGAAAATTATTATCTCATTCTGATCTTTTAGAATAGCAATGATCGATCAGTACCTTCTGACAAATTCTGAGGTACTTAGGGTCAATCATGGGCCAGGAGAAATTAGGATAATCTCGTCTTGCTAGATATATCATGATATCATATAGATCATGTGAGGTTCATTGTAGCTCCTCATAATCTACAAAGCACAGACCTGTCCTAGAGTACTGTTCACTTGTTTGGAGTTCGGCTCCCTAACATACGCTGAAGCTCTTGGAATCTATCCAGAAGGGAGTTATTCGTCTGATTGATGATGTCACACTTGAGAATCCATTGAGCTCTGTAGCTAGAACATCGTAGAAAGGTGGGCGTCCTCTCACTTTCGCATAGATATGTCAATGATTTGAAATTCCAGATCATTGAATACTGTTAGACAAATATTGAAAAAATCTTGAACCGTATTATCCAAATTATCAGCTTCACAAATTGAGTTATACGTACGATCGATGTTCATGTCTAACTTTAATGTCACATCAAATACGCTTATCTAAACATTACTTTGGTGTCAACCTATGTCCGTTTTTCACTTCAAGTGAAAGTGTATTTGAACCCGCTCAACAGGTTAATTTCGTGTCAAAGAATAACCGATATGAGTGCCAATGTCTTTTGTTTTTTTCCCAATACAACCTCTCATTATTCCAAAAAAATTGAATTTTTCGGTGGGCCACAATTTTCAAAAAGGCGGCAACGCTACGTTTTTAAACCAAAATGCTTGCGTTTTGAATATTAGGTGCAGAATGATTGAATATTTTAAATGAATTTGGTTTTAGATCGATAACATGAGTATTTCGTCTGAAAGTACTGAAATACAGATTTTTCAAAATGGCCGATTTTGGCGCCAAAAAATGAGGGGGAGGTCAAACCACCAGAAACCGAAAGAAGAGAATCAAAAATACTATCTTTCCACCGAAACAAAATATGAAAAAAACAAAAACTCCTTGACATATACAGTTCTCGTCAAATAACTAGGCCCGTACATCATCAATGGGCGTATCAGATTATGAAAAGTTCTTGATTCACACGCGTTATATTGGTAGGTTGGTACAGAAATTTCCGTAAGCCACACGCTGCAGAATCAACTTTATCGGTTGTATTCGTACCTAGTGGGTTAGCATTTTCAAGTTTCTTATAGTGTTCGTCATTCCGAGCTTATCATGTTTATATATAAATATTTGCAGCTGTTATAACCTATAACATTCGTTAGTTTACATTGTTTACTCTGATTATCTTTTTAGAGTGAATATTAGTTTCAATACTTTTAATGTATTGTCGTGTATTAGAACGGATTACTTTTTTAACGGACGTGCAGCGGAAATTGTGTTAGGTTCCCTGTGAATGAAGGAATCAGACAGCATCGGCATTTGAATACATAATAAACAAGACAGGCCTGCAACTTGACAAAAATAACGTGATTCAAATACGATAGGACGGGGATGTTTTGTCTCTTTCTAGATCATTACAATGCCATTGACGTATGTGGTTTTCTTAGAAATTATACGTTACAATGTTTATTTATCTAAATCATGAGTATTAGAAGAAGATAGACAATTTATAATGTGCCGATATTATTTCATACAGGTGCCAAGTTATTTGACGAGAACTATACTCAATTTTTCAATGTGCTGAAAAACCCACTAAATCTTGGAGCCACGACTACGAATCAACTTGGGTCCAGACCCAAAAATCGCACATCAATTTTTCCAACAAATTTCATCCACATACCCATAGTTTGGTCTCAAAACTTAAAAAATCGAAAAATGGCAATTTTTGGTCCAAAAATTGGCCATAGATTTTTGAACACAGTGTTAATTTGAATTTAAATTTCACCACCGTGTTCAGCGTGTCAAAATACACAAGAATAGACCAAAATTAGACCTCGCGGAAATTCGGACAGAAATAGTCGATTTTCCTGCTTAAATTCCTGGACTAATACAGTAGTACCAAGGGGTATTCATCCAGCCCCCTCCCCCTATCGCTTTAGCTCCTATACTATAAGAATTCATTCTACAATCATACAATATCACCCAAGGAAAAGGTGCAACATATAATTTTCCACAAAAAACAGGTAAAACTCTTATTAAATTCTAATAGGTATGACCCATCGACATATACATATGGACTGCGCGTGGCAATGATAAGCGCGGCTAGTGCAGGCGAGAGAGAGGGAAAACGAAGAGGCCGGCTCTATCGCGTTTCTATTGGCCGCTACGTACTGTAGCTAGTATGTTTACGTCCCGAGCCGGCCTTTTCGTTTTCCCTCTCTCTCGCCTGCAATAGCCGCGCTTATCATTGCCACGCGCAGTCCATATGTATATGTCGATGGTATGACCTGTCACTAAATACTGTGCCAAGATTCGTCTTACTCCAAGCCTTTTGTTGATGATGTCACACTTACGTTTGTAGTCAGTGTCAAGCCTTGTGCTATAGGTCTTGCTGGCTCTATCTCACAAGACTCCCTATACACCGCTTACATAAACTCAATCTGCATACCAGCATGCATATCTGATTTTCGCGAGAGCAAGGGAGAGAAGAGACGGTGAACGTCTACAATAGTAAACATTCACAGATTGCGACAGAGGTAGCTACATATATCAGGATATTGTAGCGGTCGTATGAAAACGTGATTTGAACTGTTACGAGAATGTTTATCTTACGAATCACATTCTTATCCTTGCATTCGTTAATAGTCCAGAAAAATACACCGGGAAAAGTGCCAAAAGTCTAAAAGTGGGGAAGTAGCTCGGATTTGAAGAATTCTTTTTGCATTGTGTTCCTTGGACCCCCAGGAGTATTCATTACACTTAATCCGTTTGAGGGCGGCCAAAATGATGAAATTAGGGGCGATTAAAGCCCCCAAAATTGAGCTTCCAAAACAGAAATTTCAATTTTTGTTTCGAAAATCTGTACTTGGGTGTTTTCGAGGTCGCTGATCACGGATCCGAGGTCCGATTTAGGAAATTCAATATGGCGGACCGTATATCGAGCTATTTTCCATGAAAAATTTTAAAATGGACATTTTGCCTTGAATCTGAAGTCTAATTAGGTGAATTCAAAATGGTGAACCGGAAGTAGATTCATTTTCTCATGAAAAACCTGTTTTTTCTTAGCTTTTTTGACTGGAAATGGGTACTTAGAGGTTTTAGTGGTTTTAGGGGTAGCTGATCATGAATCTGAGGTCTAATTTGGTAAATTCTGAATGGTGGACCGGAAATAGAGTCATTTTCTCATGAAAATTCTGTGTTTTTTCAGTTTTTGGGCTGAAAACGGGTACTTGGGGATTTTTGAGGTCGCTGATTAGGAATATGAGGTCTAATTAACACGAATTATAGATAATATGAACTAAAATTGTTTAGAACTTGAAAAACATTTGAGTTATAGGATAGAGTAGGCTATTATTTGTTTCATTGTGTCTTGTCACAACCCTACTTGTAAGAAGTGAAAACAAATTTCTCAACGTCAACAAAAATCGCCATTTTGAATTCAGAAAAACTAGACCTCAGATTCGTAATCAGCGACCTCGAAAACCTCAAGTACCAATTTTCAGCATAAAATAGCCTACTCTATCCTATAACTTCCGTGTTTTTCAAGTCCGAAACAATTTTACTTTATAATTTTTATGATTTATGTTAATTAGACCTCAGATTCGTGATCAGCAACCTCAAAAAACCCCAAGTATCCGTTTTCAGCCCAGAAACTGAAACAAACAGGATTTTCAGGAGAAAGTGACTTTACTCCCTGTCCGCCATTTTGAATTCACCTAATTAAATTCGTAATCAGCGACTTCGGAAACCTCTGAGTATATATTTTCATGGCAAAATGTCTAATCTAAAATTTTTATGGAAATTAGCTTGACTTTCGCTTGGCCATGTCGATTTTCCTAAATGGGACCTCGGATTCGTGATCAGCGACCTCGTGAATCCACGAGTACAGATTTTCAAGAGGGCAGTTCGGAGACTCCAACCACCCAAAACCTCGTCATTTTTGCCATCCGCAAATAGGTTAAGTGTAATGAATACTCATGGGGGCCCAAGAAATACGATGCAAAACGAATTTTTCAAATCCGAACTACTTCCCCACTTTTACACGTAGCCCGGTTTATTTACTGGACTACAATAAAAAATGTACATATTTCAAAAATCTGAGGCTAATAATCTTCACGACCTGCGTAATGAATATTGGAAATAATTTGGAACATTTGTATCACGGACACGTGTGATTGTCATTGCATGCCAGTCGACAGTAGAAGTTTCGTGATGTCTCGTTACTTGTGTTTTGGCAAGGGTAGTCGGAGCTGTAATCAATCATGCTCATATGGTCTGTCTGTCATGTAAACGTTACGTGAATATATGAGCTATCACAAATATCACACTATATCGATTACAACCCCTTTTACCAGTTTGGGCTAGAATTTCAAAAATCGTTTATTAGCGGATACCTACACGATAGTAACTGTGGGGGATTGCTCCCTCTGCCCACCCATCGTTATAATCAAGACATGTCACGTAGGGCCCTCTCCTACTTTCAGCAGCACTCCAAAATCAAATAGCCGACATTCATATTGAAACAAATTTGAGACCCCTATCAGATTTTTCTAGACCCGCCAAGTGCTTATAAATTTTTTGAAATTCTAATCTAGGAAATGTTATGATACTGAGCAAACATCTACCCTTTCTAATAATCAGAAGCAACGTAAACACAAGCTATTTACATTGAGTTCACTTGAAATACAGACAACCAGTAAGATAACTCTTCAAATTAAATTTTGAATCATCATTTAAAAATAACTCTAATGGGACAACGGAATATTTGTGAAAATTTTATTCTCCGTCATTAATTATTATCAAAGTCCGGTAGCATTTTTCTAACGTCAAAATGATGTATGGGGATAATTAATTCTAGCATAATGAGTCTGTTGCTCGCTAAGAAATTCAAGATCATCTACCTGGAACGCTCTCTACTCGAATTTCCCTTTGATTACTTAAACGACTGAAATTGACGTTAACATTAGTATTGTTTGTTATTTAAGTTGAAAAAGTTGCTATAAATAACTGGTAACTGTAATTATTATTCCAGTTTCGCACCTATCTGATAATAAGTCGGTTATAGCAAATTAACTTGAGCGGTATCGGCTTTCTCACTCAGGAATACATGCGATCACTTGCACGGTTGCTGTGAAATATCACGAAACACATTGTAAAAATGAAACTGTTAAGTATTACGTTATATCCATTATTAGGAATTCAGGAGTTTATGTTAACCCTATAAATAAGTTATATATGAATTCTCGGGTAAGAGGTCACACTAATACATATGCGGGATTTCTTAAGACTAATTGTATCAGCAACAAAACCTTTCAATTAAAGATGCCCACGTCGCGGAAACGAACAGAAACACGAATAATCGAAAAAAAACACATTAATGTTTTAAGTATATGAATATGTAACCACTGCTTAGCAATTTCCTCATAGAATTCGCAGTCATTTCAAGCAATGTTGAATACGACTGAAATCAAAAAAATACAACGCTGGCCCACTCTCGAAGCAGATGTTAAAGTTTATGAGGTAATAGAAAAAGGTAGTGTCAGTCAGACCTTATTAGACATATTGTTATTTGAGGATTCTACCTAAAATATACTTTTAACATCATAAAGATTCATGTAGGAATTTGCAAGTGTTTTAATTAATTAAATTATTATAAATCTGACTTAATGATTGAACGTCTGCTCTATGTTTTATAGACTTGAAATCACGTTTTATGTGAATCATCGCCAGAGTAGATGTTTTATAGTGATTGGTTTTTTTAGTTAAAATATTAACATGCTTGTGTTATCAAATTGATTGATGGTTATAATCAAAACAATGTTTAGCATGGACGGTGGAATTTTCAAAGTTTTGGTTTCTAGTACTATACTTATGGCCCTACATTCTTTTTTGAAAATATTACAGGGTTAACATCTAGGAATTGTTTTGTCTTTTTTGTGTGATAGTCAAAACGATTTTTTGCTATGCCTATTTCTGCTTTTGCTTATTCTTTTTATTTGTCAAGATATTACCAATTTTATTTTATTTTCATTTTTAATTTCTAATTCCGCATTCTAAATTAGCAAGTGAAGGCAATTTTTTTTTATCAGACAATGCAAATTTCGCTTCTAAGCCTAACGTGTGCTGCACCTCATCCGGAATTTTCGTGTCTGTTAGGGTTTTTGACAATTTTTTATTGATTTTTTTCATTAGTTACGCACTTGTTCTGCTAGTTTTTGAAAAATTGGGTGGTTGCTATCAAAATTCAGATAACAGGATTGTTTATCGCGCTTAATTTTGTTTTCAACTTCTGCTACATTTGTGCAAGCTTCTTTAATGCACAAATTTAAACAAATTTTTATTAAGAGAATTTAACAATTTAACGCCTATGAATAAGAGATAAACAGCCTTATCCACTGCTAGTACTGTTAAAGTACTGAGAACATTTCATCTACAAAGTACCCATCATCAGAATAAAGTAAATTAGAGAACAAAATGTTTACATACAATTTGTAATTAGTAGGATATATAACGGATAACCCTCAGCTGTAGGTAAATCTGAAATCATTAACTTGATTTCCTACTTATACATTTTCATTCCTTCTGATTTACCTAGATATTGATCATTACTGTGTTCCAAGAGTTATAAACTGTCTTCAGAAATGGTGTGAACTGTATTTAAAATATGATCGGCTTACGCTGCTTTCACACCATTGCTTGCCTTTATATGGGGGTCAAATGTTGTTTTTCTTGCGAAGATGAAGAAAACCGTCTATGGGGAGGTTATGAGGCTTGAATCTCAATAATCTCATGGTCTTTTGTAAGAGTAGTGAATAGTGAAATGAACGAATAGAATAAAAGTAAGAGTTTGAATTTCATAATTGTAATTAAGATGGAGTGATATAGCGAACGAAACGGAAATTGCTTATCATTAATTTTGTTCACTGATGAAGCAAGTTTTAGTCGCGAAAATGTCCTGAAAATGTATAACATGCACTATTGGAGTGACGAAAATCAAACTAACAGTACGTTTGTTCCATTGATCTGTTATCAGATATAATTGAGAATTTCGAATGCTCAATCGTTTGGCAGGTGTGAAAATTGAAGATTGGCCGTGGTGCATCTATCGTACCCCTGAACTCAATCCCCTTGATGTTTCATTTTAGAGTTTTAGGGAATAATGAAGTATATTCTGAAGAATAAGTAAAGGGGAGCATTTATGGAATGAAATTACGGAAGCTGCTGATAGGTTTCGTAATTATCTGGGTATGTTTCAGAGATGTCTTCATTCGATATCGAGAAAATTTGAATTATGTATCTAAGTAAAATACCTTCTCCATTGCTTTAATATTTCTTGTGCCTATTGTTAACTTTTTTCTATGTTTTCTGTTAGTTCAAATTGATCTTAGTTCATAAAGATATTGATTTCCATTGTTTCATTGCGTAAATTATTAAAACATAATTAAAAATAAAAACCGAGTGACAGGAAATATTTTATTGTAGGAAAACTATGAGAAATTAACAAAAACAGAGACGAGCTTTTGAAAGAAATTAAATTATCTACAGCATCATGATGAAATAATAAAGCATTTTGATACCACAGAATCCCAAAAACAGAAGTTATATGGACGTGAGTGTATACTGTACAGGGTGTCCTCGAACTGCGTGGCCAAAATAAAGCCGAAGATTCTTTGATTCGAAAAAAAGTTGATGAGCCTTTTTACTTTTGCCTCAAGTGTCTTGTTTACCCGGTAGAGGGCTTCAAAATTGCAAAAATTATTTTGTTTTTTCGGTATAACTTGAGAACGTGATGTCTCTGCAATTTTGGCTTAGTAATTTTACTTGATTAAAATACCTTAGTTGCCTTTGCTTTTATAATGTCATTTTGGCATTTGAAGAATTTATTCTCAAAACTGTCAGTTTTTACTTTGCTTTCCGTAAAAATTTTATAAAATTATGGCTCAAAATTTCACTAACACTGAAATGGTTGATATGTTATTGATTTATGGACTTTGTCGTTGCAATGGCCGGAGAAGGGAAATATATCCGCATCGCAGAATTACAAATCGGCAAACCTTCGCGAAACTGGCAAATTTGAAGCAAATCGCAGAGAAACTGGACGCAGACGGACAAGAAGGACGTTAGAGCTCGAAGAAGAGATACTGGAAGCGGTCGAAACTGAACCTGGGATAAGCACACTACGTTTGGGACTTCGTATTGGAGCCCTCAAAATCATTAGTTCATAATGTACTGAAAGAAGAACTGTTGTATCCCTATCATATTAAAACAGTTCAAGACTTATTGCCCATGGATCCAGGTCAAAGACAGAATGCAAACCCCAATTTTTGTAGAAGAATTCTATTCACGGACGAAGATACTTTCACGAGATGTGGTCTTTTTAACCTCCATAATGAACATTTCTATGCTGATGAAAATCCTCATGAAACGGAAGTTACATATTTTCAGAATAAAACTAAAATCAATGTTTGGGTTGGAATTGTGGATAACTTTATTATTGGCCCTACCGTTATACCCGATCGATTGAACGGGGAGAACTACTTGAACTTTTTGGAACAAAGGCTACTTGAACTGTTGGAAGACTTGCCCTTACACATTTGTCGTGGCCTGGTTTATCCATGATGGTGCACCTCCTCATTTCACATTAGCTGTGAGGCGACATTTGAATGCGGAATATCCAGATCGCTGGATAGGTAGAGGACACGATGCACCAGTGAACTGGCCGGCCCGCTCCCCTGATTTGACGCCCTGCGACTTCTTTCTATGGGGCGCTTCGAAGTCGAAAGTTCATGCAGCTCCAGTGAACACACGAGAGGAATTGTTGCAACGAATTAATCATGAAGCGTATTTATTGAAGAATGATCCTGAAATACTAGCCAGAGTTCAATCCAATTTCTTGAAACGAAATAATTTGTGTATTCAGGAAAATGGGCAACATTTCGAACAATTGATGCCTTAGCGATTTCCCAAAAAGTTTTGTTGTTTCTTTTAATTTAGCATTTGTTTTTCCTAAATAATCATATCGTTTCCCCATTTCTATTGTTTTTATTATTCGTGTTTTACCGAGATATTAACCATTTCAGTGTAAGTGCAATTTTGAGCCATAATTTTATAAAATTTTTACGGAAAGCAAAGTAAAAACTGCCAGTTTTGAGGATAAATTCTCCAAATGCCAAAATGACATTAGAAAAGCAAAGGCAACTAAGGTATTTTAATCAAGTAAAATTAGTAAGCCAAAATTGCAGAGACTAGAAAATTATTTTTTTCAAGCTAATCCGTTGATTTTATCAAAATTTTCTAAGAGTAAGAAAAGTTTTCAAATTAGATAAGCTATCTACATAAAAAATATAGAGTGAATTACATCGACCACAAAAAGTTCTGGAAACTTTTCCCGTTACATCCTCAAGTTTGAGCCATTTCTATGGTCTCTAAGGCTCTATGATCCACTCTCAAAAACGGCTATTGTTGACAGTAATTCACCTGCCAAATATTGTAAAATCACGTTCTCAAGTTATACCGAAAAAACAAAATTATTTTTGCAACTTTGAAGCCCTCTACCGGCTAAACAAGACACTTGAGGCAAAAGTAAAAAGGCTCATCAAATTTTTTTCGAATCAAAGAATCTTCGGTTTTATTTTAGCCACGCAGTTCGAGGACATCCTGTATAGGAACTTTTAAATTTGTGTTTGAAGTCTCATATGGTGTGGTAGGTACTAAATATTGTACTTTTTTCAAAGTCAATAATCTACTTCTTTATATAGTAATTTACTTCTCTGCAAAAACAGAGCTATTTAGTATCAGATTCCTTAGTATTTTAACATTGCTAGTATTTATTCCCTAAAATGTCAAACTGAAGACAATGAGAAATATTTTGGGTGGTCCTTGAGATTACGTTTTCTTCTGGAAATAATTAATTCGTTTATTAATAATCAGTTACCGTTATTCTTGTAGGGTTTTGAAGCATAAAATAAACCATTTATTTGCCTTTTAATTGAAATACTAGAGCAGATGATAAAATCTAATTTTCAAATCTAAATTCATTCTGTAAAATTCAACAACCGTATCTATTTCGAGCTTCAATATCACTATTAGAAACGCTATAACATGATAATTCAAATGGCTATTGTAGAAATGTTCGTGTTTCATGTACCATGTACCTCCATTTAATTTGTTCAAATCAGGAAATTACGTGTACTTTGCCTAAATCACAAATTTCCGTCCTATAGACCCGTATAGAATTTTGTATCCATGGAACATTAAATTTTAATTTCAAACGTTGCGATGTGGAAAATAAAACGAGATTGAAAAATGTTAGTGAATGTTCTTCAAGAAATTGTATGACGAGCATGCAGTAAAACACACTGAAAACTTTAAATCATATTCATGAAAATATGATAGAATTAACCAGATGAAAAGAAAATAGATAACAATATGCTTAACGTTGGGTACTTCCAAGAAGACTAGAATAATTTGAGGTAGGCTTACAAAAATGAACATGGAAGTACACTTTGTGAGAATGAATATCTTGGAGTCTACAATCTTTTACAGTTAGTTGATTTCATCCCATTAATGCCTATACATACCTTGATTCATTATTATACTCGTCGCAATAAAGTTCGAAGAGTAGATTGCATTTACTCCAACTAATGAGGCACGTTATCGCTGTACGATACAATAGATAACAATGCTGGTGTTTCACAGGGATCTGTCTTGGCACCAAAGTTTTTACTTCTCCAGGTCAACGATCTGTTGTGACAGGAGTGACCTCCTGTCTCGTCCACAGCATTGCTTATTATTATTATTATGTTGGAAAATGGCAGAGGTTCCAAGAACCTGTTATACCCAAAATACAGAGTATACCAAATGTGAACAGTAATACTAAACCTAAGGTTAGTATTAATAGGAACAGTTGAACAAAAGCAAAATTAGTGAAATTATTACTAAATAATGTGAAATAAATGATATAAACAAAGAATAATGTGGTGCCGATAAAATATACTGATTAGGTAATGAAAATACTCTGATAGTACGAATAATAAAAAACAAGTATTACACAAGCGACGGGCAATGCGGCGCACTGCGATTTTTAAAACAGTTGTAGCGTACACGATATCATCCGGAAGACCATTCCAGGGTTAGATAGAACCTTCAATCTTGCTAATTGAGAGTATGTACCTAAATCAAATCTCGCATTAACTGTTACTGGGTTCAATCCACATTCATGAAATCCAAATTAGGAATTCTCGCACAACTGAAGTGCATTATGTTACCAATAAAAATATCAAAATGAGCCTCCTTTACTAATACAATTTGCTGAAAGGTCCTAGGTCAAGTAATATGTTCTTATTTGAAATACTATACTTCCAGGGAAGCTATAAAATCATAATAAATTAATTCGTAATAGCTCCATTTTTTTTTAAAGTTCACTATAATAATTGAATTGACACCTCAAAACTAAACGAAAGTAAACTACATAACGTAAACAATTCTTCAGAATCCATAGCAGACTCGAAACAAGTGTTGCTTATAATTATTTTTTCCACATACACCCCCTCATGGGTAAATGTTCATTGAAGAGTAGCAAATTAAAAGGGCTTTCCGAATGAGAAATAATATAAAAGGCAATCTATCTGAAAAAAGGAACTTTTGGTGGTTTTTCCAGCCAAAAGGAATAAAATAATTTTCGTGGAAGCCTTAGGGTGGCTGTGTGTATTCATTTTAGTAGGCTGTTTCACCAATGTAGACTTCACCGCAAGAACACGGAATGCTATAAACACCTTCTAAATGAAGATGAGGAATGGGATCTTTGATGGTTTGTAAAACTGAGATAGTTTTGGAATTGTGGAAAATCGAGTAGAAATGTTATGTTTTTTAAGGATTTTGGAAAATCGATCTGTTATATTTTCAATATATGGAAGATAAGCGGTGGATAATGCAGGCGGTGGCTTGTGGTTCAGGTTGATTTGAAATGTTAGGCAAAGTGTATTTATTCATGCAACTTATTTTATAATATAGAATATATATTTTATTTCTGATTTAAATAAATACTTCTAATGTTTATAACGATTTGTTTCTTCTTACACCATTTATGAACCAATAAAACTAGTACATTTTTCATTTCTACTTTTTTTGCCGACAATTTAATTCATGCACTAAAAATGCCATATATCGCGGTGTTTTGTCATTATGTAGCGAAAAAAGTTTGCCCTAACTTTTTCAGCGACAAAACGGAACCTAACTTTTGAAAGCATGACAACCAGCATTGTGAACAAATTTTTGATGACGTTATGTCAGTTTTTCTCAAACTTGCGTTGTCAGAAAAGTATCTTATTTGTGGAAATGTCGCGATTTGGACAGTCTTCGAGTAGAGAAATTGAAGAAGCCATCAATAATAATGTGCCTCGCAATACTGTGAATTCAACTACGTCAATTTGGCGACAATTTGCGATGTTTTGTTTGGAAAAAAAAACATCAACTCATTGCAGAAGCTTCCTCTGAAGAGTTAGCTTCTATTTTATGTGACTGGGATTCAACATGAAGAAGAACAATGGAGAAGACTATAAAGAGAGTGCAGTCAAAACGATTTGGAACACTTCAGCAAAAATGTTACAAGAGAAGTACTTCAAAGAATATAAAAGAATTTTTAATCCGTTCACGGACATACAGTTTTAGAAAGCGAGAAATGTACGCGACACAAAACGCAAAATTTTGCAAGCAATCCCAGAAAAAAGGAAGGTGAGTTCTAAGGCTCTCACAAAACAAGAAATTTTTGAAATGGCACTATTCTGGAGTGAAGAAGAACCTGTAGGCCTTCAAAGAAAATTTTATCATATTGCTGCCTATGAATTGGCTTGGAGAGGTGGAGAAGCAGCAAATTGTAAGGTATTCTATTTTAAAATCGAGACAGACAACCGTGGAAGAGAGACCGGAAGAGTTGAATATAACCCAGTGTTTTCGAAGACAGCACAAGGTGGAAATCAGAAGTTGGCCGACAGTAAATGGTTGGTAGCAAACACTGAAGAAGATTGTGTATGTCCAGTACAATTGTTTAAACAAATTATGGGAAGACGGGGAAACCATATCACATGTGAAATTTTTTTTTAACTCCAAATCCTTTCTGGCAAAAAACAAATTCGAAAGGATGGTATAAGAATTCTCCTATTGGGATGAATGAAATATCTAAATGGACCAAATCCTCGGCGAAAAATATTGGACTTGATATCAAGCGGGTGAAAATTACGAACCATTATACTCGAGCTGCCGCCGTAACTGAATTGTCCAGGAGTGGTATAGGTGAACAAAAACTTGTGAAAATTACGGGACATAGCAACCCATCGTCATCAAAACCGTACCTTCAGTTAGATGAAGAACATCATAAAAAAATCATTTGTTCCATTCGTACTACCGTCCAGGAAACAGTTACTACCACCGCTCAAAATACTAGCATGCAGCAAACTATTAACAAAAGACAAGAAAGTCTTGAAAATCAAGCTTTTTTTAATAATTGTGTTTTTAAAAATTGTACTTTTCCGTTAAATTAAATAAACTAATTTACATCTTATTTTTTAATTTATTGATTCACATATTCATTGAATTGTCTTACCGAATTACACTCTAGCTTTTTTTTTGTCGAAGTAAACTTGACATGTATTAATGAGAATTAATGAGGCAACAAAATTCTCATTAATACATGTCAAGTTTACTTCGACAAAAAAAACCTCTCGTGTAATTATAAGGGAAAAAAATATAGTCACCCTATGTACATTGTACTTCAGACTTGTTTGTGGGATATGAACCCTTGAGATTCTGATTTATTATAACCATTATGGAAATAATTATAGAATATAAGATTTTTCAAAGTAGTTTGTCAGTAAAATAATTAATATATCAAAAACCGAGCAACACAGGCATAGGGAATTTATCAAATAAAGTCATTCAGAAAAATGTAGAGAATTCAAATATAACATTAGGTACAGATTACAGGATGATCTATTTAAAATTTCTAAGTGCCTGCTACTTTCTGATAGAAGCGGCAACACTGAATATCCGAAAATTTCAAAAAGAGACATCATACTCACTACGTAAGTACCTAAAATTTAAAAACTCAATTTTATCAGTTCTTCTATAACACTTAAAAGTGAAGCAACGAAAATTTCGACTATAATTTTGCTTGTACCACTGTCTAATGGTCCAAGAACTATCATAAAACAATATGAAAACCAATTATTTTACGAATAAAGTATAATTGATCTGTACTAATGTTTTCATTTCATTTGTATTGTTTGTACAGATGACATACAAAAGATATTATTATGTGTGCTTGGTATTATGTTTTGAGTTAAGTTGTTCATACCTATATTCATCTTTCACTACCTACTACTATGTTACCTCTAGTAATCCATCATTATTTGCATTAACTTAACATAAAGTGCCAGACAAGGTAGTGAACGTTGAATCAAAGAAGATATTGTCCATAAATAATTAATAAACATATTATACTCCTACATAAACATGTCTCAATTTCCTAAATAATGAATTGGTTTCGTTAGTGGTCTTATCGGTCGAGTCAAGTTCCCATCTGTACGGGTGTGTTTTGTTTCCTCGTCTTTTTCTGCATGAAGTATGCATCAGGGCTCCACCCCGAACTGCGCCCCTGAATCGCAATCCATTATTTATATGTAGCCAAGTGTGAGGTCCCCTAACCTGATATATGGCAGCCACCAATTTCATTTAATTGACTGGTCACACTGAATCGCGTGGGTCACTGTTTACATAGCAGAATTTTATTTCTGAGCTATGTTAGAGGTTTAATTTATTATTTAAAAGATTAAGGGTCATTACAACTGACAACTGCAGTGCTCTACTGTTTAATATTAAACCGTTTCTAATTTATCCATAATAATTAAATTCACCCTTGAATTAGAAACCTCCAAATTCTTTTCTTTTTCATTTATAAAAGAAATGATCACCAGTTTCGGATTTATGAAGGATCTACATTTGGATTATAACTATTTGGAACTTTTCTTACAATTATATTTATATTCTATTCCAATTTACAATACACCTTGGTCGTAAGTGAGCTACAATTTGTCGAAAAATCCAATAAAGTGAGCTGAATGACGCTTCCATTGTAATGACATAATACATAAACATATATTGAAATACTAGGGAAAATATGACATTCTAACCAACATAATTCCAGTTAGTCCAGTCAAAAATGTGAAAAACATCTGAAATCTTATCGAAGGCACGAAATAGCGAAATTCTTTTTGCATCATGTTCAGGATGGTTTACATATCGTTAGTCAGAAAAGGAGGGGCTCGTGATTATTACTATTAAAAAGCAATTTTCAATTAACAAATGGAATATCTCGCTACTGTAATTTGGTATCAGGGGTTTTTATGGTGCGCTTTAACCAAATTTGAAACCGTTAGATGAAAAATCCGGCCCGTTTGCAGGAAAAATTCACCAAATCAGCAAACAAAATTTTTCCTCGGACTGATATTGAAATAATAAGATGCCGTGATGTGTCTCGGTACAACGTTCACTGAAAGAAGAAAAATTCTTGAAAATTGGTGAAAAATTGCATCGTTTCTCATTCATATTGCTATCTCGGTCCTCGTCCAACAAATTATAGGTGTTTGTGGTCGCTTGAGTATTATTTTATGGTTATAAAACCAAAAGCAACTATAATTCTCCGGAAAACACCGGAAAATTAAATTTTGTTCGGTTTAATATAAAAATAGTCTTTTTTCTGAGAAAAAATCTTGAATCTTGAATTTACCACAAGCCCGCGTGCTGTTCGTTTTGTTGTAAATTAGGTTTTAAAGTTACTCAGCTGACATTTTTTTTCGAAATCACACATACGCTAATTTAATTTAGATAATTTTATTTCCGGTTACTAAGTTTTAATATAAATCGATATTTCATAGAGTCCACGTATTTTATAAATTGAAATAGAAAAAAGGACGTGATCTTACAGCCGCATCTCAGATACTATTACCACCATGTCCATTACTTGCCCTCCACACTTAAAGACTGCCGTGTTCTCCGTAAGTTAACGTGTTCACGTCATAGACAACTGGTGTATCGGATCTCTATGGTACACGTACGCCGCATCATCATTGATGCTTCAAAAACATCTACTTTTTTTACCCGCTGTAACGAAGCTTAAATTTTGAAAGATCATTTAATTTTTGGATCAGGCAGTAAATACGAATATTACATGTAATCTCAATTTGAACAGTTCATTATTTCAATAGATATGCGTGAACTCCGAATGTGTATTCCGTGATTGTCACTTTTCTAAATCTCCGTAATTTCAAATAAGTATAATTATTCAAATAGATGAATCTAATTCATACCCGTTCAAAAATTGCATTTCATTCCGATAAAACGTGTTGCAAAAACAGGGGTCTGGCGAGCTAACACATCAAATTTGTACAACCTTATGTATAAAAAAAGGCGAACAACCAAAAAACTCCGATAATACTTGCTTAGTGTGCCGGGAGAAACTACTGGAGCATCATGCACGCGAATTTTATATCTAAAAAGTAGCGTCACTTTTAAGCATTTTTCGGGACATAAGTAAAAAAACCCTCGGCACAAAATAAGGAATTGGTGGAGCAGACTTATCCAGAACCTCGGAAAACATATAAATGCCGTGACATACAAAAGATCGCTATCTTTTGTGATTTTGATTAGCAATCGATACAGTTGCTCTTTTGTGCTCTCTTGTGATTTCGATTTAGAATCAGTACCGTTGCCATCTTTTGTGATTTAGATTTTCAATCCGTACCGTTAAAGTGTGATTATCATATTAGAATCAAAGTGAAATAATTATTATCCGAGTTCAAGTCTGTTTTGAAAATGTGAATTAACAATAGTGTTTGTGTTTGTGAATTAAACATAAGGTAATAGCTAAGTAGTTTATATTTTTGGGCATTACGATATATCTTCCGATCCGACCGAAATTTCAACCGTTTAATATATCGTAGTGTGATTTGAACATTTCACGTGATAATGCCATCTGAATATTTACCGAATACCGCTCATTATGCTAGGACCTGTTTGATTTGTATTTTCTGCAAATTGACAAATGTGAATCATTTGTCAACCGATTCCGTACCGTTGAATTGAATTTCAATACCGAACATATCGCAACAATGGATATGTTGTACCATTTTTCATATACCGTTTGAGCTTCATGAAATAATACCGTTCATTGCATTTATATTGATTATTCTGAAAGTGTACTTGTTATATTTATTACATATTTTAATATTTGGAATTCCCCGTTTTATCGAATTATTCCTGCTCCATCTTCAAACGAGCTAAGTTTTAACCAGGTATCAATTGTAACTAAAGCCTACAATTTTGATACTGTTTTCTGCCCAATGGACTCTGGTTATACTTCACTGTAGCTACCCTAGGGACAAGGCTATCTATAGATAGAATAGTGACAAGCCTTGTGGTGGAGACCCTAGCAGAACTCTTCAAAAAGGAGTAAACCTTTGGGAAAAATCTGGCGCCCGAGGATTTGAAGCTTACACAGTAAGCAATATACCGAAAAGTCGCAAGGACACGTTATACCGCTTTGAAAGAGATACTGCACATATCATAATAAATGATACTTGAAATTCTTTATCATAATAATTGTCTAACATTTTTCGAACAACCAAATAACATGTAAATATGTCAAATTTTTCGGAGTTTTCAAAAAAACTTAAGTTGGTTTTGATTTTATAAACATGAAATAATACCACAAAAAATATAATTTGACACGTTGGACGAGAACCGAGACAGGAATATTACTTCATAACGACGCAATTTTTCACCAATTTTCCAGAATTTTCATTGTTTTAGTGAAATTTGTACCGAGAACCATCACGGTACCTTATTATTTCAATAAGACTGACTAAAATTTTTCGAGAATCAAAATAATTGAAATTTGTATTGTACAAAGGATAAATTTTCATTTGCCGGATTTTTCCGGAAAGCTATCTTCGGTTTTGATTTTATGACGATAAAAAATACTCAGCAACCACGAAAAAAAATTTAACGTGTGGAACGAGGACCGAGATAGGAATATGAAGGAAATACAACGCAATTTTCCATAAATATCCCAGAATTTTCCTTCATCCAGTGAAAATTGTACCGAGACACATAACGGCATCTTATTATTTCAATTCCACACTCCGAGAAAAAATGTTGTTTGTCGCTAAGATTTGGTAAAATTTTCGGGTTTTTCAGGCAACGGGCCAGATTTTCCATTTTGCGACTTCAGACTCGGGTTCAGCGGACCCTGATATCAAATTTCAGAAACTTTGGATTGAAAGAGCACGAGATATTCCATTCGTTCTAAAAGACATTCCATGAATTAATTGAAAACGGTTTTTCATTGTTTAGAAATAGTAATAGTCACGAGCCCCCCTTTTTTTCTAACTAACGATGTGTAAGCCATCCTGAACACGATGCATTTTCGTGCGGTCTAGTAGGATTAACTTCCAAAAGAAAGGGCCATTCCATGAAAAAACATCGAAAACAAAGGAACTTTTTTCTTATAAAATGCCTTCTATAACTGTAGATATATTGATGACAATTGAAAGAAAGTAAAGCAATCCTCAGAGAAATTGTACATTTCGAGTTATATCTCATGTTTTTCTATTTCAATCAACTGACGAGAAATTATCCAGCGCTGTGAGTAATTATTGATCACATCATCCAAATCAGGAGTGTAGTTACTAAAAATAGCATAACCATAACAGTTTACCCAAACTATCACAATGGTCTTGAACTTTGTGCATCCTTCATGACCAACGAGAACATGATATGCACTTGAGTCAATCATCATCATTTTCGTATTTAATCCATAAATGCCAAATTGCCTGATCCATCTATCCCAATTGTCTGGGATAGATGACCCACACCCACGTTAACCAACAGTGGAAAGCGGCAGGGTATTTCATGTAAGTTTTAGACCCACACACTTGTCGAAGTTAAATTAGCGATATTTCTTAGAAATCTCGAAAAATAAATACCACAATTTGAAAACTGTGTTGAGGCTAAAACATTTTACAACTCATCGAAAGTTTTCAATCCGCTTTTTTCAGAAACTGTATGACTTATAACCAGGAGAAAACATAAACACACATAATATACAATCTTCTTCAGTATTTCGACCAATGTGGAAACAGGACCTGGGTAGAGCCTGAGATCAAAAAGTCGGTTATGTCCCTGCTGGCTCTCAGTCGTTTTGAGAAACGCGAATGAAGTTGTACCTCCGTTCCCGCTAGTTTTTTGGAAAATTTATAAGAACTGAAGCTGCAGAAAAACATTTTATGATTCCTTTTTGAATGTGCTTTTTTGTAGGATTGATATTGTAGGAGTTATTTGTAAAAATAAATATTTTATCAAGTTGTCAACTACTAAATTAAGCTTCCGACGGCAAAAGTGAATAAAAATCATAGAAAACGTAATTACCTTTGATTTGAATATTCAACGAAGTTTCTGTGACTAACAGTTTTAAAATTGTGAACGCGCGAATTCGACCCCGCAGATTTAAGCGCTTGCGCATGCATCGTGTCTTGCTCCGCCTGGTCTATGTATGATTGCGTATGTTAACGTGAACTAGTTTTACATCCTACAAAAAAAAAGTAGCATAAGAAAATGGAAGATGAGATGATTCTCTACAACTTCAGTTCTCATGAATTTCGCGAAAAAACATGAACGGAGATAGGGGATAGCTAAAACATCTTTTGCGTTTTCCACGATGGCGACCGAAAGCCAGCAAGTACAGTTCCGATTTTTTTCATGTTCCCCTTCTACTGTGGTCAAAAATCTCGATTCGTGCATTTTTCCAAAAACTTCATGAACGGCAACGAATTCACCAGTAAAGCTACTGCATTAATTTGAGGGACGATATGTAAAGCTCGCTTTTTCAATAACTTTTGATCCAACCATATTATTCGTATTGGAGTCATCAGTAGATACAAATGAAAATTGTTTGTTCTGGTATATTTGTAAAAAATATTGATGTAGCCGAATTCATTGTTTATGACATTAAAAATGTAAAAATCGCCTTAATGATTACGTTGGTCCATTGAAGTAGGTGAGCAATATTTTTACGATTGTCTGTAGAATTTTATTCAATTTATTGTTCTAGAAATAGAAATCTTCTTCAACGTTCGTTGTGGTGTCGATGATTGAGGAGATACGCGAGAAACAAGCAGGCGAAAACATTATTTATAAACGAGATCGGAAAAGAAATATATTTCTCTAACACGCTTTCGGAAATTATTATCTATTTTATGACTGAAATTAGATTGTGACGTATTTCATTGTAACAAAGTGTGTCGAAATGTATATTCTATCACAGGTTCCAACCAATCGGAAATGGTTTAGCTGCTTTTTTGGAATAACTAATTATCTTGATCCACGCCTTGTTTGATAACAGCGTTCATTTGGCGACCCTTGTTCCGGTTGCTATAGTTACATATCCGCCTTACGTTGATATCGTTCATTTGCCTCAAGATTTACCAATATTTTGTAAAGTTATTAGAAGTAAGTTTAAGAAAACTATTATTATTGATTAATATAGACTTTTTAGAGAAAATATAGTCTACTAACACGTTTGCAATGAGATGTTCCATACTGGCGAACCATAGCCCTCACCTTCGGCTCGCGTGGATTATGAGCCATTCCAAACTTGTAGAATATACTATTCTCGTAGTAATAAAATAGCAGAGTATATTCTTCTACTCTCAAGCTCTACTTGAGAACTGCTTTATTAGTTTGATGTTCATATTTTGTTGGACGTTAAATGTGATGTAGCCAAAAACGAGGCTTCTTCGAGGACATATAATCGGCCTGGCAAATGATTTGTCTGTTTATTATGGATGTCAATAATCACAATGCAAAAAAAAAACTGTTTTCTAACAGAATTCCACCAGCTCAAAATAACCCCTTCATACATCTCTGGCAACCATTCCAGGTTAATTCATACCATCGACTAAAGAAGAGAAAAACCACTACATGAATTATCATCATATAGATAGTCGAAATGCCACATAATTAAGGAAAATTTCTAAAATATAAGAGATTATCATCATGGTGGTCACTCAATAAACACCATAGGGTTTAGGAGGATATATTCATTTTAACAATGTTTCCATAACATAATCTAAATGAGTAGCTGAATGGGGAATATTACATAAGATGACAAATCCTCGTAAATAAACACAAGTGCTTACTTACATTGAAACTCCAGTGAGAATTTGGCCTGCTGTAAGTCGCAGGAGACATACGGGACTGAAGGTTGAAGTATGCGAGAAATGTAGATCAGTAGCGGCGGTAGTGGGACGGCGTGCCTTTGACAAATGTCTCGACTTAATTCAACTTGGGTGGTCCGCTTGTCCTACGACCCTGTGGAGAATGCAGTATTCTACCATCAGCATCGTCTCACATAGAAGCTCAGATGTTATATTGCTAATAAATATTCTGCAATAACATTTCTTCAATAGTATCTACCTACCTCTGTTGCCTCATGTCCGTCCGTAATAAATTCACACTTGTTACTACTTAAGCAAACATACATGCCTTTATATTTACTCTTACATGATATGATGTTAATCAAGTCTTCCTCAATTCGATGAATTGTGACGCGATGTTTGCTAATAAGCGCGCGAAATGAAAGTAGGGTCGACTCTTGACTAAAACACTGCAAACCGAAGTTTATGAGACCATAGAAATAAGTTGTATGTAAGTTCTCGGGAAATAGGTCACATCAACACATATGTTTAATATATATTTTCCGTCCTCACGTATGTTTCGGTCTCTCGGACTATCATCAGCAGACGTTTGGAAACTTGAACTAGTTGCACTAGCCACTAAGCATCTTTATCGTATTATGTTCAATCAAAAATATAACGTTACTACAACGAACAACACGTGAAAAATTGAAATTGTAACACATTTATGTGTAAAATATATGTGTACTAGAGAACCACTACAAAGAAATGTTCCTACAGTTGAAGGCGAAACGTACATAAAGACGAAAAAATATTGTAAACATAAGTGTTAGTGAGTTAATGTGATCATCATTTTCCAAATACTTACATATAAATCATACCTGGTTCAATAATCATTATGAATCATTTGAAATAAGACCTTGAAAATTGTAATTGGTAGGAAATCATTGTAAATTATTTTGCAATACAAATCTATGATTTATTTCTAATAAGCACGAATCAGTAGATTAAATCTTAGTTGAATCAAGGTATACCAAATCCAACGTTAAGGCTAATTTTAATAAATACGTACATATGAGAAATGTTACATTCGAATTGGTTCGAAATAAAAAAAGGTCCTCTCTAATCGGAATGGCGGGTGTAGTTCGAAGGAATTGAACACCACTCACGATACTTGCGCAGTTCCAAATAAAGAAGGGCTATCACAAGTGATGTCCACTTTCCAACGACGAGAAGTAATTGATAAGTATTACACTTTTTTCTAGCAAGTATACTGCGAAAACATATTTAACCGGACCTCATTTATACGAATTCGCTATTATCCGGATCGCAAACCGCGCTCAGTCTCGTTCCGAAGTACGTGTACATAAATAATTGTGTATATACCTATTTATAGTAGTCTGTGTCACCGGTTTTATTTCAGTTGGTTTGGTCAGTTTTGAAATGAATACCTAATACTAGGAACCTAGGAACCGTTGTAGATTATGAGGAGCTTATGGAATGTAAAGTAGCTCTTGGCACGGAATAGAAAACCAAGTTTTTGTGGACCTGTTTTCGCAATGGATCTCACATGAACGTCCCATGAGAGGGTTCTGCTGTTGGTCATCCCAAGCATTGTTATGGAAGATTTTATAGGAAAAGTTGTACCTGACAACATCAGATTAGGGATTGTGGCCTCTGCCTATCTGGAGAAGACGCAAGCTTGACTTTTGGTTGCATTAAACTCTACTAGCTTATCAGATCCCCATCTGGAAATCTTTGCCCGATCTCCATTAATTGCTTCAATCCTAGGACCTCTGGCTTCAATGGATGGTTTAGGTGCTCTAGATGATAAAGCGGTATGAAGTGTACCTTCATCTGCAAAGCTATGGACAGGATAGGTGGTCACTTCCAGCAGATCGTTGATATGGAGCAGATACAAAGTTGGTGCCAAGACAGATCCCTATATAACACCAGCGTTGATAGCCATTGTATCGGCGGATACTCCGTTAACCACCACATGGAGATATCCATTAAAGAGAAAACTCGATAGTAAGCGACAAAGGCAAACCATATAACGGAAGTTTCCCAAAAAAGTTTTGGTGCCAGAGTCGGTCAAATGGTTTGGAGATATCCAACGATGCAGCTGAAGATTCCCCATGTTTTTCAATAGATTTCTGTCATACATGTGTTACGAAGGTTTCTTGTTGATCTCTGCTGACGAAAGTCATATTGCCGGCCTTTCACAATTTTGTAGGTCTCTAGGTATTTGATCAGCTCGATGTTGATTGCTTTCTCCATCACCTTAAAGATCACAACAGTTAATGGTGCAATGGGTCTATAATTATTAGGAAGGGTCTTTTTTCCTTTTTTCGGAGCTGGTAGCACTCTAGCTGTCTTCCACCTGGAAGGAAACACACCAAGTTTTTATGGAAGGGCTAGGAATCTTCAGGAAGCTGGTGTTAATTCAAGAGTACATTCCTTGAGAACGACATGTGAAATTCCGTTTGACAACATATTTTTCATATTGAGATCAAGCAGAATGCCTAATTCTGCACTGACGAAATACAATTTCAAGCATATGGCTATCGATGGCAGCAATATTAGGAGGGTCCTTCCTTCGTGGAAATATTTATATATATTTAGATTAAAGATACATTATTAAGTTTTGGTGGATCTGGTACTTCAAGAATGTATTTGGGTGTCGATTCCTCCCATGGTAATTTGTCTTTTATATAGTGCCCCCTACGCCGTGGACAATCAGCCATTGAGGAAAAACAGATGAATTTGAAAGAATAAAAGACATATGACATTAACATGAATGACAAGTGAACAGGAACCACAGAATTCGAGACGTCTATCTTATGATGACTGCAGATGGCGCTATCATCAATTTGAAAGTTTCATAGAAGAAAATTGAATTATGGACACTGAATAAAATGAAATTTAGCCAAATTATTATTTTTAGTCATGGCAATCGCGTATGAAGAGGAATGTAGGATATATTCAATGTGACTTGAGTGTTCAAACAAAGTTCATTGTTTTTGAATTATTGTAATTTTATCATAATGACTCTTTGAGAATCGAAAGCGCTTTGCTATGATTTTATAGATAAAATTTCTACACGAAATACAGAATTCTTCCTCATCATTGAATTTGATACGTGCACTCAGCTCTGAAACTTCAGTCAAATACTAATATAAGAGCGTTTGAGTATTAGTATACTATTGTTGTTTAATAATGAAACTTCAGAATACTTCCTCCTAAATGACTTGTGTAAGCATACTGTGAAATGATGAAATAATAAATCTTGATTTTGTAACATATTCGGGAGAGCTGATTGTTATCGACTACGTTGATAATATAATTCTACGCTACACAACGAACTGGGAGTCCAAACATTCTTTCGTACGAAATGAAGAAAGTTAGTAGTTGTGAGATGTAAATAACATTGGGTCGAGAAAAGTAGTCACTGTTTGTCTGATACCATATCACTAGAAAATTACAATAATTTGGTGAAAACCTGAAGGCCTGGTTGAAACTTCCAGCTCTCCTTCGGCCTCACAAGATACAAGATATTCGCTTGGGGGCATTTTATAAAGGAGGAGATAGTAAGGGTGTGTTACTCATCTGGCTTTCGACTGTCCAAGTATGTAATTGAATGCATTATATAGTTGCACTTGGTCTTTAGTGAGAAAAACCTCTCTTTAATGTTAAAAATTAAAATCATTAAGAAAATTACGGTAATGGGTAAGAAATTTAATGAGTTAGATGGGGATGGAATTGGATGGGGAGGTGTACCAAACATATACTTAGACCATCTAAGTGTTATACAGAAATGGATATTGAAAATAATATTAGGAAAAAAAAACTATATTCTACGGAATTATTATTTAAAGAATCTAATGTATTAGATTTGAGACAACTTTATGCATCATCAATTCTACTTAGACAAATTTCGGAAAATAAAGATAATATAAATCACCCATATCACATGAGACATAAAGAATATACAATAAATACAAAAAAAATGAATAAAACTATAGGACAAAGATGCTACTACTACCTGGGACCAAAACTATATAATTTATTAAATCCTGAAATTAGAAACATAACAAATCAAAAACTATTAAAGAATGAAATTCATCTATTTGTTTTAAAAACTAGAGATCATGTGAGCAAAATAATAGATAACAAGAACCATTAAGTTAAATATCCAAATGAAGTGTTTATGAACAATAAACGATTCTTATCAAATTATTTTAGTATATTTATTAATCTTAAATTGTATTATCTCATATTATGTAACAAACACACTCACACTCTCACACTCTCACTCACACACATCCCACCACACACACACCCACACGCAATCACACAGCACACACACTCGCACTCACACACTCACACACTTACTCACACACTCACTCATCTGTATGTATGTATATGGGTATATTTATGTATATGTTTATACAACTTTACCAACATCTCACCAATAGTTATAGAAAATATTAAGATAATATTACACTCATCTCATTCACATACATTCAAAATTGCAAAATATCACACATACATTATTGTTTATTTATATTGTATTGTTGTTTATTATTCACATACAAGTATTTATACTTGAGTGATAAATCTCATATTTATTGTAAATGAGCTCAAATCAATTATTATTTTATATGTATTACACTATATTATCATTAATTGTATATTATTTTTCACTTTATAATATTTAAATATGTTAGGACTCTTTGCAATAAATATTATTATTATTATTATAGACAATCTTAATGAAAAAATTAAACGTAAAATTAAAGTGACATTAAAATTTAAAAATAAATGAAGAGCCTGTGCGGCTGAAGACGAGCTCGAAGTTTCAACCAGCCGACTTCCCTGCATAAGGAAAAATAAAATACGTGGCGGCCGTCATGTGTATTTTCTTCATGTTACATAGTCATAGCAATTTTCCACACATATCTGCCTTTCTGTTAATTGCCACATTGTTTCATATCATTTAAGGTTAATTAACTATTTAAATCCTTTGAATTCAGCTTGTTTGACTCTTCAGATTTATTTACCTTAAGTGTTATCAAACCCAACTGGAGGTGAAAAGAAATCGATCATGATGATATCGGTTGATTGAATGTTATTCTCACTTACATTGTTTCGTCAGCCATGAAACGCCACATTAAGCGAATATGTGCAAATAATAAATACCCATTTAAGACTAAGTGTCACCGAACACTGAAAAGTGAAGCAGAACTGGATAAGTTTGATTGTGCCGTTGTAACAAAAGCATGCGGACTGTCACCCGGATTGACATAAAAATGTGTCAGAGTTAACGAACGGCTACACCCCAATTTCGCCCAGGAATTCAAGTATCCCTGGAGTGTTGGAACGTTAAAATATGTTGTTAGTCTTAGATTTATAAAATAACGGGTATTTATTGTGAAATCTACTTGAGAGAGATCGTTATTTTTGATTCAAAAGTAAGAAAAGATGTTAGTATAGTTTGTGACAGAATTGAACCTGCTATTATTCGAAATAAACAAAAATGGAATTATCCAGAAGACCTGCTAAGCTACTACATTTTCGCTGTAGTAAGCACTTTTTAACAAAAGTTCACATTGAATTGGACTAAAATTTAAATTTAAACCACTCAAGTAGTTTTATTCTTGACATTTTTAATGGAATTTTTGAGGTAAGTCGTCTTGGATTACATGGTACAATGTATATTCTCGTGTAACGGCAATCCACTTGAAATTTTGACATAAACTAGATATGATGCTCGAAATTTACTGGTATTTAAATTCAATGTCGTATCTTAAGCCATTTTAGAGTTGTTGAGCAGAGCATTCCGTTGAAATGCTCCACACTATTCGCTTTGTCTGGCTGATTGTAGCAAAAAGAGTAGAGCTCGAGCTCTTGATCGGCTTATGCCAAAGACGGAGTGGCGTGGCGAACTAAGTATTTCCTGTTTTTGGACTCATATAGCACGTTGTTGTTTTCCACATAGCTGTCGAACGGTGACTCCGATTTACTGTACTTTAAACCGACTTTTAAACGCCCATTCATATCTTTGGCGGTGCTAAAGAATATAGGTCGCGCAACTAGACAGACTGCTGCTCCAGATCTTGATCGGCTTCTGCCTTTTGGCTCACTTCCTCACTACGTCAAGCCGTTTTGAGCTACTGCTTACTGACCGATTTCCTAGTATACAACGGAATACAATCAACGGTAATGTAATTGAATTTTGTCAATCTTGATTTAAAATACTAATTTCTAGAACAAATTCAGTCAACTAATTATACCAAGATTTCACAATCCTTTTACTCATAAAATAGATAATAATCAGAAGAATGAAGGGCAAAGTAACTTGTATTATTTACAAAACTAATAATAACTATTAGTGTTAACCTAATGAATCATATTTATGATTATTGATGTAAATTCCTAACGTATGTTGGATATTAGTAAGTACTTATATTTGACGCGGAAATAATTAACATTTCATTAAACCTGTGACATCATAAAAATTTCTACATGTACCTATGACATAATTCTGAAGTTATTACAAAAACGTGTCATGACTATACATCAATTTTATTTCAATTAAGAATAAACTCGCTGATGACACTAAAATACTATTAATACATAAAACGAGCTATTATTATAGTCCATATTGATAAAATTTGATTCATGTGAGTGGAAACATTTAGTGTTGCTTTTGATACTCAATAATTTACACTTACATATGTTACATGAATTCTCAGGGAGTAGTTCATACTAACCCCTATGATTATTATTTTCGTCTATACGTACGTTTCGGTCTCCCGACCATCATCAAGAGACGTATTATGTCTAAAACGGCATTTCTTAAAACTAATTGTATCAGCACAAAGCGTCCTTATGGTACCAATTTCAATTAAAAATACTCACGTCGCCGAAGCGAACAGAACTGTAACACATTACACTAGACTACGCAGGACGTAGACATCAGTTTGAATCAGACATTCGCATTTTGTCTGAATATTCAAATAATGATACAAAATGTACCAAATAAAGATCTTCAAGAGTTATTGTTAATACTTTGCAATATCAATTCGAATGTTTTTTTTTCCTAATTCTAGGAACCAATCACCGCTTGTAAACATTGTGCGCTTTCAATTGGTGTTACTAAACATACCTGTAAGTCCAGCTATAGAGCCACCACACTAGGGAATATACGAAAATTAAGTTTTTTACATATTTCTCACAACCTCTATATATTTATATTCTACAATCCATATATGTAAAATATGATCTATACATGTATAGAAAGTTATTTAATATACAGGGTGTCCCAGGTTTTAGTAGCAGAACTTCAACAGTCGATAGAAAATTCGATTTTGAGAAAAAAGGTTCCTATTAACATGTATGCACAGACGCTTAATTATTGAGATACAGGGTGTTGAATTTTGTAAAAAATGAAGATAATTAAGATATATCAATGAAATTTGGTACCGTGAATGCGTAGACAGGTTACCACATTTGCATATAATTTGAAACAGGTATTATTTTCAGTGGCGTAGATATAGGTATTTAATAACAATAAATTGGCCTGAAAACCTGTAAACGTTACTTTTTAGTAACAAATTATGATGCAGAATTCAAATCAAAACAAAGAAGATTTCCCGATATTTCCTTGTACCTGGCACCGTTTCACGACAAATTTGATTTTTCTGGACCATGAAAATCAGGTGAAAATTGGAAAAAGAGGAACCTCCAATTAAAGAGCATCTTTGAGTGACATAAGTAAAATAAGCTTTTTTTACTATTCTCTACAGCGATACATTACAAAGAAAGGCCGAATATCAAATTTTTATTTCCAAAAATGTTCAAACCAGATAACTACAACGTAATTTATCTTATAGTAAGTTCACCAACAAGAGTTAACAAGACACCATTTTCTAAATTTTGTGTATTAATTTAAAAGAAATTCTAAATGATTCCCATTTTCTCGTATACATAGTTCACAACGTCGTACAATAGATCTTCTAACTTCAACGGAAACCTTTTTCCAATTTTCATCCGATTTTCATGGTGGTGGTAATTAATCACAAAAATCAAATTTGTCGTTAAACCGTGCTAAGTACAGAGAAATATCAAGAGACCTTATTTGTTTCGATTCAAATTCTGCATCGAAATTAGTTACTGAAAGGTAACTTTTACAGAATGATAACACTTTTCGGGTCAATTTATAATTATTAAATACCTGTATCTACGCCACAGGAAGTAATACCGGTCTCAAATTGAACAAAATTAAGAAATTTTTTGTAAAATTCAACACCCTGTATCTCGAAAATTAAGCGTCTGTGCATATATGTTAATAGGAACTTTTTTCTCAAATTCAAATTTTCTATTGACTGTTGAAGTTCTGCTACTAAGACCTGGGACACCCTGTATATTGTGAAATTTTTTTCAAATGAATCCCTTTTCACATATACAGAATCAGTTAAGGGCGGCTATCGGCCATATCTCAGAAACTATTGGGAATAGAAATGTGGGAAAAAATAATATTAAAGTGGCCATGGGAAAATCCTGGAAATTATTTTTCATGTTCCTCGTTTTGCCGCAAGGGGTGCAATTGAAAATTGAATATTGAAATTCCAAATTTCTTCGGAAATTCTCACATTAAGGTATATATTTGTTAACAACATTAGAAAGGTTAGACAATTTTGCATCATTTTGATTCGAAGCTCATTGGCGTACCGAACTTGATAAGAGTGGGAGAAGCCATTGAAAGTGTAATCAATTAAATCGATGTAGTTTCTAAACAACTTTATTTGACTGATTATTCTTCCAATAGCTTTCCCCACTCTTGTCAAGGTCGGTACGCCAATGAGCTTTGAACCAAAATGATGCAAAATTGTCTAACCTTTCTAATGATGTTAACAAAGATATACCTTAATGTGAGAATTTCCGGAGAAATTTGGAATTTTAACATTTAATTTTCAATTGCGGCCTCTTGCGGCAAATTACGAAATATAAAAATACTTCCCAGGATTTTCTCATGGTCACTTTAACAATGAATTTTTTCTACCACATTTCTATTCCCAGTAGTTTGTAAGTTATTGCCGATGGCCCCGCCTTAATTGTTGGAAATATAGGTGAGTGATAATTATTATGACACATTGGGCGCATCATAGTCTTTCACCTACATCACTAAAATATGTAATATTACTGGAATAAAATTAAATTCATGATTGAAAAAGATTCTTGGTTCAAGGCAGAATCACGTAAGCTTTTTTGTGAGTAAGTTTTATGCTTAAGTAATCTTGTGTGTGTATGCGTGGCTGAGAATATGAAAGTCGTGAGTGTGCGTGACTCTTTGTTTGGACGTGATTATTTGTGTCGGTGAGTAAAATCTTCAGTCCGTGAGCGTGAGTAAAAAAATACTCAAACTTCCATCCTCACTGTATACCTCAAATATTTCAGCTCTATTGGTCTCATATAATGAACTAATCAAATGCAAAGGTAAGAAATGTCATTTACAAATTAACCAAATAATCATGATTATATCTGTAAACACAAGATTCCCGTTAGAGAAATACGAAGTGGCTGGATTGCATGACTCATACAGTTTTCTTCTTTGTATAGTTAAAAATAAGTACATCAATCATGGAAGCAATAAGCATTTCAAAGGGTGCAATGAAAGTATATATACTCGGTTTGAGCCACCCACTCTATCTAACCGTGAAAGGTTGATTGCGTGATTATGGGTCATAACAAAATAACTTGCGGTCAGGGTGGGTCAATATATTGGGAGAAAGTGGGGGCCCCACATTTGTAGTATCAGGGTTGGTCCTAATTGATTTATTGAATTAATGTCCAGTTAATTCCCGCAATATCGAAAATGGGCGCGGGTACGGTCTATTGTTCATTATTATTCAATTACTTATCACAGATAATTGATTTATATCTGTTTAGAATAGTCATGTTTTAGTTAATTATTGCCCAATCCCAAGTGTTCGTGATGTGATATCATGGGCTAGAATGGCGGTGAATATATTATTGAAATTTATGGCGTTTTTATTCGAATTGGGTAAAATGTAGCAATTATATTCTATATCGACACTAATCCATACACACACGTATTTATGAAATTTATTGTGAATAAATCTTTTTGTAGTTATTGTTCTCTGATGAAATTAAACAGTTTTGATTTATGATATGTCAGTGATGTAGAAACCACCTAAAACATCCATCATTGGCCTCAGCAAGTGTCGGGGGAGTTACCGAATGTGTAATAAAACAATGCAGTTGGAGTGTAACTTTTTGTAGCAATGTTCGAGAAGAGTAATTACTACGGACATGTTGAAATTATGAAACATATGCACCTTTGTCATCAGATCTACATAATGTACATAAATATGCCGATCGAACTGATAAAGTAGGTGAATCATGTAGTATCAAAATCATTATATTCCTTCCACTAAAACCATTATCAGATGAGACACAATAATTCAGAACCAATAATTCAAACAAGACGCACAGGCAAAATCTACTTTCTTCATTGATTTGCTTCGATAAATAAGGAATTTCGCATTAGTGCGTTATGATAGAATTTTTCCTTCACCATGCGAAGTATAATGGAAATAGGAATTATTGTAATCGATATCAAAAAATGTTCACAGAATTGTGAGTAACACATAGAGATTTGAAATTTTGAAAATTGTCTTAAAGTGGTGAAAATAGGAATTGTATAGTTCTTCAAATGAAACTGTAGCAATTCATTGAACCATTATCGCATCATATAGTTACCTAAATTGAATTAATCACTCTGTCGTGTCATAGATGAATACTTGCCTATATTTACAATTCAGATGCTCGTACAGAATGATGAAATTTCAAATGGACTCACTTTTTATATCTTTTTAAATATTGGGATAAATGTTGGTTTTGATATCTTCTTATTTTACTTGAGAATTCACTTTAAACACATTTACTCTGCTTTAAACTATGTGCACAGGTAACACTTGTTGATACTTCTCCTTATTTAGGAACTTGTTGATATTTTGTTGATAATTGTTTTATCCTTTTTTAAGATATAAAACTTTGTTGCTTATTACAAACTGGAACTTATCGGGATTTGGTTTCTATCCGATGCCACTTAATTAAATAACTTTGGTTATGTTAACCTTTACTGACATTGAAATGGAAGATTTACGAATACTATTTGCTGCCTTAAAGGAAGTACTAATACACTTTGGTTATGTTAACTTTGAGGAGCTGCAGAGACACTTTCAGTGCTCCGATGTTACTACAAACTTTGGTTATGTAATACTAAATGAGTTGCACGAGAAGCACAGCTTCTGCCAAGATGTTGTTGCAAACTTGGATTATGTTAGAATTTTGACTAATTGAGTTGCCAGAGGAGCACAGTCTCTGCTTAGGTATTATTGCAAACTAACTAGCTTTCCTTTGATTTTGCCTTTTATAGGGCCCACAAAAGGAAGCTTGTTTCCATTAAAATCGACCAATGAGATAATTTTCTGAGTATCTAGTAAGCTATTCCCATTGTTGGGATGACAGTTCTCCAGCATTGTTGAATTTTGACACATCTTAATTGTTGTATGTATTTAGTATTTTGAAATATTTGATATATTGAAGATTCTCTAATTGATTAAAGTTATTGTTCATTCTACTATTTGAATTCATGTTACCAACATTTATCCCCACATTTTGATATATAATAACCTATGATTAGGTTCCAATACACCTAATAATTCTCATTATTAGTTCTATTTTGACAGTTGTCATTGCTTAAATTTAATACATGATTTTGAATATAAATAAAACTTATACAATTTTGTATAACTGAAACGTGTTAGTACTAGCTTACATCTATTACATATTCTTAATCTATTCTAATAGTTTGCTATCTTCAGATAGTCTTTAAATCATTTTAATTATGATTTTCCCCTTTCGTAGCACTGTACGTTTATGCACTTTTCACTATTTCTTCTTTACACTCCTATAAACTACTTTACATTTTGGTTTTTATTATAATACAATCTTTAATATCTTATTCTACTTATATATTTAACTTCAAATAATGTTTTTAATTCCATATTATATATACTTTTTAAACTTTTCTATTTTTAATATCTCGTTAAATCCTAATTCTACCATTTTATTTTATATCGGAAATGAAATACATTATTATCGATGTTTGGTTAACGTTTCATTTGCTTCGTAGATAAATACAGTGCTGGATGCAAGGACCAGCAAATAAAGCAATTGCTTAGTGCCCCACCAAAAAAAGTGTTGTTTGTGGGGGCCAAATTTGATTTGACTCCTCCACTTTTGTTAAAAAAGATCTGTTACTTGTATCACACCTATTAATCAATGATTTTTTTTCATTCATCTCATAATAATATATGTTATCTCCATGATTTGGGAATATAATTCATACATTGAAGATATGTTGAAACTTATATGATAGTAGGGCCGGGAAGAAGTCACATGATATATACAGTGTTCTAAAATGTTGTCTAACATTTTAAGCCTTCATTTCCAATATTGTTTCAAAACCTCAACAATTATGTACTTTCCCTTATTGCAAGTTACTGGAATATTATTTTGCGATATTTTGTGATTTGAGATTTTCAGAATTGTCAAACATTCTGTTTCTTTATGTATGGAACAACTTTAATAGGTGGTGATGCGAAAACAAAATATATATTGGAGTAAAATAGAAGTTCATCTTGAGAGAATGCAAGATATGAACGTTTTACGTGTATTTATATGCATCGACAACACTCATAAAAACGGTCTGATGCCTTTCGCGAATAGAATTTGTTAGATCTTCATATTCATATACTCCATTAAATCTCTTATAGAATTTAATACTTAATGTATGCTTGCTAGAGGAAACCTGAAATGTTCAAATCAACACAATTTCATAGAACTGTTTGGACGTATCGCATAGTAATTGTATGTAAGACCAATGGAAATAGAGGAATGGGAAACTGATAGTATATATGATAAAAACGAAAAACTAACTGATCCTTTCATTTTCGCTCATGTATTTTCGATAAAAAACTGAAAGTGTCTTTATATTGGCCTATCTTTAAATTGAATTCAGTATGTGCTTCTCTAAGGAAGGCGAGCATTGTTGGCGAATATTTCTATACCAACAGAGTCTTTGGGCATAAAAAACTCAATTTCATTCTCTAAAGTAGAAGAATTCGTTATTAACTTCTAGCACATCCTGAGATGAACAAACACATTGACCTTGAAAGAGGAGAAACATTTGTGTGGAACCATTGCTAAGCTCGTTTCCTGGGTAGCTAGAAAGCAAATGACGTGGCAGCAGTCTTAACTATGGATATAACAATCTTTGCTAGATTATTATTTTTCGGTAATTGAATGATTCAAGAGTTATCCCCAAGGCGACCATGGATAGAATAGGGAAGTATTTATTTATGAACATCCTCTAAAAGGTTGCAAAAATAGAAGTCCTTGAAGGATGGAAGAAAAATTAATTGAAAACCGTCTTATCAAGCTACTAGCCATAAAAAAGGATCTTTGAATTACAAAGAAACTTCCAGCTCTGTGTTTATAGCATCTCTTTTTCTTAGAAAATAAACTTGTAGTAATAATAATAGTAATAATATTGTTTATTTGTGTAATTGTAGGAAATAATAAATACATATATACAGGATGTCCTCGAACTGCGTGGCAAAAATAAAGCCGAAGATTCTTTGATTCGAAAAAAAGTTGATGAGCCTTTTTACTTTTGCCTCAAGTGTCTTGTTTACCGGGTAGAGGGCTTCAAAATTGAAAAACAATTTGGTTTTTTCGGTATAACTTGAGAACGTGATGAAGAACTTTCACAATATTCAGCAGGTGAGTTACTGTCAATAATGGCCATTTTTGAGAGTGGAGCACAGAGCCTTAGAGACCATAGAAATGGCTCAAACTTGAGGATGTAACGGGAAAAGAGTCCAGAACTTTTTTGTGGTCAATGTAATTCACTCGATATTTTTTATGTAGATAGCTTATCTAATTTGAAAACTTTTTTTACTCTTGAAAAATTTTGATAAAATCAACGGATTAGCTTGAAAAAATTAATTTTCGAGTCTGCAATTTTGGCTTACTAATTTTACTTGATTAAAATACATTAGTTGCCTTTGCTTTTCTAATGTCATTTTGGCATTTGAAGAATTTATTCTCAAAACTGTCAGTTTTTACTTTGCTTTCCGTAAAAATTTTATAAAATTATGGCTCAAAATTTCACTAACACTGAAATGGTTGATATGTTATTGATTTATGGACTTTGTCGTTGCAATGGCCGGAGAAGGGAAAGATATCCGCATCGCAGAATTCCAAATCGGCAAATTTTCGCGAAACTGGCAAATTTGAAGCAAATCGCAGAGAAACTGGACGCAACGGACAAGAAGGACGTTAGAGCTCGAAGAAGCGATACTGGAAGCGGTTGAAACTGAACCTGGGATACGTTTGGGACTTCGTATTGGAGCCTCAAAATCATCAGTTCATAATGTACTGAAAGAAGAACTGTTGTATCCCTATCATATTAAAACAGTTCAAGACTTATTGCCCATGGATCCAGGTCATCGGCTAGATTTCTGTCGGCTTATTGTCCAAAGACAAAACGCAAACCCCAATTTTTGTAGAAGAATTATGTTCACGGACGAAGATACTTTCACGAGATGTGGTCTTTTTAACCTCCATAATGAACATTTCTATGCTGATGAAAATCCTCATGAAACGGAAGTTACATATTTTCAGAATCAAACTAAAATCCATGTTTGGGTTGGAATTGTGGATAACTTTATTATTGGCCCTACCGTTATACCCGATCGATTGAACGGGGAGAACTACTTGAACTTTTTGGAACAAAGGCTACTTGAACTGTTGGAAGACTTGCCCTTACACATTCGTCGTGGCCTGGTTTATCCATGATGGTGCACCTCCTCATTTCACATTAGCTGTGAGGCGACATTTGAATGCGGAATATCCAGATCGCTGGATAGGTAGAGGACACGATGCACCAGTGAACTGGCCGGCCCGCTCCCCTGATTTGACGCCCTGCGACTTCTTTCTATGGGGCGCTTTGAAGTCGAAAGTTTATGCAGCTCCAGTGAACACACGAGAGGAATTGTTGCAACGAATTAATCATGAAGCGGATTTATTGAAGAATTATCCTGAAGTACTAGCCAGAATTCAATCCAATTTCTTGAAACGAATTAATTTGTGTATTCAGGAAAATGGGCAACATTTCGAACAATTGATGCCTTAGCGATTTCCCAAAAAGTTTTGTTGTTTCTTTTAACTTAGCATTTGTTTTTCCTAAATAATCACATCGTTTCCCCATTTCTATTGTTTTTATTATTCGTGTTTTACCGAGATATTAACCATTTCAGTGTTGGTGAAATTTTGAGTCATAATTTTATAAAATTTTTAAGGAAAGAAAAGTAAAAAATGACAGTTTTGAGAATAAATTCTCCAAATGCCAAAATGACATTAGAAAAGCAAAGGCAACTAAGGTATTTTAATCAAGTAAAATTAGTAAGCCAAAATTGCAGAGATTCGAAAATTATTTTTTTCAAGCTAATCCGTTGATTTTATCAAAATTTTCTAGGAGTAAGAAAATTTTTCAAATTAGATAAGCTATCTACATAAAAAATATAGAGTGAATTACATTGACCACAAAAAAGTTCTGGACACTTTTCTCGTTACATCCTCAAGTTTGAGCCATTTCTATGGTCTCTAAGGCTCTATGCTCCACTCTCAAAAACGGCTATTATTGACGTTCTCAAGTTATACCGAAAAAACAAAATTATTTTTGCAACTTTGAAGCCCTCTACCGGCTAAACAAGACACTTGAGGCAAACGTAAAAAGGCTCATCAAATTTTTTTCGAATCAAAGAATCTTCGGTTTTATTTTAGCCACGCAGTTCGAGGACACCCTGTACATACAAATAAACAAAATAAAGCCGCAAAGCCTACTAGGCTATCTGCATTTTTTGTATTTTCCGTCAGAATGAACTGCTCAAGATTCGATTTGAATAAATTATAGTGAACTAACTATACATTTTGGTGCTGAAAAGTTTTATTTGATGTTGGCAAGACAAACTTTTTCCTGGTTACCTGAAAATGGAAAACAATCATGAATTTATTTTTGTTTTTTGACAATGTAGTGCTATCTTATAGAAATATATTTGACGTGGTACCAGTATTCTGCTTTCTTTATAGAGAGCATCTAATGAAAGCTTAAGGTACTTCTCCAAAATTATTTGGAGAAAAAAATTGTCTTAAGGTATTGATCCTTTCCCGGTATGAGGAAGCGAGTCCTCTCTCTCTCTCTCTCTCTCTCTCTTTTTGTTTTTGTGTTCTGTCATGCGTATGCTTGCTCAGAGCGCTTACTCGGCGACTAGTCTAGAATTTATAGATAATAGAAGGAAAATTAGAATGGATTGGGCCCTTGGAACTTACTGGAGTAAACAGTATGGCCCCAAGGCTGGAAATTTTGGAGACCCCTGGTCTACATGACTGCCTTAGCTTCAGATTTAGTGTGTTACCTAGTTATCTTTTGCATTACTTTGTGTTGACCAATATCAGTTAGAATCACATCAAAAGATGTTTTCATATTTGATTCCTGAGTCAATATAAGAGTGATAGAATATGATACTGGTGAGTCTAGAATACAATTTTACTCCTAGTAATTTCATTTCACTTACATGCATTATATTATAATTAAAATTATCTCCAATTTAAACTGTTTTGTTTTCGAGAATATGAGAAGGATGGGATTTAATAATTTAGGCTTTACTTATATTTAAGGTGAGTGCGCTTTTCTGGAACCAATTTTTTACGATTCTTATTGCATTTTCCATTTCCCCTTCTAATATTCTTTCATGACAATTTGATGTTAATGTTCCTGATCCATCATCCGCAAGCTGACAATGGCATTCTCTAGTATGGGTAGGCAGGTCATTTATCGATAGTAAGAACAATAATCGTCCTAATATAGACCCTTAAGGTACTTCTCGATTCAAGAACTTCTCCACATTGCAATAACAGACATCATCATAACTAGACTAAAAAAAATGTATGCTGATTACTTCATTACCCTTACACTAATTATACTGAGGGGTAAACAAGAAATTATATGATCTGAATAGCAGAATAAATTATATATTATTGAACATGCTTCATTAAATACATCAACTAATCACAACATCAATCAATTATATTCATTAATAATTCTATAAAACAATACCCAAAAATACATCAAATAGATATATCTGAATGAACTTGCTTTTTTTCTAATTAGGACATTTATAGCCTATAGAAAAAACAGCACCGTTAAAGAGTTGGAAACGTATCAGTAGCCCACACTAAAAGTCATAATTTATACCAATTTCCTAATAAACGTTGTAACATAAACATCCTCACTGATTACTGTGGAAATTAGATATAAAAAGCCAGTTAATTTGTGAGTGTACATGTAGAAAGACATGCTAGTGTGTGAACGGACCTGGTCCAGCGGATCACGGATCAGTTCAAAGCATCAACAACGTGTGTGGTCCCAGTTATCACATACGCTTTCTTCTATACAACCAGAACCGGACTATTCTTAATTCCATGATTGTATATGGTCATTACTCAAAGTGAAAAATCAGTGGAGAATTATGTCTTTGCATTTTATTGATAAATGCGGCTGGCTTCAGAAACACTACAACATATCCGTGTCCCATCAAACAAGTAACCGAACTTGTGAAGACCTCATTAATCATTAGCATAAGTATTACAATTAGTTGAAACTACAAAAACAGAATCGAATATAATTGGCTATTTCGATTTTGATGAAGTTCAAAAATTAGGTTCACCATTTAAATACTGATTGACAACATTCCATGAAAAAAGTTAGTGATCAGTAGATCACTTACTTCCCTTAAAGTCCTTCCGTTCTCTAAAATTACACTTTTTTCAATGAATTCACCACCTTCCCAACTATTATGCATCTGTCTATGACGAGGAACACAACAATGTGTCGCCACTAACTTGGACGATGTCATTTTCAAAATTTTCCATAAATTATTTCATTCACTTCTATGGGTTAAATGTATGATTCTAATACACATTAATAACCAGAAAAACGATGTTGTCATGATAGTACAATAAAATACTAGAGCCTATTTGAAAAACTAAAATGAATGCCAAAAGTGACACCAAGTAGGCTGTTGCGGCCCAAAATATTACAGTTTCAATTTTTTAATTTACACCTCAAATAGTACAGTCATTTTATGGATCGGTCGTACTTTTTTTTCCGACTTAAGGTTTGAAAATACAGAAAGTTAGGAAATTTTCCGTAGATTACGACAAAAATAGTGGCTGAAAACCTCCAATGAAGAAAAATGTCTTAATTTATATATATACGATTTTCCGTGTTTTTCCGGGAATGAACACTTATATCTTCGAAAGTAAGCATTTTAGGAGGAAAAGTTTCGACCAAAAGTTGTTCAACATTGAATTTTACATAGGAATTGACTATTCTGAATCTGATTTTCATCAAATTTTCCAAGCATTGGATGGGAAAACAAAATATTTTCGAATAAGAACTATATATGAGAAATAATTGCATTTGGCTGGTGAATATGGTATGATAATTTTATATTGGGGTATATATCGTTACTGTAAATGATTTTAATTAAGAATTTTCCAATATTTGCCCTAATTTTCCAGGTTAGGAAAATTTTTAATTTTTTTTTCAATCTTAGTGTATGATATGTCGATTTTTAGGTTTTATAGAGCTCTGATAACGATTTCTCAGTTCATTTTGTCGTGAAAAGTCATTGAAAACGTACATTCGGAAAATGGAAAACTTTTTTTTTTTTTGATTATGTCGTGTGACAGATCAATTCTTATATTTTTTTGGGTTCTGAAAATGTTTTTTTACTTTATTTCATCGTGAAAAATCATTGAAAATATATATCCGAAAATTTTAATTTAAACAATTTAATATTAAAAACGAGGTTGTTAGAATCAAATTGTTTTTCACTTAAACGATTTTTTAATCAAATATATCAATAAAATAATTGTTTACACGGAATACACAACAGCTCAGCTGTGAATATTTTATAATAACGTTTAACGTATACAATAACATAGCACATGTGGCGTTATTTTGGGCATCATATGATTGAACGCTTGCACACAAATTCATTGCAGTGGTGCTACATACATAGTCCAGCGCATCGAAAGATTTAACGCAGTGGTGCTCGATCGAGAATTTTAAGCGCGCGGGAGATCAAGAATTTTTATAATTTTATATAATTTGTTTTTTCCAATTGCTCTACATACTAACGAACACAATTTAATTTCGTGACAAAATTAACTAAAAAAACGTTTTCCGAACCCTAAAAAACATAAGAATTGATCTGTCACACGCCATAATAAAAAAAAAAAAGTTTTCCATTCTCCGAATGTACGTTTTCAATGACTTTTCACGACAAAATGAACTGAAAAATCGTTATCAGAGCTCTAAAAAACCTAAAAATCGACATATCATACACTAAGATTGAGAAAAAAAATATTCCTAACCCGGAAAATTAGGGCAAATATTGGAAAATTCCTAATTATAATCATTTACAGTAACGATATATACCCCAATATAAAATTATCATACCATATTTACCAGCCAAATGCAATTTTTCTCATATATAGTTCTTATTCGAAAATATTTTGTTTTCCCATCCAATGCTTGGAAAATTCGATAAAAATTAGATTGAGAATATTCAAAAAAAAAATCCATAAAATGACTGTACTAAAAGCGATTTATAAATTTTCATATGTGTACTATGAATATAAAAGTCGCGAATGTCTCCACAATTTCGTAGGCACATACTGACACCCAAAGATAAGCTAAATGTCTAAATGGATTCAGAAAGACTATAGACGAATATATAGGCGAAAACCTAGGAATTTTCTTTTAGGCCCGTTACAAAACATCCCTCACACTACGTAGGGGAGAATAGGATTCATATTCGTATCTAGCGTAACATATTGTACTCTCGGAGATTTCCTAACGTAGTTGGTAACGTCCCTACTGCGAGCGAATTAATAGCAGATATACCGAATTCAATGTTGAGTCTCCATCTGCGGTATTGGCCAAGGCGGCAAAATCCCCAGTACGTATTTTTGCTCCTGCAACGGCGTAGGTTCGAAACTTCAACCAGCAAGGCCTAAGAGTTCAACTCACACACGTTGGAGCGCTAATTTATATAAGTTCAAATTTCTCTCACTTGCGGATAGCAGATATTCTATTTTATCGCTTGATTGCTGACAGCTACAATGTAGATGGGTCGTGAAGTGTTAATTTTGAGCTCCAGGGTATTTCTGAGCAAACTACATGCCGATCTTGACCAGGAATTCCCAAACTTTCGGATTAGCTTAGCCTGAAATGTAGGAAAATAGAAAACTCTTACCAGGTATGATTGGAGTTCCATTTGTCAAATTCTATAACTTTGTCCTATGAAAATTATAATGTACTCATGAGTGAAATAGCGATGGGTGGCTGATCCTAATTTATGAATGAATATGAATGATGCAAAATCTAATAAAATAAAATTGTACGATATACGCAAATGAACTCAATTATTATAAATTATCTCTATCAGAGAACCTGTATAATAACACACAATGTAGTCATTACAACAGTTGATAAATCTGTGTGTTACTGATATTAACTCTAATTAGATAGCCTGACCTTGAATTGGTGAATTCACACATCTTGTCTGATCAGGGTTCTCGTACTCCTAGATATGGGCCACAATCATAACGGGGTACCTCCTCAATTGAAAATCCTCACCCTTGCTTCAATTATCCAACAGATTCCACGAAATTGTCCGGCAGACTTACACATGTAGGAAAACTGTGGGAAAACTCGTAAGAAAAACCCTGTAACATCCAAAGGTTCAATTCTCTGAATCTATAGTATTGTACTCACAATCACTTATGGGACAAAAATTAAGACTGACCTAAATCCTGGAAGATACAACCCGAAAAGGTAAAGAATGTTATCTCAGAAACAAAATGAACAATTCAACTGGGAATTAGAATACTGAGATAATTACCTCTATAACATAGGGTTCGTGCCTTTTCAAAACTAGCTATTAAGTTATTTCTACCGTTTGTGATATCCAATTCTCAGCGTGTATAAATGTGGGTTATATTCCCTTTACAGTAACATCAATCATCCAAAATGATGAGTGATGTTCTTGATTCCAACAGGAGGAAAATCCCAGAATACGGTATTAAAACATAAGTTTTACGCAACCCTTCCCGTTGAATACCAAATAAATATACTAACGTGACTTCTTTCCAGCAAAGATTCAACAAAAGTGACCCCATTGACGGTGTATTCATGTTCAGAGCATGTCACAGAACAACTTGGAAATAGACGTAGGAATCGAATCCTTCCACCGACACATAACTAACCGCTACTTGGATAATATACTGCGTGTAACAGATGTCACTGGAGTCGACAACGTTGTCTCTTCGTAGTATAGGCGCATCGGCTAATTCTTAGCCATTAAGTGGAATTTACACGTTGCAAATGTTATCGCAGGCTAGTTTTTTACACTATTGACGTGTTAGTCTTTTCAAATTCTACATATGCACTGTCCTCTGTCTATGGTTATTTGCAAGGTGTCTGGGAACAGTACGTTATCTCACGCTCGAAAATCTCCGTTGTGCAATAAGTGACCGGAGTTAGTTAACTAATGGGTTAAATTTACTGCTTAATTGTTTCTGAACACAGTGTTATAGCATCAATTCACAATATTGAAGTCTACAATGACGTAGCTATCCATTAAGTGTGTGATCGTAACAGACGCTCGCGTGTTGTGTCATTGTCAAAAAGAAATTCAAAACCATCTCCAATTTCTCCATTTTTGTCGTAACTTGTCATGAAATTTCAACCGTTGAGAGGTGACTGATATATGGCCATGAGTATTTTCGGGTAATATGATATATTGATACTAGTTGATGTCCTGCACGTGCTGAATTAAATATGTTGAAAAATGTCGTGTGGGCTCACTTGACTAACGATTCACGGGGTTATTTGACTGTTGGTCAACTGACTCCTGACGTCACATTCATTTTATTCTACTGATAGTAAAGTTGAGGATGGTCGAAGATTTCTCCCTCCCTTCACGTCTTACAAGAAGGACTCGTCTTCAGAGTCAGAAGATGATACAAAGTGTTTCGTGTGTAGCGATCTTTGTAGTGCTAATGCTTGTGATGAAGACTGGGTGCTTTGCACACGAAGCAGCACGTGGACTCATAATAAATGCGCCCAATCTAACATACATATTGTCAACATTTTATAACTCTAATATTACATAGAATCTTTTTGAATTCGCGAAATCTTCTGATTGGTTGGTCATTCATAGTTTTCATTTCATACAGGACATTATGATGAAATTGTCGACGTGATGTGTCAATCAGAAATGATCTCAAAACTGTGTTGGGAATATAAACTGAATTGCCTACACTTTATATTCTCTCAGTACTTTTCCTGCTTCCTTCCAGGATTGTTCCCTCATCGACATAAGTGTAGCTGAAGAACCTTTGTAATAGGATTCACCAAGACATTTCAGACAGATTGACCTCAGGAGATTGGTTGCATTCATAGAAAAACCACCATGGATAATGAAAACACCAGCTACTCCAACGTTTCAGCGTTCTTTACGTGTAAATACTTCGAATGGGACAGAAAAATGTGAACAAAATACAAATCTAGATTTTAATAACAATATATTTACTGCTGTTCCACAATAGTAGAGACAGTTTCGTACTAACCCATTGCTGAATAGAGAAATCTCAAGAAACACTAACTGAATTTATTCAATTTTGTCCGCTGCTGATTTTGAAGAATGCATAGTCTTATCCGTCTTACTTGCTCTAAAATTTACCTAGCTATAATAACAAACTAATCTAGAAATTGCCGTTTGAAGATGATATACGTTTTCTTAATTTCATTACATCTCTTGGAATTTTCAAAATTATCGTTGAATCATTTCTTCGCCAGTGCCACCCTGGGACTAAGGTGCATGTTTGAAATTTTTGTGATCTGACGAAAATGTTCAACCTTATTTGAGGCAAATGGAATTACGGCATTATCGGTTCCGCGACACTGTTAACAACGTATGCTGATGATGCTATTGTGGGTGATGCGGCTGTTAATACCAGGATATCAAAAATTATCTTGGTCAAGGTTGGTTGTGGAATCTAAAACATGTGTCTTACTTTACGTTATCAAAACTTGTGTCAAATTAATTAATTTGAAGTTTCTAAAAGTGAGAAATTTATACGAATGTTCTAACACTCAGAAGTCTCTAGCGCTTTAAACTCCGGGATTTTCACGTTGTATAAAAAAACAATTGCATGAACGCCAGACGTTCTAAGTAATTAGCTACGAACGTAATCATTTTGACATATGCCTTGAGGAGCTCGCTACGCGTCAGTTAGAGTTTATACTTCTTACCTCGATCTTGTTAATTCGGGGTCGTTTTATGCCCCGTGCGCCCGGCGCCAGTTGTGATAAAATGTTTTTGGCTATAGGCCGCTAGCTTTTAACCGCTTTTGGGTATATTTCAGTAGCTAGAAAATTGCCTTTGGTACGTCGCACGTAAGACGCGCGTAGCTGAGACCCGAGAGTACCTGTTTCGATTTTATAACTAAATTTTCCTATTTAATCGACATTTTGGGGCCCGAGACTATGCTATTTAGTTGGCCCCGTTCATAAACTGACGACATGCTCGCGAACTACGCGCTCCTCACGTGAACGTCATTCGATTTATCGAAAATTAACCAATTTAAAACAGTTTTCGACCTCGTTTGTGGCTATTGCGACCTTGTGAAAGGTTCAAAGTTAACATTTCGCTTTACATTCCACAACCACCCTTGACCAAGATAATTTTTAATTTGTAGTTCATTATTGTTTTACAACTGAAATAAATAGGTATGAAATTTGTAGGTTATTGATGATGTCAGTGTGACAGTGACATAATTATTTCGAAAGTGAAGTAAGACACGTTTTCGATTCCACAACCACCCTTGACCAAGATAATTTTTGATACCCCGGTATATGGTTTCTAAATTGTTAATTGTAGGGAAAGAGTTCCACAACTTCGTCGTTCGATAGAAAAATCATGTGTTGTAGGAGTAAATTCAAGAGGTCTCGAGCTTGAGAATGGAGGGGTGACAATTAAGCTCGTCTAGTCTTCCTACCTGGAATCTGTCGAGGAGGAATAACAGAAAAGATTTCCGATGAACACGGACCAAGGAAGGATCTATAGGAAAGTGAGAAAGGTCAATGAATTCGTAATCAATCAGACTAATAGCTTTCTTCTGAACTGAATGTAAGAGCTCTTATATTTCCAGTATATGGAAGATAGGTGTGGATAAAGCAGGTCAAAATTGTAGGCGAAGTGTATTTCTTTACATCTTTTTTTCAATTCTGATTTCAGGGATTGGGGTTGGGATAAGTTGACAGCTCTGTGAACCAAGGAGTTTATGACGGATTGCTTTTGTGCAGGATGGAGGATGGTGGTATTAGGAGAGACCATCGAGATATATATCGGTGTTAGTGGGTTTTCAATATACAGAGTGTCCCAAAGTACCGTTAGTCTGTCGACTAACTAATATATCTGGAAACGGGAGTGAACCTTTCGATTCAACTTCCATGGTGACCATGAAGCCATGAAAATCTTTTACATTAAATAACAGTAGATTTGAACTTTCGAAACTTTATTGTGGAAGCGTTGTAAAACTGTATTTTAACTTCATGAAATCAATGATATATATGGGAAATATCAAGAAAGGAATAATGCGGAATTCCAGCTGAATTTACAAAAGCATCATTCAAATATGTGAAGCACAAATCATTTGGTGATTTGATATAATATTTTGAAAAACTATATGAAGAATACGCTGATGTAATTTATAACACCCAAATTTGGTTCACGTCAAATACTTTTCATATAACGTTGGAACCAGGAATGCAAACAAATTTCTATAGTCTTTCTCAGGTTTTTCGAATACAATCAGCTACCTTGGATCTATTTTAGATACCTTCAAGGTTCGGTTCAGTGAAAAGTTAATTGTAACTATATGTTCATAAATCGAGATGTGATGTCGATATGGTTGATTTCATTATTAAATTAATTGTCAGTAATAGTGAGTTTCTTTGCCGGTACACCTCTGTATTTGATCTCAACAGACCAGCAAATACACGTGCATATAGACACATTACAACTGCCGGCCACCGGCACAAAGACACGCCTCAACTGCACCTACAACTTCAATATCGTCGTTTATGTTAACTTACGCCAAGATTAATTGAGTGAAACTTATGGCAAATAAAATTCTGCTAGCAGCCTGTTACACAAGGGAACCTCAACTTAGTTCATCGATCCAAATATAGATTTTACTTCAACTAGAATGCTACTAATCTTTACAGACCCATCCGAGAAGTTGTAAAACACGAAGCAAAGTTTGAATTGAGCTAAGAGAATTATCCATATTATGTACAAGATACCGTGAATTTAACAAAGTACAGGTGTTACTCAACCACTGGCTGTTCAAGTTTGGTTGAGATCAAAATATATTTTCATTATTATATGTCGAACAGGAATTGCTCTTTGAATATTTTAGTATACTTGAATCGTTCATATCGGATAGATATTCCTAAGGAAGTTCCATATAGATATAACACCTCTTAGTAGAGTTAATTTAGCAAAAAAGCTCGGAACTTAATTTTTTTTGCAAATCGTTCCTGGACGGAGACTGAACGATATTGAACTTTAAGATCTAGTCGCTCGACCATTTTTCACCTGTTACCGGAAATTCGCCAATTTTCATGGGAAAATTTATTGTAAAATTTGTAAAATTGGTTAGTATTGCCAAAATTGGCTGGAAAACTCCACTCGGGGGTTTTCTGGGTCGCTGATCACGATTCCGGAATTACATTTACCATTTGCGACCGCAGTAACTAGAAATTGGCCAATTATATGTCTGAAAAATAGCCAAATTTAATAATTTCGTAATTTTTGTTGAAAATGACTAAAACATTCCACTCGGGAGTTTTCGAGGTCGTTGATCACGATTCCGAAGTTAGATTTACCATTTTCCACCGCGGTAGCTAGAAATTGGCCAACTTTATGTCCCAAAAATGGTCAAATTTAATAATTTCGCAGTTTTTGTTGAAATTGACTAAAACATTCCACTCGGGGGTTTTCGTGGTCGCCGATCACGATGCCGAAGTTAGATTTACCATTTTCCACAGCGGTAGCTGGAAATTGGCCAATTTTATGTCAGAAAAATTGATAAATTAGATAATTTCGTAATTTTTGTTGAAAATGGCTAGAAAATTTCCCTCGGAAGTCATTTGATATTGGATATGAAACAAATGATTCACAGTCACGGATAAATTCCCTGACTTTTGATAGCAGTGCCAATTTCAACAAAAATTACGAAATTATCAAATTTGGCTATTTTTCAGACATATAATTGGCCAATTTCTAGATACTGCGGTAGAAAATGGTAAATCTAACTTCGGAATCGTGATCAGCGACCCCGAAAACCCCCGAGTGGAGTTTTCCAGCCAATTTTGGCAATACAATAAATTTTCCCATGAAAATTGGCCCATTTCCAATAACAGGTGAAAAATGGTCGAGCGACTAGATCTTAAAGTTCAATATCGTTCAGTATCCGTCCAGGAACGATTTGCCAAAGAAAATTGAGTTGATTGGTCTGTTTGGAAAAAATTCCGAGCTTTCACATTTTTAACGTCTAATTTGACCCGACTATCTAGGTTCAGTCTAAATCTAAGTTTAACTCGAAGTTTAAACTGTAGGTCATTGCACAGTTTAACTATTACTTTAGTATTTGGGCGTTTTATAGATTCTGGTTTATTCCAATACATTTATTTCTCTTGGGGTGTTGGCAGTGGCTATGTTGGCACCATGAATAAATATTGCTGCCATTCTCATTATTTCTCTCACTAGGTAAAGAGTTCCACAACTTTGCTGCTCGATAAAAAATGGAATCTGGTAGGATGCAGTTTGGCATGACTCGAGTTTGACAGTGAAATGGTGATTAGTTTGCGCTGGTCTGGTCCGCCTATCTAGAACCTCTCGTGGTGGAACAACGCACAAAATTTCTGATGAACACCAACCATGGAAATATTTTATAGAGAATGGAGAGATCTCCCACCGTTCTTTGATGTTCTATAGAGATCAGTGAGCTCGTACGTGTGACATCGTCAATCAAACGAATAGCTTTCTTCTGGGTAGAATCCAACAGCTTCTGCGTATGTTTGGGCGCCGAACTCAAACATGTGAACAGTACTCCAGGACAGGTGGAATCTGTGCTTCGTAGATTATGACGAACTGTTGGGTTGTAAAGTAGCTCTTGACACGGAATAGGAACCGAGTTTTTGTGAAGCAGTTTTCGCATTGGACCTCGTTCCATGAGAATCTGTTATTGGAGCATTTGTTATAGAAGACTTCATAGGAATAATTGTATCTGACATCATCATATTAGGAATTGTGGGATGAAGTGTACCATCATCTGCCTAGCTGTAGACGGCACAGGTGGTCACTTCCAGCAGATCGTTGATATAGAGGAAAAACAGAGTCGGTGCCAAGACAGGTCCCTGTGCAACACCAGCGTTGATAGCCATTGTATCAGAGGATACTCCGTCAAACACCACATATGTGGTTATTTAAAATAACAAAATTGATATCAACTTCCGATATAACCGGAATTGAAGAAAAATGTAAAAAAATTAATATTGTAGGTACTTTTTGAAATAACATTCTTCCAAAAATTCAAAATGATATTTCTTTTCACGTCTGAACTACGTCTACGGTGTAAGTTGAAAACGATCATGTCCTAGAAAAACTATTTTTCAAATTGCTTATTCGTTTCTGCAAATTGATTAAGCACTGCATAATCATTACCACAATCAAGTAGTGTAGTATAAAAAAATCTATGGAACCCCCAAAAAAGAGTCTTCACAGGAAAGGATCAAAACAAGATTACGTATGAGCACTTCATGTATGTTAAGAATATCTTATGTTCTTAAGAAATAAACTTCCGTACGTAAAATCTATTGAAAATTTCAATTCAAAATATACAACATTATTTATGAATATGTACAAAATTCGGATCTTTGAAAATATTATAGCAGAAAGTTCTTAATATTTTTCTTAAATTTCTAGATGAAATTATATTATAACCGACACAAAATTTTTTCCGATCCCAATTCAATTCTGTCTCTTGTGAAAAAAATATTTTACCTGCCTTTCTCTGATTTTTAAATTCTCGAATCTTACTGACTTCCTGATGACCAAAAAAATGTTATGTATGTTGAATATTGATGTAATAATGTTAGTTCAAACATTGGCCCTCAATATTTAAACAACTGAACAATCGTACCTTTAGTGACGATTTGAAGGAACGATTATTTCTTACCATTATCATTATGGTTATTTTCAATTTCCATTATGGTTATTCGTATTATCTGCACTGATATGATATTTCAGAAGCAACAGCTTTAGCCCAACAATTATTACCTTCTCGTCATGACGTCATTTCAAAGAAAATGATGACATAAAATAGTTGATCCTTCATATCTATCTTCCTCATTGTATATAACTAGATACTGGATATCTAGCATATATTCAAACAATATTTGATTTTTATGAAGACTCGCCACGCATTAGGATGGATGAATGCATCGAACATTCACCATGCGACACTGAACGTGCACCACTGTTCAACTAAATAATGAAGCTTTATCACAGTCAGAATTCTCGAAGTATTTGGGTAGCGCCAAGCACGTCTATTACTTGGAGGACTCAAATATTTAAAGTTAAGTTGACACGTCCCGAGTATACATGGATCAAGTAAACAGACATCATTCGGATGTTTGATCTTTGATAGTATTTGTAATTGTAATTGTATTTCGAATCAAAAAGCATCGGTATGAGAAAAACGGAATTAGAAATTGAATAAAAGTAGAAAATGGTCCAAGAGAAAGAATATAAGATTCATGGTATTTAACGCCGCTAAGGAAACATAACACGCATGGGTGGTTGAAGAAATGAAAAAAAAAGGATGCACCAAATTCGGCACTTTACGAATCGAAAGGAACATGCATTTTCCTGGTCTCCATGCGTCTGATGCTCATGGCTTCAAGGCCGGGTACAAACTCTCATTTTGGTATCTTTCATTCTTTTCAATACTCTACTTATGAAGGTAAAGAATTTAAACTGAAGAAAACATAATCTCTTCAGGGTTTCAGGGAGAAGTGTTCATTCATCTCTAGAAAACAAACTTTTTATCTGCAAAGTTATGCATATTTCATTTAGATGTGGGGGTAGTGCTGATGAACCAAATATCGAATTTCAACAAATATTCCGATCGAAAACTTTAGAAATGATCGCTCCGATGTATGTAACCAATGAAATGATTCCATAGAAAAAGGATGTAGGAAGAACTTCGGCAGGTCTCGAGCTTGACAATGTAGGGGTGACTAGCTTGAGCTCGTCTAGGCCGCCGATTAAGAATCTCCCGTGGGGGAATAACAGACGAGATTTCTGATGAACAGCGATCATGGGAATATCTATAGAAAAAGGAGATTTGCCCACGTTTCTATGATGTTCTAGATTGGTGACATCACCAATCAGAAGAATAGCTATCTTCTGAATAGAATGTAGAATCTAAGAGATTCAACGTACGTTTGGGAGCTGAACTCCAAACATGTGAACCATGCTCCAGGGTAGGTCGAATCTGTTCTTTGTAGATTATGAGTTGCTGCTGGGATGTGAAGTAGCTCTTGGCACGGAATAGAGAACCAAGTTTTTGTTTGTTAAGAGCTTTTCGCAATGGTCCTCGAATGATCGTCTCATGAGAGAATGCTGTTGGTGGTGATATCGACATCGGTATGGAGGACTTCATAAGAATAAATGTACCCGACATCATTATATTAGGGATTTTGGAAACCTCCTTCCTGGAGAAGATACAAGCTTTAGTTTTGGTTGCTTTAAAATTGACACTTGAATGGTGTCATATTCGGTTAGGCAGAATGCCAAATTCTCCAAATTTGACATTTTTGGGTACAAACATCCTATGTACCATTAGTTCTGTGCCACAAAATAGGCTAAGCGCCAAATTTTCCGATATTGACATTTTGGGTATAAACATTCTATGTAATATTACGAATAGTTATGTCTCACAAAATGCCAAGTGACAAGTACGTCTGGAATGATTACAATAAAAAGCTACGAACCACATGCTTCGTTTCGATACAAATAAGCTAACTGCCACAGACGCATTATGGTTAATTGTAAGCTAGATGGTACGTCAGTGCCTACGCGGTACACATACCCAAAGTGTTACGACGGAGTATTTATGCTAAAAGAATGAGCATAAGTCAGTCAAGAGCGCGAGCCGTAATCTGTCTAGGCATAAACTACAGTAAATCGGAGTCATGGTTCGACCGTTATGTAGAAACCAACAACTTACCGTATAACCCGAAACGAGAAAATACGATAAAGAGCGCGAGCCGCAGTCTCTCTAGTAGCGAGAGTCCGAGTATTTTGTCTACGATCGGCCAGATAGTTAGCGCATCGAACAGTCCGCGAAACGAAGCGAATAGCGTCAAGTATTTCGACGGACCGCTCTATTCAATAACTCTAAAATGGCTGAAGGCACGTTGAGTTAACAAACCAGTAAATTCTAATCTAATTACTGTGAAAACTGTGAATAAATCGGAGTAAACGTTTGGACGCTATATGAAAACCAAAAATCTGGAACTGAATTAGGAAAGACTTCATTCGCTACGCTCACTCCGTCTTAATAATTTTGTATCCAGTGAGCACGTGTTTGACGTATTCTAACTTTTTAGTTCGGATGATTTTTATTTACTGTTTTATTGATTAGTATAATGTTTTTCACTCAATAAATATTCAGCTTTTCCATATTTCCAACATACATTATTTAAATCTTTTTCTATGAAAAATTGAAATAATTTCATTAATTATTGGAAATAAATGAAACGAACATACTGTTCTAATAAAGAGTTAAAGGCTTAACTAATGTATATATTATCACCCTTTAGAAAATAGCCCAGAAATTGAATATTTCGAAGATATTTCAGTTTTTTAATCTTGTCACTTAGCCTATTTATAATAAATTATAATCCACAATCAATTTCCTTAACATGGTTATATTTTCCATCATTTTATTAACAGGAAGGTCAACGATCATTGAAGAAATAGTAATAATCTGAAGAAGGAAGGTACCTAATATCTGGAACGCCTCACTATAACAATTGATAAGAAATACTGTGATTCTTCATTTATATTATCTTGAATATCATATGAAAATAATAATTTTACGAGTACATATACCTATAGTATAAAACTCAAATATTTGGTCTTAGCAAAAGAACACCTTTCCAATATAAAATGTGGATGGTAATGCACAATTATTTTTCATTAATAATCATCTCTCCGAAAGCCACGACAACTTGACAAGCCGTTTAAGCTTACTGACCGAAGACACTCTTGAGGTTTAAAAATGAATGTTTTTGTCAACACAATAACACAGGCATTCCCTACATCTCTATAGATTACTCGCATTGTATTGCTACACTTGTACCAAATTTAACAATATTTGTCAAAACTGAAACTAGATTGTTAAAATAAGAATATTAATGATGTAAGTTAATGATTCCTTAATTCATACGGCAAGCATGAAAATGTGTTTACCGCAAAAGTCAACACAATTGTTACAGTTTTCACACAATATAATGTAACAGTTCCTTGTAAATGTTAAATACTAAATCTGCGAAACGTTATTTATTCGTTCAAAGTTATTTAAAATATTAAGTTGATTAGGAAAAATTTGAAATGTTGAGGAAATCATAAAATTCTAGTAATAAAATGTGAATAAAATACAACTTTACGTTTTGAATTAATATGTTAGCTATTTACTATCTATTCACTGTATAAAAATGAACTGTGAATTTATTTTTACAAAAGGCGAAGCAGATAGATAACAATATAATAATCATCATGTAAGTAGAGCAAACAAAAATGAAATTACCAAACTTACATTATTTATAGTTGAGGGGTATTCATCGAGCTATGTTTTGCAAACTCATCAATTACGTCATCATAAAATTGCATGTCTTGTTCTTCTTCAATTGAATCCGATAGTGTTTATTTATTTATTTATTTATTAACGGGACGAACCCTTTTACAGTATAACAAACTTAGTAAAATATAATATATCGTGAAAAGAATGAAAAGAATATAAAATAAAGAGTTTACATTGCAAATACATTTATATATACATACATTCATAATTACATAATTTATCTATGTTGCCTCAGTTGAAGCCCTTTGAAAAGCAACCAAAAAAATATTCCAAAAATTGGGATTATTTGAATAATGATTTGCGGTAGTTAAAATACGACAAAATGGATAATTCATTAGGTAGTTTGTTCTGCTATATGGTATGTGAAATATTTTAATATTAGTCGAACAGGTATTTCTTTGAAGAAAATTAATTTGTGATAGTAAATCATCATAGTTAACTCACCCATTAATAAGGTTGAATGAAAATTTCATATCATTATGATTTCTTAGTAACGTTAATTCTTCAATATTTAGAATAGATTCAACCGTAATTGAATTTATAGTCACGAAATCTAATATCCATTTTATAGGCGGCAAATCTCAAGAACTTATGTTGAACCCTTTCAATCCTCATCCGATGAACATTATAAGAAGGAGGCCAATGCTGTGTAGAGATATCTTATAGAAACATTGTTATGAAAATCGCTAGAAACTCTTTTTATAAAACCTATGGACTTAAGTGCTCTATTAACTATTCAATCATAATTTGCATTACAAGTGAGCTTTCTGTTCATAATATATTTCTGTTCAACCAGCTAAGATATTGTTATTGACATGATAATCGAAATCCACAAAACTATTGGTTCCATAAAGCCTCATTAAAAAGCATTTATCTACATTGACCTCCATCCCATCCTCGTTGCACCATATATAAAGCTCTGTTAATTCTTTTTGAACTGTTAGAGCATCTAAAACATATTCAATGACAAAGAAAAGTTTCAAATCAACGGTAAAAAGCAAATAACGACATATCTTGAAAACATACTCCATATCGTTGATGAAAAGAAGAAACTGCAATGGCCCTAAATGTGACCCCTGAGGCACCTCCGATGGACCATTTATTTCTTCAGAAAAAAAAGTTTTTAGCTCTACTATTTGTTTCCTGTTGGTGAGGTAGCTTTCTGTGTTGTCGTCACAGTTCCTCCCACCCTCATTGTCATAAGAATTTAATTTACAAAAACTCTTATATTGTTCTGGCACTGAGAAATAAAAGGTCAGAATAAGCTTGTTCTTTTATCGTCATAAGTTTTATTTAAGCTCTCTTTTATAAGAAATATAATAAGCACTTCCAATGCGAAGATGGTATATTTCAAACATCTAGGAATGTGATGAGTTGGGTTTGCTTCATTATTTTTCAAAAATTGGAATTAAATGTTATTTTGTAAAATGAAACCCAAGAATGCTTATATCAAAATAAGAGCAAATTCTCCAGGTCTGAGATTACGTTATCAAAGTTCTTAAATAAACATCTACTCAGAGTTACGGACGAATCAATGTACCTATATTTTACGGTATTATATTATGAGCCAGTAGTCTTATTGATACTAAGGCCGGGACATCAAAAATAACACAGAACGACTCAATTGATTGTATCATTTTGTTTCAAGTGAAGCTTAACTATCAAAATCTGAAAAAAAATTGGCTATTAATGATACCGGTTGAAAATGTTGCCACACGTTATTTTAAAGTCTCCAGCCACCGAACTTCATCATATCTGAAGAGGAACTAAATTAAATCTAGTTCGTCATATGATTTGTTTGGAATATTAGAATAACTGAGCTACTGTCAAAAGAATCTGTGATTATTGCAAGTTTAATAACTTACATTTTCTTTAACAGTGAATCAAATTGCCTTCGATAAGAAAACCAAGACCGTAGACAACCTCCAGGTTGATTGGTCATGTTTGTATGTTTTGGTTTAGAAAAATTATACAAATTTTGTTTACGAGACGTAACTCGGCTGTAACCGCGGGAAGCAGCTAGGCCACTGCCAAAACGGATATATCCGCGAAAACCCCCATCAAAATTTAGACCTATCACAGTACAATAGACGTATATTGCTCTTTGAAGGACACAAATTTATCTCATATTCACTGTACGGTTTCATGGCGAACAAGTATGCACTATAAGGTTTAAGATAATGTACAAATATAGATAATAATCAGGCATGTCCTTAAACAGTCGTTGAGTTTACGAAGACTGTGAATCATGAAATCCTACTAGACACCTTACGTTCATATGGTTAAGAGGCATAGCTCAGCAATTAATAGGAGAAGTTATTTTGAAAATTCAAAGCAAGTGCCTAAATGAGATTCAATGGTGGAAGAAACCCAGTGATAAGTACCCCCAGGGTCCATATCAGAAGCCAACATGATTCTAGATGCAGACGGGTGTGACATCGAATATTTATTCTGAGCCTAATGAACAAGGAAGAGGGAAATTTTATCATTGATAATTAAGTACATAAAACTCAAATTATTCATTCCCAAATCTATTTCCGAATTGTCTTTGTTTCTGATTTTTGTATCCGTCTAAATTAAACCGTAAATCAGAAAGTAGTAACTCTACATCCCTGTTTATATTATAATAATAATGTTTATTTCTCATTAAAATTTCAAATTTACAGTAAACAAAAATGTACAATGGACAGAATAAACATAAATGATCACTTAAGTGTCGCACTTGACACTTGTGTGTGATTGTGAAACAACAGTTTTAAAATTACATAAATTTAACTTATTATAGTTACATATTCATTTAAAATATATTTGTGATTTATTATAATATTTACTCTTAATTTTAAAATAAGCACAATTTATTAGAAACAATTATGGATCAATATGGTTCTAGGATGTAGGATATTCAGGTTAGTTTAATATTTACTTATTTTAATATAAAAACTTGTTTATTTATTATAATAATATTATTATAATATAATTATTTTGCATTCTTAAAATCAATTATATTATGAACAACTTGTCTTGGCAATTTCAATACATACTTTCTACATTTCACTTTAAATGTTTTATTTGTTACAGACTTCTTCAATTTTTCAGGTAACGAGTTGTATACTTTTGGGCCAAGATAGGCAAATGATCTTTGGCCAGCTGTTTTATTCATCTTAGTCAAAGGTAGTATATGCTCTTTGTTTCTAATATTATAATTGTGGTTAACATAAGGTTTTTTTTCAGAAAACTGAGTTATCGACATTGTTAGAAAGAATAATTGTCGAATATCAAGTATTTGAGAGTCTCTAAACACATCTTCACTGGGATAAGTTATTCGTTTACCAAGCATTATTTTTAAAATTCGTTTTTGAATAGTTTGTAAACTGAATAAATGGCTATTTGTAACGCCACCCCAACCGATAATGCCGTAAGTTAGGTGCGACTCAATTAACGCGTAATATATTGTTTTCAGTTGTTTAAAGTCTAGAATCTGTCTCAAGTATTTAAACATATATATAAGGCGTCTTAACTTTTTGGTCACATAGTCCATATGAGCATCCCATTTTAGGTGAGAATCTATATATATTCCTAAATATTTGGTACTTTGTGCAGATTTTATGACATTGTTGTTGCAGGAGTCAGTTTTAATTTCTAAAGTATTGTATTGCGGTAAAAATGGTTTGTAGCTTGTAAAAGGAACGAAATTAGTTTTATCGAAATTTATTGTTAGAAGCTTATGATCAAACCATTCTTTTATTCTCACTAAATCAACTTCAACATTTTTCTTCAATTCTTTCCACGTTTTTCCTTCATAAAATATGGCAGTATCGTCTGCAAAAGCCAGTATAAATCCATTGCTGTCGAGAGAAAAAATATTGTTCAGGTATATTATGAAAAACAATGGACCCAGAACTGTGCCTTGCGGCACGCCGTATTCTATGATTGTTGTTTCACTATTTACATTTTCTATTTGGACAGATTGTTTCCTTTCAGTTAGATAACTTTTTACTAATTTTAGACTTAAACCTCTTATCCCTATATCTTCTAGGCTTTCTAAAAGAAGAGAATGGCTCACTGTGTCGAATGCCTTCGTTAAGTCGATGAATACACATAATGAAGGCACTCCTCTATCTATAGCACTATATATTTTATTTGTAAGACATGTAATTGCGTTGTTAGTCGATTTGCCTTCTTGAAAACCAAATTGCCTATCTGAAAGAATCTTATACTTTTTTGTGAAATTTGTTATTCTGCTTTTTAACAACTTTTCGAAAACTTTCGCCAAATTAGTGATTATAGATATTGGTCTATAGTTCGAAATTTCAATTTTATCACCATTTTTAAAGATAGGCTTTACAATAGATGTTTTAAAAGCAGTTGGACATTCTTATTATATGAGATAATGGTTCTTTTATGTAATCGACTATATGTTTTAATGTTTCAGATGTTATTCCATCTTCACCAGGTGACTTTTTATTTTTTAATGTATTTATTACTTCTCTCACTTCAGCTGGATCTGTGGGTTGAAGAAATAATGAATGTAAATTTCTTTTTCTAGTCGTTATATAATTTCTTTTTAATTTTATTTGATTAGCTAGTTTTTTACCTATGTTTGTAAAGTATTTATTAAAGTGATTAGTTATTTCTGTTTTATTTTGTACAATTTCATTGAAATCATTTTTAATTTTATTAATATTAGTGTCTTTAATCTTGTTTCTATGTATTTCATTAATTGTGTTCCAGAGATTTTTTGCTGATGTTTTATTTTTGTCAATTTGATTTTTATAATAATTTATTTTAGTCTTTTTTATTAGATTGGATAGTTTATTTCGGTATTTATAGTAATTAAATTTTAGTTGTGCATCTTCAGGTGTACTTTGAACTTTTGTAAACATTTTATCTCTTGTTTGGATGGATTTAATTATTCCTTTGGTGATCCAGATCTTACGTTTTTTATTTTGTTTATTTATTTTAATGAATTTAGTTGCGATATTTATTTTATGTTTCAGTACATCAATAAATTTATTAGTTAAAAGTTCCACATTATCTTGTATGTAAAAGTCATTCCAAGATATATTATTCATTTCTTTTTTTAGTATATTGTAATCAATATGTTTGATATAATCTATATTATTATTTTGACTTTTTATATCATTTGGCATAACTATCTGCACTATGATAGGAAAGTGGTCAGAAATACATGTATGTGCTATTAAAGGTATAATGTAATTGTCAACTTCAGTTTTACTTTTGATAAACATGTGGTCAATACAAGTCTTAGAGTTTCCTTGTATTCTGGTTGGTTCATTTATAAGTGATCTGTAACCGTATTCAGACATTATATTCAAATATTCGTTAGAAATATCAGAACATTTCAATACATCAATATTTAAATCCCCCACAATTATGTCGTAGTCGAAATTAGAAACATTTCTTCGCAAAAAGTTTTCAAGTTGCAAATTAAATTCATGGGAATCTATAGATATATATTAGACTTTTAATCATGGCAACATCTTCTTATTTCTAATTAGTAACTAGACACTGTGGGGAAGAATTTTTATTTGAAAGCGAGCATGAAGTTACTGAATCCTCATGTAATAACAAGGCTGTAATTTATCTATTTGCGTAGTCAGTTAATATTCAATGAAAAGGCGGGTCCAGACACCAGAATTATACACTGTATACGAATGTGTTCAACTGGCCATGAAGAGATGTTTGAGTTTTGATAGAATAACCAACATCATTATATTTTCATGTAAAAAATCTTCAGATCGTTCCATTTAATTGTAACTCGATCGGAAATTTTAAATGGAATATTTTTATATCTTTCAAAATTGAATACTTCTTGTGTGACTGAGCCGGTCTTTGATAAAATATGACTTGAGAATGAGAGAAGATGATGTGACAAATGCGTTCGTACAGTGTTATTGATGTATATTGAAAACTGTTCGATCAAAAAAGAAACAGCAAATTTTGCATGTCCATGATGAATCTGCAGTAAAATCTTTCATACAACCCAATAAAATGTATTGTGATGTGTAATTCCAATTTATTTGAATTGAATGAGGTTCTAATGTTCAATGTAATTGAATTCATACATTTCAAAATGATGATTCGTGTGCTATGTACTTCAAGATATTTGGAAGTCGTTCCTATACAGAATCGCACCATAAATGCCATTTGGGATCGTGAGGAAAAACAGTTCAATGGTAACATGCAAAAGTCTTCCTCTAATGCTATAAAATATTCAAAAAACAAAAGTTGTCATTATTTTATGTTGTTTTCAATACCCACCGTGGTTGCAAGAGTTGCGAAATCTGTGATTTTTTTTCTGTATTTTGACTACATGAGAAGAACATCTACAATGCTCGTAGAACATTATGTGAGTCAGTGGTGGAATGTTGAGAGAATTACATTGGAATTTTTCTTGAAAGTTTGGATGCGTCAGGAAACACCTCTCTACACAACGACTTCCATAACTTCGCTGTTCGATAGAAAACTGAAGTCATGTAGAAACAAGTTTGCCAGGTCTTGAGCTTGATAATGAAAGGGTGACCAGCTTGAGCTCGTGTAATGTCTCGTGGTGGAATAACAGAGATTTCTGATGAGTACCGACCATGGAAATATAACATTCATAGAAGATGCGAGAAATCGGCTACCTTTCCACGATATTTTAGAGATGTCAATGATTTAGTAAGTGTGACATTATCAATCAGACGATATCTATCTTATGGATAGAATCTAAGACCTCTAGTGTATGCTCGGTAGCTGAACTTCAAACACGTGGATAGTACTCCGGGAGCTACAGCGATGTAGATGAGCTCTTGGCACGGAATAGGAGACCACGTTTTAGTGAAGGTGTTTTCGCCATGAACCTCACATAGTCGTCCCATGAAAAGTTGCTGTTGTAGGTGTTACCGAGCATGGATATGGAGGACTATCGTCAGCGTACAATTAGCCGCATTCTGCTTGATCTCAATACCAAAAAGGTTATTGGGCCAGGTGGTATCCCACCTGTCGTTCTCAAGGAATGTTCGTCTGAATTAACACCAGTTTTCTGCAGGTTGTTTAGCCTTTCATACATTATACAAACTTGGTGTGTTTCCCTTCAGCTGGAAGACAGCTAGAGTCCAATTAATTCCAGAAAGGGAAAAAAGACCTTCTCTAATAATTATAGACCCATTGTACTATCATCTGTGATCTCTAAATTGATGAAAGCAATAAACATCGAGCTCATACAATACATAGAGATCTGCAAAATCGTGAATGACCGACAATATGGCTTTCGTCAACAGAGATCAACAGAAGATCTGATTGCCTTTGTAACTCATGTATGATCTAATGAAACATGAGGTATCTCTAGGTGTAGTTCCAAAGCATTTAATTTAAATTATACCTCATAGCAGTCTCTTCTGGATAGAATCCAAGGGCTTCAGCGTATGTTTGGGAGCCGAACTCTAAATATGTGAACAGTTATACAGGACAGATGCTTTGTATATTATGAGGTGCTGCTGGGATGTACAGTAGCTCTTGGCTTGAAATATAAAACCAAGTTTTTGTGAAGCGGTTTTCGCAATCGACCCCACATGAGCATCCCATGAGAGGGTGTTATTGATGGTGATCTCGAGCATGGATATGGAAGAGTTCATAGGAATGTTGTACCTGACATCATCGTATCAAGTATTGTGGGATCCCTCTTCCTGGAGACGAAGCAAGCTTGAGTTTCGACTGTATTAAACTCTACTAGATTATCGGAATCTCATTTCAAAATATTTGCCAGATCTCCGTTAATTGCGTCTGCCTATCTATATCTCGCTCCTCTGGTGTCATTGGATGATATGAGGGCATTTGATGAGAAAGCGGTATGAAGTTTACCATCATCTGCAAAGTTGTGGACGAGCAGGAGGTCACTTCCCGCAGATTGTTAATGTGGAACAGAAACAAAGTTGGTGCCAAGACTTATCCCTGTGCAACACCAGCGACAATAGTCAATGTAACGGAGCATACTCCGTCAAACACTACATGGATTGATTTATTTGAGAGAAAACTCGATAGTAAGCGACAAAGTTGAGGCGGCAAATCATATGACGGAAGTTCCCAAGAAGGCTTTGGTGCCAGACTCGGTCAAATGCTTTGGATATATTCAATGCTACAGCTAGAGATTCTTCGAGATTTTCAATAGATTTTTTCTGACGAAAGCCATATTGCCAGTCATTCACGAGTTTGGAGCTCTCTGAATATTGTAGAGCTCGATGTTGATGATTTCTCCATAACGTACAATAAATCAAACTAACATGTTTCTAAAGTATAAAACTTATTAGGTCCATATAGTAGTAGATACAAAAAAACTTCTACTGATATATTTTGGAATATACTTTGAAATACTCTGAACCCTCAATATTGTTATTTTAGTTATTTCATCTCATCAACATTATATTAAAATTAATTTTACAGATTCATTGTAATTAAGTTTTCTATTACATCACAATTGGCGCCCTCTCATTAATTTTAACCATAAAGTCGTAAAAATCATAAGTCAAATTCCGCCCGTTTCACTGTAGCGGAGGAAGCCAATTTTCTTCAAGTCAATCTGAGCACGTAACAAGTCGTCTTTTCATGATGGTCAAGATTTTACGTATTCAATTTCTCATAGACACAGGAGCAGATATTCCGGTGGTTCATCCCTTGTCAGGTAAAAGGGGTTTCACGTCAGAGTTGCAGATCTTTGCTACAAATGGTATCCAAACTTTTGGTGAATACGAAACTCATTCACACCTCGGTCTACGTAAAACATTCAGTTGGAAACTTATTGGGGTAGACCTTGAGAAGCATTTCTGTCTTCTCGTGTATCTTAAACAATCTTAATGCAAGTGCCTCACCCGGGTCTTCCTCAAATTTAACTACAACAAGATTCACTGTATTCAAATTTATTGAATCAGATCGAATAAATAACAAGAGCTATCACCAGTGAAGATGCATCACTAAATCCGATTGTAAGTGTTACTCATCATAATAAAACCGGAGGCCCTGCTATTTTGCTAAGCCCCGACGTTTACCTCCTGATGAATTTTCAATAGCTAAAAGGGAGGAAGTTTGTAACGTTACTGAACGGTCTCTGTTGGAAGTAGTCCAACCGGCCAAGAACATGGTAAAAAGTTTCTAATGCTATCTATGAATAGCTGTCTCACTAAGAAATTAAACAATGTACCACATTCTCTATTAGATTTCTCGTATCTTACAAAGGTTACGAGGAATGTGAGACTACCCGTTTCTCATTATCTTACATTGGTTTGGTTTGGTGTCGCCATCTGACGCATTCAAGTAGTCCCACATTCCTCGTAATTCGTGTAAATTGCGAGAAATCCATTAGTCAATGTGGTACATTGTTTGATTTCTTAGTTTGGCATGTATTCATGAATGGCGTGCTATACTTTTGGTCTTTCCACCATGTTTGTGGCCGGTTATAAATTGTTTCAACAGAGATCATTTAGTAACGTTGTAAACTTGCTCGTTTCACTGATGAGCTCAATGAGAAGAGTGAAACAACTGCTTGGAGATATGAATTTGTGACTAACCTGATAGATCTGAAGTAGAGAGATCTCAGACGAAGTTTTGGTTCACCAGGTTGGACAGTGACTATGCGTCCTATAGTTTCAGACAGCTGCTTCGCCCTTCTCATTTCTTTAATTTATCTTTTTTACATCTCGAGTTATTAATATACGAGCATAGGTTATTTGTTGTTCTAAAGGCGACGTTTTCATTTTGTTTTTTAAAGAATTGGCATATTTTTAGTGAATATTTACCTAAATATGTTAGACATGTGAAATTTGATTTGGTATTATTATTATTCTGAGGATAAATTACGTTTTAGGCTTTCTTATTGAGTTTATTTTGGAGTATTTTATTAATTATCTTGACATTATAACTGTTATTTTTGGCAATATCTATGATTCTGTTTAATTCCAATTGAAAATTATCTTTACTTAATGGGACATTAATTAATCTATGTATCATACAATTATATGCTGCTAGCTTGTGTGATTGTGGATGTTAAGAAGTGTTGTGTATTGTAGTATCTGTGTGGGTGGGTTTGTGATGAATAGCGGAAGAAAAATAATTATTTGTATGTGAAATGGTCAGATCTAAAAAGTTTAAGGACTTATTGTTTTCCATCTCTAATGTGAATTCTATATTTGGGTGTAAGCTGTTGTTCTAGGTGAGAAAAGAATTCATCTGACGGTAACTGCCTGTGTATCTGTAGTATTTAGTATAGTAGATGTATATTTGTGCTTATTTGATTTACTCAATAAAACTGTGGTTTATAATCAATGATTCTATTTGTAAGCTATTGCATATAGCTTTTATCGCGGGCTTTGAGCGCGGCGCGGCGACCGAATCAAGAAATACCGTAACGAAAATCAAAAAAACAAAAAACAAATACCGTAACGAAATATCCTAAGTCACCATAGATAACTCTACTACCGGCAGTAGAGTTATCTATGTTTGTCACAGAATACTCTTCATAGAGATCAAGATGATACTCTTACGTGACGCCTTTTATGTTTCTTCGGCGTCTTTTGGTACTACTCGAAATTCGACTCGTAAGCGACTCACTGCACACATAGAAAAGAAGCTGGGGTTTCCAGACCTGTGTATACGACCGTGGTACGACTGTACGAAGCTCGCACAACAGTGAATATCAGTTGCTGGTGAATAGCTGTACGCGTAAAATTTGTGTATAAAGTGTTTTATTATTATTATTAATTCAAACGAGATACTGTTCCAAAAGGTGGGGTAGCTATTTGCCAAAATAATAATGTAACTAATATTATGACTCCGAATATTGAAATAAATATTGCACACGTTAGCGATGTTAATGTTAGGCGCTCATTTGTTTGTGCGTGCTTATGCAAACTTAGAAATGGCCTACACGTAGTCATGGTAGCAATTTACATTTCTCCGAATCCAAAATTGGACTAGTTAGAGCATTTTATTCATCGCACTTTACTGGAGGACACTGAAGAAGGGTCGAAAATACTTGGTACAAATGGTAATTTTCCACTTATCTTGGATGGCGATTTCAACAACTTCGCTGATAAAAAATCAGAGCGGTTGACAACTTTTCTTTCGGAAAAATTGAATTTGAAAATGAATAATGATCCACAAGAATGCACAACAAAATATGGGACCACCATTGACGCGGTATTTTCCAGATATTTAGAAGATATCAAGTCTCAAACTTATGTTTCTTATTTCAGTTACCATAAACTTATAGTTTCAATGATAAAAATTCCTGAATAACCTACATGTATTGTAAGATAATAAAAATATTTTAAACGATATTAACTTCTCATTTATTCAATAAAAGAAAAAAATGTGTTTTCTTATCGGTCACCACGCTCAAAAAGTGTAACTTGAATTAATATCAAAGAAAAAACTTGAATTAATATCAAAGAAAAAAAAAATACTGCATAAATTAAAAATAAATAAATAATCATAAAATTGCATAAGTTGAGAAAAAATGCTATGCAATAGCTTTACCGCGGCAGTCCCCGAGTGCCACACGTCTTTTTTTCTTAATAAATACTACTTGGCGCTTTCCTATACGTCCCGCAATTCGGTGTCCATAAAATTTCGTTCCGTCGAGTAACTCGGGGCCTATGTTTGGAACCGTCGAGCAATTCGGACATTTCGTTAAAAATAGCTATTGTAGAGAAATTAGAGATAATTAAAGAGAGGATAATTAAACTATTATAAATCTTCCTTTCATAAAATATCAAACTCATAATTCACCGAATTTTACAAAACTTATCAATTTGAAACGGAAACAGACGAATGAACCGCACCTTCGCTATAATAAAGGTAATAAATCTTAACTCTGTTTATTAACCGCATATCAGTTTTATACCACACATCCAATAAAAATTTCCAGTGCATAGACCAAATAAATGGGTTTAGTCCGATGTAATGCCTCACCCTTAAGTAAAGAAATATCTCGATCTATTACGTTCTCCCTTCCGACCTTCTACACTCTCTACCCTTCCAATTCAATGATTTAATAAAACAAACTGAAGGGTGCGATATATTCAATTTAAAACTTTACGGAATGCGTGACAAATCTGCAATTTGCAATCGTTTTGGTTGTCACGTGCTTGATCTCTTGATGACGTTAACTTCATTCTTGAAACTTATTTAAATTCCAAAGTTTCAATCAAAGGTTGCTAGAGCTAGATTATCGATTCTAGGGAGGGCTCGCGCCAATTAATTGAGAAGGGGGCTAAAATGAATTACGTTTAGATTCGTCATCAATTATTTGAGCATAACTAAATAATATCTGATTACCTAATATATTATGTTGTAAGAATCGTACAATTGCAATGACAACCAGGATTATGTTCACCGCTTTCTTAACTTACTGTGATCAATCGATCACTGACTTCCCTCACTTATATAAACAAAATTGGTTCCGGACTCGTTTGCGGGTCAAATGTATGATTGTAGGAACAAAAAATATATTGGAAGTGATTTCGAAATCGCCAATGAAGGAGAATAAAACATACATATTCATGTTGCACTGAAATTTTATTCGAAAAACTTACATAATGTATTGTGCTACACTATTTTTTATACTGACACCTGCTGCTTTCGGATTATCCACACTATAATATAACCTTGTTTCATACTGACACCTGCTGTCACATTGACTAACAAAATTTGCCACTGAATAAGAGAATAAACTTCCTCACTTGAGTTTCTATGACTTTCCAAGCAGCCCATAGGATATAGAACGGGGGAAGGAATGTATTGTCAGTGTGCTACGGAAAACGTGAGTGTAATTTATTAAAAAGTTCAAGAATTAAAACTTACAATACAAAAAAAATTTGTTTAACGCTCAACCTGTTTTTTTTTATTTCATTGTGGTCAGGTGAGGCTGACCTGGCTGGCAAACACTGGGAACAAAGGAATTGCGCGAAAATATGCAGTTTGCATTTTCAAGGATGCAGAAAATCAGAAGATCCACGAGAAACTACCTTTAATATTTCAAATGGGACCGTTTATTGCTTGGTAGCATAGGCCATTATCGCTTGTTGACTCTCGAAAGTTTTGGAAACTGCCGCGTTCGTTCCGAAAACTTGATGCCTACTTAGCTTTCTTAGTGAGGAATAATCTTAGTTTCTTTGTTTTTTCAAAGAATACTTGAGGATGAAAGGGTACGAATGACGCTCTTACAAAATTTTCTTTCAACGTTCATTTCTTCCTTTACTATACATAGTATAAGTGAGTGTAAGGAAAGTATTGTAATTGGGCCAAAAAAGGAGTATATACTCTATTCACTGGGTAAACACATCTCTGTCTTCCAAGCAGAGGTATATGCAATCCTCCAATGTGTGAAGGAAAATAATGTCGGAGAGCTATCGAAGATAAGCAGATCCACATATTGACAGACAGGCTGCACTTAAGGCAATGATAAGCCAGGAAGTGACATCCCGTCTGGAATGGACATCAGGAAACGACAGGCAATGAAAAAGCCGACGAACTTGCAAGAAGAGGATCGGAGAACTCTCCAGATCCAGAACAGACCATGGACTCGATCATAGAAAACCAAAAAATAATACTGGGAAAAAATCCAGGGAAACGAACATGGTAACAAATACATCAAAACCCCGCTTAACAAAAGAACGACAGACCTATTAGCACTATATAGGGGAAAAATGAAAATGACTGACCATATGCCAGTAAAAGGGCACCTGAACAAAATGGGACTGTACAATGGCGACCTGACATGCAGACTTTGCGGTAAGGATACACAAACAGTGACATAAATACTGTAAGTCCGAGGCATTGGATCGCAATGACAGTCAATTTTTGGAAAGACTAACGGCAAACCAGAATTATACAGTTCCCACCCAGTAAAGGACTTCTACAAACTCGTACAACGTACAAAAATACTCGAGTGGATACCGAGAAAAATAAAACAAAGGCGAGATAGAATGGGCCAGCAGCCCAAAGTGTCACCGGGGGCAATAGCCAGACAATCCTACAAAGGGGGGTGAAGTTTTTAGTGAGGATACCTGGAATGGTGAGCCTCACAGTGGACCATGAGATTCAAAGGCTCATAACCTCCTCATAAAGGATTTTCTTCACCTCCGCAAAAAAAAAACACTTGTACATAGAATTGTATCTATACTGCACAATGTAATACTTATAAGTGACTCTCTTGGGCCTGTCTTGCAGGCGAAATTTTTGAAAGAATGTTTAATATTATAAATTTACACTCGAAGCTCTTTTTTCTATATTTACCTGAGATCTATATTTTGTATTTGAAGCAGCCACAGCAGAAAAACCGGTTTCGTGAAGGTATGATGTTGAAAATGGTAATAGTATACAAAATGCTTTTGATTTCAGCGCAGAAAACTCATCATTCGACCCTGCCGAAAATGTAAAGGGTGATTTATTACTAAATTGCAGTTTGATCTCACCAGTCGCCGTCAAGTCTATAAAGATTTCTTCTTCAGTTGAGAATCTTGCAATGGATCCCCAACCCACTAGTAACTTACTATCAAGTTGAAGTCAGCAAGAAAACATGATCTAGATCTAGTTACTTATATATAAACTCTCGGGAAATAAGTCACACACAGTCTTCCGAAACGTACGTGAATACGAAAATATAAAGCATAAGTGTTAATGTGACCTATTTCCCGAGAATTTATATCTAATTCATACCTGGGTCAAGAATCATCATTATGATCTAGTTACTTGATCTATGCACCCATTTATTTTGATATTGATAAGTAGAATTGATATATGCATTATGTGTTATTGGGTGCAGGTTTTTAAAATTAATCCTCGGGTGATAATTGATTAAAAAATAATAACATATAGTATGCTAACGTTTATTGCAATAGATTTCAGTACAAAACTAGTTTCCAAGGTTTGTTATCAATGTCGTAGTATAGCTTTAGCATCAAAATACAATTATATTAAATTGAATAGAAACTAATATCACGATTACAGCTCGATTTCAGTGAAAATTATTGAATAGGGGGATACGATGAGAATTGTGATTCAAAATTGGGTCGCAAATACTGAAAAGTTGAGAAGCACTGCAGTAGCGGCTTCTTCTAGTAGACAGAGGATGCAGTGCCTCACCATATAAATCAAGCCCAGGAATGGAAAAATTAGCTTTTCGAAATACGTATTAAATATCATACATATTCTAAGGTTAACATGTATCAAGCATTCAAAAGTGTATATTCATCATCTATTCAAAGGGGAGGTAATTCAGTTCAATCACATGGATAGAATCTGCACGCAACCTACGAAAGTAGTCAGTCATGAAATATAGCACTCTATATACTGTTTGAGGCAATTTCGAATAATGCTCCTACCTTGAACTGAGCGACCAATCATATTCCGTGAGACGAATTCACTTATAACAACATGTCTTCACGTCATAGTTTGATAACAATGAACTGAACAGAGACAATAAATCATCCTAGAGGCACTGTCCATACCATAACTAGTGAGTGAGTGGTGAGTAGTAACAATGCTGCGTTAGGGCTGAACTTACAAAAGCGGCGGAAAGCAGTTAATAGTTGGGATAGAAATATAACTCCTGTCTGACTGTAGGAAAACCTAACCTATTACAGGTGTTTTGTATTGATGATATTATAAGTATTTTTGTAAATTATATTTATTGTTGTCGTGACTATGGGAATTTCGTTGGTTTGTTAATAAAATTTGGGTTTTTTGACTATTGCCATGTGTTTTTATTTTGGATTTCTTCACCATCGGTTTCGCTGGGGTCTGAAATCATATTAATTGGAGGTTTGATTGCAAATATAAGCTGGGAGAAATTCGAGGCTTGCCCTATAGTGGGTGGGGTATGTGAGTTATGATGATTTGGCTGGGGCATTAGGACTGTTTGTGGTTATGATGGATAAGCGAATTGGTTTTGGGGAAGGTATGGTAAGTAGTGTTAGGTCGTTACCAACTTCCGCATTCGAAAGAGAGGAGATAACTAATACGTCTTTACTGTACGATATTTAAGTGGGTACTTGTAGAGATGATCTGTAAAATTTACAAATCTTTTAAAGTGGTGATAATAGGCACTGTCTAAATGAGGAGGAATCCCCCTTGTAAGTGGTACTTTTAGCATTCATTCCTGTATTCAAAATGGAAGCTATAGTATTATAAATTTAACCCGTAGAAATGACCGAAACACTTTTTTTAGTTTAAAGAATGACGTGATCTAAGTTAATGAAAATACATTGCGCTCGTCATCATAGAGAAAATGTATAATGGGTGGGAACGTGATCATAGAATTTATTCGAGCACTTCTCATTTTAGAGAAAAACTGAGCTGACAAAAGGAGGCTGAGTGGAGTTAGTGATCTAGGAAGCTGTAAATTCAGTAAAATACCAAAGCTAATGCATCTGCAGAAAATTGAAAATAGAATAACTCTTCTAGTTTGAATGGTTGTTCAGTCCACGGTTACGTTCAGGCCAAGAATTTGAAAAGTACTGTATCTTCTAGAGAGATGTTCAAGGGCTACAAGAAGGTCTTTTTGCGTCATTTCGTAACCGTGGGAGAAACATGGATCCATCACAACACACCAGAGGCTGAAGTACAGTCGAAACAGTGGACTTGTGCTGGCGAATTGAAGCCAAAAAAGTCCAAAGTGGGTTTATCGGACATAACAAAATCATGGTGACAGTTTTTTGGAATTCACACGGTATCACCCATATTGATTACCTTGAAAAAGTCAAAATAATCACCGGCGTATATTATTCAGAGATGTTGAATCGTTTCGACGCCGATTTGAAGCGAAAGCGGCCGCATTCGGCAAAGACAAAAGTACTCTTCCACCAGGAGACAGCACTGGCGCACAGGTCTGAATTTTCAATGGAAAAATAGCATGAATTGCGCTACGAATTGGTTCATCATTCACCATATTATCCAGATTGGCCTTCTGCGATTTTATCTATTTCCAAAGTTGAAGAAATGGCTAGGCAGAAAGAGATCTCGCTCCAACGATGAGGTCATCGCTGAAACAAACGCCTATTTTGAAGGATTGCCGAAATTATTGTTTTGGAAGGATTCGAAAAATTTTAAAAACATTTTTCAGGGAATTTTCACCTTGCCCTCTTATGTATCTGGCTGTAAGTGTTTGAAAAATATAGTGCCTTATTAAAATATTTGAATAATTTCAAAATACATATTTGTTTGACCAAACTAATAGGCACCATGGTTGTGAATAAATTTTACACCCATTTAATGTAACCACACCATAAATGCAACCCTTTGGAATATTACAAGTCCTTGTTCACATTTACAGCCAGTTGGTTTTGAACGAACTATAGAATGAAGTTATCATACTATTTTCTGGTGGCACAGTAATTGTTGGAAAATAAAATAGTACTTTGACTATTCGGATGTAGACGATGCATTAATTTCAATTCCGATAGTATGTCCCTAATTTGGAACTTACATGTCGTAGTACTTCTCATTGCTTCTCAAGAATTTTTTTAGATTTTGATAGGGATAATAAACCGTCCCAGCAGGCATTCTGTATAAAACAACATGGAAATCGCATTTCATCTTCAACTTTGACATACTCCCGTGGCGCTTTTAAAGTAGGATTCATTAAAAACATCATAAGCTAATATCTAGACTGAATATATTCCTATTATTAATTATATAATTACTCATACAAAACCAGAAATATACAAATATGTCATCATTCCATTCCTAATGGTGAACCATTCCTTAAAAACACGGAGAGTGAAGTATATGTAATTAGTCACAAAGTAGCCAAACAAGCTAGTTCGCTAATATTCACTCGAACTAAAAACAGCATAGGATCGATTTATAATTGATATCCAGTGAGCACCAAACAACAACAAAAATTATGTTTTTCTAAGCAATATGCACTTTGAGTAATACATTGTACCACCTAAGGTTTTGCAGCGACACGCAATCCAAGCAGCTCTGGTGATGCTATAAAGCCCTTATGTCTGGGAATAGTTCCTAATCAACATAGTAAGTGATATTTATATTATTTATATATTTCAATTGTGGCATGATTTCTCAAGCATCAATATTTGATTAAATTTTCACATGTTTTAACTTGTCGCTTTATCTCAACCTACAGCATTACTAAGCAGAAACAGTTTCGTCCGGCCGCATTACTTAATGGAGTAATCCTAAGAGACCTGAATGTATACGGTTTCGTCCACTTCTGATCTAAACTTGCCGTTAGGAGGTGATATTTGTCCTCTTATGTGTTGAGTTGATGTTAGTGCATCTAAAAATAAACTTACAAAACATACTAACCTAGAATTGTTGCAATATGTTCTATTTCAGTATCATCAATCCGGCCCGCGACAGCTAATGGCTTATTGTTGTTATTGTTGTTGTGATAAGTTGGATAAAAAGACACAGAATGATAATGACTCGGTTTTATTTACTTGCTAGGTAAAGCTTAATGACCAGTATAATACGCAGAAAATTTAACTTAAGCATAATAAGTAACAAATAAATGAAATGAATCCCACTAACATTATAAACATTATAACATAAAAACACATAAGCATATAACATATAAACATTATAACATATAAAATACTAAAGAGATTTATGTAATTGTGATTTCCACTGACAATAGTTTGTGGTTGTGGATCAATTTCACTTGTACTAATTATTACAAAAGATTCAAGATGCTCATCAGTTAGTTGAAAATTCCTAATTCCATCTATAACATCAAGGTCTGAGAAACGAGTATCAAAATTTATTTCCAAAGCACTCAAAGCTCCGATTGCAAACTTGACGGTAAACTCAGTCTCAGTAGTTTAACATTTCACATATTTTGAAACGTGTGAAACATTTTTTACGTAATTGTGGTTGAAACAGTATCATTTTCTGCCGGAACGATTTGATATTAGTGTATAAATCAGGGAGAGGCTGGTTTTCTCCTTGCAATTTCAAATTCAGGTCGTCCATATGTTTCATCAAATCGACATAGTAGTCCAGGCTGTGAACCGGGATTTTAGCTATAATAAAAAAAAAACATGTAGGTTCGAATCGAAAAAATTTTTTTGTATTAGCTTCAGGAGGTTCTCAGGATCATTCATACACCTTAAAACCTCTTGGGAACCCCAACCCCACCCATTGGGGGCGACATTTGCAACATGCCAAGTCTTGAATTGTATTTTCTACAAAAAAAGGTATTTTGGCATTTCGAGTGCACCCAAGAAGTTTTTTGGGTCGCTGAAACGAATCCGTAGCCAGATTTACTTAAAATTCATCGTTGGGGTGGTGAAATAGACAAAATTGGTCAATTTTGCACCCCTAATATGTTATTTTTCAATGTACGTGTTTAAGGCATTTAGATTGCACCAAGGGGGTTTTTTGGGTCGCTGAATACGATTCCGTAGCCAGATTTACTCGAATATCATCGTTCAGGTGGTGAAATCGACAAAATTGGCCAATTTTGCACCCCTTATATGTTATTCTGCAATTTACGTGGCATTTCGAATGCACCAAGGGGTTCTTTGGGTCGCTGAATACGATTCCGAAGCCAGATTTACTTAAAATTCATCGTTGGGGTGGTGAAATAGACAAAATTTGTCAATTTTGCAGAATAACATATAAGGGGTGCAAAATTGGCCAATTTTGTCTATATTTCACCACCCCAACGATGATATTCGAGTGAATCTGGCTTCGGAATCGTATTCAGCGACCCAAAAAACCTCCTTGGTGCAATCTAAATGCCTAAAACACGTAAATTGCAGAATAACATATGAGGGGTGCAAAATTGACCAATTTTGTCTATTTCACCACCCCAACGATGAATTTCAAGTAAATCTGGCTACGGATTCGTGATCAGCAACCCAAAAAAACCCCTTGGTGCACTCGAATTGACAAAAACACGTAAATTGCAAAATAACATATAAGGGGGGCAAAATTTGCAAATTTCGTCGATTTTACCCCCCACGATAGATTCCAAGTAAATCTACGGATTCGTGTTCACCGACCCAATAAACCTCTTAGGTGCACTCGAAATGCCAAAATACCTTTTTTTGTAGAAAATACAATTCAAGACTTGGCATGTTGCAAAGGTCGCCCCCAATGGATGGGGTTGGGGTTCCCAAGAGGTTTCAAGGTGTATGAATGATCCTGAGAACCTCCTGAAGCTAATACAAAAAATTTTTCGATTCGAACCTACATGTTTTTTTTTTTTTTTTTCGGTTCACAGCCTGGACTATAGAATGCTAACTTCCACAGCCATTCGCTATTTTGTAATTCGGTAAGGCGATGCTTTTCATTCAAAAAAATTTTTCCGCAACTAAGCCAGTAAGTCATTTTCTCCAATCTCTTCAATAAACTCGCGGAATTGTCGGTGATTCAGCTCAGTGGATCGGATGAAATCAACAACTGATATGACTGGTTTTAGAACTTCAGACATATCCAAACATTTCCCTCACAAGGACTATTGATGAATGATACACTGTAAGACTAATGGTTTTGAACCACCATCATTTTCTATAGCCTTTGATACAAGAGCAACCACTCCTCCATTCTTACCACACATGTTCTAGTCTACATCAGTAGTAATAAATTTCAAGTTTTTACATTGAAGTCTCTTCTTATTAATGACATTTTCAACTCCCTTAAAAATATCTTCCTCAGTAGTCGTGCCGAGAATACTATCAATATCAAGAAGTTCTTCATACTCTTCATACCTGTTATCTGTTCCTCGAATAAAAATCAACACCTGAGCAGTATCTGACACATCTGTTGAATCATTCAAGGCCAGAGAAAACTACCCAAACTGTCCATTTTTATCAGACAGTTGAGATGATATATTTTCTGCTATGTCTACTATCCTCCGGGTCACTGTGTTTGCTTACAAACAGTTTTGAATAAATTTACCTTTTCGGGGCACATTTCTTTGCCTACTGCAATTATGCATCCTTTGATCATTCCTCCATATGTGAATGGTTTTCCACGTTTCGCAATTTCAAGACCCACACGAAAGCTGGCACGAGTCGCAGCCTCTTGGTCAGTAGGTATTGAGTTTCATAAACAATGATTGCTGCGATTTCAATTATCGCTTCAAAGCTCGAAATTTTTCTCTCCATATATTTTGAGTGCTTTTGAAAATATTTTGTTTGATAATGACGTTTAATGTTATATTCTTTGAGAACGGCTATGGTTTCATTGCAAATCAAACATAGTGCCTTCTTACTGGACTCAATTACGAAATATTGAAAGTTCCATTGATCGTTGAATGTTCTGCATTCACTGTCTACTTTTCGCTTCTTTTCCATACTAGTAAATCACATACAAAAGCAACAAGTCACATCGAAATACTGTTACGAAGTTGTCTTTCGAACACGCACAAACACGTTTTAGGGAGTTACGCACTTCTTTATTTCACAACAGACCGTTTCGCTTCCTTCATCTTCCCTAGGCGGACTAACTCGCGGTCGCGCCGCTAGACCTTTTATACTCCAATTACTTCGATCTAGAAATGAGTGGAATACATCAGAACTTCCTCGAAACAACGAGATTATTCGCGAATGTTTAATTATTACTGCGCTCTCGAAAGTACCACTAGTGCCATCTGTTAGCGATAAAGGGTACTACCACTACCTATTTCCACGTGTGAGCACCAGGTGTTCGCAAGTGTCGCGGTCTTAACAATGAAGTACAGTACACAATAGTTATTAAACTAGTGAATTTAGAGTTCAGAGCTCATACTCGGCGACTAGTCTAGAAATTATAGATAATGGCAGAACAATTAAAACGGTTTTGGCCCTTGGAACTTACTGAAGTAAACAGTATGGCCCTAAGGCTGGAAAGTATGAAGACCCCTCACCTAAAATATCCGCTAGGTGAAGATATATTTTACCCAGAATTGCCGCTTGGAGATAAGATATGTTCTCTTATCTGTTCTGTTGATGTTATGGCATGCAAAAATAAAGTTTCCAATAACCTAGTATCCTAAAATCCCAGCTAGGAGCTAGGAGAGGATATATGTTCGAGTTAATGTTATTGTATCTAAAAATGTACTCACCCAGAATTGCCGTTTGGAGATAACATTACGTTCTCTTATTTTTTCAGTTAATGTTATTGCACCCGAAAATAAACTTTGAAACAACCTACTAATATAAAATTTCTGCTTGGGGATAATTATATTATATTCATGCCAAAATACAAAAATAAACTTACAAATAACCTATACTTACCTAGAACTCCTGTTTGGGGATGATAATATGTTCTCTCATTTCCATTCATCACTTGGAATTTCCCAAATTATGGTTAAATCTATCATTTCTACACCCGTATGTTGAAAACTTTTAATGAACGGATGAAAATGTGAAACCTAATTTAGGACAAAAGGTATTACGGACGAAAATATAATAGCTGATGATTGCGATACCTATAATACCAAACGATCAACTACCATAAATTTCAGGTTGTCAATTTCACTCTGCTAGTTGAAAATCCTAATACATATACTACAGTCTTAAAGTAATATCCCACAGTTTCAGTTCATGTTAACATTTCTAGGAAAATGACGATGGAGAAAGCAAAAAATGCAAGATAACCAATGAGTTTTAACTAGAGTAAGTAGAGTATTTTCGATAATTGCCACTACATCAGAAGTGTACCTGTAATAATTGATATGGATAAAAGTAAATCAGCTCTAATGCATCAATTTAAACCAATTTACATCTACCTTCCAAGAAGAGCGATCGAACGTATGATGTACATTGTCCAATTAAGATAAAACAAGAAATAGAAATCTTGTTAGTTGAAAAGATTTCAAATTCAATTCAATAACATTCATCAACAAAATAAGAGATTTTAAAACAGTTCAGATGTTAATCTAAATTAAAAATCATTAATTTAAATGTTGTAAACGTCTAAGCTTACCACCCAGTTGCATACACATTCATTCGACATAAAAGAAATTCTAAAAATGCATTGATATCCAAGCGGGCGACACCGAGTATCTAGGGCTGAATTTCATTACAGTATGGTGTCATTTATATTTGAAAATGTTTGAAGGTTCTATAGCTTTTATGGCTTCATTTCAGATGGCCAGTCGGTTCATTTGCAACTAAAGCAACAAATTCTTTCAAGTATTATCAACAACATACAAAACATGAACGGTAGATAACACGCAGTTCGCTATTTATTCTGGTCTTGTCATCAAATAATAATAATTGAATCATCATGAATTTAAGCATATTTCTACACTTTTATTCGACAAATCAAATGATTACTTCTTGATAATTTATTAACCTGAAAAGAATAACGATTAATCATGGAACAGCTTAGTAGTGAAATGATCAAAATTTGATATTTGAATCAGAATTTACAGATTTAACATACAACTAAGAGAGACATCCTATATCTTGATAGGAAAAGCCTTCTCTAAATGCAATATGCAATAACATTAACTGAAAACATAAGAGAATACATATGTTTTATACTTTGACTACACGAGAGGGAAACCTATAATGTTCAAAGAACATCGTGTGAGCCAGCAGTGGGATATAAGGAGAGGAGGTAGGGATTCGTATTTGTCTTGAATGTTTGGAGGTTATAGGCATAGGGAAAGACCTCACTAGATGAACAATTCCACAACTTCGCTGTAGTCTGGTAGGAAGAAGTTCTGCAGGTCTCGAGTTTGACAGTGGAGTGGTGACTAGTTTTAGCTCGTCTAGTCCGCCTATCTAGAATCTCTCGTGGTAGAACAACAGACGAGATTTCTGATGAACACCGACTATGGGGATATCTAAAGAAATGGAACCTTTGTACGATGATCTAGAGAGATCAATGAACTCGTAAGTGTGACATCATCAAGCAAACGAATAGCTCCCTTCTGTATAGAATCCAAGAACTTCAGCGTATGTTTGGTCGAAACTATACTTTGTAGATCATGAGGAGTTGCTGGGATGTAAAGTAGCTCTTGGCATGGAATTGAAAACCAAGTTTTTGTAAAGCGGTTTTCCCAATGGATCTCACATGATCATCCCATGAAAGGGTGCTGTTGGTGGTGATCTCGAGCCTTGTTATGGAAGACTTCATAGGAATAGTTGCACCTGACATCATCATATTAGGGATTGTGCGATCCGCCTTCCTGAAGAAGACGCAAGCTTGAGTTTTGGTTGCATTAAACTCTACTAGATTATCGGATCCCCAAAAAATTGGAAATCTTTGCCAGATCTCCATTAATTGCATCCACCTGTCCCTGTCTCGCTCCTCTAGCTTCATTGGATGGTAAAGGGGCTATAGATGAGAAAGCGGTATGGAGTGTATCATTATCTGCGAAGCCGTGGACTTGACAGGTGATGGTTACTTCCAACAGATCCTTGATATGGAGCAGAAACAAAGTTTGTGCCAAGACAGATCCCTGTGAAACACCAGCGGTGATAGCCATTGTATCGGAGGATAATCCGTCAACCCCCACATGAAGTGATCTATCTGAGATAAAACTCGATAGTAAGCAACAAAGTTGAGGCAGCAAACCATATGACGGAACTTTCTCAAGAAGGATTTGGTGCCAAACTCGGTCAAATGCCCTGGAGATATAAAATGAACAGCTAGAGAATCTCCATGTTCTCCAATAGATTTCTACCATACATATGTTACGTAGGAAAGCAAGTCTCCTGTTGATATCTGCTAATGAAAGCCATATTACCGGTCATTCAAAATTTTGTAGCTCTCTAAGTATTTGATGAGCTCGATGTTGATTGATTTCTCCATGACTTTAGATATTACAGATAATAGTACAATGGGTCTATAATTAGTAGAAGTTTTCCCACTAATTCTATTTCTTCCTAAAGAACTTATAAAAAATATGAACTAAACTAACCCAGTGGGGCATGGTCCCCCGTGAAACCTCCTCTGGTTGATTGTTGGTTGTTTGTTTATTTCTAGATACAATAACATTAACTGTTATTTCTAAATAGAAATATCATAATCATACTACCAAGTGCTATTGTTGTTATTTCTATCTCAAATTTAAAAATAATTGTTGCAAATAAAAGTGAGGTACAAAATAGCAGTCTGGTTCTCTCACACTCTCACATTAATCCTATTCACCGCTCAATCTGACTCAATCTCCAAGTGGCAATAATAGGTTAGTAGACTATTTGTAAGGCTTATGTTCGAATCCAAAAACATCATCTGAACGCATAAGAGAACATATATTATATCCATGTGTTAATAAGATTTTTTATATCAACCGATGAATCACCATAGTTGACATTCCAAAAACTCATCTACAGAATAGAAACAATGTTTGATAAGAAATATGTTTAATGATGCTTTAAAGGGAAGCTTTGTAGGTACATCTTTAATATCTGTTAATATCTATTCACAGTTAATACATATTCGAGTAATATCAGCAATCCTGTTCCTAATATGATAATTTTTTGACAAGAGTATTATATTATTGAATATTTTTTTTCATACAGACCAATATATCCATTGGTTCAGAATACGACAAAATTATGTTTACGTTTGACCGTATGGCCTCCATTCACGACATTCTCATTCGACTATTTATTCCATTTAACATTTCCTAGTCCTCTATAGCTGTTAAAGTAAATAACACTTTACTGACGAATTGAAAATAATTAGATTAAAAATCTGGTATAAATCAACATACACTTGATTATGTGGGTTATAAATTGGAAGATGGAATTAGGTCTATTAAAAAATACGCCAAGTCATTGTGAATTTAATATGATTTACATCTATCTTGTCTCGTATAGGGGAAATGCATTAGGAAATTAGAAGAAGTATTAACCACAGCACTTGCTTTGATTTGATTACTTACACATCTATACGATTCAGGCTTAATGAAATTGTTCGAATTTCTTTTGAACCAATCAATCGACGGTTCAAAGAATATATTCGCAAATCGTGTATCAGCCTACTAGAGTGGTTGGTCACCTACCTATGCAGCAGTTGTGTGGTAGCCAGGGACGAGGACTGCTACGTCCCAACGCGCCCCATAGATCGACTGCAGCGGCTTGCATAATATGTGTAGAGGTCTCACAAAGTTTGCTATTTTATTTATATGTACTCATATAATAATAATAATAATAATAATAATAATAATTAATAATGATTCTTGACCCAGGTATGAATTATATATAAAATTCTCGGGAAATAGGTCACACTAACACACATGCTTAGTATTTCCGTCTTTACGTACGTTTCGGTTCCAGGATCATCATCAGAAGACGTATTATGTCTAAAACGGGATTTCTTCAAACTAATTGTATCAGCACAAAGCGTCTTTAATGCACCAATTTCAATTAAAATTGCCTAGGTCGCCGAAATGAATAGAAACACGAATAATCGAAATAGGCTCCTTTGAATTCAAACTTATAACTCCAAAACATGCATTTAAGAAAAAAATAAAATCTCACTTACTAGAAAAATCATTTTATAATCTGAATGAATATTTTGAACGTAGTTTGAGCTGATTATCTCCACTTAATATTCTTAACTGTGATTACTCTTAGATTTATTCATTCTATAATAATGTTCATATTGAATTAAACATTTTAATGTATTACTGAGTCTGAGTACTGTGTTTTTTATATGTGATCTGTTCTTTTTTTATATGATTGTATTAATTATTTGATTAACTTATTATGTAAACTATTGACTTAAATATTTTAATGTATTACTGAGTCTGAATACTGTGTTTTTTATATGTGATCTGTTCTTTTTCTATATGATTGTATTAATTATTTGATTAACTTATTATGTAAAATATTGACTTATTCTACGCTGTAATGGCCTAATCGAATAAAGACCTATTCTATTCTATTCTATTCTATTCTATTCTATTCTATTCAACATTTTTGTTTATTCCATAATTCAAAAATTTTGTACTCAAATAGTCTAACTACCAAAAAATTTTTTTTTATCTACATCTTCACAGCCTAAAATAATATTTGATATCCGTGCGCGTCCAAACGAGGCGCGGCTGATTGTGACGTCACTATACTTACGGTTGATGGGCGCCAGACAAAATGTATTCGTTATTAGTCAACTCGGGTCAGTTTTCGTTGTGTGTTGACTATATGTATCGTGAATTTACTGTAGTTTGATTTATGATGAGCGATAAAAATAGTTTTCGCAAAAGTTGCGTGGTACCAGAGTGTATAGGAATACATCTATAAATGCACCGAATATGCTATCAATTTGTTTGCCTGCCAACCAGAATCAAAAAAGCTTGGCAGTGTGCTATACGTAGAACTGATTTTGTGTCTGACAAAGGTTCGAGATACTGTTGCGAAGATCATTTTGATGTGAGCATATCGATATAATGAGGGTGAGTTTAATTTCTAATACATCTTTTTCAAATCAGGTTGAAAAGAACGTAGAAAATTAAATGTAGGTACTTGAATACTATGAAAAGTGGCAGAATACAAATGAAGCCAGGTGTAATACAGCATATTTTTGATTGCCAAAAAAACCATAAGTCACATAGTACCAAACCTAGGGAAGTATACAAAAAATGGGAAAAACTAAATATTAGGCAGACTTACATCACTGAAATTTCTGATAATGATTTGGCTGCTCTTAATGAAGACACAGAAAGAGAAACTACTACTGCGACACAAACCGCGTATCGTGGTATTCAAGTGAATGTACAGTGTAAGAATAGAAGAATACTTCTGATGAATTCTAGTGTGTTTACTTAGCGTTGTAATTTTACTCCTTTCATTTCACTGCTAATAAAGTCCTTATTTTTGTTTAAATAGTTCATTATCATAAATATATCCACTTCTGGTAGATTACCAGAATCAGCTTTCATAAATCCAGCTTTCAATGCATACATTTTAAAAAGAACAACACAGTTCACCAACAGGATAAATACACAAGCGATGCCGCGGCCACTAGACTACGTGTGCGTATAGTGACGTCACGCGCGGTTCTCAGTACTTTCCCACCAGAGCAACTTCAACTTGAATTATTTCAGTACAGGATGAAGCTATTGGTCTGGAAATTTTTGTCAGTATATTAGAGGTTCAGACACTACAAGAAAATCCATAAAAAGGTTATAATGTTAATTTCACTGAACTACCCTATTGTAACACATGTTTCAAGTATATGAATATGTATCAGGAATACACTGCTTAGCAATGTTCTTATAATATACGAACTCATGTCAAACAAAGTCTATATACAACTGAAACCAAAAATATAATGCTCAAGTATCCACTTCTCAACCGGATTAGTATAAATCTGACTGACAATGTCTGTTTTATGATTTACTTGAAATATTAACATTTTTGTAATCGAATTGATGGTTATAGGTGGAATTTACTAAGTTCTTGTTTCTTGTACTGTACTTATGGCCATACATTCTTTTTTGTAAATATTGTTCAGAGATTCCTGTATAAGTCCCATCGCAATCTGAACAATTTGATTTCTATACTGTGTGAGTTTATTTATCTTTAGGTAATAAAGGTTTTAGATTTGAGAAATATTTCACAACACAGTTACTAGGCTTAGGCGCAACATTTATATTATTCTTTTTTGAAGATCTCTTAATTTTCTCCGAGGTCCCCGGAATTTATGGTAATGTTATAAAATTATCTGTATTACCGTTTATGTTATTTATATATGACGTTCCATTGAAGATTATGTTTATTTTTTCGAGACGGTCCTCTGGGTGAGACAATTTAACCCCGCGATCTGAAAGGCTGTGGACGGGAAAGGTCGTCACTTCCAGCAGATCGTTCATATGGAGCAGAAACAAAGTTGGTACCCTATGGAACCCCAGCGTTGATAGCCATTGTATCGGAGGATACACCGTCAATCACCACATGGAGTTATCTATTTGAGAAAAAACTCGATAGTAAGCTACAAGGTTGAGGTGGCAAACCTTATGACGGAAGTTTCCCAATAAGGCTTTGGTGCTAGACTCGCTCAAATGTGTTAGAGATATTCAATGCAACAGCTAGAGATTCGCCATGTCTTCCAATAAATTTCTGCCAAACATGTGTTACGTAGGCAAGCAGGTATCCTGTTGATATCTGCTGACATAACCCATATTGCCGGTCATTCATCATTTGGAACTCTCTAGGTATTGGATGAGCTCGATGTTGATTGCTTTCTACATCACTAAGAATGAGTTAGCCACCCGGCTTCAGATTTTCATGCTCACTTCTATTTTCTCTAAAAAACAAGATACAACAAGGACTTTTTCCTGTCGACAAATCATCAGCTGAGGCTTCTAATATTATGATATTGAAAATTCACTTAATATTCATTAATGTAATCTTAAATGTTATTCTAAGTCGAATAACATTTGAATACAACGTGCTTCTATTGTTTCAGCTATTAGTATCGACAGTAATTAAAAAAATTGATTTTTTGCGAAAGATAATCATACATTTAGTCTAGGAAAATTAACACAAAACTAGGGCAAAGGTTCGGCAACCTGTGCAGTAAGATGGATTGAGATGAGGTTTTTTGCATCCATTTGTTCACTCTTTAAATCTTATACTAGTGAGAAACTACATTTCAGCATCGAAAAAATACATTTTTTCATGTGCAATTTCAGAAGCAAATGAAAAAAATGTATTATTCGGTAAAACATTATGGAAATCGAGCCAAATTTGTTACTCGGTAATTTTTGGGGTCGCTGAACACGAATATGATGTCAGAAAAACCATATAATGTTCCTGGGAACCAGGAAGTCCTGGTTGTGAGGGTCATCCACGTGGTTTTCTCGAAATTCGCTTAGAAATTGAACCAAAATGTTTACTCGGAGGTTTTCGAGGTCGCTGAACACGATTCTGATATTGGAAATATTCCCCAATACACCTGGAGGCCGGGGTGGCCTGGTTGTCTAGGCCTTCCCCTGGCCATTTACGTGAGTTCTTATGTAAATGCAATGAATTTGGTTACTCGGGGTTTTTTTGGGTCGCTGATCACGAATATGATGTCGAGGAAATCCATACAATATACCTGGAGACCAGGAAGTTCTGGTGGTTGTCAGGGTCATCCACGAGGTTTTCGCGATAATTTACTTGGAAATTGAACCAAAATTATTACTCGGAGGTTTTCCAGGTCGCTGAACACGATTCTAATATTGAAAAAATTCCACAATACACCTGGTGACCAGGTTGTATAGGTCATCTCTTGGACAAGTGAATGAGTTTTGATAAATGAGAATGATTTCATGATAAAATTGTCGAAACAAAATATATTCAATATATACGAATAATTTCATGATTATATAATATTTTGAGGGAATGGATTTTTGAAAAAAAAAATTGTAAAATACATTTTTTCTATTTATTAGAGTAGGATTTCTTCAAATAAATATATGTTTTTACGTAACAATTATTTTAGCCATTGGATTCACTGGATTTTATGCAATGATTTTTTTGTCTTATTATCATATATATTTGTAAATTTATATCTTACAAATTACTTTACACAATATCAAACTTCATTATACTTAAACATTTTTTTTAATTGTCCATCCCTAAATTTAACATATTTACATTCATATTTTCATCTACTTCATCATCATCATAATTTTTCCAATATCAGAATCGTATTCAGCCACCCCGAAAACCCCCGAGTAATCATTTTGGTACAATTTCCAATCAAATTTTCGCGAAAACCTCGTGGATGACCCTGACAACCAGGACTTCCTGGTCCCCAGGTACATCGTATGGATTTCTCGACATCATATTCGTTTTCAGCGACCCCTATAACCCCGAGTAACAAATTTTAGATTTCCACAATGTATTACAGAATAATGATTTTTTTTAATTTGCTTCAAAAATTGTACATGAAAAAATGCACTTTTTCGATGCAGAAATGCAGTTCATTCGTATAAGATTTTAAAAGTGAACAAATGGAGTAGATGCATCAAGGAATCCGATGCGAAAAACCGCATTCCGATTCATCTTACTGCACCAATTTTGGACCTAAAATGTTATATTTCCTGAACTAATTCATCTAAATTAATATTTGTTCTGAGTGGTTTCAATGTAATTGTATGATCAGTCATGAGAATATATCCAATACTATTTCCTGGCGCTTATAATTGTATTAGTAGTCTAGAGATTTAACTCTAACAAATTCCAATTATTCAATATAAATCCTGGTGATTTCATATGTCATACTGGAATTGAAAAGTCACAAATTTTATGTGATAGCCTAACTCTCTAGTGGGCTATCTACCTACAATAATTTGCAGCACCTATCATAAAGAAAGTCAAGAAACTTTTTCCTGGAAATTAAAATTTTCTTGTAGTTAAAGATTGAGTATACACATCTTCTATAAACAAAATAATAAGGAATGTAAGTATGTGACAAGAATATGAAATTTAGCAGGAAACACCTTGGACGAGTGAATGATTTCAAAATAGCTATTTACAAAAATACAGTCAATTATGTCTGGAATTCAAGATATATAAATCATAACATAATAAATCACAGTTAAACCAAGCCAACTCAAAGAGTAATTAAATTTATTAGAAGTGTCATTTGGAGACTCCACGTCTAATAGACCATGCTGGATGTCATGTCGTTAACTGGCAAAGCAGGCCATGTATCTTTCTGGTGCTAATGAGCGCGGCTCTTTGAAATTAAACTTCTCACAGTGTTACACTTTTTAGCATACATAAAATGTTTACGGAGGTGTCTCAAGTATATATGGAGCTTTTAAAATTGAACATTTAAGAACACTTATTAAAGGAATATAAGGAAGCCTTTGTTTCTACCTCAACCAATAAGGCCGTTTACTTATTATATTAGAGTACACATCGTACCAGAATAACGGCCGCCAGAACAAGTCGTAACAAGGCGATGATTATCATGAGATCAGTGATAAATGCTCCATTTGGTATCATTATAACCATGAAATTTCACTTGTAATATGGTACAGAGATTATCATAGTAATCATCTTACTGAGGAATCACATGTTAAGCAAATATCTTTGTTTCCAAACTCTTCAGATGTGGAATGAAATTGAGAAGCTATTTTCTCAGCTCATGAGGAGTTCATCCAATATACGAAAGTGAAGAAATGTAAACATCTATTTAGATTTTTATATGTACTTATATAATCTTAGTTTCCTGATGAATTTTGAATCACAACTCCACAATCCGATACTGATGTTTAGCATCATTCTGTATGGGTGGTCATGAGTAAAACCAAGAAATTATCTATGGTTCCAATCCTGTTGAATTTAGTTGTCTTTAAACTGAGACAACTGGGAATGGAAATGTACTTCACTATCCAAGCTTCTGACGGACTAGCAAGATATAATTACTTATCTAGAGTGAAAAGTATAAACTGATGAAAAGAGGATACATTTTGAGGATAGCAGAAGATGTTATCAACATGAGAGTCATTCTGGAGGAGGTTGGTATCTTGAAAATTCTAGGAACGATAATTGCATCAGCATCATTGACAAGAAGGAAGGTTTAAATGCCAGACAATAGGAAAGGCTATTATATAATCATAAGTTGTGGGATATAGGGGAATGATAGTAGTGCGGGAAAAGTGATTGATATCAATAAGAATTGGCATCAATTATCTATGACGCTAAAGATATTTTTAAGGCTGACGAAACCGGACTTTACTATTTGGCAATGCCAAAAAGCATAACTTTTGCATTCAACAATGATAGCAATGCTGAAAAAATCAGCTAAGCAGCGAGTGACACTTCTTTTTTGCTGTAACATGAGTGGTGAGAAGGAAACTTCACTAGTTATAGGAAAAAGCATAAATCCGCGATGTTTCAAAGGAGCGCATGTAGATAAAATACCAATAGAATGGATATTCAACAAAAAAAACTTGGATGACAACAAAGCTTTTGGTTGAGAAACTTTTACAAAAAAATTAAAACCAGGGTAGAAAAGATCCTATATTCTTAGATAACGCTACCCAAAAATAGAATTGGAAAATGTTCGAATTGTTTTTCTACCTCCCAACACTACGTCTCATTGCCAACCACTGGATCAAGGGATAATGAGGCCTTTGGCTTTCATGAGCACGGAAGAAAATTTTGTAAGAGCAGAAAAAGCATATATTTATCCAGTGTTAAGGTATGGATAGTTGCAGCAAGGAAAAATGTTCCATCGGTGACTATAAAAAAATATTTTTGACAGGCTGGAATTATGGAGGTTAGGCTTTTGAAGGAGAAGATGACATTTCACTCGGTCAGTTGTCTTCTCTCTTGAAAGATATGTCAGGAAATCTAGATCTGAAAAAGACCTGGAAGCTGCTCATTATTCTGGACACTAATTGTTTCAAGACTTCAAGATAAAATTGGAGAAGCATAATAATTCAACAAAATGTACAATGTAGAATATAAGACTTTATTTTATATGCATTTAATTCTGTGATCTACAGGGTACCAGAGACAGGTGAAAACCGAAGTCAAAGTTGACTCCAGATCTATCTCATAACGCAATAGGAATAAATTGTACATAACTCACATGTAATAAGGGAATGACATTTCAATGTTCCTTTGTCGGCATTTATGCAATCTTCGTTGATGGTTATTTTCTTTATTTTATTAATTTTCATCAGCTTTCGGCTACTTTTATGTATTTTTCTCTCGTTCCATTTTCTTTCTTACATTCCTTCAAATTCTTTTTCTTCTTAATATTTTTGGCTTCCTTGGTTCTTTTTGCAAGCTCTTCAAATTAGTTGTTGGAGGGAGTCGAAGTTAGAATTGCGCTTTACACTGTTATCCATTTTCTATCCGTCATTCTTCCCTATCTGCAATATGGAATAGGTGAAATTTATTCCAAAAGTCTACAAGCTGCCTTAGTGTCAGCACAAAGTATGAGAGGTTTCCTATGAAGAGCTCTAAGAATTTTTTGGAGAAAGTGGTGACGCCTTATGATGGAATATCGGTGGTTCAGCATGAACTTTAGCAACTATAATTTCCTACATACCAGAGCAAATCGTAACTTCCTTCAGCACATTAGGTATGAGTACCTTTTTCGGTGGAGGATCAGCATATATTGCTTTATCTTTAATAGATTCATGACTGGAGGCCGTATTCTGGAGTAAAATTTCATTAGGATTGTTCACAGCTGTATCAGGAAGATCAGTTATCATCAATAAAATATAGTTCAAGTTGCTAAGGAATATTTTCTGTTCAAAGGATATATTATATATTCCGGTACAATGGAAACCCTTTCGGGTAAGTTCCAAACTAGCTGCATGAGAAAAACAGAACTGATATATCACATCACCATATTCTTCAAACAGGATGAGTTCTCATTAATAATGGAAATTCTTCGTTGTAGAAGGTTTTAAAAGGTCTCATGAATCTATGCATTCTAGTGTTGAGCATATAAATATAGTTTCCATTTGTATACAAAACTACTTCCATGCCTATCCAAAATCAAAAGAACAACAATTGTCACGTGTGGAGCAATGAACATCATCCGGTCGTTTAATCTCTGTCTCTTAGAGATAAGTAATGAAAGATTAAAAATATCCCCCTCTTTGTTTTTGTCCTTCTGAGATAATTTTCGTACATCCATGAAACAGCAGTTTCATCAGCTTTGAATGTGCGAGATGGAGGAAATTGGACAGCAATCATGAAAATCTCGAGCTTGTCAAAAAAAAGATTAACCTGAGTTTTATTGAAACGGAACTTGCCAAACTAATTGTTTTCGTCGACCATAAATCAAAATCTGAGCCACACTTCAAAATTCATATTGAAAACCTTTCCCTGCAATACCATTTTGAGTATTGAACCCATGATCAATCTTTTTGACTCAACTACCACATCAAAGAGAACTTTCAAAAACCTTTCTCTTGTAAATTAGATTAATCTATTATCTGTTCTTTGTAGTGAACAACAAGTAAGTAATGATTTCAAACCTACAAATTTTGGGTTGTGTTTGAATGTCTTAACCATTTTCAAGAGCCTTATCTCGTCCGTGAAGAGTGGTTTTCGGTACATAATATACTGTTATGATTTCATTTCATAAACAATAAAAATTTAATAATAATAACTTACCGAACTTTGAAAATCAGAAAAGATCAAATAAAAGATATTTATATGGAATTAAAAACAATAGTAGAAGCTAAATAATAGTTAGGATATTAATATTAACAATGTAAAACATAATAAACAACAATGTAATAGAATAAGAAGTGATAAACAAGAACTTCAGTGAAAGTGAAGAAACGTACTGTGTAACGAAGGCAGAAATCATAATTAAAGTGATTACAAAACTATCATGAGATAGTACAAAACATTGAATAATGTAATAGATATAAGTTAGGATTAGTATATTTGAGTTATGTAATGTTAAAAGAATGTTATTGATATAATATGATATGTATTAGATTTAAGAATAAGTAACTGTCAAGAAAACCATAAATATGGGAATAATCATATTAATAATAACCCAATTATATGTTATATTATACCAAAGTGTGGGTAAAAATGTAGGCAATATTAATTTAAAAAGAAGGAATTACTATCAATTAAAATAAGTTGAAAATCTCCAATAATTCAAAAATTAAAGCATACTAAATTCTGATTGGTCGAGACGAATTTCTAGTGTCAGTCTAGTAACAATGAGAACTTCTGTCAGTTCACAACAATTAACTTGGCATGCTTGATATGAAAAGAAAGCATCTGATAGGTAGAAAATGACATCAAGTAGCGTCGGTTTTGGAGGCCTATAAAAGGGTCTGAAAGGAAATCCAAATTCAGTTTGCATTAATATCCAAGCAGAGACTGTTCTCCTCTGGCAACTCACCAAAATTTTCTAACCTAAGTTTATATAACATAAACATCAAAGAACGCAAGTGTTCCAAACTTCGATAGGTTACAACTAACCAAAGTTAATAAGTTTTATTAAAAGTCAACGAGTATCCCAAGTATCTAAACCAAATAAAAGGTAGTAATAACCTCCAATTTATAAGAAGTATCCAACGATTGCCATTCTTCAACATAATTTCAATAAAGCATCGAAAAGTTTTATGTCTTATCTAAAAGAATAAAACAAAGCATTATCAACAGTTCCTGATCCTCAAGAAGAAGTCACCTAAATTAGTTACCTGTGATTATCGTGAAATAGCATAGTGTTGTGTAAAAGGTGAATCAACGAAATTATAAAAGGAAGTAAATTGAAAATTGCCCACATAGTTAAACACTCTTTTGGATATTGTTTAAACGTAAGTTTGTTTATAATTTCTACATCATATTATCCGTATTATCTGTAAAGAAAAAGGAAGATTGTTGACAATAACAATATAAACAAATATTAGTTGAAAAAGTGTCTTAAGGTTATGTCATAGATTTTGTAAACATAAAATTGAATTGAACAAGATAATAAGAGTCATAGAAATTAAATATTGTGAAATCAAAGAGCATTGTGTTTAATTCCATATAAAAATTATTCTATAGATAAACTTCAAAACTTCATAAACATTAATTTAAAAAAATTCAAATATAATCAAATCAAAAGATAATAAGCTAGCCGGTAGAATCAAAAGTTATAATTATTAAATAAATAAAAAACTCAGTAAGAGTATTATTAACAAAGAATAATAATTATTCATTAACAAATTGTCACCACAACGTGGGGCAAAGAATAATTTATTAACAATACCTTTCTGTTGTTTCTCTTATGCATAATGATGTCCTTGGGTTATATATTGTATGGCTCGAATGCGGATATTTTCCGTCCAATAACCCCGGTTAGTCGTTCTGTAGCTTTTGAAGTTGAGTATTCTGAATTGAAAAATTAATTTCAAATATTACATTTTTTCACGCGATACTCGAATTCAACTTATCCTAGGCTACCCGACATGCAAAAAAAATTCTTGAGGCAATTAAGTACGTTTATAACAAATACGTTATGTAATCTCAGAGTTATAATATATTTACTATATATTCATTCACCTAATGGGCACTTACCGATATGATTTGAAAATTGATGGAGAAATGCCTAGAATACTTGGAAGATTTGGATAACATACCACTCGTTTCACTTACTGATGCCCTTTACAGCACACTATGCGTACTGCAGCAATCAATGTTTGTTATCGATACTAAATTTATTTATTTCTTAGCAATGCTACCCGACTTTCCTCTAATGCCAAAAAAACATTTATGCTGAAGAATTTGTGAGGATACACTTTTTGGAGTGCCTGATCAATTTTATACTTTTCCAATAGACTATTATCTAATACGGGAGAATATAATCTCACCAGGACATTTCTTCTTCCCAAATATACTTAGTAAAATGTTATAAAAGGCAATAATATTGGAATTGTGAAGCTATTATGACAACATGAGGAACATATTGTGAAGCCACTTGGAATTTTATATCGAAAAATATCGGCATCTAATTCTAAATGTCATCAAATGTGTATCAAACATGCTATTCTTTTATTATTATGCTTCCATTCATTAGTTTAAATATTTTAAATTCCTCCATTCATGATTCAATCTAAGGTAAGATTGATTTCCAGAATAGAATATCGAATGTAGCGTGAATAGCATGGGTAAGCTTATAATGAAGAATAAGTTATAGCACTCTGCGCTAGAGATTTATCGATTCTGTATTTCCGCATTATCACTGAATAAGCGGTTTGAAAAGACTTTAAATCGTTCAGCCTCCATATATGTACCCTTCAAATTAAACGTTATAGGTTTCTTCTTTACTAAGTCTCAGTTCAAAATGGTGTTAATTATCGCTGAATGCTCACTATGAAATAATTTCCTTTGGTCTGAACTGGTATGTTTAGTAACAGTTAAGGAAAGCCTTAATAGTATTAAAATCTAATCTTGAGTAGATACCGAGAAAATTCTTAGATGATTTCTATTTTATTCGCAAAAATGTTGCAAGTCTGTGAATATTTGAAGTTCGCTAGTTGAAAGTATAAGCTACAGCGAAAAAAATCTGTATACCAAGACGTAGATATAACTTGCTGCACTGGAGATAAGAATCATCTTTAGGAATTTGAGTTTGTCATTTATCTGTCATCAGTGTGATTGTCTGTCTGGAAAAGTGTTTTAGTTAGAAAGTGGGATGTAGTTACTACTTTTGAACTGCACCATATACAAGGTGTTTCAGTTTTTTCGTTCATAACTTCGGCAAACGATAGAACTTCTAAAAACAATAGGGGTCTTCTATATAAATTTTTCTCTAAATCACTTCGTTCCCGAAATACAGAGTGTTAAATTTTGAAAAATTATATATATAATTATTATCTTCTGAACAAATGAAAAATTTTCAGTTCAAACTTGATACAATTTAGTTTTACTGAATGAGAAATTTGTTTGGTCACAAAATAATTTTGAGACAAATACAGTAGCGTAGTTATGGGGGTTTGCACCCATTTAAACCCCTTAAACTTCTACGCGAATGGTCGGAAATTATTATTGGATACAAATTTGAGAATTTTGATTTTTTTTCTATGAAAAAGTATTTGATAAATTTCATATAGAGGCTTCCTGTTCGAGCTATTTTGATTTTTCTAATCGGCGTTATATGGAATTTCTTTTGAAAGGCTATTTGGAAAGTAAAAAATGTTGAATACCTTTTTATTGGTAACGATAACAAAAATTCAAAAATGCAGCGGCCGTTAGTCTGTCTGGTAAAACGTATGAGCCAAAAACATTGTTTGTGTAAATGCTAAGCCAGACATTGAGACTGAATTTTACTTGGAAGTTCCTAGATCATGAGTGTTTTCATTCGCCCATAAACGTAAATTATGAAAATAATGAATCCACGTTCGTGTAAAATGTGCTTCATCTGTCCACAATATTTGCTGGAGGAAGTTTTCGTTGTTGTTCAAATGAAAGCCCATCATGGTACAAGATCTAGGAATTTTCAAGAACAATTCAATGTCAATGTCTGGCTTGGCATTTACAAAAACAATGTTTTTGGCCCATACGTTTTACCAGACAGATTAACGGCCGCTGCATTTTTAGAATTTTTGAAACTAATCACGAAAACACCACACAATGAGGGATCAAATGCTTGGATACAATTGGATGGCTGTTAGCCCATTTTGGCAGACAAGTACAAGAATGGCTAAATAGAAAGTACGGTGAAAGATGGATTGGTAGAGGTGGTCCAGTTGCATGACCTCCTCGATCACCTGACCTCAATCTAGACTTTTTTGCTTGGGGTTATTTGAAAGATAAAATTATGCCTCGCCGGTTCATAATAGAGAAGATCTACCTAATCGTATTCGAAGAGCTTGTGGGGAAATCTATGTCGACGTTGCGTTGAAGTAAATGGATAATTTTCACATTTTAAATAGCCTTTCAAAATAAATTCCATAAGATAGCTCTGATTAGAAAAATCAAAATAGCTCGAACAGGAAGCCTCCAAGTGAAATTTATCAAGAATACTTTCTTATGAAAAATGAATCAAAGTTTTCTAATTTGTATACAATAATAATTTTCGATCATTGGCGTAGAAGCTTAAGGGGTTTAAATGGGTACAAACCCCCATAACTAAGCTACTGTATCTGTCTCAGAAACATTTTGTAACCAAAAAAATTTGACATCTAGTAAAACTGAAGTTTACCAAGTTTGAACTGAAAATCTTCATTCTTTTAGAAGATAATGGAGAAAATGTAATAATTTTTCAAAACTTCAACTTGGAAACAAAGTGATTTGGAGGAAAATTTTATATGGAAGACCCCCATTATTCAAAGTTCTATCGTTTACCGAAGTTATGAACGAAAAAACTGAAACAACCTGTATAATATATCTATAGTTTTGAATGAATTAAGCAAAAATGAAGCATTTGAGATAATGCTACTTAATCCTTTTGCATTACACAGTATAATCCCAGATTTAGTGAAAAAATTAACTAATAATAATTTGTGTTATTTTGTCTTATTACAGTTCAGTGGAGCATAAATGTAAAGTTCATTTTGTGAATATGTAATAAATTCATTCCATAGAAGTCTTTAAAGGGACATCAAAGTGCAAAATGAATATCGATGAATTTGTATTTTTGTGTATATTATTATGCAGTAGAGGAGCTGGACCAGAAATGGACATTTTTTGCTGTAAATATAAAAGTATTTTCTTCATAGGCCGTCCAAAGGAGAACAAAACGTATATTCACACATTTTTTAAATGTGCTTATGAAACGGTTTCGTTACCGAACACAACTGAATTACAATAATAACATATCTACTCTAAGAAAATGTGACGGAAACTCATAAGGAAGTAATTATTCAGAACACAGTCACAATAGGAGGTCGGTCCTACTCTGTGCATAAGCCCCTACAAATTAAGACGGAGTGAGTGAGCTGAAAGGAGGGAATACTTCGTTCGCTACCCTCACTCCGCTTCACCATAGGCCGCAGTCTATCTAGTTACGTGAGTTCTGCCAAAGGTATGAATGGGCGCTTAAAAGATGTAGCTCGAAAACCGCTTGAGGTACAATAAATCGGAATCACCATTCGAACGCTATGTCGAAAGGATCTCTTGTGCCGATCACAAGCGCGAGCCACAGTCTATCTAGTTGGGCGAGCTCGATTATTTTCTCTACAATCGGCCAGATAGTTAGCGCACTGAACAGTGAGCGAAAAAAAACGAATAGCGTCGAGTATTTTGACGGAAAACTACTCAATAACTCAAAAACAGCTTAAGATACGACATTGAATTTCCATGCCAGTAAATTTCGAGTGTCAAAATTTCACACCGATTGCATTTACCATTTGGGCGCTACACAGGGAGATACCCTGTGGCATAGAAGCCGATTCGAGAGATGACTCCGTCTTAATAAAAAAACAAAAACACATTTACTTATTATGATACTCATTGCAATGGGCCTTGGAGCATTAAAATTGATGATGTATTTAGAAACGTACTAGGTACAAATACTACTTGTGTATTTTTTTTTCATGTTCATAACATTCCCCTCTAGAACTTTTTTTCCTTCGATCTCTTTCCTTTTTGGTAGCATATACAAATTGTGAATAAAAACGGACTGATATGCATAAGCCTAAACATAACAAATATTCACTCCTTTTCTCCCATTTTACCCCTACGGCTTAACCTTAGAATATCCCATCACAGACGATTTAAAATGCATATGTAGTACAAATGCTTTGTATTCCAAGCGTAAAACTGTGGTGATTTAAGTAGTTGCTATCTTATCTATGCCTTATTATACTACATTTTATTTCTCATCTATTATTTTATGTATATTATGTTACAAAGCCATTAGACTATGAATCTTGGTTACGACAACAAATTATTGATTTCTTATATTTTTACAATTGAATCGATTCAAATTTCTACATCTCGTACCAATTTATATTTTAATATTTAGTAACATCTGGAACCAACAGTACAAATAAATTATCAACAACGAAAAGAACTGGTGACTCCAACGTGATGTTCAGAGGATCTTATCAAACCAATACAATTGGCGGCCCCAAACGATCAATGGACAATATTTTGCATCTGCATTTTTGCCAGAAATAAATGGACTACAAGACAAATTTACTTCCGCTCCAGAAGAGAACAATTTCCATTGGCTTCCATTTCTCAAAATTCAGCATAAATGGAAATCTTCTTCTTTTACTATTCTAAATTAATCGTCATAGCTGGCATTTTCATCTATACAAATTTGGAATTCATTCACATTCATAATCCTATAATAGTACTAATTACTACTAGGACTTTTCACATTACTCAAAAATTTCGAACATTTTTAGATCCATACTTCCTTTCTTCATTAAAATTATTCTGTATTTTTAACTATCTGAAATAGTTGATCCTGAAGATTATATAATATTTTCGAAATTAATGGGACTACAGAGATTTTCACGTAACAACATTTTAAAATCAATCAGACTTTTCCAAATTCCGAAAGTTACAGGATCCCCTAAGATAAACTCTACAAATCAGTAACTCTCTTTATGGAATACTTCTTACAACTGTCTTTTTATATCTAATTTTCACAAAATTTTGAAATCATGAATACTTCCAACATCCAACATATTTACATAACTCATCATTTATCACATTCTCCGTTCATAATCATCAAAATTATTAAGACAAGCTACTGCAAATCTATACACTTTTTCTTTTTGAAGTTTCGAACGGTCAAGTGTCCAAGAGAAGCTCTGCAAAACAGTGCATTTCTCACTTTGGAATATGCGTTACAATTTACTAACCTTTTGAATATAATGTTCATGAAATTTGAAAATATGAATTCCGTCGCTACTAAGATCATTATTTATTGCATTCCATTTTTTTTCAAAAGCACCTACAACTTTTTGGACATTCAATTCATTTAATGTAATCCATTCCATATTATGGTTTTCAATCTTCTCAGAAGTTTTAAACATCCTTCGGAACTTTTGAGAATCCTTAACGTAAGTTCTCCTCGTACTATGATGAATTGGATAACACAAAAAGATATCATATAAAAATACAAATAAAGAGAAACATGGGTCATAAGTAAGGCAGGGTTCGTGTATCTGTAAATACATTCATAAAATTTTGTACGTGCTCTTGTAAACACATGTTTAAATATTGTTTTGATATTGCATGAGATAATAAGTAACGCACTATTACTATTCGAAATAATGTGTTATGTTGATGGTCCCATAATCATCTGAGTAAGTTCAGAGTTAAAGCCAGTCATAGACAAAATTTCATGTTTAACATCACGAGATGTATTACTGTTTGTTGGCTCATTACTGGTCTGGAAAGACTATGCTGACAGGTTTATCGAGTCGTAATTTTCTCGACTCGGATAATGTAGATCACAGGAAGCGAAACTAATAATATACACACTTTAGGAAGATTTGCTCACCTTCATTTGTATGCTTATATATGAATAGAAATTCAGATTAACATATTTTAACAGATGTACCATATAATTGGAATGCAGAAGTTTTTAAAAAGTTCTGTTTTTTGGCTATTATAATTCAAAGTACAGGATGCGTGTATTAATTGGAACATTCCAAAAGACGAACCAGTCTTGTAGGTTGGAAAAACCATTGGCAAAACTAAAGACTGATTCGGAAGACAATGGATCTGAGATTGCTCTGAGATAAAAAGGGTTGCATTTTTATGGCATAACCATCTGCACCTCGATCAATTTTATTGCAAACTTGTTTATGTCAATGTTTGCGAAGATTTCATATTTTAACCACTAATGAATAAGAAAAAATAATAATTATCGGAATATTCTTCTTTCAACACATAGAATATTAGCAAATACTTATACCAACGAGAAAATTTATGTTGAAATTCTAATGTACTACATAAATCAGGATCTCTGACAACGTGTTCAACATAATTAGTTCAAGCTATTACATGAAAAATTAACGGAAATTTAACTAAGAAAAATAGTAAATCTATTTACATCTTCACCATAATTGTCTTGTATTCCAGAAGTGCTCACGAGGATAAATGCGGTTGTTTAGGATGGTCGTGATTTCAATCGTCATTGCTCGTCAAAGATTTTCGTGTTCAATATACCGATGAGGCAGGCTACCAAATGAATAGGATAATACCATACAATTATGGATATATATGATGTACGGGTCAGATTGGAGCGATCAATAACCTGCAGAATGATGCGTTTATTTTTCATCAATCGACATTATTTGTTCTGTTACAATTAGCATCGAGCTTATCACATTACAAATGTAAGTGTTATATAACAGACGAATGAAGTTCATGGTAATAATAACAGGATGGGTTTTTTTCTTCAGAAAGACACGGACCACATTGTATGTCGTTATCAGCCTCAGATCAACAGCAAGCAAGTTGAGCAAAACACCAAAGAAATCATTCTTGATAACGAACATAATATCGCTGCTCTGGAAGAACAATGACGTAACTGCAAAATTAGGGTGATTGTAGTTAAGTACCTCCATGTTCTGAAAAATATGTAACTCGCATGGGAGAACAACGACACAGATGTAGTTGATCTAATGGCCGCTAGAGGAAGTTGCGTCGTTTAGAAATATCAGCTGTTCGTGACGTAGTTTCGGAAGAACACCGACGCATGATTCAGTTATGTACCTGGAGTTATTGAGTGTGTGTCACTCTCCGGTGGAACAACGACGCAATTGAAGAATTAGACGTTTTGAACCACTTGAACTAAGATTTCAGTGCGACAACGACGTAACTGTACTTTGTGTCATTGTTTATCTAGTGTCTCATTTCGAGTTTGTGTCCTAGTTGTACTTTCCGCCGTTATTGAACCTGATAATAGGCTTTATTTACGTCATAACTGTTCTTATTGTTATTGTTGAGGCGAATTAGTAGACATCAGGGATACTATTAATATTAAGCCTTTTTATTAATGTTTTTTTAGCAATAAATTCTTCGTTTTTAGCCGAAAATGAGCTCTCGATAAAAGAAGATTCTACTCCCTCTTCGCAAAAATGTAACAGAAGAGAATGTAACGGATGAGAATAATGGTACCTCATTAAGTGAACCGCAAACACTGTACCGATCAACTTCGGTTAGCAAAGAGAAGTCACATTTATCAACCTCACAACGTGAACTCACACCCATGCCTATTGGTAACCTGATGGAACCAGAACAAGAGATTACAAGAACATACAGCAATCTAGTGCCCCTGCCTTCAACCTCCCAATGTGATTTGAAGGTCACACATGTAGCAGAAGGTAGAGATTTCTATGATAATCAAAGCGGTAGCTCAACAAGGTCATTGTTGAGAAGGGTATCATCAAAAACAGCCCCTAAGCCTCCTAGCATTTCTAAAAGTTGGTCAGATTTTTCATCTGTCTCAAACGACAAGTACAATCCAGAAAGCAAAGATGGATCTTCAAGTTCTGGGTTATCGACAGTCAATGCTGCGTTCGGCAGTGTAAAAAAATGCAACTTATATCGCTTCGAAACCTGCCTATACTAAAAAGCTAGTACTGTCAGAAAATAAAATTCTAGATTTAAATAGTTTGATGAACAACAATATAATTCCCAGATATTATAAAGGTTTCTATGATTCTCTGACTGAAAAAATTGTAAAATTTTATATTCATCGTTACCTTACTTAAGTTTGAATAATCAAGTTTTCTACTTACAATGTTTAGTTTGGTATAATTTAATCTACAAACTAGCTTAGCTTAGCTTACAGTTCCTTTTCAGCTAAAATAAAGGCAATTATCAAGAACTACATTTTTTTCGCCCTTTCCCTTTTGCCCGAATTTGTTATTTTGATTCATAATTTTAGGAGAACAATGTCGCATTTACTAAAGGGAGGTGATGGTAGCGGTACGGAGTAAATTTGAAAAAAATATTTTGAACATTGTTGTAACAATTTTCCCGAGTCCCATTTCCATAGAAAAATTATATTTTGAATTATGGAGTTTTCAAAAAATAACTTTCGGTTATTTGCGTTTCCTGAACCATTATCACTTTGTCAGCTACGTCATTGTTCTTCCAGAGCAGCGATATTGTCTCTTTTGCAGTGACGGATTCTCCGGATGGGCAGGGAAGGCAGTGCCTGTCCATACAAATTAAACCCAGGAATTGAAAAATAAGTATTAGAGTATTATTATTCGAAAGATTCGAATATTGCAGAGCATTGCGATTAAGTATAGGATAGAATATCAATCATATATTCAAGGTGAATGTGTATCATACATTTTAAAGTGTATATTCATCATATATTCAAAGTTGAGGTAAAAGTATTCAGTTCACACGCATAGAACCTGCACGCATTTTACTAAAGTAGTCAGTAATGAAATTCAGCACTTTATACTATATTTGAGGCTGTTTCGAATAATGCTTAACCTTTGATGAAGTTCCAGACTTCGACAAATCCGGAATTAACAAAATCTATTCTGAGTCGTGTTCAAAATGCTATGTGAGTCAAACTAGAAGGAACATTGCCCATATAAAGAAAAATGATGTTGAATAATCAGCGTTAGCCAAATATATTTTGAATAAAGGTGTAAGGGTTACAATTTACTCTTACTAAAGGATAAACTAAAGCTCTATTTTATCTTTTGGTTGCCGACAGCTACAGTGAAGATGGTCGTAGGTTATATTTTAGATATTAAAAATTCGGGCGCCAGAGTATTTTAACCAACCAATGAATTATATATATAACTAGGGGATGCAAATACTCAAGTCCTCAGGTTAAATTACCCTGAAAGAAAGAAAATCAAAGACCTGTACCCAGAATGATTGAAATTTACTTTGAAATAATAATATTGATACAATTTATGACAGGACTTATACTAATGAGGTATGAAGCGAATGATTAGAAAATATGGATGAAATTAGTTACTTAAATCATTTAAACAAGTGAACAGTTGATTGAATTTACATAATATAAAATACTCAATGATTATTAAAATTGTTACACAAAACCATAATCGATAATCTGACCTGGTGAGAGTTGTTGTTGTATTTGCTTGGTGATGCTTAATTACTTCTACTTCATGTAGGGGTCCCTGCCACAATTGTAATATCGTTTCCACGATTGTACAGCACAAATAAATCAGCGACTCGTAAGTAATCTTTCCACAGTAGATTTAAGCAATCCTCAACACACGTCTTGTTGAACTTTCCACAACATAGACAAAAATATAGGGAAGAAGAAGAACCCTGAAATCACGAAACGTTCAAACCTCTATTGTTCTACTGTCGTCAGAAGACAGACATGAACAAAATACATAACAATTGTTGAACTCCTAACCTATGTTGTGTCAGATACCACCTATGAAGGCAATTAATTCCTGAATTTAGTGAATAAATCAAATGGAATTACAAAGATATTTATCTCTAACACGATAGGGCTTTCCTTCAAATAAGACAACTTTCACTTCCGTTCACAGCCAGTCACGTCGAAAACTAAGCTTAGATCCCCGAAGGTATATCAATTACCCAATTAATTCCAAATATTCCAATCCAAATTGGTAATTGATGTCTTTGTTTCCAACGGAAGGATATTCCCAGAATTTGGTTCCAAACACACGCTTGGTATCACCTATCTGTTGAAATAGCCTAGCAATCGACTTTCCACTCGAACGAATTGACCAGAAGTAACATTTTCTCTTCCTTTCCGGCGGCTCACAGAACACCCTCGAAAGAGAAGCGGTAACTGACACCGAGCAACCAAGACCCTTAGAATATAGGTACGGTCCATGACTCTTAGTATATAAGGACCATGACTCTTAGAATATACCGAATATACGGTCTAGCATAGCTGACGTCACAGGAGCTAACCAATTGTCCTACAGCAATTTACTAGATTCCAATTTATTTCCAGTTGAGGGTAACACCTTGTTTGCATTATTATCACCGAATGGTATTCAAACAGGCAAATTTTGATTTCTAATTTAGTTTACTCTGATGATGACTACTTGGTAACCGAAAGGTCCTCAATACTTCAACACTATTTTCAGTGGATAATGGTGATAATTTCGTATTTATAGTGTAATTATATCAGGTCAAGGCTCCCTTCAATAAAAAATAATTCAGCTAATTATATAATTTCTCTATTTTTACACTATTTCTTTTCTCAAAGAATTGAGTACCAATCGATAAAACAAAGCATAAGGACCAAGTAGAAATTAGGTTGATGTTTACTTTTACTGCTGCCTATTACCAAGCTGCCAGGCAGAAATAAATGAGCTGATACTACATATTTTTACATTTTTTTTATTTATTTAAAATTTTCTTTCTTAGTTTTTAAATTGTTGAGTAAAACATTTGGAAACATAAATGATTATGTTTCATCCTATCACTATTCAAAGCTGAAGTTGATAGTTATGTTGAGCCGAATCTAGCGATATTTCCAACCTTGATTTTATTTTTTAATTCAGTTAGCGCTGAATTGCTTTTCTAGTCTGGCTAAGGCGCTGTATCGTTGTGTATTTCTAACCACCATGTAGCTTCCAGGTCAATGGAGAGCATACACTATGTATGTAAACACAGGCAATGATTGCAAATATACAGGGTGTTTCAGAAAGACTTCCCGTAAATGCAGGGGATGGTAGATCTCACAAAAATATTCAGATTTTCCATATAAACTATGGTCCTATCTTTTTTCGTTCGGAGATACTGGCGGTGAATTTAATTTTTTATAAACGAAATTTTGCCTTAGCTCCTGTGCATTTACAGATATTTAGTTTGAATCTGGTACTCGGGGGTTTCAGAATGAGACGAATTAGCTAGTTTTAGATTATGCGGTAAAGGGCGCTGGGTATGCGACTTTTCGGCAACTCTTTTAGCCTTAACTTTTTTGAGAATAATTTTTTTGTTTTCTTCTTGAATATTCTTGTGGTAATTAAAAGAAGTTTATGACTTGTTAGATTAACTTAAAGGAAGGAGGATGAAAGAAGGGCAACAATTTCAAGTTCTAGATCTGCCTTGAAAATATCCTAGATCCTGGGCTGGTTCTATGGAGTATGAGATAGATATAGGATAATCATAGAAATACAACAGGAATTTGGATGAAACGAAGAGCTTTAGTCTACAGATGCAGGTATTTGTTGTATAAAAAATAATTGTGAAATGCTTATAATACTGCAAGCAACATCACCAACAGAATAAATGTGAATTCACGAAAATCTCTAATCAGAGCTTTTCAGAATTATGGTGATTTTGAAAGAGGAAAGCAAGGATGAGTATGAAAATAATTCAAATGAGTATGAATATAATTCAAACCTATACCCTTAGCTGCGCTATAAATTCTGTTCCATTCATAAAAATATCTTTAAATCATGTTTTTGATCTCCGATTTTTTCTTTCTAATTGATGAGATCTGGAAGTTGATTTTTTACGAACATTCTAGTTTAATATGTATGGAATCACCACAATGTGATGGGATCCAAGGCCAGGCTCGAACCTATTATCGGAGCTTCTTTTAGAAATCTATAATTGGGAGTTTCAATTGAATGGCCGACCGACAGACGGACACGCATAGTTATCTCAAATCAGTAGTCCGATTTGTGGCTAAATTATCAAGTAGTGCTAGGTACCAACCAGTGATCAACGAAAGTCGTCACAATATATACACACAGCTCTTCGTTTATGATGGTTTTAATGATGACTGATGCTGTTCATATCCACATGCTGTATCATTGGAATCAATTGAATCTAGATTTTGGTAGCTTGAACTTTTGATCTTTCAATAATTTAAAATGTTTTACGTTGTTAGCTTATAATTTATGTAGAATTAACAACAAAGAGGGCGCTAACTTGCCCCTGATAGACATTAAGCACAGTTGGGTGGCAGTTGTCATGTGTCTTGTTAACATTTTTGGCGCTAGTGTCGGTGTCCGGTTGCCCGACCGAGCCTCTGCCGCCCGGGTGGTCCCCTTGATTTATATTGCCGCCAACATCATTTAAATAAAACATTAAGTACGCTTCGAGTTTCTCTCTCACGTTTCTATTTGTGATAGAAGAAGTTCGATGAAAATCGTGTGCTGCACTTTTATCGAATAAACTTTATTCTATCGCACATACAGGACAGTTTTAATTATATGAAATAATTGTTTTTCGGGAAAAAATAAACGCACCTAGCCAAGAATTACTTCATATCCGAGGTTTGGAAAGTCGAAATCTTCTGAATATTCATGATTCTTTGCAGTATGAATGCAAAACATAGGTGGAAAAACATTTAAACGGAAGCTACTTATTCATTTGATAAGTAACGTATTCTGTTCAGCTGAAAATAGAATCAACCAACTCATCAAATTTGTATTTACTTTTATGTGAGGATATAGGTTTTTTACATTGTCAGATATGAAGTTGTTAACATGTGTTAACTTTTCCACAATTCAACAGTATAAATAATTTAATTTTTATTTGCTTTGATATTAGGTAAATTGTGTTCACAATAGTCAATTGATCAATTAATGCATTATACATACTATGCGAGATATATTACAGTTCTTCAGGAGCAAATAAATTATAAGATTCTACCCTAAGATCTCAAAAAAATCTTGTATGTGAATATAGCTTAAATTGTATAATAAATAATTAAAAACAAAATTTAATTCAATAATGATATTTAAATTATTCCGAAATTATTCTAAAACAGGAATTCAATTAAAAACCAGAGAACAAATCATTCATTCGTTCACCAATCATATTTTAGAGCAGCTTCTGCTTTTCTTTTTTCAACTATATTCAACATTTCATTTTTTAGATCCTCAATTACTCAAGATTGAACTTAAATTTGGAAGTATTATTGACCATTTAGTTATATAGCTGTTAAATAGTTTTATGGTTCTCGCGGACTTCACTTGTGGTGGAAATTTACCTTGGTACAGCCAACAGCTCTGCCCTATTAATTTTTTTACAGAGATGCTTTTGTGTGGTATTTGTCTTATGTGTTGTATTCTAAATGTGATCTATATAAGTCATTCCGTTTCTATTTTTGTATAGATATGATGTACACTCTAGAAAGTACAGTTTCCGAAGATCTAGAATTTTAGCTTAAGCAAATAGGGCTACTGATTGATGAGTAATTTTTTTGTCATGAATGATTTTCAAGAACCATTTCCGTAGAGCTTCTGAGTTTTTTGAGGCATTATCTGACAAACTTCCCCATCCTATTATGCCATAACCGATTTGAGACTGAATGAGTGAGTAATATAAGATTTTTAGAGGTTTTTTATCCAACGTTTCTTTGTGGTAACGAAATTTTGCTAATGGGTGTCTAGGTTTCTTCATTATGTTACTTACTTGTGCATCCCATCTCATATGTGAATCAAATTTCACTCCAAGACAGTTTGCTGTAGTTATTTTAAAGTGGTATGTTTGGGTTTTATTGTAAAAGAATTAAATCATGGTAGATTGCTTCTATAATATGTGAAGGGAAGGTAATTTATTTATTTGAATTCATAGTTAATAAACTATTATCAATCAAATTTTTAATTTTGTTACTTCATTTTCAGCTAACAATTTTGACTCATACCAATCAGAGTGAGTTATGAAAACAACAGTGTCGTCTGCAGAACAGATTATTTTAGACTGTAAAGGAAGAAGCATTCGATCATTAATCGAGTTTCTCTCTCACGTTTCTATTTGTGATAGAAGAAGTTCGATGAAAATCGTGTGCTACACTTTTATCCAATAAACTTTATTCTATCGGACATACAGGACAGTTTTAATTATACGAAATAATTGTTTTTCGGGAAAAAATAAACGCACCTAGCCAAGAATTACTTCATATCTGATGTTTGGAAATTCGAAATCTTCTAAACTTTCATGATTCTGTGCACTATGGATGCAAAACATACATGTAAAACATTTAAGCGGAAGCTACATATTCATTTGATAAGTAACGCATTCTGTTCAGCTAAAAATAGAATCAATTAATCAACTCATCAAATTCTTACTTACTTAAATGTGGGTATATAGGTTTTTCACATTGCAAATATGAAGTTGTTAACATGTGTACCACTTTGCCACAATTCAACAGTATAAATAATTTTATTTTTATTTGCTTTGATAATACATTGTGTTCACAATAGTCAATTGATCAATTGATGCATCATACATAAAGTGCGAGTGATATTATAGTTCTTCAGGAGTAAATAAACTATAAGATTCTTCACGAAGATCTCAAAAAAATCTTGTATGTGGATATAGCTTAAATTATATAATAAATAAGTACAAACAAAATTTAATTCAATAATGATATTTAAATTAATCCGAAATTATTCTAAGACAGGAATTCAATTAAAAACCAGAAAACGAATCATTCATTCGTTCACCAATTATATTTTAGAGCAGTTTCTGTTTTTCTTTTTTCAACTATATTGAACATGAGATACTTTTGTATGGTATTTGTCTTATGTCTTGTATCGTAAATGTGATCTATATAAGTCATTTCATTTCTATTTTTGTATAGATATGATGTTCACTCTAGAAAGTACAGTTTTCGAAGATCTAGAATTTTAGCTTAAGCAAATAGGGCTACTGATTGATGAGTGATTTTTTTGTCATGAATGATTTTCAAGAACCATTTCCGTAGAGCTTCTGAGTTTTTTGAGGCATTATCTGACAAACCTCCCCATCCTATTATGCCATAACCGATTTGAGACTGAATGAGTGAGTAATATAGGATTTTTAGAGGTTTTATATCCAATATTTCTTTGAGGTGCCGAAATTTTGACAACAGGGGTCTAAGTTTCCTCATTGTGTTACTTACTTGTGCATCCCATCTCATATGTGAATCAAATTTTACTCCAAGACAGTTTGTTGTAGTTATTTCGAAGTGTTACGTTTGGGTCTTTATTTTAAAAGAATAAAATCGTGGTAGATTGTTTCTATAATATGTGAAGGGAAGGTACTTTGTTTTATTCGAATTCATAGTTAATAAATTATTATCAAGCAAATTTTTAATTTTTATTACTTCATTTTCAGCTAGCAATTTCAACTTGTACCAATCAGAGTGAGTTATGAAAACAGCAGTTTCTTCTGCAGAACAGATTATTTAAGAATGTAAAGGAAGAAGCATTAGATCGTTATTGTATGAATTAAACAGGAGAGGCCCCAAAACAGTACCTTGCAGTACCCCACACTTGATATATTGTTGTGGGCTGAATTTATCTCTTATTCTAACTCTTTGTTGTCGATTCTGTAAATATGAAGATATCAAGTTAAAGCCTTGGTCAGATCTATATATCTATACATACATGGTTTACTGCCATCAAGTGACTGATATTTTAGTAAAGTTAAGTAAGCTATTGCATCAGTAGTGGATTTGTTTTTTCTAAAATCAAGTTGCTTATTTGGAAATATATTAAATTTAGTTGAATAGCGCAGATTATTTTTTTCAAATCTTCTCAAATACTTTGCTAATGTTGTTTATAAGTGAGATGGGACGATAATGTGTAATATCTGTTTCAGTACCACTTTTATAGATCGGCACTACAATTGCCTTTTTTAAAGAGTCGGGGCATATACCGGTATCGAAAAGTTTTTCAATTAAATAGCAAAGACAGTTCACAATAGTTGAACCTCCGCGTTTTAATACTTCTCCAATTATTTCATCAGCATCAGGTGATTTTTTTTTTCTTAGTGTATTTATTACCGATTTTATTTCCGTTTCGTCTGTAGGCTGTAGGAAGGGTGAGGATTGAGTGGAAATTTGAGGAATGTTGGCACTTTTCTTGCTGGGTATTTCATTTGCATGATTTTCTCCAAAACTGTTGCATATATTTACATTTTGGATGTCCCTTTTGTAGCTCGGGCAAAATATCTCAGTTAAGGATAATTCTAACAAAAAGTGCTTAGCAAAAAATCAAATATTGTTTCTGTAGCTTGTCAATTTTCGAGTGTTGATGAACGTTACACTAAAATTACTTCCCGATATGCATATATGACAGAGCAAAACAAGAGGGCATCACCCTGGTCCAAAAATAGTACATTTCCTAGTTCCTACTTCCATCACTTTGAAGTAATTTGCAAATTTCCAAAGCCGTACGATCAATAGGAACAAGGTAGACAGTGGTTTACATACATACTCCCGTATTTACCCACAGTGCATTCAAAAAGGCTCAAAACGGATAATTCTTTGAAAATTGCTCGATGACAATACTTCCCTGATACTAGATATATTGAGTAAAAGACTTCTCGGTTTTGTTTTCAGCATTCTTGATAAGGTAGTTTTCAGAAATTGAACACCTTTTTGTTATAGTCCGTCATGGGGTGTCTGTCGCATTCTATAGGGTTTACATACATCCTGCCATCTGGATGTACGTGTAGATAATGACATAAAATTGCTTCTTGTTATTATATTCAGTGGTAATAAATAGTAATCATTGGAAAAAGTATTTCAAACAATAATCAACATTCTTCTAGATTTTCACTTATCATTTGTAATCAACTCACCCAGGAACAAAATACGTCACTACAGTAGAAGATATAAACTTGAAAAGTATATATTATTATACATAATATCCTGATAGATAAAATACGTAGTCAAAATCTTCTCGAAATCATGTGAAAATTGGATACCCCAAATAAATAAACTTCGCATAATCATTTATGGTTAACCAGAACGGTAATGAATTGCAATTAAATTGACATATTTTGACAATAGCAAAAAAATCATAATTCTTGCCGCGACGTTTAAAAATTGATAAAGACATATCCATTACTGTAATTAAAGTTTCAATGAAAGTATGCATTACTAGCACTTATTCCAATTATTTTAATTAATGTCTTGCACGTCAGTTGTGTGATTAATATCTTGCTATCATAATATTTTTAAACATCTCAATTAATTTTTTAAACTGATGAACACATATGGATAATTATTCTATTAATTATAGCTGAGAACCTTGGAAACAGATTTATTCTCAAATTCTCCTGATATAATGGATTCATCAAAGTCGGTAGTTACTAACTCTTCTCGAAAATTTGAATAATTTAATCTCTAGCGGGTGCTTTGATATGCTGAAATGTGATGTTTGGTTATTTATTAATTAAATTGTGAATTCAATGTGAGGTAATTAATGATATTCCTGAAGAATAATATTTCCACAAATTGGGTTTTAAAGTCTCTATTCAATTATTCAACGCTTTCAAAATATTCCGAATTTACTTTTAATCTTCCGATCTCTAGAGTCTAGACTCTATAACATATCACGCTTTCTACTTACAAATCCTTTGCTTCTAATCTAATTCACAAATTTTCAAAAAATTTTCCTGAAAGTATAGATCATCTGAAATTAGAATCAAATTTTCAAAAGTCGTTCAGAGTGTTCCGTCATATTTTGTACAACCCTTATCTAGCTTATCTTTGGAAATATAAAAAAAATTAATTTGTCAAAGTTATGAGATTTCTTATGAAACTGTAGAACCTGTTTCCAAAAGAAACAAATGAGCATCGCAAATTTGAAGAAAAAAAACAGATATATGAAATAAAACTATATTTTATATTATTATGAATTTTTTCAGAAATCAGAAAAATAGGGAGATATCTGAAACATATCTACACACCTACACACATACAGACCTACAGCTATCTGGATATGTGAGGAAAAATTCCTCCAGGAACAACCGCGAACGCCTAGATCAAGACTTACCTGATGGGCCAAGATTGATGACATCTACCTGTACACCGCTTATACTCCCACAAGTGCTTCAAAGAATGAATTCGGGGACCTCCTTAACGATCTGGCACAGGATGCAAGAGACCAGCGACCACTCATCATCGCAGGTGACTTCATCGCGTGGGCCTCGGAATGGGGTAGTAGATATAAGAGAACAGGAGAGGGTAGATGCTCCTCGACATCGCCACCTCTCCAGAAGTAGCCAACGTTCACCCAAAACGGCAATACCTCCATCATAGACGTAAATTTTTTGTCCTTGAGTTACGTCATAGCACGTCAGTGACTACTACTACCACAGTGACCACCAGGCCATCATCTTCGAAATTGATGCACGGAGAACAAGGGCGTAGCAAATATCCAGCCAAATGGAACGTCAAGTCCTTCGTCAGCGAAACCTTAATGGTCATGTTGGCAGAGAATATAGCACCAACAGGCTCTTCTGAGCACATGTCCTCGCAGGTAATGTCACTGGTCTCTAATGCCTGCGACGCAGCTATGAAGAAGGCGCCCAGAAGCAATCGCCGCACACTACATTACTGGTAGAATGAGGAGATCGCCGAACTCCGGAGTCGATGCCACCAAGGTTGTGAGAACCACGAAGCCCTGAAACTACGACACCACGAGGCAAGGGGGAATCTGAAGCGAGCCATTAAGAATAGCAGGCGCCGAGCTGAAGTGAGCTGTGTGATATGGTCAACGAAGTCCCCTGGGAAGATCAGGGTAAAAAGTCGCACTGGAGATCCATGACGCGTGCCTTCGCGAAGTAGTTTTTCCACGTCGTTGGAAGCAGCAGAAGTTAGTACTCCTTCCGAAGGGCTACAAGCCTCCGGACAATTCATGATCCTACCGACCAATTCGCCTATTGGACACAGCAGGAAAGGTGCTCAAGAGGATTATTAGCAGCCGGATAGAGGAGTACAGTGAAGGTGCTCGGGGCCTGTCAAAAAACCAGCACGGATTCCGAAAGGAGAGGTCAACGATGGAATCCATTGATGTCGTCGTAGCCACTTCTCGTGAGGCCATTGAAGGGGAGCGTTAGAAGGGTGGAACCAAAAAGTACTGCGTCTTAGTTACCCTGGACGTCAAGAACGCGTTCAACTCAGCGAACTGGAATCGAATTCTGGAGGCGCTGACATTGATGGTGAAGTACATTACAAACATGATCACGAGCTACGAATATTGTTGTACAATTAGTACGGGAGCCCCAAATCCTACAATATCTCAGGAGGCTATCAACCAGGCTTCGTACTTGAGCTCTTATTGTGGAACATCATGTACGATACGGTGCTGAGGTTACCCATGGCCACAGGGACAAAGGCTGTTGGCTCCGCAGAAGATATTGCTGTGGTTATCATAGCCAAGTACTTGTAACAAATCACGCAGAAAGTTATCGAGGCTGTTGCCACAATCCGCCAGTGGCTCTCTGCGAATGGCATACAATTGGTAGACCATAAAACTGAGGTAATGCTGGTGATCAGCAAGAAAATGACAGAAACTGTGACACTCACATTCGGGGCCCATGAAATACTTAGGAGTCCAGACAGATGCCAGACGGTGCCCCATGGACCAGGCAGAGTTGCCAGGTAGCTTCGCGCAATAACCCTCAGATAGCACTGCAAATCTCTCCAAAATTTGAAAAAAGCCCCCAAACTTTTGAATGATCTAAAAATAATATACACATTATAAAATGTGAGTCTCAAACGTCCTACTTGTGATTCGTAACACACGTTTCCAGGGACTCGTCTGTCGCCCTCTACTTATCTAGGGTTATGACGCAGATAACCGCGCATATTTGAATGACGGTTATGCTTCTTACACTCTTGTAAATGTTATTATTGATCGGTTGATTAATTAAACAATTTGTAATGTTTAAAAATAAGCAAAAGAAATTATCCATATAAAAACCCTCAACAAGAACCCCTAAATAACTCCCCCCCCCCACAAATACCCACCAAAATCCAAAATTCCCTCCAAATTTAGGGGCGAACCCCTAACCTAGCAACACTGGGACCAGGAGGAGGCCCGGGGGTGTAGATATCTATCTCGTTCAGCTGCTAACAGGTCATGGATACTTTAGGGCGTATCTGCACCGCTTACGACTGGACAATGACGCCTGTAGCCCGATCTGCCGACCAGTACCCGAGGACGCAGAGCACGTTTTGTGCCAATAAAATCTACGACAGCAGTTGTCGCCGAAGAATATCGTTGAGGAGATGCTTGAATGACACACCACTTGGGAGGCGGTGTCCTACTTTGCCGCCACCATATTGAAGAAGCTCAGAAGCTGAGCTTAGCGTAGAAGGAAGTGGTGAACTCGAAAACGACTTTAAACTGTTAGGTCAGTAAATTTCGAACACCATATCTAGTTTTTCTCAAAATTTCCATTGAGCGCTACACGAGAACATACCTTTTGCCATATAACCCGATTGAAGAAATGACACTTCATCTTAATTACCGTTTACCTTTTACGGGCGTATAGATGAGATTCTACAATATACATGTGATAACGCTTTATTACCGTACTTATGCGATTGCCAACTCGTGCTACAAACTCGTTGTGCAAATTCCTCATACGTTCGTTAATAAAGCTCATATCCCACTTATATCGTAAATAATTATTATATCATTCATACTGTTCTATTAATGAACGTACATATTTTACAATTATCAGGTTTGGCTTATCGCATTCAAAAAATGGAATATACATATGCATTAACGTTTTCAAATGACTTCGAATCACTATAATAATTTACGTGGGATAGAAATTGAGTATAACATTTTAATTGATTTTACAACTATAAGTAATGAAGTTAAAATTAATGCATTACTAATGATTCACTATTTATTTACTAACACTCATTCCGGAATCTTGTGATGTGATGAAATGCAAATAAGTGAGCGTTATGGAGTAAAGAAAAAATAATTAGGGCGATTTCAAACTCCCTTCTATTTTTGTATGGGTACCTTCCATATGTCAACTGGTTCAATATGTACAAAATCCATATTTCCTATATAATACAGTACTTTAGCAACAATTCAAAAGTTTCAATTTTATTTCTTCAAAACAATTCCTTACTACTGTAATATATTACTCATTTCAACTAATTGAATACTCCACCTGTCATTATGGCTCACGTACTGATGGACTGTTATTAATATTATCGATATAGTGTTCAATATAAAGTTTGCTAGTGCAGTGACCTTCATGTTGAGTATTTTGATTCCTGAAGTAGGTTACAGCCAAATTCTATTTTTAATATATTGATTTGTTCGTTCTATATATTAAACTAGAGAGTGTGAACTTTACTGTTATAAATTGCATGACACACTTAACATCGGTTTCATATTTTATATGCCTAACTAAGGAGTACCGATTAATTTGCAATAGATATTTTCAATTCTTATGTTCAGGGTATTGGAAATTTCTCTTAATAATAATAGGTACTCTAATAGTCTTGATTTAAAACAAATTTTCTCTTATGAATTCAATTCAAGTTATTCACACTGCAAATTGTATTAGCTCATGATTTATTTGTTATTTTTGAACCATTATTCTTGGTATTAAGGTTCTTGAGTACCTACTAAGGAATAAAATGAATCTTCGTTTTGACGTTTCAAGTTTACATGTTTTTCCATGTTATTCAGAAAAGGATAGATAACTATGATTGATGAAATGCGTCTGCAGACGAGAAATGATATTGAATTCAATTAAAACTCCAGAAAACTTCCGATCGGTGGTGTGTCGAACAGTTGTCGAGAAATTGTTAAGTATATTATATCCAATTATTAAATTACTATTGATTGTATACCTAATATAATAATTAGTTTAACATATCTGTGAATTTGTTAACATTTCGATTGGCTTGTATAAATCAAATACGTATTATAAGTTAGTGCCGTTAGTGTCATATAATCAATACTTATATTTCGAACATTTTGAAATATATATGTGAAAATTCATTATATTTTTAAATTTCAAAATAAGAATAGGTATCGAATAATTTAGGTATATATATATATTATTCAGGATTTATGAATGAGAATTATGGTTATTGTATAGCCCCCCCCCCTCTTGTGAAAACCTTCTTATTATAATTTTAATTATGAGAGAATATTTATTGACACTTGCCACACGTTGTTCGTGCCATTTTATTATAAGTTAATTCATTGATTTTGAACTTTAATCCGGTCAGATCTCTATGAATTGTAATGTATATTATTATAACTCGTTGGAATTTATTCTGTCGTGATATTTTTGCCTCTGATTATGACAATCTCTAGAAATCCCTCTCCTATCTAATTATACCTTTCTTAGGCTTCAATCTAGATGCATCTATTTTGAAATTAGGAACCCAATTTATACGAATAATGATAACAACGTTTCAAATAACAGACATAATAATATTTATTCTATTTTGGATTTCAATTCAATTGAAAACAGATATATAAAATACGTTCAAGTATTTATTTAGGTACTCCAAACTTTTGTTATCTGAATACTCTTGAATCTTGTTAAAATTTCATATGAAATACGAAATTCAAAAGAAAAGTTATTTGATTTGACAATTACTTTGATTACTTTATTTTACTAATTTTTTTAGAGCAACTGCCAAAATTACTCTGTACCAATTTTTTCACGGTTCAATCAAATCCAAAATGTTCAATTCCCTAGGTTCTTTTATCTACTGGTTACTATCAAACTTCCATTGTCTTCACGATAATGAGACAATCTTCAATTTTGAGTAGTGATGAGCAAAGCAAGACCAAGACCAAGACTTGTATGGTCTTGTCTTGGTCTTCTTCTTGCACATAATAGTCTTAGTCTTGGTCTTGCAAACTATGTGTTTCTTTGTCTTGGTCTTGGTCTTGCATGTTAAGTCTTGGTACTGGTCTTAGTCTTGCAAGGCTTGCTCTTTCACAACGACAGAATAGAACTAGTGTATCCGCATCCAGAAGTACCTGTTGCGACTGCGACACCAATTGGCACACTCTCATATAAGCTGCTAAAGATTAGACAGGATGGATTCTCCGTGAAAGAGAGCCTACAGTGGCCGATGATACTTGGGGATAATTCCGTGATTAATTATTTATAATAAAATAATTAGGAGTTCATATATAGACCAAATGAAAAGGAACAATAAAACTAACAAGCAACAAACGACGTAAGTGAAAAATAAGACAAATGTATGTCCAAAATTATTTTTTGTTTCCGAGATATGGGGTTTAAATTTTTATTATTTGTTGTGTTTTTTTTAAATTATGTCCTAGAATTTGAAAAATATCAAATTAAGATTTAATGGGCTTATTAAAAGTCAGAAAGCCAACATTTAGAGCAACTTAGCCTTTGTCAATGTTTACGTCTATACTGTACACGTTCATTCTTTAGATCGTATACCCTCAAACTTGTTTTTTGTTAGGTTAGATGTTCAAATCAACAGACGTGGATACCCTCTTATTATTGCCATCGTACCGTTCTAGTATGCTCAGTTTTGGTATATTCCTACGCCAAGGAACTGTACTTTAATTTTTCGAGGAAAATAAAATTCACGTCGAATTGCATAAGATAAAATAATCAATTTAGGAATATGATTGACAGTCTAGTCCCTCAAATGCCCAATTATAGTTTTTTGAGCCAGAAGTAGTCACTGATAAATTTGAAAAAATAAAACAATTTATCGAGAAATGTTAGATGACTTAATAGAATTTTATCCCATATCGTTCACTATACCTGGAATATTGAACACAGGTTCTAGGCTCACTATCTGTTATAATTTCCAGCAAGTCAAAACTGCCACCGGTTGTAAGGAATTGGTAGTTTACACAGCCACTGTGAGTATGAAGGAGTGATATCGAAGCAGTGGACTTGTCCTGGCGAATCGAAGTCGAAAAAAGGCCAAAGTGAGTTTATCGGCCAACAAAGCCATGGCGACAGTTTTTTGGGATGCATATGGTATCGTCCATATCGATTACCTTGAAAAGGGCAAAACGATCACAGGCGTATATTATGCAGAGTTGTTGGATCGATTCGACGCATATTTGAAGCGAAAGCGGCCACATTTGCATCGGCACACAGGTGCGTAGTCGTAATGCCAAAAAATATCATGAATTGCGTTACAAATTGGTTCGTCATCCACCATATTCTCCAGATTTGGCCCCCTTCGATTTTTATCTATTTCCAAAGGTGAAGAAATGGGTCTACGGAAAGATATTTGGCTCCAACGATGGGGTCATCGTTTGAACAAACGCCTATTTTGAAGTATCGAAATCGTATTATATAAGGGATCAAAAATTAGAAAAACGTTGTAGTGTATCGGGCTACAAGGAGATTATGTTGAGAAATTTGACCAAATGAATCATTTCCTGTTTCAATTTTCAGGGACTTTTCACCTTACCCTCGTATTACCTGAATAAAAATGAGTCAAAAGATCCATGACATAAACAACACGCTATTTTGCACCTTAATTGGAAACGATAGTCGAATTTCTTCAAAGAATACCCTTTTTTCTCCTGTAGCAAAATGTAAAAATTTTCCTTCATTGTTATCGACTAAACTCTCTTCATAGTGCTGCTATAAAGACTATAACTTTGGGAGAAGGGTGGCGAGGCAATGAAAAGTAGTTTCTTCAGAACATTTTTTTTTATTTTAGTAACATATTATGTACACATAAGTCTTAAAGAAAATTGCACGTGTTTCTAAATCTACGCAATAATTAACTCAGTCGATTTGAAGGCTGTCATAAATAATTTAAACAATAAACGTAAGCTTCTATTTTACTCATCAACACTTACGACTAATCTGCTATTCAATACCACAACTACAGCAGCTAAAACTAAAATAAATAGTCATTCCTATTTTAAGTAGTATTAGGAAGAAAGCTGTACAATGAAACTACTATATACAAGCTGGATACGTATGAAATATGCCTTTCTTATAATTATTATAAACCGTAATACGATTCACAAATATATTATTTACAATATAAATAAAAGTCAATAGTTTGTACATTTTGTTGTTGTTTGTCGATTTGAGATCTTGAATTCGTTGTATCATTCTAGAATTCAAAATGAGAATTGTAAATTTTTTCAAATTAAAATTAATAAACCAATGTGTTTCTAGAAAATTTTCCTTTTACAATCTTCTAGCCAATATTCTTTTCAATATCTTACATAAATGGGGCAACATATTTACCTCTTCTGTTTCTCAGGAAATAGCATTTTCAAACAGGATCTCCCTTATTTCAACGTCGAATAGTTTTATTTGAGGTAAAAATCCGTTATTCAAAATATTATAGAAAACTGTGTAGATTCACATATACTTTCATTCAATGATATTTGAGCCATAATAATGTAATGATATTTAAACCATGGAAACGTGTTTGCATAAAGTGCATCAGTATGAGTAGGCTTCACTAATCACAGTTATAGCGTTGATTGACAGCTTCCAATGAGCACCATCTTATATTGACCAGCCCTAGAAATTATTTCTGATTTGAAGATTTTAAATGGATTTAAATGGAATTGTGACTTATCAGATGAAAGTTCTATTCTGTATTTTGTGATGTAGCTGACTTTATAATGATTTTTGACCCAGGTATGAGTTATATATAAATTCTCGGGAAATAGGTCACACTAACACATATTCTTATTTTTTTTCGCCTCAACGTACGTTTCGGTCTCAAGACCATCATTAGAAAACGTTTCAATATCTAAAACGGAATTTCTTAAGACTAATTGTATTAGCACAAAGCGTCCTTATCGCACCAATTTCAATTAAAAATGCTCAGGTTGCCGCATGTTTCAAGTATATGAATATGTATCAAGAGTACAATGCTTAACAATTTTCTCATAAAGTCAATGTCAAGCAATGTTTCACGACTGAAAACAAAACATATAACGCTCAAGTATCCACTTTCGAACCAGATGTTAAAGATTTATGAGGTAATAAAAAAAGATGTCAGACCTTATTAGAAATATTTATATTTGAGCATTCTACCTAAAATACCTAACTTTTAACATTATAAAGACGCATGTAGGAATTTGCCTTGGAGTCACGTTTTATGTGAATCATCTTCAGAATCGATTTTTTATAATAATTGGTTTCCATATTCAAAACATTAACATTTTTGCAAGCGAATTGTGAATGGTTATAATCAAACGAAAATAATAAGCATATGTGTTAGTGTGACCTATTGTCCTGGAATTTGTTTATAACTGACTTCATTTTTAGTGAAATAGGGCTAATTGAACCAATTTTTTTTATGAAACTCCTCACTAACATAGTATCAACTATCAAGAAACCAACTTTAATTACAATCATCACAAATTAGATAATAAACTACAAGCCCATGGTAAATTTTCAAGGGGTCATGTGGCTCACGATGAATTATATTCAGAACGATATTGCTGTATGAAACAATAACTTCAGGCACTATGACGTCGATTTTGGGCCTTACAGGTGACTGCACAGGTTCATTGAATTTTTCATTCGAAGATGGAAAATACCGACATAATATTCTTGTAAGACATTCCTCAAGCTGATAAATCATTAAAAAATATCACCTAGAACCTACTGCCGTACAAAAATAATGGGAATGGGATCCAGGAGAATCTTTGATTTCCCGAAAATTTTCTCCGAAATGTAATTGATTTATTACTTACGGCGTTTATAAAATTTAATTTCTATGCTTACATAGATTCATTATTCAGCGACGCCGTACATATTTGCTAGTAACAGGGGTGAGAATCCCCAGGCGCAAATCTCCCAACTTTACCCGTGTGGTGGAAGATCATTGCCAAATTTAGGGCGTCGATTCCAAAATATTCACCTAAAATAATTTTTAACAGATGATGGTTAATATGAATATAAATAAACAATAAGCTGCAGTTGAGAATTGGTCACATATTTTTGACGATAAGATCATAAATTCCTGTAGGGCAACCGATTTTTTGACTTAATATCACCGTTGTACATTATAGCCATTTACAATTAATGGAACCTAATAAAAATATGATACTAGAAAGAAATATGAAACTTTCAAAATGCACTGTGAGTAATAAGAGGAGTAATATTTCTAATATTATCGCAATTTTGAAGAACAAAGAAAAACAGATGACGTACACTTTGAAATATTTCCATAACTGATGAGATTTTCCATAACGTTTTCAGTGGCCCTCAGGGTCATCAATCAGTATACGGCATTCACAAAATATTATCGAAATTATCGAATAATAATTGAAAATTACAATGCCGTTCATATTGAATGGAAAATTAGTTCTGATATACGATACGCCAAAACCGTCTTCTTTAGGTCAAAAGCTTTTACTGAGATTTGTTTGATCCAATAAATTTAATTTGTAACATTATTTCGATTTTGTATATTCAAATATGTATATAAGAATGTGTGTAATTTATAACATGTAATATATAAATAGTAATATGTTTAAAATATCTCAAAATAATCTTTCAAATTAAACTTATTGGAACGAACTAAATGTGCCTTAGCATTTACTAAAATTTTATATTAATATTCTTCATGCACTTGTTGAATAAATAAATATTTATGTTATAAGTTGATTGATTGCGGTCTCAAATGAAAATGTATAAAAGCTTATAAAATTTTATGAAACTTCGGTAAAAGGGGAATCTATCCAAAAATATTCAGTAAATAACTATTACAAAGTTTTTACAACTTTGTCAACACTCATTACTGCAAAAAAAAAGTCATTTCATGAAATAGCATTAGCATCATTGAATTTTATATCTGTTCAAATCACCACCACAATACTTAGGGGTAGGGGGTTGCTCCCGGAGTTTCTCACCCCTGTACCAGCAAATATGTACGGCGTTGCTGAATAATGAATCTGAATATAGTAGTTTGTACAATTGATACATTGATAAATCACATTTATGAAGTAGAAAATAGTTGCAAAAATAAAATATAAATACTTAGGGTTGACAAAATATTTTTTCAGCAATCTGGAACCATTTTTTTGCTCGGCATTTTAGTTTTCATTGATTATTATTGTTTCAAGTATTAATCAAGTTAATAAAGTATGTTATGCCATAAAAAAAGTTTCCTTACAGAGGGAAATAATCTTCCTGAGACAGCCATAATGAAAAATGTATGGCATAATAAAAAATGTTATCGTTTCATGAAATAGCATTGAGATCATTGAATTTGATGTTGGTTCAAATCACCACCACTATACTAATTAGGGATATGTTGTCCCTGGGGTTTCTAACCCCTGTACAGGAAAATATGTACAGCGTTGTTGAATAATCTATAAGCATAGAAATCGAATTGTACAAGGTGTCCGGATAAGGTACGGAAGGTACGGAGTGGCTGTATCTCGACAATGGTAAGGCCTAGAGATTTGGGTAAAAAATCCTCATGAATAAAGTAGACAAAAGAGATGACTGAAAATCATTTTGAAGTTCGTAACTCAACCGTTAGGGGACGTAACTGCTATGAAGGAACATAAAATTCACGCTATCTCGACAATGCTATATCTTAGACAATGAGCTATAACTTTGAAAACATCATTTGATAGCTTGGGTAATACCGCATCATTCTGCTTCTCGACATCTTTTCGTATCTGCCACAATAAGGAGACCAACGCATTCATCAATATTTACTTTTAAATATCTCCTGAACCGTCTAACCGCTTTGAATATTTTTGACCTCGTTTTTTTTTGTTGAACCGTTTAAATGGAAACAAATAACCTAGAGGGCATTTTCTGCAGCGATCACACATTTTTGTGATTTTTACAATAAAGTTAAATGGACGGTTGAATTACGAACTTCAGAATAATTTACATGCCATTTCTCTTGCCCACTTTTTCATTTTCCCAAACCTCTAGGTCTTACCATTGTCTAGATACAGCCACTCTGCACCCTTATCCGGACACACGGTACAAATGCTGTGAGTCACCTATATTACGCTGAATATTTTCGAAAAATCAAAAATTCTTCTGGATTCCGATGCCATTATTTTTTACGGCAGCAGATTCTAGGTGATTGCTTTTTAATGATCTATCAACTTGAGGAATGCCGTACAAGAATATTTCGTCGAAATTTTCTATGTCTGGATGGAATCTTCAATTTACCTGTGAAGTCACCTGTGTCGCCCAAAACTGACTGCATAGGGCATAGATATTGTTTCATATAGCGAAATCGTCCTAAATTGATGCTGGATCACTTGACCCCTTGACAATTTACGATTGGCTTGTAGTCTACAATGGTAAATATTGAATTCATCAACCAAAATCTCCACTGGCTCTCGTATACAATTAAAGGATAAAGTTCTAATTTCCTTCAAAAATTGTACACTGACAATAAAGCAAGTGAACAATTCCTTGCTTTTCATTGTAGTAATCACAGTTTCTACATTAGAAAAAACTTCAATACTATGAATTGAAATTGAACGTCATAGGAACATATTAATTGATAATTAAGAAGAATTATCTCCTCAAATAAGTCTATTCAATTCAGAAACATCCTGTTGGCATAAGTTTGAATACAAATCATGTGAAATGATATTATGATCAATTTGTTAAAGACATTTCGTCTTCATCACAAGCAACAGTTGTATGATTGTACAAACCCTGCGCCATGAGTTGTAAAGCAAGAGGATTTTTTTCGCCGGAAGATTTCTTGATCTTGGCTCGTTTGTTTTGAAACCAAATTTTAATTTGAGCTTCGTTCAAACCAAGTTCCGAGCTCAATTGCTGGCGACGCCTCTCTGTTAAATACCGATTCTCGTTAAATTCATGTTTCAACCGTTGTAATTGGGCACTTGAAAACGCTGTTCTCGGCCTTTTATCCTCACCGGTGGGCTTGCTGGGTTTCTTCATTCGTCGCGATCTGGGACCTGTAAAAAAAGGCTAAAATTACTCCGAGGTATTATAAAAATTCAACAGTTACTATTGTAACTTATTTTTAGTTGTAAAACATTACAATTAAATTACGTTCATCGTTTCAAATGAATAAAGAAAAGAAGAATGTAAATGAATGAATATACCGAGATATAATCGCGAACACGACGTACATAAACTATCATAAACGTTTTGATTCGAGAACAACAACACGACAACGTAAATTTCGGTTTAATTCAGGACTAACGCATGTGAAGCGTTATGGCATCATCGCCATTATCGTTATCCCACAATAACAAACAGTGTATTAGCGATATATTCAAGTAACTAACAAGCCCGTCTGCCATCAATAACGATCCCTTTGGGGTCTTAAATGGCCTCATAATAAGCGATACCCTTCTGGACCCATATTTCAAGTGAGTTAATACCTCCCTAATGTCCTTTACTGTTTGCTAACTGCACCACAATTGCTCTAATTAGAGACAAATGTCGACCTATGTTGGGTGACAGTAATGAATAGAAATGACGTAGAATATTACTCTACCGGTCTAGCGTTGTGAATGAATGGGCTGGGTATTTCGTTCAAATAAGAGTATTTTTCCTTATTCCGAATACAGTTTGAAGTTTGAAGTTTGAAGTTACCTCATTATGTTTTTATCTGAATGATAACTGATATTTTCCATTTTAATCTAATGTCTAATGTTCATTGAACGTGAAGGCAGTGGTTCAAAACTCCGGAGTTCTTACCGTGTCACTACTACTGTGAGAATTTAAATTGTTTCAATATACAAAAATTTCTATGGTTAAATAGAATAATAATAATATTTCAAGGGAATGTACAACGTGTAAAATACATTTTTTCCATTTAATAGATTTTTTGAATAAATGTATTATTTTACATATCAATTATTTTAGTCATTGAATTTAATGAATTTCCTGCAGTCATCTGTTTATCTTATTAACATAGATAAGTGTCTGTATTTATCTTTACAAATTTTCATCACCGTATTCATGAACTTACACACTCACAAATAATAAAATTCAATGCGTTTTAATCAAAACTCAATTACCTGTCCATCGATTCTTATTCTATTATATCGCTCATACAGGGTGTCCCAAGTTTTAGAAGCAGAACTTCAACAGTCTATAGAGAATTTGATTTTGAGACAAAAAGTTCTTATTAACATATATGCACAGACGCTTGGTTTTTGAGATAGGTTGTTGAAATTGAAAAAAAATTTCGTTTTTTGTGAATATCTCCGGAACTGTTTATCGTACAGGAAACAGCTTTTGTGAACATTTTCTACTCATAGTAAGCTATGTTCTTTGTGATGAAAAAATTTTTTTTCAGTTATAATCGGTGATGATTTTGAAGGGGTATTGGGTGTTTTTCTCCCCAACTTCTAGGCCACTAGAAAAACTACGGTTTTGAGACGACCATTTGAACCACCAATGCTTTCTACAAAAAAAAGCTACTCTTAGTTATAAGCTCTAAAGTTGACCGTTTCCGAGAAAAATCAACTTTTATATTAAAAAACATGTTTTTGGATTTGTTTCTTGCTCTTAAGTTTGAATAAATTTTGTTTAATTAGTAAAAAATAAATTTTATTTCAAAGAATAACCCATGTTTTTCAACATAAAAGTTGATTTTTCTTGAAAACAATCAATTTTAGAGCTTATGACCAAAAGTACCTTTTTTGTGTAGAAAACATTGGCGGTTCAAATGGTAGTCTCAAAACCGTACTTTTTTTCAGTGGCGTAGAAGTTGGGGAGAAAAACACCCACTACCCCTTCAAAATCTTCACCAATTATGACTGAAAAATTTTTTTTATCTCACAGAACATAGCTTACTATGGGTATAAAATGCTTACAAAAGTTGTTTTCTGTACGATAAACGGTTCCCGAGATATTCGCAAAAAACGAAATTTTTTTTGTCAATTCCAACACCCTGTATCTCAAAAACTAGGCGTCTGTGCATATATGTTAATGTGAACTTTTTTTCTCAAAATCGAACTTTCTATCGACTGTTGAAGCTCTGCTACTAAAACCTGGGACACCCTGTATATAAATTCATCAACTTTATCGTAGAGCCAATTTTATTTATGGAAACTCATCCACCTGTCCTAGAGATGACCTAAGCAACCACGACACTCTGGCTTCCAGGTACATTGTGGAATTTTTTCAATATCAGAATCGTGTTCAGCGTTCTCGAAAATCCCCGAGTAAACATTCTCATTCAAATTTCGAGAAAACCTCGTAGATAACCCTCTTAACCAGGACTTTCAAGTCCCCAGGTACATCATATGGATTTATCGACATCATATTCGTGATCAGCAAGCCCAAAAACCCCTGAGCAACCAAATTCATGTCATTTACATAGAAACTCGCGTAAATGTCCAGGAGACGATCTAGACAACCAGGCCACCCTGGCCTCCAGGTGTATTGAGGCATTTTTTCAATATGAGAATCGTGTTCAGCGACCTCGAAAACCTCCCGACTGAGCATTTTGGTTCAATTTCGAAGCAAATTTCGAGAAAACCTCGTGAATAACCCTCACAACCAGGACTTCCTGGCTCCCAGGTAAATTATTTGGTATTTCTGACATCATATTCGTGTTCAGCGACCCCAAAAACCCCTCGAATAACAAATTTGGGTCTATTTCCACAATGCATTACCGAATAATGATTTTTTTGTATTTGAGTCAAAAATTGTACATGAAAAAATGCATTTAGTCGATGCAGAAGTGCAGTTTTTCATTTCCGTAAGATTCAAAAAGTGGGCAAATCGAGTAGATGCATCAAGGAATCGGATGCAAAATACTGTATCTCAAACCATCTTACTGCACCAGGTTTTCGGACCTTTGGTCTAATTTTGTGTAAATTTTCCTCGACTATATTGCTAAATCTTCACATTTATCATAAGAGGCGTTTTCCTTACTGGATCCCTATAGGAGTATTGTGTCCCCCTTTCGGTACAGTTTTACGCTACGCTTCGTGCATGAGATCCTTAGAATTTTCCCGACATTTATGGTGTAATCTCCTCCTTTATGTTATATTTCCCGCAGTGTTTGCTTCTGTGGAAGGATGTGGCAAATGTAAAGGTATTTTTTCCTGTTATTTGCAGAGTATATATGTCCCACGTTCCATCTTCATTCACTAGGCCAGTGTTTTTCATATTACCATTGGGAAGTCATCATTACTAAATTTGTTTTGGAGGATCTTGGTCTGTGTATGTCCCGCAAGAGAACTTCATTATTTGGTGCTGAGTTGTTTTTGTCCTGGAGATTTCCTGTTTAATTCATGATCATGTACCACAGAAGATCAGATCCTCCGCCTGCAAAAACGCATATTCATTTCCCACAATTCCTGTCTGTCATGCCAGTGGATGATGATTATGTTCTGCACCCTGAGGTGTTCAGTTTCGTTGGGCAGTTAACAACCATCCTTAAATTAATGATGTTTGAGCCTAATGCTTTTATGGCTACTGGATTATCGGGGACATGAATGCTATGTCTTTCTTTTTGTAACAACTGTGCAATTAGTTGATCGCAATATGATCAGAATAGCTCGAATGTACTATTGCAATTGAAAAAAAAAATTCTGTTATGATCAATATTTGTGAAAAGCAATGACTGAAATACGTTTCAGATCAGAATTTACCAGGCAATATTTCCAGTGTTGAGTCAAAAAACTAAAGTGAATAAATATTATTCATTTGATTTTCTTATGTATACGACTTCTCAAAATAGGTATTGGGAAAAACATTATCTCCAAGATACAACTTGAGGTAACTTCAAATAAGACGAAGTGGAGATATAATCAAACTGCGTATATAACATGTAATAGTCTGACAGATGAAAGTGTTCAATAAGCACGACTTCTTGCCTTGAATGGTGTACAATATCATCATTCAATTGGTACTTCTATTAACTACTGAAGAGTCTGAAGTACACGTTATCCCACTTTCAAACAAGTTTGTCCACCATTCTCCAGAAATACTGCTAAGCGGAATTTCAGTTAGGGGATGACCAAATTAAATGTCGTTCTTTTGAATGATTTTTGATATGAGTTTGCGTAATTTTGTAAGGGCAGCCAACTGGGACAATAATTTTCTTCTAGTTAGGTTCCACACTGAGTTACCAAAATTAGTATTAGGACATCGTCTTCAGTTTGCTAATATTTTTTTATTTTGCATATTTAGAGAATTGAAATCTCGATTACTATACAAATACAATAGTAGATTTACAAAATGATTGAACGAATTAGTTATAAGCATGTCCTGAATAATGATAGTCGGTGATGTTATAAGTGAATTATTATCACATTCACATCAATATTTAGAATTATTTGAGAATTCAGCTAAAAATAAACCGTTTAAAAAGCTTTTAAACTGGTGCTGAAAGTGTGAATTAAGTGTTTTAAAATTTATTCCAGATTTAGCATATTTATTTTTATATTTAAGTGCTAAAGATGACATACTAATACCGCGTAAATTTAAATGCTTACTGACATGTAGACGTTCGCCTTCAAAATTCGTTATTGATGGATAACCAGTACTGCGTGAATAACCAATTAAAACGCTATATACTTATAACGTAGGGTACACACTTCTACACTAGCGATGCTGAACATCAAGAAACTATAACTGCAAATTTAAAAGGCTGTAATGATTGATAGGGACTAAATTAGTTTTAATGAAATAACCATTTGGATGTTGTAGATTAGAGTTATCTACAATTATCATTAAAGAGTCACGCATATGCAGTTTCTTGTTGTTGATACCTGACGTTTCGAAATCATTTAAGCATTATTAGAAATATAAATACGTATTTCATCAACTGAGTGCATGCTAAGTAATTAATTGATTAATTATCTTATTACTGGATAAATGTGAATTTTCGTATATGCACTCCTATCATAATCAGTTTAGTATGACAGTTTTTGAGAACAAATTATGCGATACTATTAAAAAGAATGTCAAGGACCAATGCTAAATCTCGTTTATTTTGTACCACCGGAAACCGTGGCGCTAATAAATAAGTACCTGAATACAAAAAATCAGACCTTGATCTTAGATCATCAGCAGATTTATCATCATCGAAAACTACCCCAATGATCTTGCTACCAATTTTCTTAGCCTGGTAGAGCTAAGTCTTAGATTATGGCCATTTATACTTGGAATATGATCACCCATGATGATCAATTTCTATTTTTGATTTTTTTTTGTTTCATAATTTTTTAAAGAAATAATTTATGTTGTACAATGAAATTTCAAAAAGGCGGAATTTGGGATTCAACCCGTATTATCTGAGAATAGTGTCGTTTTTGCAATTGTTTTTTGGATATCATACCAAAACAAATGGTTTTTTGGAAAATTTATCGATAAAAAATCGTATTTTAATCATACGTAACACTTTTCACTTTTTTAGCATTAAAACATATATTTTGAAAATAAAAATTTGATATTTACTTAGAACAACAAATATAAATTCAACCTGTTTTAGGAATTTTTTGATATTTTTTAATATATCTACTTTGGTACATTTGTCGTCTCGAAAAACTGTACGTGACTTGGAAAATTAGTATGTTAAAAATAATTTCAAAAGACAAAAATTGTTTAGAGGACCTCAATGTATATGTCTTTTTCAATTTTTCCTATCAAATATTTTCAAAGCGCTGTCAAAGATCAAATGACCAGAAAAACTCGGACAACGCGAACTTGAGAAAAAAGTTGCAAATGAAAATTCGATCATACATTCACTACAAGAAGAATCAATCTAATTTTATCTTCAAGCAGCTAAATCTAACACATTAACTAATATTCATCTGATACCAGATTTGCTTTGGGAAGGCCCTCAACATATATTTGAATAATCAAACGATTTTAGTATTTAACACGTTTCTTGGAACTATATAGGTAGGTATATGTATTTCTATCAGAAATATTTGGGAAATAAATTAATTTCGTTCACAGTCTTATTTGAGAGCAAGATTTTTGCTGAGAACACATTTCTATTTCTTGTTTTCTGCTTTCTTCATCTTCTTGTTATTCAATTCCACTGGAATGCAATATTTTCTTGATTTTCCTCAAACCTAATACTATTTCTTATGAATAATTACCTATAAGCCGAGGCAGTAGATGAAGAATGAAAGACCAATAAGAATATTATTCTTGCAAATATGTCAAAGTTAATATTTCGAAACAAATATCTTCAATAATTTTTTTATTATTTGATTTCATGTTCAATATAAAGTCAACCTATTTTTGTTTTTTCCTTTCTGAAGATACCTTTATCAATTTTCCGAAATAATGGGCAAAGAAGAATTTCGGGGAGACTCCACTAGAAGCATAAGAACTGTCTGAAGATGGAACCAGAGGACAACCTGAGCAAGGTGTTCATGTTGACACAGAACTTCCAAACTCATCTTGGAAACAAAGAAGAGTAGAGCCAAGAAAAAGGTCACCCTGTTAGGAAAAGAGTAATCCGTTGATACTTCGAAAAGCAGAAAGTACAGGGGTGGCAGTTTTTGGGCTCTGGAACAAATACCAAGAAACCATGGGTAAGTTTATTCTGGTGAAGATAACTCCTTTTTGACTTAAATCAGGAAATTTCAATTAACAGTCGTATCTAACTGGAATTTGTAATTTATGTAACTTATTCTTTGAATTATTTGACATAGGTACTCAAGAAAAAGAATATAAAATCAATATTCTAGCAGTCATAGAAGTTTCATACCATCCAAAAAACAATAGTCACAAATGACCAAATCGATACCTATAACTCCCACCCAAACCATTGTCCAATTGTCCATCCTCATCTTTCAATTTGTACCACATCCAGATTGAGTTCTGATATTTAAGGACATAATTTTAGATTTAGCTTCAGTTGATAACTCTTAGCTTTAGTTGATAACTCTTAGCTTTGAGAATGCCAGTTGCCAGTGTGATGAAACAATTTGTCAGCATTATTAATTCTAAATTAAAGTTACAAGTTTTGTGTAAATTTGAGTTCAGTTCTCCAACATCCGAAATTTCAGATGTTTTGTTTAGGATTTAAATTATACTCATCTTGATTTGAATTCATTCATCCTTTTTCAATTTCCCATTTAATCGATAAGAAACATATTCGAGAACATACTTCTATAAATAGATAGATAATAGGGATATAACGAATAATTTATGTGTATAATACTAGGGCAAGGTGAAAAATCCCTGATAGATAAAACAGATGACGCCACAATCGAAAATTCCATGTGAGATTTGTGATGCACCATCATTAACTACAACGCTTTAAAATTTTCAGACTGCTATGTCATTAAGTTCTGTTTTGACACCCATCGAAAGCAAGCAACCTTGAAGATTTTTGTAAACATGAAAAGAAGTAAATTTCGCGTCTTGATTGAACAATATTTCTTGCGCGAAAAAAAACATTACGCCAACAATAGCATCGCTTGTTAAACATTATGGGAACTCTTCATCATCGATTGGAACGATTCACAAGTAGCTTACTGATTTTCGTTGTGGTAGTATGACCTTTAAGGACGCCAAACGTTCTGGTCGTCCAATTGAGGGAACAACGCCAGAAAAAAGTGATTCGCGATGTTCAAGCGCAACAAGAAGGACTTTTTGCGCCGTTTCGTAGCCGTGGACAAAACATGGATTCATCACAACACGCCAGAGACCAAAGAACAGTCGGAACAGTGGACTTGTCCTGGAGAATTGAAGCCGAAAAAGGCCAAAGTGGGTTCATCGGCCATTTTTGGCATGCACACTATACAGTCCATATTGATTACTTTGAAAAGGAGATTATGTCGAGAAATAAAATAAGTTTTGACCCCCTAAATCGTTTCTTGTTTCATTTTTCAGGGACTTTTCACCTTACCCTCGTATAGCACTACAGAAATTTGTTATTGTAGCAACTGAATACTCATATTTGTTAAACAGACGATACTGTTTCATTCTTGTTGTTAATGTGAAACTAGAATTGGTTGAAAAATCGCAGATCGTTAATTTGGAATTGTTGAGAAGTATTTACATTTATAAGATCTATTTAAAACAGACTAAGGGACACATTCCTGAATCTACATTCTTATTCAAATCGGACTATATGCTGTTGTACCTGTTGATAATAAATGCTTTGGTTAAGAGAAACCGAAAAGGTATATTCTTTCAAATTAGTAGAAATATTTATAATAAAATTAGGAAACAATTTATCAAGTTCCACATAATCTAGGAATTAATGAGGGTTTCATTTCAACACAATGAAATCTTGACAAAGAAAAAGCATAACAACCGTTTTTATCAGATCATATAAGAATACGGTAGCCCCCAACTTATTACCGGAGAAAATGTCAACATGAAACAATGGAAACCAAGACGATTGATTCCTGCCATTAGGGTGAATAATATTAGACACTTGGCGTGAATTACGTTGGCGACAGTTAATGTTTCTCAACTATCACATAATTATCAGTGTTGTATGTTCAGTTGTATAGGAAATATGTTGTTGAAATGTGTTATAAATGTATACAAGAAAAACAAGACCGTAAATCTGAGAATAATTAATAATTTTTTCTAACTATACATTTTCATCAAACAGAACTGTGGTACTTATGATCCGCTACTCTCATATTAGAGCGAGTGATACATATTAAGCTTCAATTAATAGAATCATTTTGTAGATACAGTAGAAACTTAACAGCCGTAAGTCTGCAAATAATGATTTGTTTTATGTTTATTTTTTTTATACAGATTTTCAATAGAAACGATGCAGGGAGTTAGGCTCCAATACGCTCCATCTACACTATGTGATAGATTATGCTTTAATTGATACAATTATTTTGTAGATACAAAAGAAAACTTAACAACCGTACGTATGCGAAGAATAATTTGTTTCATGGATATTCCTTACTAGATTTTTAGCAAAAATAACCCTGGTAGTTAGGCTGTCTTAAGCTCCTCTTGCAGTATGTGATAGATTATGCTCTATTTATACAACTATTATATTGTGGAGTCAGAAAAAACTTAACAGCCGTAAGTCTGTAAATAATTATTTGTTTTATGTTTACTTTTATATATATTTTCAATGAAAATTATGCTGGGAGTTAGGCTCCAATACGCTCCATCTACAGTATGTGATAGATTATGCTTTAATTGATACAACTATTTTGTAGATACAAAAAACTTAACAGTCGTAAGTATGCGAAGAATAATTTGGTCCATGAATATTCCTAACTAGATTTTTAACAAAAATAACGGAGGTGGTTAGGCTGTTTTGAGCTCCTCTTGCAGTATGTAATAGATTATGCTCTATTTATACAATTATTATACTGTAGAGTCAGAAGAAACTTAACAGCCGTAAGTCTGTGAATAATAATTTGTTTTAAGTTTATTTTATATACATTTTCAATGTAATTGCAATCTATAGTATTTGATAGATTATGCTTTACTTGATATAATTATTTCGTAGATATAAAAAAAAACTTAACAGTCGTAAGTATGCGAAGAATAATTTGTTGAATATGAATATGATGAATATTCCTAAGTGGATTTTTAACAAAAATAACGGAGATAGTTAGACTGTATTGAGCTCCTCTTGCAGCATGTGATAGATTATGCTCTATTTATATAATTATTATATTGTAGAGTCAGAAGGAACTTAACAGTCGAAGTCTGAGAATAATAATTTGTTTCATGTTTATTTTTATATCGATTTTCAATAAAAATGATGCAGGGAATTAGGATCCAATACGCTCCACTTATAGTATGTGATAGAGAAAGCCTTAATTGATACAATTATTTGGTAGAAACAAAAAAACCTCAACAGCCGTAAGTATGCGAAGAATAATTTGTTCCATGGGTATTCCTAACTAGATTTTTAGCAAAATTAACGCAGGTAGTTAAGCTGTCTTAAGCTCATCTTGCAGTATGTGATAGATTATGCTCTATTTATACAATTATTATATTGTAGAGTCAGAAAAAACTTGACAGCCGTAAGTCTGTAAATGATAATTTGTTTTATGTTTATTTTTATATGGATTTTCAATAAAAATGAGGCAGAGTTAAGCTCCAATATGCTCCACTTATAGTATGTGATAGATTATGCTTTAATTGATACAAGTATTTTGCATATCCAAAAAAACTTAACAGCCGTAAGTATGCGGAGAATAATTTGTTCCATAGTTATTCCTAATTAGATATTTAGCAAAAATAACGCAGTTAGGCGTAGTTAGGCTGTCTTAAGCTCCTTTTGCAGTATATGATATAGATTATGCTCTATTTATACAATTATTATATTGTAGAGTCAGAAAAAGCTTGACAGCCGTAAGTCTGTAAATATTAATTTGTTTTATGTTTATTTTCATATAGATTTTCAATAAAAAAGAGGCAGAGAGTTAAGCTCCAATATGCTCCACTCATAGTATGTGATAGATTATACTTTAATTGATACAAGTATTTTGCATATGCGAAAAAAACTTAACAGCCGTATAAGTATGCGGAGAATAATTTGTTCCATAGTTATTCCTAATTAGATATTTAGCAAAAATAACGCAGCTGGGCATAGTTAGGCTGTCTCAAGCTCCTCGTGCAGTATATGATAGATTATGCTCTATTTATACAATTATTATATTGTAGAGTCAGAAAAAACTTGACAGCCGTAAGTCTGTAATTAATAATTTGTTTTATGTTTATTTTTATATAGATTTTCAATAAAAATGAGGCAGAGAGTTAAGCTCCAATATGCTCCACTTATAGTATGTGATAGATTATGCTTTAATTCATACGAGTATTTTGCATATGCAAAAAAACTTAACAGCCGTAAGTATGCGGAGAATAATTTGTTCCATAGTTATTCCTAATTAGATATTTAGCAAAAATAACGCAGTTAGGCGTAGTTAGGCTGTCTCAAGCTCCTCTTGCAGTATGTGATAGATTATGCTCTATTTATACAATTAATATGTTGTAGTCAGAAAAAACTTAACAGCCGTAAGTCTGTAAATAATAAAGTGCTGCTTTTATTCCTAACCAGATTCTCACCATGAGTAATACTAGTGGCTAAACTCCGGTGCTTACTTACTCTTAGAGTATGTGATGGTATACTATTCACTTGAAATATTTATTTTGTAGATACAGAAAAAATCCAGTCATAAATCAGCAAAAACTCTATTTCATCGACTAATTTTTAATAAGTATAATAGAACCTTGTGGTCAAACCTATGTAGAAAGCGAATTACCGCGATAATTCTGCATTACTGATGCAATCATCAATAATTATATTTCTGCAATTACATTTCATGAAAAAGACCACTCATATAATTTATCATATTATACTATGTGTAACACTTTATCTGAAGCATTTTTGCAAGAAATAAAGATTGAATTCTCTGCCATATAATTTTTTTCTATAATATGGTCTTCTCTTCAAGGAATAGTCTTTCTAATATCCCTGATGCATCAGAAAATTGTTAGATTTTTTGAGAAGATGACAACTCAGGATATTAGGGATATTACCTAGTAATATTATATATTACTGATCAACTTCACAATGTACCTGGGTAACGGTGATAGGTATTCATCAAAACGTATCAACTCTTCAGTTAATGATTTGGAAGGTGAAAAGTGCCTTCTACTCATCAAACATAGCAAACGACGAACAAATAAATGAAGAAATTTAAATTAATCTCATCAACTCAAAATGTTGTCATTTCTGTTATTTATACGAACAAACAACAGTCAAATCTTATGAATATATCACCAGATATTATCATTTATATGTTCAAATTAAATGCTCTAGTGTTCTTTTGTTTGTACGGTAAGGATTTTAATAATTAGGTATGCGAATGTATCCAATGGTATAAACATACCGCTCGTGTCCCTAGTTAGAAAGTATCTTCACCAATTATGCAACCAAGCTTACAGCGACGTTCAGAAGTAATAACCTAACATTTCTTGGCGGCTGGTGCACTGGTGCTTCGATCTCTGATCCCTTGATACTATTCTAGAATGCTTTATTGGGTACTCCTTACTCATGTGAATGAATACTTCCGAATTCAAGGCAACCGCCCCATAAGACGATTGTATCAAGCAATGAGAATATTATTTAGACTAGAAGAAACCATCACTGAGTTTGTCTTGTATATATTAAAGATGACAAAGTGTTCGAGTAATTATTCAATTATAACTGACATGAAAGCTATTTTTAAACATAGTTTTAATGCCACAATAATCATTACAAGATAATGAGATAATTACTAATTATTAGCAGTGAGATTTCGATTAGATTCATTCATAAGTATGTTTCAAGGCAACTAGGTGAATATATTTTCCTTAATCATTGTGTTCAGCAGAAATATACTAGCAAAATTATATAGGTAGATGAGGCAATCAGTTAGTAGTTTAAATAGTACCTGCATTCACATCTATAGGTATTGATCACGTTATCGTGTCAAGCAAGACTCTCAAAATCGTAGCTACGTCCCTCTACTATCATAAAAGATAAAACTTATAAAGCTGCAGTAAAATTGAAAATGAAGATACACAATTTCAAACCAAAAATCAATATCCAATTCATGGTGGCGACCAATGAATTGCTATGCTTTCTCGTTTGTTTCCTTGTTAGACACATATTAACTTTTGATCCGAGTCCTAAGATACTTATGTGTCGGATGTAGTGAACTTGAATGAAGTTGAAGCCATTAAACCAGCTAACCTTGATTGAATTCTTGGTACCTAGGTCAATAAATTTCTATAGATAACGTTGTATTTTATCTTCTACTTATTACAATTGAAGAGTGTACATTCCATGCTAATAATTTGTTTTTTGATTATGTTTTTTTTTTGCTACCTACAAAATGTAAATAAAACACAAATTACAGTAAATCTCCCTCATCGAGCTAATCGAAAGAACGTACAAGAAGGAATATTACACTTGCTTAATTTCATTTTAATATATTTATAAATACATTTTCAACAAACTCAACCTAATAGCGATAGAAGTGTGAACGCAAGGATCTCATTACGCTATTTAAATGAAGGTATTTACTCTGGCGAAGCTTACAAATGTCTGCATTCACTTTGTTTATGCAACAAGTGTAATGAATGTAAGATTAAACTTATGATAAGTAGAAATTCTAAATCTATTTTTACCGCCTCACTACTTTTTACTCCCCTCACTATACCCAAAAGAATATTGTAATTAGTCTAGAAGAAAATAAAGAAAATATATTACTGAACCCATGTAGACCATTTTGAGATGCCTATGTGCGTGCATGCGTCCCACTGTGGAGTGGGAGCTCCTTGAAGGTTGTACCATTAGCATCCTTTTACAGTTTTTTAAATAGAATCTATAGTACCTACTATTGGAAGTTTTGTATTATTATGACAACTCTGTTTTTCTGTGGTTATATAAATATACCGGGATATCAAAAATTATCTTGGTCAAGGGTGGTTGTGGAATCTAAAACGTGTGTCTTCTTTACGTTTGAAATAATTATGTCACTGTCACACTGACATCATCAATAACCTACAAATTTCATACCTATTTATTTCAGTTGTAAAACAATAATGAACTACAAATTATGAAATAACGGTTTTAGTAACAAGAAAAACTAAATTACAGTACCTAATTGTTGGAAATGTCCCCCGTTTTGTTCGATGCACAAGTTGACGCGCATCCTCATGCTGTGAAAACCGTTTTGCAGCATTTCTGGCGTTATGGTTGCACATTGCTGAACTATTCTTTGTTGAAGTTCTTGCAAATTATTTACCGGAGTTGCGAAAATCTTGTTTTTCAAGTAAGGAAATATGAAATAGTCCATAATTGTCAAACAAGGAGATCTCGGAGGAAACTCAATTTCTGTATGCAAACTTATCAGCCGGTCATCAAAAACCTCGCGGAGAAAAGCAATATTTTCTCGTGTAGTATGTGCCGTTGCACCGTCATGCTGGAAATAACCGTACCGAAATTCATTATTGTCCAAACACAAACGTTGACTGTATTGCCAGTTTCCATCAACTAGCGCACCCGTTCGAAAATAGGCTTCAATCATGAAAATTTTGTGCTGTGTGGTAAGAGGCATGATTCAAAAACTGGATTAGAAAATTTCAGCACAATCACTTAACAGATTCTGACACAACAAAACATATTCAAAATTTAAAGTGAGACACACGTTTTACATTCCACAACCACCCTTGACCAAAATAATTTTTAATCTGTAGTTCATTACTGTTTCACAACTGAAATAAATAGGTATGAAATTTGTAGGTTATTGATGGTGTCAGTGTGACAGTGACATAATTATTTCAAACGTAAAGTAAGACTCACGTTTTAGATTCCAGAACCACCCTTGACCAAGACAATTTTTGATATCCCGGTATCACACAACCATTCTTCAAGCCTGTAGAGTAGTGTCTGATCTGGAATTACTATTCTAGTATCTTTAAAATGATGGAATAGTTGCATTCTTGTCTTTCTCATCATAGAGATAATCCTAAAATCTTGGGATCATGGATCTTAGTTACTTTATAATACATCTATATGGTCATAGAGTATAAAATATAGAGTTGCAAACACATATGTTGTCAATTCAATTCAATCATAGAGGATAAGCTTTTAGCGTTGATTCATACCTATACAGGGTATTCGGAAATGAAGTATAGACGGAAAACCACAAAATCCTTATCCGAAAATATGATGATTTAACTCAACTTACCTATATACAAAGTTGCTTAGATTTGGTGCATGAGGGCTTCAAAAATGATTAATTTTTTTACACTTTCTCAAATAAGTCTTTGTTAGATTATTTAGTTTTTTTGCAAGACCCATTACTCAGTTTACTAGATTATTTGCCCTTATTTCTACGATAAAATGTGTGGCTTATGCATGATGGTGCTCCGCCACATTTTTCGTTAGCAGTGCGTCAGTATTTAAATACGATTTATACAAATCGGTAGATTGGAGGATGATGGTCCTGTAAAATGTCCAGCAAGATCACTGGACCTGACACCCTGTAATTTTTTTATGGGGTGCCATGAAAACAAAAATTTACTCCTTTCCCATTGGAAACGAAAAAGATTTAAATTTCAGAATTTTAAATGTTGTCAACACCCTTCGGAATCCCGCTACTCTACTAGCTTCCAAAAAAAGTAGGTAACTATCCAGAAAAAAAAATTGATAGTGATTATACAGGGGGTTACAAAAAATATTGGTAGATAATTTATTGTGACCAAGTTTTTAAACACCCTGTAATTCTCGGAATAAGAGTTTCTAACTATCCGGAAACAAAAATTGGTAGTGATTATACAGGGGGTTACAAAAAATATTGGTGGATAATTTATTGTGACCAAGTTTTTAAACACCCTGTAATTCTCGGAATAAGAGTTTCTAACTATCCAGAAACAAAAATTGGTAGTGATTATACAGGGGGTTACAAAAAATATTGGTGGATAATTTATTGTGACCAAGTTTTTAAACACCCTGTAATTCTCGGAATAAGAGTTTCTAACTATCCAGAAACAAAAATTGGTAGTGATTATACAGGGGGTTACAAAAAATATTGGTGGATAATTTATTGTGACCAAGTTTTTAAACACCCTGTAATTCTCGGAATAAGAGTTTCTAACTATCCAGAAACAAAAATTGGTAGTGATTATACAGGGGGTTACAAAAAATATTGGTGGATAATTTATTGTGACCAAGTTTTTAAACACCCTGTAATTCTCGGAATTAGAGTTTCTAACTATCCAGAAAAAAAATTGGTAGTGATTATACAGGGGGTTACAAAATATTGGTAGATAATTTATTGTGACTAAGTTTTTAAACACCGTGTAATTCTCGGAATTAGAGTTTCTAACTATCCAGAAAAAAAAATTGGCAGTGATTATAAAAGGGTTACAAAAAATATTGGTGGATAATTTATTGTGACCAAGTTTTTGAACACCCTGTAATTCTCGGAATAAGAGTTTCTAACTATCCAGAAACAAAAATTGGTAGTGATTATACAGGGGGTTACAAACAATATTGGTGGATAATTTATTGTGATCAAGTTTTTAAACACCCTGTTATTCTCGGAATTAGAGTTTCTTACTATCCAGAAAAAAAATTGGTAGTGATTATACAGGGGATTACAAAAAATATTGGTAGATAATTTATTGTGACCAAGTTTTTAAGCACCCTGTAATTCTCGGAATAACAGTTTCCAACTATCCAGAAACAAAAATTGGTAGTGATTATACAGGGGGTTACAAAAAATATTGGTGGATAATTTATTGTGACCAAGTTTTTAAACACCCTGTAATTCTCGGAATTAGAGTTTCTTACTATGCAGAAAAAAAATTGGTAGTGATTATACAGGGGGTTACAAAAAATATTGGTAGATAATTTATTGTGACAAAGTTCTTAAACACCCTGTAATTCTCGTAATCAGAGTTTCTAACTATCCAGAAAAAAAAATTGGCAGTGATTATAAAGGGGTTACAAAAATATTGGTGGATAATTTATTGTGACCAAGTTTTTAAGCACCCTGTAATTTTCGGAATTAGAGTTTCTAACTATCTAGAAAAAAAATTGGCAGTGATTATAAAGGGGTTACAAAAATATTGGTGGATAATTTATTGTGACCAAGTTTTTAAACACCCTGTAATTCTCGGAATTAGAGTTTCTAACTATCCAGAAAAAAAATTGGTAGTGATTATACAGGGGGTTACAAAAAATATTGGTAGATAATTTATTGTGACAAAGTTCTTAAACACCCTGTAATTCTCGGAATTAGAGTTTCTAACTATCCAGAAAAAAAAATTGGCAGTGATTATAAAGGGGTTACAAAAATATTGGTGGATAATTTATTGTGACCAAGTTTTCAAACACCCTGTAATTCTCGGAATTAGAGTTTCTAACTATCCAGAAAAAAAATTGGTAGTGATTATACAGGGGGTTACAAAAAATATTGGTAGATAATTTATTGTGACATAGTTCTTAAACACCCTGTAATTCCCGGAATTAGAGTTTCTAACTATCCAGAAAAAAAATTGGTAGTGATTATACAGGGGGTCACAAAAAATGTTGGTAGATAATTTATTGTGACAAAGTTCTTAAGCACCCTGTAATTCTCGGAATTAGAGTTTCTAACTATCCAGAAAAAAAAATTGGCAGTGATTATAAAGGGGTTACAAAAATATTGGTGGATAATTTATTGTGACCAAGTTTTTAAACACCCTGTAATTCTCGGAATTAGAGTTTCTAACTATCCAGAAAAAAAAAATTGGCAGTGATTATAAATGGGTTACAAAAAATATTGGTGGATAATTTATTGTGACCAAGTTTTTAAACACCCTGTAATTTTCGAAATTAGGGTTTCTTCCATAAAAAGCATTAATTTGCAGGTACAAACGCATGGCTAAAAAATGAATAAATTTTTACAAGGATTTTTCGACTTGAAATTTTTTTTTAATTTATCTTTTTTGAAGCCCTCTATCGCTCAAAGTAAGCTACTTTATATATAAATAAGTTGAGTTGAGTCATCATATTTTCGGTGAAAAAACTTGTGGTCTTCCGTTGTAGATACACGCCCCTTCCGAACACCCGGTATATCAAAAAAGCTATTTTGAATATACAGGATGATTTTTTGTGTCTATCAGAAATTTCTGTATTTCTGTTGAACCAGAATAGCTACCGATCTGAAAATGTATTGGTACGCCTAAAGCAACAAGCTCTACTGAATGAAGATAGATGGTAGCACTTCCGGTTGTACCAGAAGTTGACCCTAATATTGTTATTTCAAATGGAACAGCCCAATAACATTTGAGAAAAATCCCATTAGCTATTTTTATGTGGTCGACGTTCGAAAGTACCAATATTTGTCTTATTATCATACAAATTTCAGCATTGTGTGTGTAATTGTCATTGAGATAATAACTGTTGAAATATCTATGCTCTCTGTCAAAATATTCGGAAAAAAATAAATATTTCGGAAAATACTAAGTTTAGGTATAAGGAAACCTACAACAAAATGACCTTAGGATTTATGGGTGAATCAAAGAAATATATTTGACAAAGGGGTGTTAATTTGAAATCACGGTGTCAACTGCCGGTACAACCGAAAGTGCTACCATAATTCAATAGAACGTATTCCTTTATTTCTACCAAATTTTCAGATCAGTAGCTATTACGGTTCAACAGATAATTCTAACATCCAGTCAAATAAAATTATCCTGTATATTACAAGCATACATTTAACCCGCATGAAGCGTCAGAATGCGGAAAATATAATGGTAACGAAAGGAGGTTGAAGGAAACTATACAGGAACCTGTTTACAATTTGTATATCTCTGAATTCAAATAAGTACCCATTTAGGTACTAATTAACATAAGACATTGTGCATGTCAATTTGTCAATATTACTTCTGAGGTATTTAGATCTGTGGTATCCATTAACGTTGAAGTAGATGTAGATAATACCTATACCTATTGTTCTCTGATAAATTAAATTTTATAGTATAGGTAACATCCAGGAAAGTACCTATTCCAAAATGTGAATCTATGCTCATGAACCCCAATACATTTAGTTTGTGGAATAAGAGAAATCACCAGAAAGTAAGGAAAATATGCAAAGATACCTTGTGGATTTTAAATAGGTATATGGACCCAGAAGCTTAGCGAAAAAGTTTTATAGATACCTTATTTGTATTTTCATTAATAAACTATAAAAGAGTTCACACTGTGGATACTCTAAACACTATAAATAAGACATATTCACCCTGCTCATCCACTGGATAATCGGAGATCAAAGTTCATACATATTATTATATGAATTCAGCGTTTGAATATAAAGCATAATCAAAAGTGAAGAGATAAGGAAGAATCAACTTTCAGTAATAGTAAAATTAAGTTTTCGTGATCTCATTTCGCCTCTCCCCAATACTTTCCACAAACCCAAGAATTTTCTCCTATGGTTGAGCTTCTCTTAATTTTGTGTGAGATTAATTCCATTTTCATTTTCTCATCCAAAGGGTTAAAATCTACTCAGTATTTATTTCTAATTCCATGAATGAATAAAAAACACTCAAGTAAAACCGAAATAACCAAGCATGCATATGTTTGCTCATCATTTTTTTAATTTATGCGTTCCGTTATTTTTCAGTCATTTTTTTTCAATGTTCGACTTCCACAACACTGTCGAGATAGTTAAATGGAACTTATGTGCTATTGAACATCATCGAGTTGACAGTACATTATATCCTATATGCCATAATTGTTCTGACAATGATTAATATTTGTCTTTATGAACGATTAGGTCTCACCGATCTCTTCATGAAAACTCATCAACTCAATTACACAATTTCGAATACTTTGCCTACAGCTCTTATTCGAATAATGAGTGAAAGGTTTCTGATGAAGATGACTATGCGGACGAAAAGTATACGTGAAAATAAATATTACTCGATATCTGTAATCACTATAGATATATATAGATTACGAGAATTTACAAATGACCCTGATAAATGTTGCCACATATAAGATCTCGCTCTAACAGTAAAAAAGGAAAGAAGAATTGTTATAACAAGTGAACACAATTTCACTTCTATGATCAGATATTGAGCGTCTTTGGCAATTGACAAACAATACTATATGACAGATAATTAGAGATACCTGCTCAAGTAGAATAGAAAACTCCTAAGAGTAGTTGAGTTGAGACCATTTAATTAAAGTGATGAAAAATAGGAAGAAACCATAAACATGAACCTGAATACCATAGGCATAAATTTGGTTTAAAGTTAATCTTCTGGTCAAGAGTTGATTTTTTTCGGATATATCGAATATTATAACGTTTAAAAACACGTCGTATCTGGGTACCAACGTTGTTTATTGAATTGTATATATGTTTAGCTTGAAAAACTTATAATAATAGGTACCTATTTGTAAGTAGTACCTAAGTATATACCTTCATCAAGATAATTAATGGTTGCTTGATTGCATTGAGTGTATGGTAAGGTAGCTATCGAAAACTTTCTTTCTGATGAATATGTTACCAACATATATCTTATCCGAAACGTCTAAATAGCGCGCAGTCACTAAAACACTGATAACAAACTATGTGTAGGTAATATAAGAAATTGAAAGTCTAACCTGAACTTGGACGGTCCGAATATCTGGTACAGTAAACCCATGCAGGCCATAAAGTGGGAACGTTGCCTTCATCCTTTTTATCTTCTTCGGACGAGTTAGGTGATGGACTCGAGCGCGAAGTAGCCTCGAGCTGTTTAGACGATCCAATTTGAGAAACCGCTTGGCATAAATTACCGAGTGCCGCTGACGAAAAAGGCTTCTCTTCTTCTGCAGATTTAATTTCATAAGGTTTAAAATTGATTTTCGGATTGACATTCGTTTTTTGCAACGCGGTCTTGCCAAAATCTGGTTGTAGGATGTTTGTTATGGAATATTTAAGTGTCTGAATTGTGGGTTCTCCTTCGTTTACATCAGGAGGCGATGAAGTTCTAGAGGAAATACTTCGAGTTGGCGACGGAGTGTTCCGTAGATATACTTGAGGTGAATTAATTTGATTCCTGACGTAAACGTCATTTCTCGGACTAGACAGAGCGAACGATGTTATTCTAATGAACGTTCTTTCTTGATCTATTTTAGGGATTGAATAAGAATTCGGAGAATTCGAAGGCGACGAGACATAATTCCTCGAAGAAGCTTGCGAAACTGTAAGACAAGTGTAAGGTGACATTCTTGATGAATCCGGAGAATTTGGGGAGTTCATTGAAGTTCGAGTGTTATCGTTGTGAGAATTAGGACTAGCTGCAGTATTAGGACTAAACCTATCTTCGAATGCCATTAGTGAAGAAAAAATATCAAGTAACAGTCTCTAGGGTTCATTCACACACTGAAACAGGTACAATGCACTTGTCTTCCGACTCACTTAGATCAAGTGTTTACTTGCAAAAGTACGCTGTCAAACTGAGTGAGATTTCAAAATAGTCATCTTTATTACTTGAAGTCTTGTACAGACTCCGCCTACGAGTCATGCGCTCGTCTCTCTTGTAACATCAATACAACTAAGTATCTCTCTCTATTCAACTGAACATCCTACATTACGTCCTTCTCTTCCACATTGTTCATCAATTACGAGTAAATTCTACAGAATTGATACCCATCAAAATGATCTCGTTCATCGTTGATGATACAGGACATTATAAACTTTATAACATATATTTTTCTATATTCATCCTAGTCTTAGGTACTAAAATATTAATAGAATAGAATAAGCAGTATATCTGCAGGTTTAGGTTGAGCTTATGAGATAACAGTTATATTAGAGAATTCTATTCTGTAATACCTTATTTAGATAGGACTAAGCTTTGTCATGTTTCAAAATATGCCATAGTTTAAAATCAAACATCTCACTCACGATATGAATCTGCCAATGGAAGTGTGGGCGTGGCTGCTAAACTGGTTGGTTAATATATCAGTAGTGGGGATAAGAACGCCTGATTGAGACGTAAGAATGTTTGTTTCTGACGATCTGGGGAGGAGTCTGCACCGTAAACGATGTAATTCTATATGATACATAAGTGGTATGAATTAATAAGTGGCTTGGTTAGATAATGGTTTTATCAATCCATGGAACTAATTGACGGATCTCAGGCAATAATACTTATTGAATCGTTAATGTTGTCATATCAATCAGCAATAATTACTTTTACTGATATATTATGTTCCGATATCAGAAGTTCTTTTTTACAACTACCGTTATATAGTTAGTTTCTTTCTTAAGTACCTAACGGCTAGAAATTTAGTTTAATCAATGGGAGGTTTCACCTAGTATTTGAGTTCTACAAATTGAATTCAAATGTTGTCCAAAGGGCTAGTAATGACTGACTTCAATAGAAAAGGTAAAACATATTAAATGAGGAAATGGCCGGTGGTAGAAAACACACTCACAAAGGGTTCTGTAACTTGTAGGATATGGGTAAAAATGAAGAACAATCTATATAATTACCTTTTTTGGCCAAAAAGAAGATGCTTATACTCTTGCGAATTTGTTTGAAAAATGAATACCTATATTCCGAGGTCACTCAAAAATTCCTAAGCTTGGGGAGGGGAATGTGAAAGGTAAAGAGAAAATAAAAAAAAATACAGGTTCACCATAATGATCGAAATATAAGCTTTCTATTTTATTCTCAACTGTTTTCTCAAGTGCGTTTTGTCCGAGTTCCTTGGAAAAACATAAAAACCACACATTAATTTGACATTGAAGCGCTTTAAAAATATTCAACTGAAAAATGCGGAAAAATTCAGACATATTACATTGAGGCCTTCTAAGCAATTTTTGTTTCTTAAATTTATTACATTCATATTTTTCTAGCTACAGACAGTTTGTAGCGACGACAAAAGTAACAAAAATTGCTTAGAAAGCCTCAATGTATACCTAGGTCTGAATTTTTTCAATTAAATATTTTCAAGTGCTACCGTGTCAGAGAAATGGGTGGTTTTTCATGTTTTTCCGGAAAAACTTGAACAAAGCGCAATTGAGAAAATGTTGAATATGAAAAGTCGTATTTCGAACACATTTTTCAGATTTTTTCTTTACTTCTCACATTTCCCTTCACCCGCTTTTGGTTAGAAACTTTCGAGTGGCCGTATCTAGGAAAATATTCATTTTTCAGACAAACATCTGATTTTGGATCACAAAAGGTACCTAAGTAGGTAATACCTATAATTTTTTTTTCATTTTTACCCAAATAGCAACCCCCGTGAATAACCCGTGATGTAACGGGTGGATTCTACCACTCCTAATCATTCCGCATTTAATTTTTTTACACATTTTTCATTCACAAGATTTCATCGAAATTCATTCTGTAGAACTCAAATGAAAGATTTTGGTCATTTTGGCGCTCAGATGATTGAACTATTTGACCATCTGCTAGGGCAAAGTAGATATTTGAAAGATTGAATTGAACTGAATAACAAATTCCACATTGGGATTAAAACCCGCAACTTTCTTCTTCAAATATACCGAAGAATATATTGCTCCAATTTTGTCTCTTCCGATGGTTCACCAATATCTTTGTTTTCGTGAACAAACCTGTAATGACGATGAGGGCAAGGGGAAAAGTCTCTAAAAAATGAACCAAGAAATGATTTATTTGTTCAATACCTATTTTATTTCTCAACATAATCTCCTTGTAACCCACTTCGTCCAACATTTTGCTAATTTTTCGATCTCTTTCAAATAATACGATTTCGGCAATCCTTCAATCAACGCTGATTCTTCAATATAAGTGAGAGAAAACTATTTATCTAATGTTGTTAGAACATAGTGTTAGCCATCACCGACGAAATGTTGGGAGGGAAGGTGAGCAGTGGAGTTTGGAGGTTATACATGCATCAGGAAAGACCTCCCTGAGGAAAATAGTTCCACAACTATGAGGTCTGTTAGAAATTTCTCGAGCTAGACAATGAAGGGGTACCCAGCTTGAGGTCATCTAGTCTGCCTAATACCAGGAATTTCTCGTGGTGAAATAACAGATGAGATTCTGCTGTTGAGCACCGACCATTGGAATATCTTCAGAATTTTTCTCAGATGCTCTAGAGAACTCAATGAATTCATAAGGATGACATCAGAAATCAGACGAATACTCTTCTGAATCTAAGACCTCCAAAGTATGTTTGATGGGAGCTGAACTCCAAATATGTTAACAGTATTCCAGGACAGGTCGAACCTGTGCTTTGTAGATCATGAGGAGCTGCTAGGTTTCAAAGTAGATCTTGGCACGGAATAGAGAACCAAGGTCTTATGATGTGGTTTTCACAATGGACTTCATCTGATCGTCCCTTGAGATGGTACTGTTTGTGGTGATACCGAGCTTGGCTATGGATGACCAGTTGTATTTGAAATCATCATATTAAGGATGCTGGAGGAAATACAATGTTTAGTTTTGATTGCATGATCCTCTACTAGATTATCAGATCATAGATCCCCTTTCCAACGTTATTGTCAAATCTTCATTCATTGCACCGACCTGTCTCTTTCTTGCCCCTCTGGCTTATTGGATGATATAGAGGAGCCATTTGAGAAAGCGGTATGGAATGTACCATCATCTGCACGGCAGCGAACTGGACAGGAAGTCACTTCCAACAGATCGTTGATACTATGGAGCAGAAACAACGTTTGCAACAAGACATGTCCCTCTGGATCAACAGCGAAACTCCGCCAACCATCATATGGAGTGATCTATCTGAGAGAAAACTTATTGATAGTAAACGACAAAGTTGAGGGAGCAAACCATGTTTCAGAAGTTTCCCAAAAAGGCAATGGTGTCAAACTTGGTCAAATGCTTTGGAGATAGCCAATGCTAAACAGCTTTAGAGATTCCCCATAGTTTTCAATTGATGTTTGCCATAAATGCATTATGTAGGCAAGCAAGTCTCTTGTTTATCTCTGCTGACGAAAGCCATATTGCGGGTCGTTCACGATTATGGAGCTTTCTAGGTATTGGAAGAGCTCGATGTTGATTGTTTTCTCCATTACTTTAGAGGTCACAGGTAAGAGTGCAATGGGTCCATAATTATTAGGAACGCACTTCTTTCCTTTCATGAAATTGGTTGGACTCTAGCTGTCTTCCTTTTGGAAGAAACCACACATTTAGAAGTTCCAAATGCTAATTGATTTAAAAAAAACTAATTAAACTAAATGTCAATGTATCTTGGTGTATATATTACTTTTGTATTTGATGGATTTGTTTTAAGTGTCTTAGGAGTACAGTATACAACAAAAATTGTGTGCCATTGGGAAGTAGAGTTCAGAATTGTTGAAACCCTGAACTCACACATTTTTTTTATATTTGTATGAGACGTGGAAACAAAATCGCAAACTGTAAGTGATAACTGATAACAGTTCCGAATTAAATGTGCCCACACAACACATAAACGCTTAGGAATCTGAAAGCCTACATGTTTCTGTATTCACCGGAGACTTATCCTGGTAGACGAGACGGGGAAATTAAATCCACGAACAGAAAAATAAGTATTATTATTCAATTTTACATAATTCAATAAGACTCGAATATTGCAAAGCATTGCGATATAAGTATGCATGATGTATTCAAAGAATATGTAGATTATGCACTTCACTCGCATAGAATTTGCAGCCAACTAGTCAAAGTGATTTAATACAGCTCAATAGTTCCCTTTTGACAGATTGAGTACCCTCAACCTTGAACTATGCGACCAATCATATTCGGTAAAGCGAATTAGTTTTTAAGAATATAGTTATGCATACGTCATTGTGAATATGATACAATCTACAAACAATAACTGAACAGAGACGTTGAGGCACTGTCCTCAACATAAAACTGTGCAAGTTTGGTAAAAATATCACAATAGGAGATAAGGTGGCATACTAGCTCACGACAAGTATACTAGAAAACATGAGTACATATCCATCACGTTTTGTTATTCTGTCTTCTCTAATAATCTCAGTCGGGAGAATGTTCACAACATACGTATGAATTTTTAAAAGGAATGGAAGAATATCTATCAATTGCTGTAATCCATTTCAGTTTCAAGCTCTCGTCTTGTGAAAAAGCAAATGTTGAATAATAAGTATTATCAGAATTGCTGACCTAATAATTGCTAGTGTATTTATAAGAAAGTGCACAACACAAAGGCATTGGAAGATGAAATAAATGAAGGAAATTCTACCTACTAAAAATACCTAATAACAATCTTTGCCATCTTCCGAATTAACTTCTTATAACTCAACATGGGCGGCTAAATGTAAACTCGCGTGTAACACTAACCTAACAACAACACTGGAAATAAACAACAAGCAATCGTAACAGTATCACTTCAAATTAATTCTATTAGGTCTTTATTCTTACTGTAGGTAATTAACACGAATATATTCACCGACTGACTGACGAACAAGAACTTCTCCACTGATTGGACAAAATTCTCCTCACGGCATGCGGTTCGATCAACCTGATTCGATCGTATGTGTCAGGCATCCACAAGCCAAGATATCTAGTATTATTTGTCAAAAGATAATGTAATATCCAGTATCCACTCCATTGTTATCAAAGTGACTCACGTAATTTTCACTTTGTCAAAGCAGATGTCGTAGCATGATAACCATGTGTACCTGTATTTTCGATGAAAATTTGCACAGAATTCGATAGTCTGTAGATTCTGCATCTATGTTATATTACTCGATATTATTGATAAGTATGAAGTTTAGATACCAATAGAAAAAAAAACCCAAGGAAGGTTGTAAGCACACCCATCAAAATGTTAAATTGGCCCTTAAGGTATTCAATGAATGTATCCTACAGGCTTTACTTCAATTTGGTCCAAATGTAGAGCAATCCGAATCCCCAATCCAGTTTATTAAATATTATATTAAGATTGAAAATAATTAATGTAAGAGCTCCCCTCAAAGGGCAACGATTAAGGGACATTTTCCGGGAACCTATCGTCACAGATAACTAATAGGATGATTCTAAATTTAAGTTTTTAAGGAATTTATAAGATTGGTTAGATCGGGGGTCTAGTTCGGCTTCAAATAAATTAACTATACCAACACATACATGGTCACACACTGTTTTTTTAGAACATTTTAGAAAATAATTTGGTAGGTATTGTTTCAATGAGCTTACTTAAATTACATATTGTTAGGAAAATTTCAGACAGATCCATTAGAGAATACGTTTGGAAAATATCGCCAACTAAATTTCTTTGTGACTTAGAGTTGAAGCATAATAACAGGAGAGAACTATTTTCAACGCTTGGCTATGGTGTATCGAAAAAAAACTCCAAATTGATTAAAATTTCTGAGATCTTGAAACATATAGATTCTGGATCAAGTGCAACTTCCGTTTAGTATTATTTATTATTATAAAAGATCTATTCTGGAGATGATTCACATGAAACGTGACTCCAAGTGTGTAAATCATAGAACATGCATTCAGTCATTAAGTCAGATTTATAATAATTTAATTAACTAAAACCCTTGCAAATTCCTACATGCGTCTTTCTAATGTTAAAAGTATATTTTAGGTAGAATGCTCACATAGCAATATTTCTAATAATATATTATGATAGAGATAACAACTCATGGATTCCACATAATAACTAAATTAAAACTATTATAGTGAACGGCAAACGGATATTTGTTGAATGAGCTTTCAATGCTCTAGTAAATATAGATAATGAATATAAGAACATTTTAAATAAAAACGAAATACTTCTATTTTGTTTGGAAGCTAATCCGTTGTTTTGGGTATACATCTAGAATTCAGAGAAGCTTTAAAAATAATTTAATGATTCCGTCAAAATTGGATATGGTCTCTCAAATGAAGGAAATGATTCAATGAATGCATGTAGCGAAGCGAAATGTTCTACACCTTCCTGTCAAAATAATAGAAAATATTTGAATCTTAACAAAAACATTGTTCCTATCAATTTGCCTACGCTTTTAGTCACACTGTAAAGAGTCTTATAATATTACCTGGACAGACTGACCATGGCAAATTTAAGTGTTTCCGTAACTATGAATTTAAAAAATCCCTAGCTTCATAAAATTCGAATGGAAGTCTGTGTAAGCAATAAAGGAATCCTTGACACAAATAAGTTAACACGTTCATCCAGAATAACGCTAACGTCAATTTCAATAATTCATCAGGTTTAATATTGAGTTCCGAGGGTTGAAGAACGTCAAGTGAAATAGAAACAAATTTCATATTCATTTGTGAATCCATCTCCACTAAAGTATTATGTCTATAATTCCATAAGTTTTATACTTAGATATTCATGTCATATTATAGGTAATTAAACCTAAAAGATATTGATCTAAGTTATCCTTCTTGATAGAATGACTTGATGACAAAATATTATATTATTATATTATGTTTTTATTTATTTACCTAACTACATATACCTATTTCTTAATTCTATAAGATTATACTAATACATCCTTACAGATTTCTCAAGCAATTACTTCTTTGGTTTATATCTAAATTCTTGTTGAATTACAAAGAATAAATTGCAAACAGGCCATCAAAAAGAATGTTGTATCTTTTATAGTCCTAGAAATTCGAAAAGAAAACCTCCGAGGGGAAATAATCTCCCTTATCCACTAAAAATACTCTTTAGTACTGAGGATATTTCGGCTAACAAGTGGTCATCATCGAAATGAACTAAATTAGAAATTAATGCTGGTGTTCCACAGGAACTTGTCTTCGCACCAACTTTGTTTGCTCCATGTCAACGATCTTCTGGAATTGACCACCTGTCCCGACCACATCTTTGCAGATGATGGTACACTTCATACCGCTTTCTCATATAGAGCCCCTATACCTTCCATTGGAGTCAGAGGAGCGAGACAGCTTGGTGTCACCACCAACAGCACCCCCAGAGGGGACGATCATGTCAGGTCCATTGCAAAAATCACTTCTCAAGAACTAGGTTTTCTATTCCATGCCAAGAGCTGTCTTACATCCCAGCAACACCTCATAATCTACAAAGCACAGATTCGACCTGTCCTGGAGTACTGTTAACATGTTTGGAGTTCGGCTTCCAAGCATACGCTGAAGCTCTTGGATTCGAAAAGAACCATTCGTTTGAGTGATGATGTTACGTTCATTGACCTCTTCAGAACATCGTAGAAGGATGGGAGATCTCCCCCTTTTCTATAGATATTTCCATGGTCGGTGTTTATCAGAAATCGCGTCTGTTGTTCCACCGCTAGAGATACCAGTTAGGCGAACTAGACGAGCTCAAACTAGTCACTAGTTCACTGTCAAACTTGACACCTGCGGAACTTCTTCCTATCAGACTTTATTTTTTATCGAACAGCGAAGTTGAGGAACTTTACACCAAGTGACGTCTTTCCCTATGCCTATAACTTCCAAACCTTCAAGAAAAATACGAATGCCTATCTCCTCTCCCTATATTCCACTGCTGGCTCACACGATGTTCTTAGAATATTATAGGTTTCCCTCTCGTGTATCAAAATCGTATCAAAAAGTGCCTGTTTGAATACTATTTGGGGATAATAATGTAAACAACTTCTCAGCTGGAGATAAATCGGAATTTAATAAATTGCTTTTTCGCTTATACATTTCCATCCCTTCTGAATTACCTAGATATTTGTCCGATTTGTGTTTTGAAAGTGATACACTTTCTTGAGAAACTGTGTGACCTGTATATAAAATATGTTCGGCTAACGCTGATTCTTCAACATTATTTTTCTTTATATGTGCAAAATGTTCTTTATACCGAGAGTAAATGTTCCTTCTACTATGACCACATAGCATTTTGTACACGACACACATTTGATTTTGTAAACCCCGAATTTGTCGAAGTCCGAAACTTTTATCAAAGGTGTTGCTCGAACGGTATTTTAGCTTGTTCTTACATCTATAAATAGTAAATTTAAAAGACGGATTATACAATTTATTAATTACTGAAGGTCTTATAAGTGAAAACTTAATTAGTAATTAATAACTTCCATAATTTAAACTTGCAATAAAATCAACATATTTGAATGTTTAATACTTTTAAAACAGAATACGGACGAGTATCTAGGTAATTAGAGGGGATGGAAATGTATAAACGTAAAACCAGTTTATTAAATTCAGATTCATCTCCAGCTGAGTGTTACCTTGTTATTATTATCCCCAAATAGTAGTTGAGCATGCGCTTTTTGATTTTTAATTTAGTTTACTCTGATGATGGCTACTTGGTAGCCGACAGGTCCTCAGTCATCATCATCATCAAGAGGAGGGTGGGAGGCTAAGCCCCCTGATGCACTTAGGCCACTTAGTTGGGCCCATTGTGCGCCCCGTAGTCAGAAGCCTATTATATTCTAGCAGGTTTGTGGCCCGCCAGAAACCCAGAATATTGCCAGTGCTGGCTTCCATAAGTTCTTCTGGGAGCAGTTTCAATTCTCCGAAGTGTCGGTGCCTGAGGTATGCTAATGCTGGGCATTCCAACAGGATGTGAGAGGCAGTTTCTTCCACCTCTCTGCATTTCCTACATATTGGGTCATCTGCGATGCTCATAGTGTGGAGATGTTTGTTAAGACGACAGTGACCGGTTAGGATTCCAGCCATCTCTCGGATCCTCAGTACTTTAACAGTACATTGAGATGATAAAGGTGATTATTTCTTACTTGTAGTGTATCCACAGTGTGAACTCTTGAAAAAGCTGGATCATACTTAGGTTATCCCAATTACGAAGACTTATCTGAAATAAAATATGATATGAAATATTGAGATGTGTATGAAAAAGAAAATGATCTTGTACCAAAAAAGCTTATAAATTGAATTATAAATGTGTAGGTATGACTATCTTATCCTACGATGTAACATGTTCAATTGTGAATACTAGAAATTGTAAGCTATATGATTCATTTATTAAAACATAAATATAATCTCAATTAGATAGGATTTAGGATTATCTGATTATGTGACATGGAACTACTGTTAAGGAGATATCCGGTGTTGCCTCTTATATTTCCTGGTTCGTTATAAAGTCGACCGTGGACCGTGGGTTAGTTAATATTGAAACAAAAATATATTTGAACAATAAAAAGTATTTATATTGACTGTATATCAATCTTGTTAGATATATCAAATAAAATTTGAAGCATTTAAAAAATATTACATTCCATTCGGGATCTAGGTAGCCAATATGGGTTGATAAAATGGTTGATTTGAAACTTGTGTATTCGACCAAATAACCGATTGATATTTGTACTGAGCATGCTCTCCAGAATGAAAAGGAAATATTGAATCTCATACGATACCAACTTAGATATAGCGATATGAAGCGTTCAGAAATGACCTAATCTGTGATAATTTAAAGAAATAATTTTATGAATGTCATGTTGGATAAATTAGAACAAATAAGAAGGTTCTGTAATGAATGAAATAGCACGCGTTGGTAGGTATTCACCAGTTGCATTTTTGACAATAGGTAAGATAAATTAAAAGAGAATCTCTATAATTATAATAAATAACAATTGTTGTAGAAATAGCTTTGAAAAATTATTGGTGGCAATAATACGGTGAACACCTTTTGAAAAGTGTCAAATATCTGCAATGAACATCTAATATTTATGGATGCTTTCTTATTTAAGTAATACAAGTACAATTTTGCTTTCGTAGGACTAATGTCATCTCCAAGTTTAAGTATTTTTAGTGGTGGCAGTGAAAGTAGTTTATCAACACTTTTACAAATGTATAATATAGACCAATGCAATTTCAATATATTGAAAATTATAATATTGTTATAAATAACAATAAGTATTAACTTATCAATAAGTATACGAAACATGACAAAAACTTCTTGGGGTGAAATCTGCTTACAATTTGTACCTATATGATATTTCGATATAGTATATGTTGCACCAACCGTAGGTTTTACGGATGAAATAGCTAGAAAATATTGATAGTGATGGTGCCTATAACAAATACAGCTTGTTCAATAAAAACGACCTAAGAACAATATTGATCTCAATTATATCAATGATTTTAACAATTTACCTGACAGCAAAATATCATATAGTAGGTATATAGAGTTGTAAAACTCATATGTGGTCAATTCAAATAAACTTGCAATGTACAACTAGTAGTCTTTCCATCCCTCTAGCTGTTTCCAATGATTTTCAATATACCTGTTAGACATTCGAAATTCACCTATCTGGTGACTGAATATGTCGTGTGAAGAACGAAATATGGATAATAAAGAGTAAAAATACCTATAAATACCAGTTATATTGAAATATAGTCAATATTTTATTCGATAAAATTTAAAAACAGACGTATCAACAACTTTTTCAATAAAAAAACAACCATTGACAAAATGTATATGAATATAATGCGAACAGTATTTATAACACTCCCACTTTAAGTTCACTGAACTAAATTCAGAAACTCAATACATTCCCAGTCTTTGAGTAGTCAAGAGCTATACTTTACATACCAGCAGCTCCTCATATTCTACAAATCACAGATTCGACCTGTCCTAGAGTATTATTCACATGTTTGGAATTCGGCTCCCAAACATACGCTCAAGCTATTGGATTCTATCCAGAAGATTATGTCATACTTACGAGTTCGTTAACCTCTCTAGAACATCGTAGAAAAGTGTTAGATATCTCCCTTTTCTATAGATATTTCCGTTGTCGGTGTTGATCAGAAATCTCGTATGTTGTTCCACCACGAAATTCCAGATAGGCGGACTAGACGAGTTCAAACTAGCCACCGCTTCACAATCAAGCTCAAGACCTGCCGAAGTTCCTCCTACCAGACATCATTTTTTATCGAACAGTGAAGTTGTGGAACTCTTTACCTAGTGAGGTCTTTCCCTATGACTATAAGCTCCAAACCATCAAGAAAAATGCGAATGCCTATTTCCTCTCCCTCATTTCACAGCTGGCACACACGATATGCTGGGAACATCATAGGTTTCCCTCTCGTGTAGTCAAAGTATGAAAAAAAGCACTTTCCTACTATATCTAGTGGTTCAAATCTCCCAGATCAGTCCTCATAATTTTCTCAATTTGTTTTATGTTAATTTTTGTTTGAATTCGTTTATTTACATTTTACACATCAAATAATATATGATGTAGCTAATACACTTACCTATTTGATAAAGACTTAAAACTAGACGTAGTTTAAACTGAAATATGAACATTTTATTGTTGAAAGTATTTTTGAATTTAATTTGAGACTTAAGGAACCTTTCAACATTTAAACTTTTCTTGCAGTACCTTCAAGCCACTTTTAGTTTATATGTTTATTTTTTCTGATCAGTAAGTATTGTTAGAAGTCGTTACACGAAATGTTGGTTCACCAGGTTGAACAGTTACAACAGGTCTTTTAGTCCCAGACAGCTGGTTTGCTTTGCTCATGAGCTCGTCAGTTGGACGAGGCAAACTTGAAGTCGCTGATCAACCATCTCCGAGAGTGATATCATAAAACCCCTTCGATGTTCGATGTTTGGCGTACCTAGATCTTCCAACACCATTTGCGGAAAGTAGTTCACTATTTCATTGATAAAACAGTTCTAAAACTGGGTTTTGATCCCCTATGTTGAAGTGGGAATAACGCTTCTTATCTCTGTTTATATATTACCTCTATGGTATCTGTTCGTAGGCGCCGGGTGGAATACCAGATCTCCTATGCCGCAGAATAATGTTAATGCATTGTGTGTGCATGATCGATTCCACTAAAAACACTGTTAAAGTACCGACCTTTCGGCTACCAACTAGCCATCACAAAGTAAACAAAATTAGAAATCAAAATGTGCCTGTTTAAATACTATTTGGGGATAATAATGCAAACAATGGGTTACCCTCAGCTGTAGATGAACCAAAATTTAATAAATTGCTTTTCCGTTTAAGAGTGACAAACTTTCTTGGAAAAATTGTGTGGCCTGTATTTAAAATATGTTCAGCTGACGCTGAGTTTCTCTATTATTTTTCTTTATATGTGTGCATAATGTTCTTCATATCGAGTTAAAATTTCCTTCCAGTTTGACCCACTAACATTTTCCACACGACTCACAATTGATTTTGTAAGTCGCGGATTAGCCGAAACCGGAAACTCCATCAAAGGTGTTGCCTAAACGGTTGCATTTATTAATTACTGAAAAATGGTAAGTGAAACTTTCGAATTTTATTGGACTATTTAAAGAAAGTGTCTCTAATTTGGCTAGTTGGTTGCGTTCCAATTTCCTTTTTTTGTATAGAAATTAAATTATTGATCAAAGATTTGTCTTGACTCTTGTCCAACGCTTATTGCTGAAGTTTCTCAACTATACGTTGTTATAATTTTGCTGGGTCAAAGGGACTTTTAATAATCTACGAACCACTGGAGCTATTTTATAATTAAATGGTGTAGCTGAATACGCCGGACTATATCTATTTGTTTGAGTGGGTTTTCTGTATATGTCGAATTTCGTATTTTATAATTTTAATATCAAGGAAAGGGTAGCTGTTTCTATTTTGACAATGAATTTCAGTGAATCAAATTGGGAGTTCAAAAAGTCATGTAAATCAGAATCTTTACTTATAATCGCGAAAATATCATCAACAAGTTCGCTCAGGGAAATCTTGGCCAAATTGCAAATCCGCTTGTTTGTTTATAGCAGTTTTAGTTAAAACTGAAATAATTTTGCTCCAGACGTGAGGATCACTTGTTTTGTGCAGTTCAGCTAACCAAGTTAGAGCCACTTCCTTCAAATAGTTCCACCATCAATCAGTAATTGATAAATTCCATAATTTTGTTTTCTAAATTTGCGATACAACCTGTTTATAGATGTAAGAACAAGCTAAAATACCGTTTATACACCTCTGATAAAGTTCGGACTTCGACAAATTCGGGATTCACAAAATCGTGTCGTGTTTAAAATACTATGTGGGTGAAACTAGAAGGAACATCATTTTACCTCTGTATAAAGAACATTTTGCACATAATCTGTGCATAATGTTTATTTATTATATAGAAAAATAATGGTGAAAATCAGCGTTAGCTATATACCCATTATCCATTCTTTAAGATCGGTAACGTAATTGAATAATACATAGCTGATAATCCTGTTTCTAATTGTAGCGAAACAGAATTGGATAATTAAAACGAGTAGAAGTTATCTGTTCATTTCAAGTGAAACAATTTCCCGAAGGCAGATTAGAAATGGAACTGAAAAAGCTTTTAACAACTGTTACTGATTTTTCGTTTCTCATTCATCCGATAGGGAATAAAATGAAAATGATGTAGCGCAATTTGTAATTGTTTTTTCTTTCGAATTGAATCCCTACGTGCGCTGTCATGGATGGTTTATAGCTGCCAATTTAATTGTTTTACTCGTAGAAAGAGAATTGTTTCGGTGTCTACCTTTGACAATAGGTTTATTGCTTGTACCTTTGTCACCGCGAAGAGAATACTTTTTGTTCCTATATATAAAATTAGTTATAGGTGTTTGACAGAGAGTATTCAGAAACTACAGGAAACCATGTAAATCTGAATACAAATAACTGTTTCTACAGAGTTGAGCACTAGGAGTAATCTGAATTTATTTCTGAAAACACTTTATTTGCTGAAGCAAATGACCTCTACATCTATTGTACCTTTGTTCAGTGGCGGCTCGTGAACTTTTTGAGAAAGGAGGCTGCACATAAAACGTTTTTGTAAAAATATACTCTATTCAGCCAATTAATTTAACCTTCAGTGACAAAATTGATTGTTACCCAGCAAGAACCAACGTGGAGGTATAGAGTTTCTCATGCCCACAAATTTTTTTTTCGTTCGTTTTTTGTTTTTTATTTTTTTTTGGATCTTTAATTTTTTTTCTTTTTTTTTTGGAATTTTTCATATTTTGTTTTTTGTTATTAATTTTATCAACTTTTCTATATATTAACGAAATTCTACGTCTTTAATTTACGAAAAATGATCAATAATATTATCATAAAATGTATCATTATGTTTTAAGTGTTTTACTAAATCTTTTTCAATAGATATTAAACTAACATGGTATAAACGATTTTGGCCCATTGTATTTCGCATGTATGTTTTAATTCGTTTGAGAGTAGAAAATGATCTCTCCACCGATGCCGACGTGACAGGAATGGTGACTGTCAAACAAAGTAGTTTATAAAACTGAGGTAAGACTTGTTGCAAATCATTATCTATCATATATTTTATCATATAGGCGTGACTGTCGTACTGGCCTAAAATATCTTTATCCCAGTATACAACGCATAATTCATTGTGCAGCGCTATTTTATCAAAAAAATTATATTTTAGAACTAAGTTATCTGAAAGTGTATTGAGAAACTCTTTTGAAAAAGATTCGAAAAATCTTCTATTCGTCAAATCGAAAAACTTCAATTCATGTAAATCGGAAAATCGAATCTCAATATTTGACCTTTAATAGTATCTAAAATTTCATAAAAAAGTTGTTTATAATGTAGTTTCTTGTCTACCAAATTATATGTTTTCCTCCTTTTCACGGGAGAAGCCTCATCAGTTGAATAATTTCCAAATAAAATATTAAAATGAAATTCTGTATAACGGAAACTTGAATTTTATCAATGAGATGTGTTAAACGATCTCTTGAATGAATTATATTAGTGAATTTATGTTGTAAAATTCGAAAAATAAGATCAGTTTGTTCAAATATTAATTTAAAAGTATCAAGAAATAACAAAAATTCTTCATTTTCTAAATAAGATTTTAAACCAACAGCAGCATTCAATGAAACCTGATCTGTTGAAAAGTCATCACTGTTTAATATAAAATCAAATATTTCAATTAATTTGTCTTTATTTTTATGGATGGTAAACTAAACATTGCATGTGATGTAAAATTCCATCGAGTTCGAGCATTACAGGGAATTATGTTTCCTACTATGTTATTTAAAACTTACGTTTGTTTGAAGACCGTTTAAATGTCCCGCCATTACAGATGCCGTCGTAAGTCTGATTTATTCGCAAAGTCGAATCGTTGAAATGTTTCCATTGAAAAATTGAATAAATTGACCGCTGTTCTTCCCGAACTAACATCGTAGAACCCTAAAAATCTTTCCACTAGTTGTCCATTTTTACAATTAATAATTTACCGAACAGACGAATTCTAATCTAACCTTATTTCGCGTGGTGTCACTCAACCATTATACCCGCATAAAACAAAACAAATGCCTGCAAATACTGACGCGTTAGTCATAAAATCGCGAAGCTTACTGTCGTATTTACAAAACAAATCTAACAATTCCCTAAAATTACCTTTATTAACTGAATTTTCAGTTTCATCATGCCCTCTGAAAGCCAAATCTTGAAATGATAAATACAATAAGAAATCGATGATTTTTTTTAAAACTTCGCGGTTTTCTGTAACTGTATTATTATGATTCTCGATTTCGCGTGTTCGTGTAGAATCAATCGCATTAACAATATTCTGTTTACCGGTTAATTTAAACTTAATACACGATGTAATATGTTCCTGCGATTTTTCATGTCTTTCTAGGCCACGAGCTAAATTTTTCAAATCATTATAACCCAAGTGCCCCCAACATGAAGTTGTATCCGATGTGAATAGCAAGCAATACCAGCAATATAATTTATTGTGTACATCAGATCCCGTTAACCATACATATTTTTTATAATTATCAGTATTAAACGATCGATTTTGATACTTCCCTGCCATCACTAATCCTTTCAAATCCGGTAAAGGCCGTTTGTTTTTGAAGAACACTTTTCTATAATATGTTAATCCACTAAATGGAATTTCTAAGAACTCTGCAACTAAGTCACTCATAATTTTAACGTTCACCGATTCCGATTAGATAAATTATAACTTAAAAATTAACTACTTAACCTTACTACGCCTCGTGGAATAAAAACAACAACTAACCGCATTCTTCTAGCAGCGGGAGGCGGGAGCGCAAGTAATCGTATTTCATTCGACCGACGAATGGGTACGAAAAGCTAGCCTCCCTCCCCTGTTGCCGTTTTCGCCGTTTCACGCTATTTCGCGATTGACTGGTCGGAAAAACGGCAACTGTGTTGAACAACACATGCTCAGCATTTGAGATATATAGAGAATCTAGCCTCTGACCACTGTTGCCGGATTGAAAATAACTACTGAGAACGGGGAATTAATTGTAAAATTTGAAGAATTATCTGAGAAACAGGAAATAAAATGGAGAATGATCATTAAGATAAATTGGTGAGGAGGCTGAGCCTCCTTAGCCTCCTTCGAGGAGCCGCCACTGCCTTTGTTCATGAAGGAGCTTTCACGTTCATAGTATTACAAGCTTATTCAAAAATTGTTACAGGATCTTATCTAATATACTAAGATTAATTGAAGCTATGCTGTGAGTCTGATTATATTTTGGATTGATAAATGTTAGCTTTCTGCTTATTTTGGAATTTGAAAGTATACACCATTGATGCTATGACCTAATTAGATATATGATTGATTTATGTAATATTCAGAATAAAGTTCCCATGACATAACCAGAAATAAGTTATAATGATACCAGAAATGCTATAGTTACAAAATAATTTGGATTATGAAATTACACTAAATTATGTATTTGCAAATATAATTAATTGTGCCCATAGTTAACTAACTTCCCTCGCCCGTAGGAACTGAAGATATATTGCCAATGATTAGAAACAGATAAAGTTGTAGAAAAACGTAAAATTTTATCCTATCTCATTGAACGGTAGAATTGACAACATATGTGTCTTACACCCTATCAGGTGTCTTATTGAAACAAAATGTACCACAGAGTAATTTAGTTCCATTAACCATGTGATGCAAACACTTCAACGATGTTGTATAACGACGATCAAATCTTAAAATGAGCATTTTGGACACTTCTGAAGGAACGGAAACGTATAAACGAAAAAGCATTTTACAAGAGCAAGGGGAAAAGTTCCTGCAAAATAAAACAGATAGCGCTACAAACGAACACCCATCGAAAGCAAGCAACTTTGAAGATGGTTGTAAGCATGGAAAAAAGTGATTAAACATTATTTCTTCCGTGGGAAAAACATTACGCAAACCAAAGCCTCGCTTGTTAAACATTATAGGGACTCCTCACCATTGATTTGAACAAATCACAACTGGTTTACAGATTTTCGTTTGTGGTAGCACGACCACAAAGGAAACCGAATGTTCTAGTCGTCCAATTGAGGTTACAACGCCAGAAATCGTCGATATAATTCATAGTATGATATTGGACGATCGGCAAGAAATTGCTGAGGCTACGGGCATCCCAAGAGAACGAGTACGAAATATTTTGCATTAATTTTTGAAAATTGGAAAGCTATCTGCCAGATGTGCCGTATTTTTTCTCTGTTGACCACAAGCGCGACCGTTTGACAACTTCAAAGGAGTGTTTGACGATGTTCAAGCGCGATAAGAGCTTTTTGCACCGTTTCGTAACCATGGACGAAACATGGATTCATCACAACACACCAGAGACCAAAAAGCAGTCGAAACAGTGCACACACACTGTATCGTCCATGTCTATAACCTTGAAAGGGGCAAAACGATCACACGCGTATATTATGCAGAGCTGTTGGATCGATTCGATGCCGATTTGAAGCGAAAGCGGCCGCATTTACCAAAGAAAAAAGTGATCTTCCACCAGGACAACGCCTCGGCGCACAGTTCTGCAGTCGCAATGACAAAATTTGCTTGAATTGCACTACGAATTGGTTCGTCATCCACCATATTTTCCAGATTTAGACCCGTGCGATTTTTATCTATTTCCAAACTTGAAGAAATGGCTCGGCGGCGGAAATAGATTCGGTTCCAACGAAGAGTTCATCTCTGAAACAAACGCCTATTTTGAAGGATTGCCGAAATCGTATTATTTGGAAGGGATCGCAAAATTAGAAAAACGTTGGACGGAGTGTGTCGGACTACAAGGAGGTTATGTTGAGAAATAAAATAAATTTTTGCCAAATAAATCATTTTTTGTTTAATTTTTTAGGGACTTTTCAACTTGTCCTCGTATATTTATAACCATGAAGAAACAAGTGTCTTGATGATTCAATGTAATGTTCCATTCGAAACACTGAAGATGGATGTCAAAAGTACCACTTTCAATGGGGCTGCCGCGCCCCCAAAACGATAATAACTATCAATGAACTTGGTCTACTGATGTAATCGCTTAAGACAAATTTTTATTAATTATCGGATACTAGAGATACAAAGAGATTCATATCAGACAAGTAAAATCATATTATTAAATAGTGTAAGAAATCTAAAAATAAATTGTTAATATGAAGCAAATCCTCTCTTGATTAGGGTTGTTCACCAGCCTCTCCTCTGGAACAAAACATATAAAATATAATTTGACAACGTTGTTTAAATAGTCATCACTGAATGCTCCCTCTTTATCATCCGATTGCTGTACCTGCTTGCCAATAGTTTCGAAAAGCGGCGTTGCGAGATTTCCTCCAAATAATGGTTTTTAACAATTATTTGTTAATAAAATGTATCCAAATTCAATTCAGTTCTGTTAAATGATTTGTTCATGAATTCTATACATTCCATTAAAATTTTATCAAATTTGTATCTGTACTTCGGGAGCAATCTGACATTGAATTTATTTTTCCACAAGAAATAATGTTAATTTTACGAAATCTGTTTCATTCATAACTTTTATTATTTCTACCTTTGCTCTTTGAAATGTCTCGTGAATGTTTATTATATATTTCTTTGACGAATTTCAAAATTTGGTGTGATATTTATCAGCAATAAAATCCCTGATGGACAACCTTGACAATTAGGTCTGACATATTTTTCCGATTCTAATTTTTACTTTCCTCGCTATACGTAGTATATTAGAAGAAGAACTTATTGTAATCGACCCAAAAAAATGTTTGCAGGTGTTCGCGGATACACCCGTTTTGAGCACTCCTGAATCGATCTAGACTATTTTTGACTTGGTATCTGTGGTGTGTGTGTATGTATGTGCGTGCGTAATATACTGTGGAGACGATTGTGCCATTCCTATTGGTTGTATAAATTTAAAAGTTTACAGATCGCTTTGAAGTTGTGAAAATAGAAACCGTTGCTATTGATATTTCTGACATCCATTTTCATTTTTTTCAAACGAATTATGGTATATATTGAACCATAAGGACAACCATGAGAAAGTTATAAACATATATATATATATATATATATATATATATATATATATATATATATATATATATATATATATATATATATATATATATATAACAAGTTTAAAGTTTCTTTGCCTAATTGGCCACTATCGTGTATGTAACTTAAGAGATATAGAATTAAATTTTCTGAATTATGAAGATAACTTAGATAATTTAACATAGGATTATAAAGATGAATAAACGTAAAAGATTGAACCATAGGCGGGATTCGAACCCACATTTCTGGATTTCTAGTCCAGGGTGTTTACCAATTACACCACTTCGGTCCTATTAGATTTTTATATTTTTGTAAATATAAACCTCTGAAAGGATAGTAGATCATTGATAAACACAATGCGATTCGATGCCCTACCATAGATCAACTATTCACGCACATTCATCTAAAGTTCATCTTTATAATCCTATGTTAAATTATCTAAGTTATCTTCATAATTCAGAAAATTTAATTCTATATCTCTTAAGTTACATACACGATAGTGGCCAATTAGGCAAAGAAACTTTAAACTTGTTTATAATTAACCAGAACAATTCTCAGTCAGTTCTATTGAAATATATAAGAACCAGGATGCTGTCATTTGAATAAGAACTGTCAAGTAACTGCCAACCATAGCAGTACTAACCTACAATCCTTACTTCAAAAAACGACTGAACTTTAGATGAATGTGCGTGAATAGTTGATCTATGGTAGGGCATCGAATCGCATTGTGTTTATCAATGATCTACTATCCTTTCAGAGGTTTATATTTACAAAAATATAAAAATCTAATAGGACCGAAGTGGTGTAATTGGTAAACACCCTGGACTAGAAATCCAGAAATGTGGGTTCGAATCCCGCCTATGGTTCAATCTTTTACGTTTATTCATCTTTATAATCCTATGTTAAATTATCTAAGTTATCTTCATAATTCAGAAAATTTAATTCTATATCTCTTATATATATATATATATATATATATATATATATATATATATATATATATATATATATATATATATATATATATATATATATTCAAGTGACGTCATCGATGTGACGTTACGATCTATTTTATGTCTTCAATCTGTGTAGGAATTCTAGACTTTTTGATACTATATTGCATTTTGATATTAACTCAGTGAAAATCGAACTCTTGATACTTATTTTATTCAAGGGTGACTACTATATGTAAAAAGTTAACTTTCAATACAGGCTTACTGGATATTACTGTGGTTGAATCGGATTCTATTGGGACATTTTCAGAATGCTAGTGTGACGTACTTGAGTATTATAATCTCTGCTGGCTATAAATGGCATGTCATTGATTTTTGAACATATTTACTCTTTTTGCTTATACAATTCCTAAATGATTATCAAATTGATGATCGAAAACAGTAATAATACACAACAGGAAAATAGTTAGTAATCCTCTGCTACCTATCCGATAAGTATTTCTAGTTGAAAGTTATGTGTTTGTATTGAATTTGAATACCTCCTGAAGCTGGCGTAATAACGCTGAAACTCGAATAACGGAAGTTACGAATAAAAGTGATATTCACATAGTACTGTTCAATTTTACAATATCGATAAATTTAATATCACATAGTAAAGGTGAAACGATAAAAATTTTCATTAACTTTTAAGTTTATTTGTAAATTTATCAGTTCCACAACTCAATCTAGCTTCTTGCAATATGTTGAATGTAGTAATAAATTAATTAATAAATAAATGAAATCTTAACATATTTTCTAGTTCCTCCTGTGACTGTCCAAAAAAATGTATGGTAATACTCCATACTTCCTCGCAACAAAAATATGTTGAATTTGGATTTATGTCGTTACTAATAAACTATAAGAGGGATCACACTGTAGATATATTATAACACTATTGATAAGAAATAATCACATTTATCCACTAAAAATACTATTAAAGTACTGAGGACTTTTCGACTCCCAAGTAGCCATCATCAGAGTAATCAATTCGAACCAGTTTTCCGGCGGTTAACTTTACTTGACACACATGAATATAAGTTTTGTGGAACCATTTTTGGTGTATTTTTCCATAACAGTGAATTTCCACTCACTGTTTAATCATGCAAATTACGTTAAGATTTGGTTTATGCCTTTCCGGTGCGTTGAGTTCAAATTATCAAATTTTTCCATTGAATTTATTGTCGCTGTTTTTAAAGATAAATTGAACAGAAAAATTTCTTGTATGAAGTGGGTATTCTTAATAGAAATAAAATGTTTTAAAAAAATAGGACAGGACATAAATATATTATTGTTCAAGTGTGAAATTCGCTCAAACCACAATAATCATTAATTACACGTAGTTCATATATATAACAAGAGTCTAGATTTAGGAAATGTACCTATCTATGTTTCTGAAAAACTCAATTGATTAGCCATTGCGAAAAAGTCTAATAGTTCTCAGCTTGTATAGGTTTCGTAGTGTATAGACAGTAAGTACGAATGGATATTTCCATTTGTTTGAATCTACTCCATAAATCTTTTCAACTCAGGTGGGCTTTCAGATCCAATATCAATGGCATAGTGGCTCATTGTCATCGAGCGCATCCCATGGTGACAAACAGAATCATTCCTATTGTCACTTCACAGTGCTGTTAACCTTTACCCACAAATACGCCGATTTACCATCCCGTACCGTTCACAAAAGCCAATTAATGAAGCGAAGAAGCCACATGGTCTAATACGCTGTTCGTAATCACTTTCAGTTCTATAAACCGATCATCCGTTGTGAAAATCTAGTCTAGCAAGGATTTATCAACACATATCTCAATAAATCACTGTTATCTACTGAAAATCGGGTCGATTCGGAATTTGGCCTATAATTAGGTCATAAGATTAAAAGATGGGAAACTGCGCCCATGTCAAAAATTAGCCACCAATGCATATAAAGAATTGGGTTCAACTAATCCCGCAACTTTAAATAATTCTAAGAAGATATGATATGACTGTAACACACCATCTTTTTCAATATCTTCTTTTTCGGTATCTAACAATTCTGCATGTGATATTACCTTCCAGCGGTAATTCTAGGTTACTAGGTCAACTACAAGCTTAAATTTGGATGGAATAACATTAGCTGAACACATAAAAGAACATACTGTATTATCTCCGAGTGGCATTTCTAGATAAGTATTTATAAGATTATTTTTAGATTCAATAACATTAACTGAACACATTAGAGAGAGCAACACAATCTCTAAGCGCCACTTCTTGGTAAGTAGGTGTTTGGTAAGTTTATTTCTGGATGCAATAACATTAACTGAACAAACATATACGAGAACACTTATATCATTATTACCAAGCCGCTTTTCTAGATTCGTAGGTTATTTTCAGATGCAGTAACATCAACTGAACGCAAAAGAATGTTTATGTCAGTTCCAGTCAAAAAATCTAGGTTAATTGGTTACTTGAGTCAGTATTGGTAAGTTTATTTTTGGATGCAGTAACATTACCTCAACGAACCACATACGAGAACATTTAAATTATTCCAAGCGGTAATTCTAGGTTAGTAGGTTATTTTTTGAGTTCATTTTTGGATGCAGTAACATTGACTGAACACAAAAGAATGTTTATGTCAGTTCCAGGCGGAAAATCTAGGTTAATTGGTTACTTGAGTTCATTTTTGTATGCAACAACATCAACTGAACACATAAGAAATCATATATCATCTGCAAGCGGCAATTATAAGTGAGTAGGTTATTGGTAAGTTCATTTTTGGATGCAATAATATTACCTTGACGAACACATACGAGAACATTTATATTATTTCCAACCGGCAATTCTAGGTTAGTAGGGTTTTCGTTGAGTTTATGTTTGGACTCAAATGAGAATTTTTATATGATTTCCAGGGGAATAATTTAGGTTAGGAGATTACTTGTAGGCTCATTTTTGGATGCAACAACATCATCTGAACACATAAGATATCATATTTTATCAGCAAGCAGCAGTTATAAGTTAGTTCGTTATTTATAATTCAATTTTTTTGAAAAACATTAACTGTAGGTAGGTTTATTATACATATAATACAGGAATTACCTACCTGCTTCGATGTCTGGACCCAATTTCGAAATGAGCTTATCTCATTGTTTTCACGAACTCTTATTAACAGGATTTTGGGCCCAATTTCATACTGCTCAAGAATAGTGTTGAAGTACTGAGGACCGTTCAGTTACTAAGTATTCATCATCAGAGTAAGGTAAATTAGATAACACAATTTGCCTGTTCAAATATGATTTGCAGTCTAAAGTTAAATATGAATTAATTAAATTACTTTTTCCCTTATACATTTCCTCCCCTTCTGAATACCTGGCTACTTGTCATGAGGACCGTGCTTTGAAGAGATAAGCTTTGTTGAGAAATGGTGTAACTTGTATTTGAAATATATTCTGCCAATGCTCATTTTTCATTATCATTTTACTTTATATTGGCAAAATGTTCTTTATATCGCGTTGGAATATTATTCCTAGTTAGCATCCACATAAAATTTTGAACATGACTATAATGTAAAACAATAATGAAAAAGCAGCAAGCTTATGCCTTATATTCGCATACTGAAATTATGGAATATTCAGGCGGAAAAAGCTTTCAGCTTCCTTGTGCCGACAAGCTATTCCTTTATGTTTGGAAGGAGGAAATTCCGCAGAGCAAATCTGGTGACTACGGTGAATGCGCCAACAAATCGTACCTTGATTCAGACATTTGCGCCATCGAAACTGTACAAGTATGCACTCGAGCATCGCCTTGATGAAAAAGCACTTATTTCTAAATTTTTCGCTCATACATTTCCTTCTATTCTGAATACCTGGATACGTCATCAGGACCGTGCTTTGAAGAGATAAGCTTTGTTAAGAAATGGTGTGACCTGTATTTGGAATATTAACTGCTAAAGCTGATTTTTCATTACTATTTTTCTTTATATCGGCAAAATGTTCTTCACACCACGTTGGAATATTATTCCTAGTTAGTCTCCACATATCATTTCATTTCTTCGCTCATCTGGTCCAAAAACGACGCATAATACTCGTTCGTCCTATTGCGAAGTAGTCAAAGTGGATGCTAGCTCGTGCATCCCAATAAACCGTGGCCTATAGGAATGAAAAATCGATTCGAAGGTGTCGATGTATCGGAAAAAATTAATCGATTGAATCGCTTAGATTATTTGGTGGATCGATTCAATATTTCCATTATTTAATTTGATAGCGATCATGTGCTATAAGGCAACTTTTTGCTTCGATTATGTATTACTACCACTTGAAATCTTATAATAATAAAAATTCATAATCTGTTATAGAAGATTGGCTATCAGCCAAATAATTATAATATTATTTTGCTGCGGTTCATTGGATAATAAAGATTGGCATGTACTTTCTCTGTATTCAATGTTCTTAATTCATTGCGTATTGCATAATAATGATAATGAAGCTATGAACTCTTCACGAAACTTATGCTTATGCCTATGAACGTATAAAGGTTTTTTCCAATCTCATAGTTCACGAACTATGATCGCTGGTCGATATCGTCTCTTCCTGTTTCAATGAAGTGCTTTAACATTCAACGTTTTTAATTAATCGAATTGAATTCGATGCATCGGTAAAAAAGAAACGATCTATTATATCGAATCAAACTATCATATTGCGATTCGAATCGATTCATTGAGAATTTTGCCCATCCATATTGTGGCCACCAGCTTGCCGACCGAGCTCAAAGTCTTCGCCTTCTTCGCAATCGGATCGCCTCTGGAAACCTACTATTTTGACTGTTCTCTTATCTATGGAGTGTAGTGGTGGATTCACGTTTCATCCAAAAGTCATGTATCGATAGAGGAACTGGTCAGCATTACGACGGCAAATCCAAACTGGCCATCGCAATGATCACACGACTGCATTTATTATTCAACACCGTGAGCAAACGCGTCATCCGTATTGCCGATATTCTTTTCTTATCCAATTTAACCATGAAAACTTGAAATCATTGAGCTATGTGATATGTCTTGGGCCTTAACAAGCACGCGCACGTTCACGCGTCTTAACTGGAGTAGACTTAAATAGACATCCCGAGTAGTATGTTCATCACTTGGGATGTACGACGACGTTCAAATTCATTCTTTCAATTAATTATTAACAGTTTTAAATGGTGGTGCATATATGTAACATGAACATCATCCAACCCGGCTTTGATTTCTTTCAGTGTTTCGCCTTTCAAATGAAGTTCTTAACTACTGCACGAAAGTCCTGGTGATGGGTATGGCACAAAATTTCACAGCAGTCTATTGGAAGATGGTATTCGCCAGAAACAAATTTGTTTGCATAGTATAGGTGCCATCTCTTAGATTTTGTGAAGGCTAATTAATCAACCTGTACAATATGAACATTTAATATCATTTAAAATTATTTTCAATCACTTGTAGGTTTCGTATCTTTGCATCACACAAAGCAATTGGAAATATCTAGCGACCTTGATTATGAATCACGTTCTTCAATAGTTGGTTTAATAACCAGAATGATAGTTATGATTGCATTAGAATTTTTAATTGAAGGGTCTAACATTCAACCAATATTTTGATCTTAATCTTTTAATTATGATATTACTGATGAGAAATGATTGAGTTACATACATAACATTGTTTGACACATAAACCTGTTTTAATGGTAAATTACTACGAATTGAATTAACATACTTAATCTGATATTATTCTCAATCCAAAAATTAAATAGCTTCCTATTCAGATTTGTAGCATATGTTTTGACCGAATTGTTATGTTTCTGAATGTTTTATTATTCACATAGACAGTTCATCAACTTTACAGTTCATGATTATCAGGTTATTTTATAATGTATTCAAAACTGTCCTAGAACAAGGCATAGTATTTTTGTATTCATCGGATTTGCATTATTATTGTATGGGAAGGTTGCCGAGATTGGACCAGTTTTTGGTTTTTTAATATTTTCAATCGAATGCGAGTCCTTAATTTTGTATTGCCGTATCTCAAGCTTAAAAATTTCTCGGGATATTTTTCAATACTCAAATTAATTTTTTTTCAGTGGTCCATTGATGGAAACGAGTTTCTTCAAATGGACCACCTGCTTCCTCGAGTTGAAGGACACATAACCCATATACAGCGTGGTGAAAACAGAACATTGGTCAATAATGTCACAAACTTTCTTATTCTCCATATGATCTCTATGAAAAGAGTGAAACAGCAATCTAGAACTATCAGTTTGAAATGATACTGATCGATTTAGACTAGAAATACCTTATCATTGTTATTTAGCAAGAGCCAACTAGAAACAACTGAAAATATTCATACATTCAATTGTATCTTGATTGTTACATTGGTTCGGTTTGGTGTCGTCATCTGGCACTCAAGTAGTTTGACATTTCATGTAACTTTGGAAGTTCGGGAAATCTATAAGTCAATTAGGCAATCCAGCGATCTGTCAAAATGAAAGCAATATGGCGGCTGAGGGCACACATTGTGTTTTGTCATAAGCAACAATAGTGATAAAAGTGCCTAGTTTTGTTATTTTCTGTGGGAATTTGAGTAGTTTTTTCAATTTTGGATCATTATTAGTGCTTCGACTGAAGAAAAATGCCCTTTATTCGCATTTTGGTTGGCTGTGGGCCTCTCCACGACAGGGATAGTCACTTCCTACAGTTGTAAGTCACAAGTTTTTAACCAGTAAAAATGTTTTATCGAGGAAGATACGGGATTTATGGTTAGCTGCAATCAAGCGGGAAGATCTCATGGATTCGGAAATCAAATATCAGAGAGTCTGCAGCAGACATTTTATAACAGGTGAGTCGTTGTAAACCCGAGTGTCCACGCGTGTTATGAAAATTTATTCATTTGTATGCAATTATTTTCAGAAAAACCTGCTCCTTTAGAAGACGAAACCAATCCTGACTGGTTTCCCTCACAGAACATGGGACATTCTTCATGAAATGTTTGGAAGAATGTTGATGCAGTCGAAAGAAAAGCGAGGTTGGAGAAAAATCAAACCAAGTAAGCTTTGGCAACACCCTGTCACGACCTGTCTGTACTTTCGAAGGAAAAAATTTCAATTTTCTCAGGATTCTGGTGATTCAATAAATATAAATATTTTGAAATATGTGTTTTTCAATTTGAACCTTTCCTTTATCGATATTTCAGCCAAATGTGTCAATCAAGTTTTATGATGGGTGTTGTGCTGAATCTTGTCTTGAAATTATTAAGCACAAAAAACAAGGAATGAACAACCGTTTATTTATTGACACAAACACCTAAAAATGCATAATAAGGGATTAAGTCATGAAATCAGTTTTTGAATAAAATATAAATAGTATTCTTATCAAACACAAACAGTATATATAGATTCATTTAAAGACATAATATTATTTTTTAATAAATATCTGAGCAACAGGTCAGTTCCAGTTGTCCAATACATTGTGAGATTGTTTGATGACGCTCAACAGAACATAAAACTAATAATCTAACTGTCACATTCACAGCAATACCAAGCACAATCAGGAAAGTGTACCAATCCAACACATTCAAAATGGAACCATTCTGTCTCCATCACATTTTCGTCTATCATCAACAGCATTGCAAATGCAATAATGAAAAATTTTGACAGAACCTTCAGCTGTGAAGTATTGCCCTAAAAGTTCTGGCATTATGACTTGTGAATGGAATTTCAGGGCAGATTCATAGCCCCTTTCCCACAATTCCAGTTCTGGTAATATACGTTTTTTGAAAAATATGTTTGGTGACCATATGACAAAATCGCAATACCTCAACTGTGAGACAAATAGTTGCATTTGAACTTCGTAATAGTAACTGTGATTTTTATGCAGTGTTATTAGCCCCTGTTGTTCTACCAAACATGAACTTTTCATATTCAAATATTCACTTATGTCCTGTACCTTATTTGTATATAATAAATAAGGACATTTAACTTCACAATACACAAAACGGTCGGGAGACGCACCCAATTGGGGCCACTTCTTGTTAATGATCAGTCGCACTTCATTCACTTGGAAACATTCATGATTTTCTTCCTACCTATTCGTCTTATATTCTTTCACTGCATTATTTTCATGAGATGTACCCCACAAAGTTGCCCTGGTATTGCATAACATTTTTGTTGATCAATCTCAACTTCATTTTATACCTGAAACAAACAGTGATAAAAATGTAAACACAAGATAGGGATGTATTTTCACGCATACCGTTCACCAACGCCTCTGCTTTTCAACAATAGGGGCTTCAGATAATCACTCTCCATCTGAATATTATTGATTAACAACACTAAAGCTTCGAAAATATCCAAAAATACACTTTCACTAGCCCAACGACCACACTAACAATGATATTCTTATGACGATTAAAAGTTTGTGTGCCCTCAACCGCCATATTGGGTCACGTGGTTTGGATTGCCTAATGTGGTACAGTATTTGACTTCTTAGTGGAACTCTAATCATAGATGGCGTTAAACAATTTGGTCTTTTTACTACGCTGTGTGGCTCATTCTACTGATGAGCTCTATGAGAAGAGCGAAACAGCTGTCTACAACTATTAGTTGGTAACGTTACTGACCTAATCTAGACTAGAGAAACCTTATCATTACTCATCAATATGTTTTCGAAACCTTAGGAGAAAAATAGTCTCATTCAAAGTAGCATAAAATAGCCAAAATTCTATGGAAATCACCTAGTGTAATTGAATGGTTCATGAATATCTAAAATATATAAGAACATGTATTCTATACTAAACAAAATTAACGCGAAATCAGTCTTGTTTCTGAAATATATGGGAGCAGTAATTATAATGTGAACAGGTTCAATAAAGTAACCTAACACCGTATAGTTAATATCGGTAATATCTGAAAGTATAATCATATACGGCAGTAACTAATTGGACACCTTGTTAATTAATTAAATAATCAATTTAATACGTTGTAAACATGACATCAAAACTTATACACACTTCCTGTTAATTCGAACAAGCTCAAAGCGATGGAGAGACTTCGCATTTTGAGCTCCTGTTACTTCTATAAAAACTAGCATGCAAATTGGTTAAAAGTTTTATATGACTTTGAACCATGTAGTAGCACCTTTACAAGGTAAATACATCTACGACGAAAAGTGAGAAATGTCAGAAGCACCATGATGAACAGAATGATTCGCATCGATTCGGAAAGATGTCAGAAACAGCATATTATGAGCAATAGTCCAGTTAATGGTGAAAATTATAAATGCATTGAAGTTTTTAAGCTTTCATGATATAGTAAAATCCCCTAGAGGCTTGGAACAGGATAAAGAATATCTCTGAACGTAATCTTCCCCTCTCTCCCAAAAAGTCAATATCGAATACTCGAAATTTGAAGGTGCTGAGGTGCCTCAAAGTTTTCACCAATCGTATTTTCAATTCGCTAGGTGAATGTATGTTCAATAGAAATTCTTGAAAGAAATAAAATAATATATCGGAGTTAACTAATAATAATCAATCAAATTTGTATTTATATTTATGTTATAATAATATTTATGAGGTATATGGAAAGAATGGAATGTTGACAAGCGACATAACGACGTGGTCGTTAACATCAAAATATCAATGAAGAAGAATTGTCGCAGCAAAAACGTCTCCAATATCTTCACTAAACACTAGAAAAACAAAACAATCACCCTATTCCGCTAAAAATAATGTTAAAATTCTGAGGACCTTTCAGATAGCAAGTAGCCATCATCAGAGTACACTAAATTATAAATCAAAATGTGCTTGTTCGAATACTATTAAGAATTAATAGTGTAAATAAGAGATTACCCTCAGCTGGAGACAAATGTGGATTCATTAAATTGCTTTTCCACTTATACATTTTCATCCCTCCTGAATGCTTATACTGTAAAGTGATGAACTTTCTTGAGAAATTGTGTAATCTAGTATTCAACTTATGATCTGCTAATTCAAAATTTTCACCATTATTATCCTTCATATGGACAAAATGTTCTTCATACCGAGTTAGAATATTCCTTTTAGATTCATAATCGATTTTGTAAATGCCCGATTTTTCGAAGTCGGAACCTTTCTCGAAGGTGTTGCGTTTATTAGTTTGTTTTTACATCTATAAACGGGTTGTATTGCAAATTTAGATAACTTGGTATTGGAAAATTGAAGATGGATGTCAAAAGTACCACTTGAGGTGCTACTCCGCCCAAAGGAATGAAGCTCCTATTTTCACCACTTGAAAGCGATTTGGAAATTTTCAAATTAGTACGACCAATCGTCTCCACATTGATTTACGAACATAGAAACGCACGCACACACAGACATCCTCTCAAAAACAGTTTAGATGGATTTCCGCGAAAAATCCGTAGTCAAAATTAAGGTCGATTGCTAAGTCTAATGGAGGAAAAAAATATATCTAAACAAGAGACCCAAGAAATTAAGAACTTTCAATAAACATATCGTTTGAATATTGCTTGATACTAGCATTTATTTAAGAAACTGGTTCTAGCTGATATAAACCCAAGGGGGTGAAATAGCTTCAGACCAAAATGTTTCCGAGGACAATGAAGAACACATATTCACTAGAAACAAATTTTGATCATCTTGGATATTGGGAATGCCTTCAACTATGCCATGTGGGTTATTAATGCATATATAAACAACATATGTAAGAAGGATACAAACAACATTCTGAGTTTTACAGGATTCTGTGTCGGTCATCAGTAGTCATCACATTCGAAAATGTTTCCCGTAATAAAATATTCCATCGAATCTGTATAAAAAGATATAACTCCTTCTGACCTGACGTAGTTGCGATCGACACCGTAACCATTACCATTAAATGGTAGCAAATTTTCCAAGCTGGATATAAGCATGAGAAGTAAGATATTTTGATGATTTGGCTCCAAATGAGGATGAATCCCACTCAATTCATGCAAACGTATCAAAAAATCTACCGGCTATAAAAAGCTGAGCTCAAAAAATGCTTGAAGAATGAACGCAAACTCACATCAGCATACGCACAGACGGAAGAGCAGCTCCTGCTGCGCTGGAAAGCCCGAAAATAACATCAAAGTCGTGTGGAAGTGCATTAACATGCTATTCTGGGTTCCAGCCACTCTTAAATGAGGTGAAACGAAATACACGATGAGCTTGCTAATCTGGGGCCTCGAACCAGCGGTGGACATGTCCAAGAGTAACATCAAAGAGACAATCTATTGCTGGGTCAGATTACAACTCTCGAAAGAACTAGCGAACGGTTTCTAGCAGTCTAAAGTACTGATTGAACCGCACATTATAGAAGACTGATCTTAGCAAGTGATGAATATGGTTGTAACCGATACCAAACTGCTAACACAGATACTAACGGGACATGGACCGTGTAATTATCACCTCAACAAAATGAATCTGAGCGATGTATCCTTGTAGTGTAAACGACAAAACGAAACAACAACGCGAATTTTGTGCAGATGCGTATAACACTCATCGCCTCAAGGTGCATAGCAATCTCAGTAAAGCTATGCGACACTGAACAGATCCAGAAACTAGAGACGAGGACAATGCTAATCCTCTTCAGGGCTCTAACCACCTATGAAGTTACCCAATCTTGAGTGGATGTTGGATAGGTGTAAGTTCGTCCACTTCGGGAACTTGGTGAACATTTTTGAGTGGGATCCGCTCCCGTCCGCCGCCGGATTTTGGCCCTATGAGGTGCCAATGGCTTCGACCTAGGCATAAAGGAAGCTTAACGGTTCGCCCAGTTGTAATAATAATCTGAAGATTACAGGTCCACAGAACTGTTGCTCAGTTTCATTTTGTTATCACAAAGCTCTTGGGTTTAACACGTTCATTTTAATTTGAAGGAATGTAAATGATTAAAGTTTTCATGTAATGAGAAACATATTCAAGTAGATACTTTTAATTCAACTATTTCATCATTTCCATAACTCGGGGGTCTTTGTGGTTGGAATAATATATTGTTATGATTTCATTTCCTAAACAACATAAAATAAGAAAAATTGAACTTACCGAACATTAAAATCAGAAAAGAATAGTAAAATATATAAAATATGGAATTAAAAACATTATTACAAGTTAAATTGTAGATAGTATAAGGTATTAAACAATGTAGAACAAAATAAACCATAATGTAAATAGAATAAGAAGTGTAAACAAGAAAACAATGAAAGTGGATAAACATACAGTGATACGAAAGAAGAAATCATAATTGAAATGATTCCCAAACTATCATAAGATAGCACAAACTATTAAAATATGTTATAGATTCCAAATAGAATTAGGAAATTTGAGTTCTATAATGTTATAGAAATGTTATTGATAATTTATATTATGTATTAGATTTAAGAAATGGCAAATGTCAAATTTGATATAAATATTGGAATAATCAAGTTAATATTAACCTAATCATAGGTTATCTTATACCAAAATGTGTGGGAAAATGTAGGTAATATTAATTTAGATAGCAGAAAGCATAATCACTTTGAATAATTTGAAAATCTTCAATAATTCAAAATTTATAGAATACTCTATTCTGATTGGTCGAGACATTTAAGAAACGTCAAATAGGTCAACAATTAGAAGTTACGTCAGTTTTCAACAATGACCAAAGCATCCTTGATAAGCAAAGAAAACATTTCATTGGTCAATTATGACATCAACTGATTTGCCTTTGTTACTCCTATAAAAGGAAATCAGAAATAGAAAAGAGTTCAGTCTTGCAATAACATCTAAGATCCAAGCATCTTCTGCAGCTCAAGCATATTTCCATAACCTTAATTTTTGAATAACATCGGAGAACTCAAGTAGTTTCAGTAGCTTCGATAAGTTAAAGTAACCGAAGCTAGTAAGATATTTCTACGAATCAAGTAGTGTTCTTGAATCTTCATAACAAAGTAAGGTTATAATAACCACAGCTAATAAATAGCATCGTATAGTATCCTGTCTTCGATAAAGTTCCAGAATATAATTGAAGAAGTTTTATATGTTTTATATCTTGAAAGAATAAAACCACGTTAACTATTCATGATCAACAGTTCCTGAATTTCAAAAGAAGTAACCACGTAGTTTACCTGTGTTTGTGAATGTTTCAAAGCAGAGTAATTGTGTTTTTAAAGTGATAAATTAAAATCATCAAGAATATACAAAATCAACTGAACATTGCCTACATTTTCCATCATATAATTGGATATAACTTAAAAGTAAGTTTGTTTATAATATCATCCTTGTATCATCATTTGTATATCTGAAAGTAAGATTGTTGTTTATAAATAATAAGTAATAATAACCAGTTTTGGAGGTTAAGCATAGAATTGTAGAACATAAAGCAAATCGTAAGAAATAACATAGAATCATTAATTTTAAATATAGAACTCTTAACATTCCAACAAAAATATTGTGTTTAATTGCATAGAATATATGAAAAGAACATTTTAAAATCAAATCAAAAATATAAATTCAAATCAAAACAAAATAAAGAAAGCTAGCCGGAATATTAAAAAAGGAAAATTTCATACAAATATAATTCATAGAAGTTTATAAATAAAAAAGAAGTAAGTAAAGCCCTTTTCTATAACAATTGTCACCACAACGTGGGGCAAAATAAATCTCATAAGAGTATTTTTATAACAATATGTATGAATACCACTTTTTACAAGTCTATATTAGTTTAAGATTCCACCAAATGGAAGTCTATTTTAATACACCCAATATATTCGATTTCCATTAAAATTTGTTCATAGGAATTCTGGATAAAATGAAATCCTTACCTTATTCTGTTTCAACCGTCAAAGAAAAGTCTCACAATGAAATTTACAGATGACAAATCATACGAAATATTTTTTCTATTCATGATCTTTTGATTTTTATCGGACTATGGAATATGCATTGGCCGTAGTAGTGTTCAATATAATCAGTTGTTTGAACGATGAAGGTCGTATAGCAATCGATCGATGTCTTTTCTAAACCCATATACTTTGATTTTATTTACAAGTGATGTAGAAAATTGAATTCCGCACCCTCAGCTGCAAGGTGTAAGATTCCACCCACCCAATCAATCGATAAACATGCGACTCTCCGTCCGAAGCTATAAGGCTTACTTTTCAGTTTTACTAGAATCAACCCTCGCATTGTGTTATCGCAAAAACTCAATTCGGTTAAAACTAAAGAGTGAGCAAGCATTTCGGCTAATCGAACGGAGTAAACGCTAGGAGGGTTGGGATTGCTTTGAAGGTAATTTCGGGTCCCGCATTCTATTGCTTGATTTCGTCTTTTAGAATTACCTGGTTTGGTAGAAACATTAGAACATTCATTCGCTACATTACATACAGTTGTTAAATATTTCATTCACGTGAAATTTTTTTTCTATAGTTTGAACACACATTTTGCTGTTTATCTATAGGCTGAGTATTCTCTACTCTGCTAAATGTGCAAGAAATAGAAATTCATACTTTAATAACAATTAATAAGTCAAGTAGGTACTGAGTGTATATTAGTGTAGCTAACTGCTTCAAAATATTCCAGTAGAATATTATAGATTCTTAATATTATCCTTCCCAGAAAAAGTTATCAAAATGAGAAGCTTTTGCATGCGTTTACCAATGAATCTAAAGTATGTATAAACATTACAAAACATATAATTGAAAATTAAAACGCAATAATCATCGATCTATAAATGAATTAGCCTTGAAAACAGCTAATAAATTTGAAGCAAATGATATTATTATAAGAAATTATACTAATAAACAGGTCACTTTTTAACAAAAAAAAACTACAGAACACATATTTAATAACATAATATTCCTGTTAATACTTCCGGAAAATCCTTTAGTGCTACAAAATAGATAATTAAAAATTGAAAAGCAGTAATCTTCGCTCTATAAATAAATATACCTTGAAAACAGCTAAATTTGAAGCAAATGATAAAATTATAAAAAATTCTAGTAATAAATAGGTGACTTGTCAACAAAAAAATACAAAACACATATTTAATAACATAATATTCCTGTTAATACTTCCGAAAAATCCTTTAGTCCTACAAAATAGAAAATTAAAAATTGAAACGCAGTAACCTTAGCTCTACAAATAAATATGCCTTGAACAGCTAAATTTGAAGCAAATTATAAAATTATGAAAAATTCTACTAATAAATAGGTCACTTGTCAACAACAAAAAATACGAAACACATGTTTAATAACATAATATTCCTGCTAATACGTCCGAAAAATCATTTAGTGCTACAAAATAGATAATTAAAAATTGAAAAGTAGTGATCTTCGCTCTACAAATAAATATGTCTTGATAACAGCTAAATTTGAAGCAAATGATAAAATTATATTTTATATCTGAATTGTCGGGAAATAGATCACACTAACACATATGCTTATTATTTTCATGTTCACTTACGTTTCGGTCTCACGACCATCATCAGAAGACGTATCAATGTCTTAAACTAATTGTATCAGCACAAAGCGGTCTTATTGCAACAATTTAAATTGAAAATGGCCACGTCGCCGAACGGACAGATATACGAGTAATCGCATTATGTTTTAAGTATATGAATATGTATCAATGTAGAATGCATTGAGGGTTTTTGCGGCAGCTGATCCTGAATATGGTGTTTAAAACTGTCTCCAATGTACGGGACATCCTGGTGCACTACAACACATGAGAAACTTTTCTCTAATTGTATCCGGAATGCATCGAAAATCCTTACTCGGTGGTTTTTCAGGTCGCGGATCACGAATATGTCATTTAATAATGTCCTTCGTATACAGAACGTCCTGAGACACTACTTCTCTCTTCGGTAATATTTTTTATTCTTTACTACGGGATTTTCGAGTTCGATTTTCGAGAATCGTTGTCATATTCATTGTTAGCACCTACGAAAAAGTCATAGTGAAGAGTTGGATCTAATTAGAACAAATGTTGAAAAACATTGAAATCAGTTGAATATTGAGATAAATTTTCACAGAAATATATTTCCAGGTACAGAGAGAGAATATCTAATAACATTATCGCTGACTTTTCGTGTACAGCTCTCAAACATATGAATGCATTTTTATAATTTCCTAATTAAGTAAACATGTTTATGGAAGTAATGATAATGAATTAAGTTCATTAATTATATGCATTAGCGTAAGTACTTTAGATGTGATAATTGGAGGAAGCAACGTATTAGCGTGTTACCTTAAATGAACAAACGTAATTCATTCACTATATGATTATGCGGGTGCTCAATATTGATACGATACAAATTAAATGATCAGTATTTTATTTCAAATGGTCGGTATGATAATATATATTCAGTTTAATTGATAAATGGTCGGTTAAAATAATAATCGGTGACTAAGATAAAATATTTTAAAATTTTTTTCTCTAATCGATTAATTTTCCTTGCCCTTATACAATTGCAGGAGGCTCCAAGCGGCAACGTAGTAGGTTAGTTGATTATATTTAAAAAAATTTTGAGTATACGAGGTTAGTAGGTTATTTGGAAGTTTGTTTTTGTATTGATTGATTTTCTTTGCTTTTATACACATGTAGAAAACTCCAAGCGGCAAAGTTATCCCAGGATAATTTGCGAAATTTCTTTTTCGGAATACTAGGTTAACAAGTTATTTGTTTTTGCTAATTTATTAACGACTATTGCATATTGGACATTTATGAAAAATCCTTATTGTACATTTACAGATTTATTACCACCTAATACAAATATTTTATAAATACTACCCATTAAATAGAAGTACTGACCCAATAGTTATTTTGCTGCTCCAAAATTCTATTTCATATAATCAAATTTTATAAATGTACTTCCACAATATTTTTCTGACTGAAATATTATAATGTACTAGCGGACCCAACAGACGTTGTCCTGCACGACGGTTCTGAACTAATTGTGAATTCCGAGTCCGGCGACCAATATTTCCTCTTCGTCCACGAAGACGTGGCATTGTTTTATGTACGTAACCCATATGTGAATAAAATACACTCAATATTCACTGAAATGCGACACCTGAAATATCGAAAGACATTGTACAAAAAATTAAAATGTCAAAATAACGAAACACGCTTAACATAATACACTCAAATTAAAATGTCGAAAAATAAACGAAATCCTATGCACGTAACTTACATTATCTGAATATAATACGCTCAATATTTACGTAAATGCGATTACATATAATATCAAAACACAGGGTACAAAAAAATTAAATGCATCGAATGAATACATATAAAAATGAAAGAATGAATGAATGAATGATGAATGCATGCATACACAAAAATTCATTGAAGTCAATCCAGCCGTTTATTTGCAGTATAGATAAATAACCTAGATACCGACTGCAGCGCCATCTGCCGGGCGGATTTGTGAATCTTAGCCACCCAGGGCGCCACCCAAACGCATACAAAAAAATGCATTCAAATCGGTCCAGCTATATAGATAAATAACCTAGATAATGACTGCAGCGCCATCTGCCAGGCTGATTTGTGAATCTAAACCATCCAGGGCGCCACCCAAACGCATACAAAAAAATGCATTCAAATCGGTCTAGCTATATAGATAAATAGCCTAGATAATGACTGCAGCGCCATCTGCCAGGCTGATTTGTGAATCTGAACCATCCAGGGCGCCACCCAAACGCAAACAAAAAATTTCATTCAAATCAGTCCAGCTATATAGATAAATAACCTAGATACCGACTGCAGCGCCATCTGCCGGGCTGATTTGTGAATTTAAACCATCCAGGGCGTCACCCAAACGCATACAAAAAAATTCATTCAAATCGGTCCAGCTATATAGATAAATAACCTAGATACCGACTGCAGTGCCATCTGCCGGGCTGATTTGTGAATCTAAACCATCCAGGGCGCCACCCAAACGCATACAAAAAAATTCATTCAAATCGGTCCAGCCGTTTAGGAGGAGTTCAATTAAATACATACGTACAGTAGAATTATATATATAAAGATATAATGAATACTATTCAGTTTATTATGACCCATTTTTAACGCTAAATATATCGAATCAACGTCTACTATTTATTATATATTATGCATATTGGAAGGAAAAGTTAAAACTTCTTCCCTACTTCTTTCGTTCTAATCACTCCCTTCTGAACCAGTCTGGAGAAAGGTTAACATAATGAACAAGGCGCGAAAAAATTAAAAATCATGATTTGCGGGAAGTGATGCTTAGTATGAAAGGTTAAAAATTCTTTTCTTCCGATGTTCAATGTTTTATTTTCAGCGAAATGGGTCTGAACGCATGGATTATTTTTGAAGAAAAAGTGCTCCTAATTACTTTAACAATTCTAAAACAATAGTCCATCAAGTTTATTGGTAAAAAAAAAGATATAGAAGGAACATGAGTTTTTGTTATATTTTTGTGAAAAAACAATTGATCGCGATTGGTCTCGTTCCTTTGATAGATTGAATTGGTTCTGAGATTTTTGCCAATGAGCTATTACGAAATAATAACAGTATGAAGTTATGGAAAGTATGCCCCCTGAAAGGTTGAATATGCCTCACATATAGATGCTTTTTGAGATTTTAGTCAGAAAAAAATATGAAATTAACATAAATAAAATATGGACAAAAAACACTACAATATCCAGTTGGTATCTCAAATACGTAATTCTCCACATAAATTCTCAGCTTCAGTATACCTGGAACAATAGAAAAAACGCAGAACTGATGATGATATCTTTCGTTAATTTTGCAGAACTTGCAAGATGCGTTCTGGGCGAGTTGAATGAATGAGTTATAGAAGCTACTTAGTAAGGAGTAATTTGCGCAAATCAGTTGTTATAGTTGTGATAGACGTGTACCTTCAAATTGTGAGTGGAAGTACTTCAAATATCCGAGATAAAGTGGCAACCCTCCGTTCCATATAACCACTGCTGTTCCGTATATTACCTACTCAGTTTATGGTAGTTCTAAAACCATAAGTTCAGGGTGTGGTGTCTTTTGCACCGCCCCAGGTAAAGTGGTTGCTTCTTGTTTTCGCTCACATTTAGGCCTCAAACAATACAATGAACCTTTAAAGAACATTCTTATTATCCGAAATAGTAGTGCCTATAATTAGCCACTTTCGCCAATCCCTCAACAAAAAGTAGACGCATTTGGGTTGACAATCTCTTTATGCACTTTGTAAGATTATTGTTATTCTTATTTTTTCAACCACCTAATCTCTTGGACGAATATTCCATCCATAGTTATCAAATATTAGCGTCTCTGTTCGCATCGTGCATTGGAACTTCTGGTTCCTCCCCGGCTCCTCCGCCTTATTATTCATTAAATTTTCTTCTTTCTGAGTTCATATCATGTGTGGAACTTTTTACTACACCAAAGGTAAGATCACATCACCCTTTTTCAATATAGATTTTCAAAATTTTATGCTCGTTTCATTTTCGTTTCAACTATAGGTTGATTCCCTGACGCGTAGCTAACGAAATACGCATATAAGAGTTGAACAATCTATAGTGGAAAATGGCGTAGTGGTTTTGCTATTAGAGAACTATATTGTTCAAAATTATACCAAAATTTTCTCAATCTTTGCATTCCATGAGATAGTTGGTATATATGATTGGGATAATTCATTTTAGGCTTTTTTTTATTATTATATTATTTAAACTATCGGGTCTCATAAGGGCACCATTTATGGGCCTCTCGGTCCCCCGGGTCGCTTAGACTTTCAACCCAATTGTGATTCAGGGTGTGCCTCAGGCTTTCGCCTGCTCATATCCCTTCACATCGATCCAGTGTTTGCGATGCCATTTGTGGATACACTCTATCACATCCAACTGACTTACCGATTCTTTGAGCCCTCCCAAGCCAGCCGATCTGCCACTTCTTTCTCCCTCATGAAGGGAATAGCCCATGTGTCTTAAAACAGGTACATTGGGTTGTCCTCTGCTGATTCCTTCAAGGCTGTACAATAGTCCATCAGCACAGCAGCCTTGATGGCTGCTGGAACCGCCTTGGGGGCCCAGGATTTCAAGCTGATGGTTATCCATCGTCCTCATCTATGTAGCTGTTTTACAGCCCTGCGCTCTCCAGGATTCTTTCACCTCTGTCTGCAAAACAGTGGCATACTTGCCCAAGAAAAGCTTGATTTTGGAGTATTAGAAGGTGACCTGTCTCAGACTAGTTTCCCCTTCGGTGAAAGAGGACCTTACAAGGAGCCCAGAACTCGAAACGAGTTTCTACCCTGTCCATAGGACTCAAGTTAGTCTCCTCGTACTTGGTATCGATCTTTAGCTAGGTGTTCTTGTATCCTTTTTTCCAGTCATAGTTGTCAGTTAAAATTCAAGGGTCTCCATTCAAAAGTACTCTCATAGTCGCAGAGCTGGTTCTGAGGCCTCAGTGATACTTCTGAATTCGACCAACAGCCTTGAAACAGCCATTGCACCAGATCAGGATTAAGACCCCATTGGCGACTGAGGGTCCTACGACAGGTCCACATATGGCAACACTTTATGTTTGTGTGAATCCTAGCTCTGTTTCATATTCAGTATCACAAGTATCACGCCTAGATATTTCTCCATGCATGTAGTCCCTCCGGGGGACCACCTTAATTACATGATCGTTTCAGTTTTCTCAGGATTAATTGATAGCTCAATCTGTAGACACAATCCGTCTTCAATTCCCTCTCTGGAATAGTTCAATCTGAACCAAAAGAACCATTCCTCGAGCTAGAATCAGGAGGTCATCTGCATATGCAATTACCGTGACACCCATGCTTCTTAACTTTCGGAGGAGTCCATCCACTACATGGCACCACCTCAGGGGAATATAACAATATGTTGCTCTGGAAATTCTTCTTGTTTTCTGTAAAAGAACGTGAATATATTCGAATTTCATAGCTCACCTGAACAAAGTAGTTATTCTATAAGAGAGCTAGGTATTCTGTAGAACAACAAAGTATAACCTTAGTGGTAAAACAAATAGGGGATACTGGATCTGAATTGAGCTATAGGTATAGGTAATAATATTATGAGGTTTGGCTGATAATATTATAGTTACTACTGACCTTAAGTTATATTGATGAATTGTAATTTAGCCAGGTGACCATCACAAATATTTGTGTTCTTTATTGCGTCATTTTAATAATATACTAGTTTGGTGTACAGCATGTCTTTTTTTATTAATGGGAACCATTACTTGTTAATCCTGTTTACATTACCTTATAGCATATATGGTTTATTTCAGGCTAAACTGTTCTCACGCAAGTAAAGTGAGAAATTAGTAGATAACGTTATTCACATTTGCATCTTTCACTAAATTATACACTTTAAGGTGTAAGTATAGATACCTCCCTGATCTTCAATTCATCTTAGAACTTACGTACCTACATAATATTATTATCCATCTCGTCAAGCATGCAATTACCCATCCTCCTTGTGCATTGAGAATTAATGGAGACTCTATGGTTTCTATTTTACAAAAAACTTTAATTCAAAGAAAGCCGACGAAACTGACAATATCTATTATGAATTATTATTAATGTGCAAGCAAATTAGGTACGTGCATTATGAATGTGGATGGCTTGACGAAAAGAAGATCTTTCAAATATGAGAGAATGCTAGTGAATGTTTAAACCAGTAATTTATAATGTAGGGATTAAGTAATAATTATTTCCATTCAACACATAACATAACAACTAGAATAACATTCTCTTTCAAAAACAGTGATATTTGATTAATAAAATAAAACACTCATATCACTTATATTATAGAACACTATTATTATGACTATAGTTCCGACAACTAATAGTGATACCGATCATCACATATGGGGCAGTGATGTGGAGTAGCAAAAATAAACTGGCTAGTCCAAGACTAAATCTATCGATAACCCAAACACCAGCCGGTAAGCATAGCAGTTGCAATGAGAACAAGCCCAAATCCTAGGCCTCACACGCGTCCATTCGGTAGTGGTGAGTATAGCGATAAGGACAACTTATAGAATGACCACCAAACGTTAGTATGAACCCCTTCCTACAAATCATCGAACCTGAAACATGTCTAAAGATAGGATGAAAAAAGGTATAGCTTCGTGAGAGAATTTAACACGAAACTAAGTTGCAAAAGCGAATAGGACAAAAACACCATTTAAAGCAGTAGCGGTATTACTGTAAATGCATTTGTGGCAAAGCACTACCTTAAAAATTAGTTCAACTGTATCGATAGGAACCTATTAATAGAGCTAAATACTGAATTTAATATGTTAAAACTCAGACCTTAACCTCAAATTATTGGTACTGAGTCTGTAAAACTACAACCTGCATTTCTGCAATCCAAAATACATAGGTAATGCCCGTAAAACTGTAGCTAGCTTTAATTTTCGAATAGCACCCGGTAATGATCCAGTTAATCCTGCGTTAGAAAAAGACTATACTCGGACACGTGAAACAGAAGATACACGTACGTACATTACGAGATTCGCGTGCATTGCTCAATGCACATTGACTCAGTTCAGTCGTTCAGCTCGGATAGGATAATGCGATTGCAATGGAGGTATATTCGATAGAATATGTTAAAGAAAACACAAAACATTTCCAAACTCGTGTAGAAATAATTTCTTTTTGGACAAAGTTAAACTGAAAAGTGAAATAACGGTTGGTTATATACAGCAGTGAAAATTTTCGTGAAGCAGCAATTTTACAACTATTTGCTTTAGTGAAACTGTTTTATCATTAAAATTAATTTGTATCTTACCGATGATAAATGTTGAGAGTGAACGTTGTGTTTCAACGCTCAAATGAGTTGAAACCCTTCTGAAAATTACAATGGCGTGCAAGACAGACTGAACTCACTTTGCATCATAAGTATGGAAAAAACACTTATTACAAAGATTCCAGATTTTAATAATTGTGTTAATGACGTTTTTTTAAATTCCAAAAATAGACGAATGAATTTCCTATATAAATAAGCTCAAGCTCGAGGCTACAAGTTGAAGATCTGAGAGCTTGTACCTATAATTTTCTGAAATTTGAATATTAAATAATATTTTAAATAATTTTTGACGAGATTTCTGTCAATCGCATAAAAAATGGGATTTTTGGCAATTATTTTTCCTCTGCGAATTTCTCATTCATAATTTTACGGAATGCCCATTTTTCTATTTAAACGCACCCCATACCCATGTGTCACCAGCCACCACTGACCCCAGGACTTAGTAGAAAGGCCTTTAATAGTAAACTGATGGCTCTAAAACTACAGAAGGAACTGGACTAAAAGTACACTCCAAGCGCTGAAGGAAAATGTGTCCAGTTTAATATAGAAATAGTCATCCGTAGAGAAGAAATATTTCATGTCAGATAGTCATGTCGCTAACAACGCACTGAGCCTCCACATAATCAGCTCCAAGATGATCTGGGAATGCTTAGAGCATGCAGTTACCCACCTATTGATTCCGAAAAACACTGGATTGGAGGGTAACGAAAAAGCAGAATGAAGTAGGCAATGAAAGATCCCATCACTGGATGGGACTACAAGGAGTGAAATAGGTAAAGATTCCAAAAGAGATCTAGCGACTATATCAACCTAAGAAAAAATAAACTCAGAATACAAGGCACCGCCGGTTGAAAGACACCTTAAGAAGCTCGTATTAGTAGAGGAAGAAGAGTGCAGGTTATGCGGAGAGAAGGACTAAACTTCTATCCTCGCAGAATGCACTATCTTACAAAATCCAAGGCAACGATACCTGGGAGCATACCAAATAGAAGAGAGAGATTTACCTAACTTGAAGCCATCTGAGAGTTTGTAATGTTACTGATCATTATTGACATTATTTGTTTTATCTTTAGCATTGAACAGATTATGAGATAATTCATTTTGAGATTTGATGCTAACTTTTTGACTGGAATTTTTTCACTTGTAAAACCAAAAAATGTTAGGAAAATATATTTTTCATAAAAGGATAAATGCTTGAGCCAGTTTATTTCTGATTTTTTGTATGGATCAATTTGGATATAATTCCAGGTTGAAATCCATTTGTTGATGGCCATAACCTCAATTTGTGATATTATAATTTTCCGAATCCCAATTCCAAGTACTACATCCCCCTTGTTGGTTTCATCTTATTTTAACTATGATTTTATGACTTGAGATCCTCTATGTTTATTCATACGTTTTGCACCGCTCTGCATGAAGATGACAAAACACCAATTATTTAGTTGCCCGAATTGCATATGGCGCGCTTTGATATATCCCCTTGGAGTCGCTCGATATCAATCTGTTTCTCAACTGTAAATTGCATGGGTGCCCTAGGCCTAAAACAACTAATCATATTTCAATGAAATACTTCCCCTAGATATAATCCAAAATATGAGAACCTTGGGAATGAAATGTTTTATCGTGAATGTGTCTTAAAGATCATAGAACAAATTTCTTATAGTTTTGTCTACAAGATGTACGTATTAAAACTACAGAAAAAAATAAATGTCCAAGATAATATTACAGGGATAGAAAGTGTGAATGTGTTTTCGAAAATTAAAGAAATGGACAAGTCGCAAATTGCGGCTGAATAAAATTTTATTTTTAATGAGTTATAATACTTGATGAATCACATTAGCGGCACAAAATGTTATTCAAGAGTCGAAAGTACATAACGAATTCAAATTAACGTCTTATTTAGCAAATTGCTTGCACTAGACATAAATTGCTACACAAATTCATATATGCTAATTCATTGAATAGAATTCACAAACTTCATTAATAGTTGTACTTGGTAATGATATGTTACTAACTATTCAAATAATTAAGAAAAAAAGGTGGCTTGTGTCAAATTACGTGTTGTTTATGTCCTTCAATATTCTGCAAGTTTTTTGTCAAGATGTAAAATTAAATTTCTCATTTCGCAAAACCTGTTTTTGATTTAATTGAATCAGTAAAAATATCTACAGCATCTTAACTACGGAACTTTTCCTATTGTTAGTATTTTCTTCTCATTTAATCAAAAACAAAAGTATTCACATGAATCTGCAGAGTACTGGCTTATAATTTATTGGAAATTTTGGATGGTCTAAAAATGGCCGCATCCAAACAGATTTAGTAATCATCACAAAGAAGGACCAGATCAATAATATTTCTGAAAAATGTGGATCATTATATAAATAGGAACCTCTCTAAAAAGTGTATATGAAGCCTCGTATTCTTTTCTCAACCTTGAGGCTGATACCCACCAGATAAGCAGAAACAAAACCGAAGCTCAACTTTCTGGGAACTAATTCAAAACACGATTATTCCAAAATACAAGCAAGTCCAAGAAATCCTGTTTTTTGCAACAGCAGCGTGTTCCGTTTCGGGCGGAAGCATCAAAGGGTCTTATGTTTGGTCACTGTTGGCACTGTGGAAACGTAGTGTAGTGGTTTTGTAGGTCAACCAAATGCAAAAAATTCCCGAAATCGTTAATCGATATTTTCACAAAATTGCTAAAAGAATACCTCAATGCCCCTTTCAGTCATATGCCTTTTTTGCAAATCTGTATTTTCTGTTCAGTACTTCTTCTCTGTTGTTAAACTGCACTTTCCCATTATTTTTTCTGCAGATTTGTTTTCAGCATGTTATCGATAATGAAAAAACCGATGGCGTAAATGAGAAAATCAACACTACTTACTAGAGTAGAAATGTATAGATGCAAACTCTATTTTCAACATTAACAATTTTCGATTTTTTCGACATTCTGATTTATTCATCTAAACAATAATCCATTTCACCTATATGTATTCACTTTAATTAGAAGTAAATGTATTCTACCACTATTTAAGTACCATATTTTAGTATTCATGTGTAATTGTTATATTTTAATTCCGATGCTTATATTGATATCTAATATTTTTCTTATTTTTGTTGATGCACATCTTTGTTTGAGTTACATTAGTTTGCAATAAAATATAGGTATGTAAATAAGTATTTTAACAGCTTACCCTATTCGTTCAAAGTGTAAAGATCAAGCATAAAAGCTACATGGATATGAAGATGCCTCATTTATAATTAATCTGCTCCTAGGCCTCATTGATTGCAATTAGAGCGCTGAGATGCTGGCATTCAGCTACCATTCCCAACGTCCTTCTGGAGTGGAGAGGTGTCCTTGTTTTGCAAAGCCAAGGTATTCACAATATTTCATTCCTATATATACAAAATTCCACGAACTGGTCGATTCATCTGAACGGATTTTACTTGTTACATAATATGCTCTTACCGCTTCCACACATAATGTAATTCTATCTAGTGGGGTGCGAATAATTTATGATAAGAAGGCAAATATTTCTGTTGTGAAACCCCATGTGGGAGGTTCAGAAAAATTTGATATGAGAGGTGGGATTATTTTTTGATATAAAAGCATAATTTTACCTAATTTTCTGAAGAGTGATTCCGTTTTGCAAATAGTATAAAACTAAGTCTGTTGTTGAACATCAAATGGGGTGTTCACAAAAATTTGACAGAAGAGTCGCGAATAATTATTGATATAAAATCATGTTTTCAGCTAATTTTCTCGAGAGTGATTCCATTTTAAAAATAGTAACAAAACATCTCTGTTGTAAAATCTCAAGTGGGAGTTCTTAATATAAATGCATGATTTTAGCTAATTTTCTAGAGAGTGATTCCGTTTTGCAAATAGTACAAGTTGTAAAATCTGAAGTTGGGGTTCAGATAAATTTGACAAGAGGTGTGCGAATAATTTTTGATATAAAAGCATGATTTAAGCTCGTTTTCTCGAGAGTGATTCCGTTGTTTTGCAAATAGTACAAAACCATCTCCGTTGTAAAACCTGAAGTGGGGATTCAGATAAATTTGACAGGAGGGGCGCGAATAATTTTTGAAATAAAGCACGATTTTAGCTAATTTTCTCGAAAGTGATTCCGTTTTGCAAATAGTAATAGAATATCTCTGTTGTTAAGTCTCAAGCGGGGGTTTCTGAAAAATTTGATAGGAGAACTGCGAATAATTTTTGATATAAAAGCATGATTTTAGATAATTTTCTCGAGAGTGATTGCAAATTTTGCGAATACTTATAGGAGTAGTAATTCTGAGAATTAATAAGCATTAAATCAAGTTCATTTCTTGAGGCAGTGATTAGATACCGCTCGTCAATCAATAACTATACTGAATTGATAAGACGAGCTTACCAGAGCTGTTCAAAATCCTAACAAAAGTATTTCAAATATGAAATACAAAATACTGCCCAAAGTATTAACAACTTCAATTACTAAATACTATACTTTACATAAAGATACCAAATATTCAGAAGAAGTAATTGAAATTTCGAACAACTAAACTATTTGAAATACTTTCTAGTATTTGAAATACTCTATAGTACGTGAAATATTTTCTAGAATTTGAAATACACTCTTCTCTACTATTTGAAATATCGCAAGTTGTATTTTGCAATAAAAAAGAAGTAGGTAGTTGAAATACTTATGAAGTGTTCGAAATGATGAAAGTTTTTCTATTTTGCAAAAAGTAATAAAATATGTTAAATCTCAAGGGGGATGTTTTCATGTTTACTTGAGTATTATATTCCTGTATACTTATTTTTAGTTACTTTTGACAGAGTAAAAATGAGAATGTATCTCCTTGAAGGCTCATCACTTCTTGTTGATTGTTTATTCAAAGAGACGTATAAATGACTTGTTTGTATTATTAATAAAACACAAAATTCAAGAAGTTTCATATAAACTACAAAACATATCCAGGACCTCTTCGGGAATTATTTCAATATCATTTAATTTCTCCTGGCCCACGGTGGTTGAGTTTAGGTACGTCAGATTCATTTTTAAGGTACATACTGAACTATAGTTCTGATTCTGCGATTTTAATAGGCAATACCGATGGAATTTTCGATAAACACTGAATATTAGAGTATAGTATAGAAGAGAACTAATTACAAATTCGCAACTAATTATAATTGTTTGAATCAAATGTAATTCTTCGAAAACAGGTCATATAAGCACTACTATATTCTCGTCTTTACATATGTTTCGGTCTCACGACCATCATCAAATTGCATATCTCACACATTACTGTTTTACACTTCACTCAATCGTGTTTTTTCTCTGTCTTGAGACGTAGACATTTTTAATTGGAATTGATGCGATAATGACGCTTAGTGCTTCATGCAATTAGTTTAAGAAATCCCGAGCTTTAGTTGTTGGGAATTAGTTTTCAAACGTCTTCTGAAGATTTTACGTGAAGACGAAAATATAGTAGGCATAACTGTTCTAATATAATCTAAATATAATTCTTACCTTGGTTAAGAATCATTATTAATATTGGATGAATCTAATACATATTTATTTGAAACTAACTGTATTTGAATCAAATAGTTTTTTTTTTCTCAATGTTATAATGTATACATATCATACCACCAATTCCGAAGTGTCACCGGAAGACCTATAATCTATTGATTAATCGATACTAATCTACTAATACCAACGATATTTTTGATATTCCTCTCACTTTAAAGATCATGGATATTTCTGATATATTTCAAATGATGATCAAATTAATCAAATATTAAAATGACAACTATTCCAGAGCAGATTATTAAAAATCTGAATGGAAAGTGAATAGATGAAGTTACTTTTGAACGATTTTGAGATTTTGAATTAGTTTTGATTTTTTTATTCACAGCATGATACCTGCCCACCACTGGTTCTAACTGCCTAGTTATAAAAGTAATGCTTTATCACATTCACATATCATCTGTGTTATAGGAGGATATCAAAAGGTAGTCTACTAAAAGGTGATGTATTTTACTGTGATCCTGGTGATATGAGAAAAACTATTTATATTCGTTAAAAACCTTCATTATCTGTAATCTTAACTCAGTGCATTATTAAATGACTTAGTAGAATGAAAAATCGAAATGCAATGGATTGTTGATCTGTTAGAACTAAATTCACAGCTAAGAGAGGAAGTTGTAGTATCATTTACGATCACAAATCACAAGCAAAATATTCCTTATAAAATGACATTTCCATAAAAAAATTATATATAAATTCTCGGGAAATAGGTCACACTAACGCATAGGCTTATTATTTTCGTCATCAGAACACGTATCAATGTCTAAAACGGGATATCTTAAAAATTATTGTATCAACACAAAACGTCAGCACCAATTCAATTGGAAATGCTCACGTCGCCGAAACACGAGGAAACCAAATTGTAACACATTAAGTATATGAATTAAGAATCCAGTGCTTAGCAATTTTCTTATAAGATTAGAAGACATTTCAAAGCACCGTTTGAAATACGACTGGAACCAAAGATATAAGGCTCAAGTATCTTCTTTCGAACCAGATATTAATGATTCATGAGGTAATAGAAAAAGGTTGTCATACCTTATTAGAAATATTGCTATTTGAGCATTCTACCTATAGTATACTTTTAACATTATAAAGACGCATGTAGGAATTTGAAAGAGTTTTAATTGATTGAATTAGTATAAATCTGACTTAATGATTAAACTACTCTATGATTTGCAGATTTGGAGTTCCGTTTTATTTGAATCATCTCCAGAACAGATTGTTTGTAATAATTGTTTTTTTAGTTAAAATATTAACATTTTTGTAATCAAATTGATGGTTATAATCAAAACAATCTCTAGCAAGGGCGGTGGAATTTTCTAAGTTTCTTTTCTAGTACTATACTCATTTATGACCATACATTCTTTTATGTAAATATTGTTAATTTTCTCTGAGGTCTGAATGCATGATAATGTTTTAAAATTATCTGTATTACCGTTTGTGTTATTTATATGATGACGTTCCATTATATATTTTGTTTATCCTTTCTTAATTGAAAAATGTTTTTGGATATCCATTCATTTCCATTTCCATTCCATCTTTGGGACGGTCCTCTGGGTGGGACAATTCAACAGTGTGATCTGTAAGGCTGCTTATAACACTTTTTTTATAACATGTTGGTGAAGTGAAGATATCGCTGAGACCAAGTGAAATTATTACAGATTCCTCTAGGCATTCCATGACTAGGTTGGCAATAGTAGCTGCAATAAGTGATCCTATTGCTGTGCCGAATATTTGTCCAAAATATTGCTCACTGTATTGAAAATGAGTGCATTCTAAACAAAACTTTACTGCATTTATAAACTCAGATTGATCTAGAGGTGTGTGGTTTTTAATCTCTTCCCAACGTTTTTTTATGCTACTCAATGCCAAAACGACTGGTATATTTGTAAATAAAGAAACAACGTCCAAGGAAATTAACAGATGATCTACGGATACAGATTGATTTTTTATGGCAAATTAATTTATTTTTCAAATCATTAGGTATTATCTTATTTTTACACCATTTATTTATTAATTTTTTCATGTCATTTTGTACTGATAACGTATAGTCAGTTTTTTATTTTTTATAAGTTGTTTCATAATTTAATAGATTTAACAGATATTTTGTTTTTGTAATCATCTCTATGCATTGTGACGGTTTTATTAGATTTGAGGCTTAGCATCTAAGAATTCTTTTGTCTTTTTTGTGTGATAGTTAATATTAGTAATTCATAATATTAATGGAAATAATAACATATACCCAGAATAACAAAGTGGCAAATTTAAATTGTTCCCCTATTTTTTTTATCACAAAACGTGAAGTGTTCGCATCCGTCGGATAGTCTTAGAAGCAAATGATGTAAAGAAGCAGCAGGCTCCATCTAGTGGCGCAAGGCTTAAGTATATCTTTGGCGGGGATCAGGGGGAATTCGACGTGTGTGGTCTGGTGAGGTGAGCGACTCTTGCTCGTGAGCGCCGCGTAACAAACCTCTATGAGATACCGCCAATACTCCATCTCTGTCTTTCTCTGCAGAATTAATCAGCAGGAATATATGCTGCAGGAATAAATTACCTGTGAATCGGGCGGTATCTCATTATTGAACTTAATACGCAATATTCTGATATCGATGTCATTATTATCAAATGTGTCCGCGCTGCCAGTACGATCAGTGTTATTCTCGAGATTTATTATGAGACGTAGGTACATCTTCACCACAAATAATCTCCAAACCAATTAATTCCTGCGACGTGTTTCATTTCCCGAGCAAATATTATTCATGCATCATGTACCACGAATGCGATCTGTCTTTTGATGAATTAAATTTATTTGATGACATTCAGTTATAATAGTTTTCAAAGACTACTTATTTTCCTGAGAATTCAACCGTAGGTAATTACGATTGAGTCAATTTTTGATAATAAGGATGGTTGAATAACTATCTTCAAATGTAGTATAAATATCACTGTACAGGTGATAATTAATAATTATTGTAATGATCTAACTAAAATCTAACTTACTATCGGGCTGCAAACACAAATATTCGTTCTATTTAATATGTTTAAAAATCTAATGTATTTTCTTTTATTTAAATATTATTAATTTTACTTTTTTCGTTTTCTTTTATTTTCTGTTTATTTTTATTATATATACATTCTCGGGAAATAGGTCACATTAACACTTATGCTTTATATTTTCTTGTCTTTACGTACGTTTTTATTTAATTTAGTTAGTATAAATGTGACTTAGAGTTTGAATATCTGTCCTATGATTTACAGATTTGGAGTCACGTTTTATGTTCTGATGATGGTCGTGAGACCGAAACGTACGTAAAGACAAGAAAATATAAAGCATAAGTGTTATTGTGACCTATTTCTCGAAAATGTATATATAATTCATACCTGGGTCAAGAATCTTTATTATTTATTTTTATTTTCAGACTTGCCTACGGATACCTAGTGTCTTACAGTGTGGTATATATGTAGCACTTATGTTTACTGTATAACACTGTATTACTACTACACCTGAAATAATAATTATTATTATTATTGTATTATATTATATTGTAAACAAAAGTTCAACTTTTCGACTTTTAGACGCATGTGAAAGTCGTGGTTGTTTGTAATGTAGGAGAAAATAGCTCCTACATTCTTGAGGTATTTTTTTCTGTATAATCCAGTGGCATCGAGAAAATTTGAAAAAGATGGTGCATACTTGGTTATGGTTTAGTTAAAACGGAGCTTTTATCTTTCTGACTATGTCATATGTCGGGTCGCTTTTGATGTGTGAGTCTTTAATAGCAATAATAACATTTTACTATAAGTTCATTTTTGTCGTTACTGGTTTTCTTGTATAATTCCTCTTCCATGTAGTCGCAAAAAAAATTCAGTGGTGGTAAGTCAGGTGATCGTGGTGGCCTCCCCACTGGGCTGTACTTCCCATCCAGTTTTTTCCAAATTGGGTATTCAATAATTTTAAAACGGTCCTGAGGTGGTGCACCATCTTGTTGGAAGAACTGATTTCTTGCCTCAATTAAGGGTAGATTGTGCCACAATAATTTTCAGGCTTAAGATTCCGTAGTATCTACCGTAGGCCATTAGGATTTTCTTGACATATGTGATATGTTAAAACACGATTACACCGTAGAGTACTCCAAACACCAAAACCAAAGCGTCCCGGATATAGGACGTCGAAGGTACGGTGTGGGTTTATATCAGACCAATAGTGCTCGTTATGCTTGTTGAAAATTCCAGCACTGCTAAATGTAAGCTTCATCTATCCAAACTACATTTTTAGAGAATAATGGATTTTGTTGACATTTTTGACGATACCATACGTAAAACTCTAATCTACGTCGGTTGCAGGTGCTGTTGTTTCCTTATTATATAAGGCTTTGAATTTGTATGTCTTCAAAATACCCAAAGTTCTACGTCTTGAAATTCCAGATTCAACTTCAATCTGACGACTTGAAAATGAAGGATTTGCAACCGTCATTCCAATTACAGTTTCTTCAGCATCTTCGAAATTGTGATTATTTGTACTTGGCTTGTTGAAGGATCCACATTTAATAAGATTTTATTTTAAACTTTTGAAAATAGCTTTATGAGGTTCTCTTCTTTCTGGATAGCGATTGAAATATATTTCAGATGCAATAGCACAATTGTTATTACTTTGATGCTTTATAACATATATTTCTCGTAATTTTCATAAGACATTTTCACCTTTACGATTAAATGAGTTAATTGTTATTATGATGGAAACAAATTCGTTAATATGAAATTTACTTACAAACGGTGAAACACTGTCACAGATGACACCCGCTTACTTACTTACTTGGAATAAATATATAAAAACGCAAAAGTAATGTAGTAAAATATTATTTTCGCTATTAAAGACTTACACATTAAAAGCGACCCAATATTAAGATACATAGTTACAAAAAGAGAAAAAAATCCGTTCAAACTAAACCATAGCCAACTATGATTCCCATCTGAAAAAATACAAGCTTAGGCCATAACTCGAAATTTAACATTTTTTTCAAATTTTCTCGATGCCACTGGATCATAAAGGAAAATGTGCCTCAAGAATGTAAAAGTTGTATTTCAAAAATAATAATTCTCACATGATGTGTCTAAAAGTCAAAAAATCGAACTTTTGTTACTCGAAAACAAAAAGGTGACTTCCATTCTGTTGCATCTTCTATAGTTACCGAGTTATCCTAATATATAAACATCGAAATTTGCCCACCTGTACAGTAATATTCATAATCGACTACGTACCTAATTAGTAAATATGACATGTTCAACAATCAACACATCTAGGAATCACATTCAACGTTTGAAGATGTACAAGATCTAGATTCATCTTATAAAGCTTCAAACAGTTAAATTTGATTCCTAAATGGTTTTACCAAAAATGTATTAGTTACTATAGAAGTTGATGTAATCTTCAGACGTGCAGCGCCCAACTCGGCGTACGGTGCAATAATAGAGAATAATTAAGATATCTATAGATTACTAACTTCCCTCGCCCCGACTCTTCTGCTGGTTAAATATATGATTTTTATATAGATTCACTGGCTGTTGTCCACGGAAACATCTAATATATTGCAAATGATTGAAAACAGCTAAAGACGTAGAAATACGTCAAATTATACTACCATTGAAAGTTTATTGGAATTGACAACATTATTATAATATTTTGCTGTCAGGTCAACTGTCAAAATCATCGACATAATGGACCATGTGACCTGTTACAAGCGGAGAGCCACAAGGAACAGTTTTAGGTCTCTATTATTTCTGATTTACCAATCAGACCTCCACTATGTCATACATTCTGAACGCTCATTTTTTGTTGATTATGATACGAAAATTTATGGCGATCCAATAACTCAACTTACCACAATCCAAGAAGACTTAAACAGAATTTCAAGTTAGTGCTCCCAATGACTTTGAACCTTAAATCTAAGCAAATGTTCTGGTATTGCACTCGGGCAAAACTAATTCTCTACATCAGTATATAGACGAGGAAATAAAGCATTCCACCTTCCATCACTGGCTCAGTTGGACGGATTGAGATGCAGTTTTCTGCATTCGATTCGAAAGGTAATTTAATATTTTTTGGCACCCTTGTTTTTTAATAAAAAAATGCATTTCTAAAGCCAAAAAATGCACTTTTTGACGTGAATAATAAAAACGGGCTCGAATTGGTTTCTTGGGGGTTTTTGGAGTCGTTGATCACGAATATGTTGTCCAAACAAATCCCTGAGGTCCCCTTGGACAATTTCCGGAATATCGATGAATTTCATTAAAAATTATTTTTTAATCTTGTCAACTGTTTGAGTGAGGATATAAAGGTTGCTAATGATGATTGCAACATGTAAAAACTTTCCTGCAATAACTGGGAATATCCAGAGACAGGATATCTACGTCATCTTATAGGAAGTCGTTAATTTTTTTCATTATATGTAACAAATTCTGGCTCTCAGTAACTAAAATGATTCTTGAAAATTATGTATATACAAGAATTTTCAAATTGCGATACTTTTTTTTAGATATAAGAAAATACCATTAAGGAAAAAAAGCCGTAGTTTGCGTTCTCATCATGATCACGACTTTGAACTTTTTGAGTGTCATAATCGTTATCAGCGACTCCAAATACACCCTAGAGCCGGAATTTGTTGCATATTATGAAGAAAAATTAACGAATTTCTAGAAAATGACGTAGATATACAGGACCCCAGAGACCCGGAAACACCCACAGGTAATTTGTGGAGCTTTTAGAATGTCATAATCGTGATCGGCAACTTCGAAAATCTCCGAGAGCCAGAATTTGTTACATATTATGAAAAAAAAATTAACGAATTCCTGGAAGACATCCGGTCTCCGGATATCCACAGTTATTGCGGGAAAGTTTTTGCATGTCTTAATCATCATTACGACCTCTATATCCTCACAAAAACAGTTGACAAAGCATTAAAAAATAATTTTTAATGACATTCATCGATATCCAGGACGTCATGATCCCCGTATACCCCGGGGATGGTCTAAGGGGACTTCATAGATTTTTTGGACATCCCATTCGTGATTGGAGACTCCATAAGCCACCGAGAAAACAAATCCAGTTGGTTTTTTTTATTCACCTAAAAAAGTGCACTAAAAAAAATGCATTTTTTGGCTGTGGAAATGCAATAAATTTTTCCCGCAAAAAACAAGTGCGGCACAAAATTTCTAAATTACCTTCCGAATCGAATGCAGAAAACGCATCTCAATCCATCCAACTGCGCCAGTGATGGAAGGTTCGACCTATTTTAGTACTTTATTTGCTCGACTAATACCTTAGATTGTAATACTACGTTGAAAGTCAAAACGACCTCGCAGCTACCATAATTTCGGAACTCTCTTGGTCTCTACATATCATGAAAAGTACAAGAAATATAATAAACTAATCTAACTTATTGGAAATTCTTTTAAAAATTGGCCTTACTGACATGGGTCAAATTATTCACAACATACGTGAGACCATTTATATAATAATTATTCTTGATACATCAGGTATGAATTAAATGTAAATTCTTGGGACATAGGTCACATTAATACATAATATGTCAACTACCTATATTTTCGTCTTTTACCTACCCCTAGATTGGTCTGAATTTATAAATGCAGTAAACTTTAGTTTTGTTTAGAATGCACTCATTTTCAATACGGTTAACAATATTTAGAACAAATAATCGGCACAGCATTGGGATCTCAGATTCCAACTAACCTTGTCCATGGAATGCCTTTAAGAATCTGTAATGAATTCACTAGATTTCCCCGTATTCTCCAAATGGTATATAGATGATTGCCTAATGTGTGTTCCCAAGAATAAAATTCAGTACGTTCTATACGACAATTTTCTTTAGAATTAAATATGCCTAGAACAAGAACGTAAAAGACTCTCAAGACACGTAGGTATCATCCCTATAAACTAAATGACAGTCAAGACTTAATACTAGGCGAAAATGAGAGAAGGTTTGAATTTTGCAATTGGCTTGATGGAAAATTGCAGCAAGATGACGATTTTTCAAATAAAATTATCTGGACGAATAAATGTAGAAAATTCGGATCAAAATCGACAAGTGCGGAGGCAATTACTCACGATGGGATCTTAAATACTGAACTTTACCTTAATTTATTACAAAATTATATAATAAATGGGCTTGAAGGCGAGAAGTTAAATATGCTCCGGCAACTGTGGTGAAAATAGAACGATGCACCACCCCATAATGGAAGTACTTGGACTCAGTTTCTTAATGAAACTGAGTGTATTGGTAACTAAGCCTACCAGAGACCCCGATTTGTCACCGCTGGATTATTTTTCATGAGGTTTTAAAAAAATCGTTTATCTCAAGATATTCCATGTGACATAAAATTCTTACGTTGCGTTTGAAAATCAAAAGTTGTGATGGGCAGCACAAAAGTAACAAAAAATGGAATAAGAAATCGAGTTCAGTATTAAAAAAAATAAGTTGATGAGGGTTTCTGGACGATGAAACAACGCATTCACAATTTGATGGTACCATCTTGTAGACCCTGAAAAGTGGCAATGACAATGTGTTATTTGTTTTTGTTTTCCCTATGACGTCAGAAAAAATAATAATGATTTTATAAAATTTCAATATTTTTCGAATATTTTACATTCTCCTGGTCCCAATACGGCATTTTATTAAGCATGAAATTGTGCAACTTTGCCCTAATTCAACAGGCCCTATTTCTCTCACCATTTCCGAGAAGCTTATGATTCGGCTCGAATATGAGCCAGCCTGTACAGTAGCCAACAAAAAAAAACAAAAATGAAAATACCAAAGTGTATGACTTTTTACGAGTATTGTCAAGTAATATAATCTTTAATAGGTAGGTCAGAGTGATAGCGCGATAATAAATACTAATACGCACTTAACATCAATAAAACCGTTCAACATTTCTCCAACACTTTATCGTCACATTATCCTGGATGGTTATGTAATAGTGCCGACAGCGACGCTTAGCGGCGAACCTTCTAACTACCAGTCATCTTTAACGTAATGGCTGAATCGTGCCTTATCTCTGCCCATACTTACAACACTCGCCGCGAAAGAGATACGCATGAAAATATACGACCTAAACTTTGCTGATGATTGCCCAGTACTTAATCTATTGCAGCACTTTAATTTAATCCTGTAATTGTGGCGTGCTGCCTATGAGACTATGAAATTTTCACCCATTTTAAAACTCATTCAAAATATATGATTACACCCTCATCGTCATCATACAATGTACAGCGATAGCGATTTACTGAAAGAGTATATTGCATCTGATGGGCTTTCCACAAATTGATCTGGATTTTAAATTATCTCAGCGAATGATCTGACGATCTGAACAGAATAGATACTGAACATAGTTGGTTTCCTGGTCCAAATTGAACGTATTATGTTCCTATCGAACATTGTCGAAGTCACAAAACTATCTAACCATCTTAAAAATGTTAATTATAACATCAAATTGAAATCTCTCGAAAGTACAAAAAAAAGTTTCTCAAGATGGCAACTTAATTATCGAAATACATATTTATAGTTTTGAATATTGATTTGGTATTTAATAACCTTGATTTGATGGCATTAATCATATATCTTAATCATCAATATTCAGTTACCCAGCGAGTTTACTTACATTACATTTTTCTATACCATCTATCATCGGTGTTATCAGAAAAAAATAGACATTGCAGGTCATATAAGCGCTGTTTGTTCTCCTTAACCCTGCAACCAAATCGAAATTTTTATATAAATCTTACTATCTGAGCTGCTTTATATATAAATTCTAGAGAAATACGTCACACCAACACGAATGTATACTATTTTCGTCTTAATGTACGTTTCGGTCTCACGACCCTCATCATAAGACATATCAAATATAATCACTGTCTAAAACAACGGGATTCCTTAGAACTAATTGTCTCAAGCACAAAGCATCCATATCGTATTATATTCCATTAAAAATGCCTACTTCGCCGAAACGAGCAAAAACCAGAGTAATCGAAATTGTAACACATCAATGTTACAATTATATGAATATGTATAAAAAACCACTGCAAAGCAATTATTCTATAGTGATCGAAGTCCTCTCATGAGATTGACAAAAAAACTCTAATACGCTCAAGTATTCACTTTCAAACCAGATGTTAAAGATTTATGAGGTAATAGGAAAAAGTTGTCAGACAATACTAGGAAACATTGATTTTTCCAGCATTCTACATGAAATATTCTTTTATTGTTATAAAGCAGGTATTTGCTAGAGTTTAATTGATTGAATTTGACTCATTGATTGAACGTTCGTTCTATGATTTACGGACTTAATCACGTTTCATGTGAATCATCTCTTATGATAGATATTTTATATTAATTGATTCCTTTAGCTAAAATAATAAAATTCTTATACCTAATCGAACTGATGGTTATAATCAAAACAATGTTTAGCAAGGGCGGTGGAATTTTTTTGTTTTTAATACACTCTTTTTTGCTAATATCGAATGGAGATTCCTGTACAAGTCCCATCGCAATCTACATAATTTAATTTGTATACTGTGTGGGGTGAGTGTTTGTTTATCTTTAGGTATCAAAGGTTTTACATTTGAAAAATATTTACCAGCCCATTCAGTAGGTTTATGCGCAACATACCATACTTTTTAAGACATTGCCTAATCTTTTCTGAGGTCTCCGGAATGTATGGTACTGTTATAAAATTACCTCTATTACTGTTTATATTATTTATATAATGCTTTTTTTATAGCTTATTGGTGCAACTGAATTGAAGTGAAGATATCGTTGAGACCTAACTCCTTCTAGGTACGTATTTTTCCATCTGAATCATGCCTAACGTTAATATGTAAATTGAAGTTTACAGTGGAAATTGAATATTAATGATGAAGCCTCCTGGATTAAAATACTATGGAAGAAAACTACCTCTCCATTCAGATTTCTGAGCGAGGGGTGCTCGAGGGGGTTCAGCATTAAGTGATATAAACTTATTGAAGATAGACATCTGTAACATTCGAGGTTTTAGCAAACACATACATGATGTTGATTACCACCTGCGGGCAGACAAACCAGACATACTGGCCTTAACTGAGACGCAGGTCAACCCATCCACTAACACGATCTATAATCTATATGTTATGCCCCGGCTACGAGCTACATGCTCGTTTCAGATTCAAAGGAGGTCTCTGTTCCTGAAATGATCTCTCATGCCACCAAGACTAGAATCTAGAACTACAAGAATTCGATGTTATATGGTTCTAGCTTGATAATCACAAACACACACAATTTGTCTGTTGTCTCTGAAACTTGATCTCACTGAACAGAAATATCCAGCAGATAAAATTATCATCATGGGAGATTTCAACGGCTCAAGTTCTCAAACAAGACGGATGACGCTGGGCGACAGGCTGAGGCCTTGACCATTATCTATGGTCTCGAGCACTTAATTAATCATTATGCCAATAGGCTTGACTTATTCCTCACTAATAATTCACATCCCTACGAAGTGAAGGTTCGTGCATCATTGTGAAACTCTGACATTTCACTCATCACTACTACATGTCTCTATATCACTCCGCGAATCAATTCAACACCTCCACGCACAGTTTGACTTAACACTTAGCCGACTGGGATGGTCTTCGCATGTTTTTCTCCGAGATTCCTTGGAGAAGCGTATGTTTTGGAATTGATAACCTTACGTTATGTGCCACAGAGATTTCAGATATTATCAGAATATAAATAGATAGGTACTCACATACTCCATACCAACAAATCACCGTCATTTGGTGAACGATGGTTCAGAAAAATCTGTTAGGACCGTCGCTTCAAAACAAACAGCACACCATCATTGGCACGGCAACCCGTGAACAGAATATGTTGAAGCCAAACATTTTTTTTATAGGGTGCTATGAAAACAAAAAGTTACTCCTCCCCTATTTAAATTTTAGAATTCGGAATCCTGCTACACTACGAAGAGTACTATTGAATTTACGACGTAGAATTAACCCATTTGTAGAAAAAAGTGGTGGCCATTTTGAACATTTGTTGTAGCATTAGGTAATTAATTGTTCATTGCACTTCCATTAGGTGCCTAAAATCAAAGTCAACTTTTAGTAAAAATGTTATTTGTGTTAAGTTACAATTTCTTATTCAGGCTTGTAGGGATTTAGAAAATATTTATTGTGGCTAAACCGTTTCACCAACTAAAATTTTGATAGAAAGTAAATAGCTTCTAAATAAAAGTGAAGAGAGATGAATTGGTACTGATTATAAGGAGGGTTACATTAAATATGGGTGGATAATTTATTGTGACCAAGCTTTTAAACACTCGAATGTAAAACTTAATCATTTTTGAAGCCCTCTTGCGCCCAAACTAAAAACATTGTACCTATATAGGTAAGTTGAGTTAAATCATCATATTTTCTTCAGCCAAGGAACTTGTGAGCTCCCGTTGTACACGCCATTTCCTGACATCCTGTATGTTTATTTAAATTGACAGGGATAATAAATTATGTTGCTGTCAATGGAATCAAAAATCATTGAATTACTACTTCTTTCATTATAGCCAACGAATTTTGTATAATCGTCTGCTGGACGCCCCGTTTTTTGAAATAATCTACCCCTATCCTATATATTTGGTTATTCCTAATAACCTACACTTTAATTAGGTAGGTACAATAGTTCAGGCATTTAAGGAGGATAATCGACGATTTTTGTCCGAATTTCTGCAAGTTCTAATTTTGGTCTATTCTCATTTATTTTGACGCGCTGGACGCGATGGTGTAGTTTAAATTTGGACTAACCCTGTGCTCGAAAAACTATGCCCATTTTTTGGACCCAAAATATGTCCATTTTTCAACAAAAACATCGTATCAAATAACAGAGAAATGCATCGGCTATTTAAGTTTGAAACAGCGTAAGGCAATTCGTCAACAATTCTAGGTTATAAAGAAGTTCATAATAAAAAACTAGCGCGGAATTTCATTTAGCGGCAATAAACGAGCGTCGGTATAATAGATTCCGCGCGCGAAACTATGGTTTTTTTAAATATTTTAAAATGCACCTGAATGAATGAGCTTGCGGAAATTTTTACAAAAAAATTCCTTAAGTGCCTGGACTATAAGATCGAAAAGGTATAAAGTAACGTCTTGCTAATGCTTCAATATGGCAATTTTAAACGATTGATATAGCTTTCCATTGCCAAGATAATAGTACATGAGTCGATAAATGTGTCATTATTAACAAAATAAGTCAACTTAATACGATATCTTTTATCGACTGAATCAGCAATTTGTCTGTCTTCATTTTGTTGTAAGGAACTTAGGTAATTCAAAAAATACTGGCTACAAGCTAATATACGATATTCATCTATGAATGCAAATTCGTTAATTAAAAATTCCATTTATCATTTCCAACAGATGTTAACCCTATAAAATATCTATTTATCCTTTCATTTTGTTCACTTTCATGATTGATGTAAGGTTACGTGAGAAACTAATTATACTGCGTTAGAATTGGTTACTTAGTAGATGATATTATGAGATATCGAAATAATAAATTCCATCTAGTAATTCATCTAATGATAATAGTAATATTACTTGTAAACATACTGGGTATTGAATAATTATTTTGGAAATTTGCAATCCCTTGATGGCATTTAATTGAACACCATGAGAATTGCTTTGAATCAAAGATTGATTGACATTCTGAAACTGGTTGAAAAACTAGCGAAATAAATATTGTATATTGAATTTCGTGAATAAACATAATTAATTTGCAACCCTAGATAAAATTTACAATTTTAGTACTCGTGGTTTCATTATTATTCCAGATGATTGGAGGATTTAGTTTTTGTTATTAGGTGATATAATCGTATTGAAGTTAATTGATGCTCGATAATTCAACCGCAACTGACTATTTGATTGTTGGAGTAGAACGTACGACGTGGATGCGAATGAAATGACTAGGTACGAGGGCAAGGTGAGAATTCCCTGAAAAATAAAACAGATGTCGCCGTAATCGAAAATGCTATGTAAAATTTGTGATGAACCATCTTTAACTAGAACTCATTAAAATTTTCTGATATGTCATTCGGTTCTGTTTTGACACCCATCGAAAGAGAGTAACCTTGAAGATTTTCGTAAACATAGAAAGAAGTAAAATTCGGGTATTGACTAAATATTATTCCTTGCGTGAAAATAACATTACGCAAACCAAAGCATCGCTTGTTAAACATTATGGGCACTCCTCACCATCGATTGGAACGATTCGCAAGTGGTATACTAATTTTTGTTGTGGTAGTATATGACCACAAAGGATGCCGAAGGTTACAACGCCAAACATCGTCGATAAAATCCATGATATGATATTGAACAATTGGCGAATTAAAGTATACGAGATCGCTGAAGCTATGAGCAACTCAACCGAACAGGTACGAAACTTTTTGCATACATTTTTGAATATGAGAAAGCTATCTGCCAGATGTGACAACTTCGAAGAAGTGTTTGGCGATGTTCAAGCGCTATAAGAAGGACTTTTTATGCCGTTTCGTAACCCTGGACGGAACATAGATCCATCACAACACACCAGAGACCAAAGAACAGTCGAAACAGTGGACTTGTCTTGGCTAATCGGAGTCTAGAAAGGTCAACGTGGGCTTATGGGCCAACAAGGTCATGGCGACAGTTTTTTTGGGATGCACACAGGCATCGTCTATATCGATTACCTTAAAAAGGGCAAGACGATCATCGGGGCTATAATGCAGAGCTGTAGGATCGATTCGACGCCGATTGGAAGCATGAGCGGCCGCATATGGCGAAGAAAAAAGTGCTCTTCCACCTAGACAACGCACCGGCGCACAGATCCGCATTCGCAATGACAAAATTGCATGAATTGCACTATGAAATGGTTCGTCATCCACTATATCCTCCAGATTTGGCCCCCTGTGAATTTTATATAATCTCAAACTCGAAGAAATGGCTCTGCGGAAAGGGATTTGGCTCCACTGAAACAAACGCCTATTTTGAAGGATTGCCGAAATCGTATTATTTGGAAGGTATCGAAAATCTAGAAAAACTTCGGACGAAGCGTATCGGGCTAAGGAGATTGTGTTGAGAAATAAAATAAGTTTTGACCAAATACATCATTTTTTGTTTCATTTTTCTGGGACTTTTCACCTTGCCCTCGTATGCTTGCCCTTCCACCAGCGACTTACGCTTTTTGTGCAATACTCCGTCTACATACACAGAACCTTGCTGAATCTTGTGAATATTGTTCAAATTCAGCATTTGATAAAGATCAATCTGGTGATCCGTTCTTCCAAAATTGGTACATTACATTTCAAAGAACTGACGAATATGTCTTGAATTGAGACTCCGACAGCGGTTAAATGTCGAAATTACTAATTTTCTTAAGCGAGGTTTTTGATGTTGTGCGAGGGTTTGAAGTGAAAAAAAAAATCAAGGTACTCATACACATTATTATTTGACCTCAAATTAACGTATTGGACATTTTCTCCAGATTTGGCCCCCTGCAATTTTTATCTATTTCCAAACTCGAAGAAATGGCTCGGAGGAAAGAGATTTGACTCCAACGATGAGATCATCGCTAAAACAAAAGCCTATTTTGAAGGATGCCGAAATCGTGTTATTTGGAAGCGATCGAAAAATAAGAAAAACGTTGGACGAAGTGAATCGGGCTACAAGGAGATTATTTCTTGTTTCAGTTTCAGGGACTTTCCACGTTGCCCTAATATTATTCAAAATACAGCTCATATGCATTGGAAATATGACTAAGGAAATGTTATTCCAAGCGAGTGAACTTTTTCAAGACTTGGCTACGGTCAACAATGACAGAAGACCGTGTAATCAGGATTAGCTTTATTGAATGTGCAAATTAGCTTTATTAATGTACATTCTAAAATAAAACTGAATGTAGAAAAAATTATTGATAGATTTGCTCAAAGCCCAATAAATCTTTGGTGATTCCATGGTACCCACCAGAAAGACTGCTGTGTACGCCCGTGTTCCTAATATGAAGATAGATCTATCGTACAACCTGTAGCATTCCATTCAAAATGTTGATGATTATTGGATTTGAATTTAACATAGATCATATAAAATTGTTCCATCATCTCCAATAAATGTGTAGATGACGATATAAAATTCAACGATTAAGAGTAACGATGAATGAAATGCCTTTGTGAGCAGTCCGTTTAGATTCAAATTTTCAAAAATAATATCAATCTCTCGGCAAATAAGAGACCCTCGGATATTCAAATCTAATAGGTACACAGGGACTAGTTATGAATGTGTGTCAATAAGTACAATCTGATAAAAATTCAATCAAATATCGATTATGTCAGTGAGTAAAGCTTTGACCAATTTCAATTCAGAGAGAGAGAGAGAGAGAGAGAGAGAGAGAGAGAGAGAGAGAGAGAGAGAGAGAGAGAGAGAGAAACCTTTTGGAAATATGGAAAATTTTTAAATATCACATGTCGTCCAGTATTTCTTCCTGTATATTTATTTCTCTTGAGATCATTAACGGTTAGAGGTTTATATTCATAAGCACCCTGTGCTCAAGTTCAGTTTATTCTTCTTCCTCAGATATAGTATAAATGCAAAAAAATATATGGAAGATTACCTCAGAGAGATGTGGAGCACGTCAAGTTGAAACTTTGTATAGATATGAATTACAATACATTTGTCATCTTAAATAAAAATAACAGTGGGTAAACAAATTAAAATGTGTATAGGTCCAATACATTTAAATAGAAACGATACATGCAGATATGACTAATGGGACTTAAAATACTTAGAAATAGGAATATCTGAAATATCTTTGTCCGTAAAATATTCATTCAGTGAGTAGTAGGCTCGTTTTATGAATGAAGATGTTAAATTGTTCTTGAGATGATTTAATGGTAATTTTTTCAATGATTGGGGAATTTTATTATGAACTTTTATTATGCTATATTGTACATTTTTCTGGAGATATGTATAATAAACTTTATTGCAGATGTAGTTATTTTTTGTTCTTGTGTTATGATCATGATTGTTGGCTTGTTCCTGAAATAGATGCTGGTTTAAATAATGGCTGAGTGTGGTGGAGAGTTACGACTGGAAAAAGGACTCTCTAACTGCAATTTAGAGACGTTGAAAGAATGGGACAGACAATTTTCAAAGTAGGGAAATCAGTGGAAATATTCGAACAGCATGTGCTTTTGGGAGGGATACGTCTAATAATAAAAAATTAAAAGACGTGGGAGTCTTACTGGAACATTTTCGGTGTGGAAGTTGGTCAGAAAATGAGTTTCTTAAATACCACAATGATATTCTGGAAAAATACTATGATGATCCAGGTAATGTAATTTATGAACATTTTATTTTGTTCTAACTATTTCAATTATGAAAGTGTTGAAAATATTTAGTGCTATTGAAAGAAAATCAAACATCGACAATACCACGTGTATGGATTCCAAAACTGAATATCAAAATCGGACAAATACATTTAGTTTCTTGAAATTTCGACTATAAAGATGTGTTTTTGGAAAAACGTGAGTTTTTCAGAAAAACAACTTATCGTTCTATTGATAAATCGTAACACTTTGAAACAAACAAAAAAAGAGAGTAGGTAAGTTGATTGCTAAAATTAAATTTTAATCAAACAAAGTTCAATAACTCCGTTGTTTTAATTTTTATCGCAAAACCTGTATGGCCAAAAAGTATCTAAAATATATTTCTGAGTACGAATTCATATTTTTTTTTCTCATTTTTCATTATTTTACCTGGGAAATTCGGAAAACTCGATGTGTCAGATATACAAATCAACAGAAGGTAATTGAAATATAAAAATAAAATAAAATGAAATATAATTTTAATTAAATTAAGTAAAATATAAAGAACTTATAGAAGAAAATAATAATTTTGCAAATTAAAAATGATGAATAAATGGGTGGGGCAATCAACTTACCCACACTCTTTTTTAATATGTCTTCACAAATTGAGTTGGATATTTCGGCCAAGTCATCAGAAAGACGCCCACTTCTTATGAGAGGAGTGATACTGACTTTGAAACTTAAGGTCCTGTGGGTCTTTCCTCTCATGTGCATCAAGGTTTGGGTCTAAAAATAAAAGGGGCCCAAAGCAAAAAAAAACTGCTCCTCCGAATCTGTTTATCGTACCAAAGTTTTCTTGAGCATGAAAAATAAATGTATTCAAATGACGACTCGATTCGACTTTTGAGAATCGAGATATTCCAGTGCAAATTTCGACCGTAACCTATAATGGCCACTCGAAGCGAAATTATCGGAAAAAACATTCTACACCATATAGGTAGTATAGAATAAAGTCCCCCAAAGAGAATGAGCTCAATTAGAAGTTGTTCTCACGAAGCTGAGAGACTGCAGAAGGTTCTGAAGTCTAAAATGGAAGTTCGATTTGCGCGCCACCTATTGCAGATATTTGCAAATTGAAAAAAGTAGGGTATATTCTAGAACTAAAGTTTAGTTCGTGACGTGCTGTAGAAGTGATTTTGGTCTATAATTTTCCCCAAATAATATGAAAAAAAAATTCTTTTGCTTATACCACATGACTGGAGGGGGATGGTTGGATGAATTTTTGTTTGCAAATGATTTCGTGTTTTAGTCTTGTCGACCATCACCAAAAATTTGGAGTCAATATCGTCAAACGGCGTTGGTTTGAGACTTCATAATGCGTTTTTTTAAACACATAAAGTGAGGTTATGGCATGAAGCACAGAGTTTGACCGGAAAATAATATCATCAACGTTCTTAAAGGGCCCACTGGCATAATAATAGCCATCAAATTATGCATGAAATTTATTGGCTAAAAGTTCGTGCTACTGGACTACTAAGAGGATTCGTCGACTTTTGGAACTAGAGATGAAAAATGATAATTGTTGAATGTATCCTCTTTTTGATTCACATGCTCTTCTTCTAATAAATACTTTTTAAATTGCAAATTGCTTAGGATGTATAAGAAATAAATGAAGTGATGATGAAAGATATTCTAAATTTATATTACGTTAAAATAAAAATATAGTCAATAATTATTCATATTTGCGCGTCAAAACACATTTCAATTCGATTATATTTGCATGGAAGGACACCCATTAGCACATTTTTGCTAAATCAGTAACGTCCTTTATTGAATAGTTGATAATTATATAACGTTGAAACCGTAACCGATGGCGTATATGCTAATTCCTATTATAGGCTGGAAAATTATTTACGCGAGGAAGCTCAACCCACATTGCTGTTATTATTCATGCAAGGAAGTGGATTATCGCTTTAGCAACAATGAATTCTTTGCTCTTGATTGTTTAACACGTACGTGACAAACTCTAGAAATTACTTCCTTGTATGAAGACACGCCTCAAACACTGACATGGAAATTTCACCACCATCAAGGTAAGTTTACCTATTTTAATATCGATTGAGATTGCAATGAAATTATTCACGTTTGGTAGATTAGATTAGATTGTTGAAGGGTGTCAGGTATACTGCGTTCTCGAAGAACTATTGTTCTGTTTAACCGTACACCGGTGAGTTTCATCTATCTTAAGAAAGCTAAAGTTTTTCCCGTCTCCAGTGGCAAAATTTCTTCGATGGTTGTGTATATCCCGAAGTTTGCTCCAGCGGAGCAGGGTAGCTTTGATGCAGTCCGTTAGCAGATGTATCGGGGTTTCTTCTGCTTTTGTGCAGAATCTACTAACACATCATTCACTAGGCCAATTTTATCATTGAGTTTGCAGGGTCCCGTCATGAAGCCTCTTATGGTTCCCATGTTTTTCCTTCTTAGCTTCATATCTACTTTCCAAAGCGTCTTTTTTCCCAAATTTACTTAGGGCGGTTTTGGATTTGTCTGTAACCCGGAAAAGAAATCAAGTACTTTGTACTGAATTAACCCGTGGCAGTTTTCTTCCTGGGATTGCTATTGCTTCACCTCTGCTCCGTTTAAGTGTGATTTTATTGACTGTTGAAATACTCATTGTAATGCTCAAGCAAACTCTGTCTCAGACGGTAGTGATAAGAGATATGATTCCCCATTTTCCCGTCTTCCTTCAAAGTAAATTGTTGCTGAACCCAACATTTGTGGAAGCTAGATGACAGTGACTTCGGCATTTTTCAAGTTTATATGGCACACGACGTAAATATAGGTTGTATATAAATTCTCTGGAAATAGGTCACACTATTACGTATGCTTAGTTTTTCATCTTTACGAACGTTTCGGTCTCACGACCATCATCAGAAGACGTATTATGTCTATTAATATGGGATTTCTCAAAACTAGTTGTATTAGCACAAATCTTCCTTATCGCACCAATTTCAATTAGAAATGCCCACGTCGCTGAAACGAACCGAAACACCAATAATCTATATTGTAACACATTAATGTTTTAAGTATATGAAAAGTATCAAGAATCCACTGTTTAGCAATTTTCTTATAATATACAACTCACGTCAACAAAGTCTCTATACGACTGAAACCAAAAAATATAACGCTCAAGTATCTACTTCCGAACGAGATGTTAAAGATTTATGTGGTAATATAGAAAGGTTGTCAGACCTTAATAGAAATATTACTAGTTGAGCATTCTACCTAAAATATAATTTTAACATTATAAAGACGCATGTAGGAATTTGCGAAGGTTTTAATTAATTAAATTAGTATAAATCCGACTTTATGACTGAATATCTGTTCTATGATTTACAGACTTGGAGTCACGTTTCATGTGAATCACCTCCAGAATAGATCTTTTATAATAACTGGTTTCTTTAGTTGAAATATTAACATTTTTGTAATCAAACTGAAGGTTATAATCAAAGAAATATTTTGCAAGGGCGGTGGAATTTTCTTTTTCTTGTTGTTTCTTGTACTATACTTGAGGCCATACATTATTTTTTGTAAATATTGCTTAGAGATTCCTGTATAAGTCCCATCGTAATCTAAACAATTCAGCTTGTATACCGTGTGGGTTTGTTTATCTTTATAGGTATTAATGGTTTTAGATTTGGAAAATATTTCCCAACACAGCTAGTAGGTTTATGCGCAACATTTAAATCATACTTCTTTAAACAGTTTTTAATTTTCTTCGAGATCTCCGGAAAGTATGGTAATGTTATAAAATTATCTGTATTACCGTTTATAATATTTATGTATGACGTTCCATTATAGATGTTCTTTATTCTTTATTTAATGATGGGATTGAAAAATTTAAATATAGGTACAATTACAGCCCTAAAAAAATCTGTTTCTTTACTTTTGCAGTTAGATTCTAATAAAATTGTGATTCGCAACCAATATGTGAAGTGTCAAGTCAATTCGATAAATCAATAGTTTATATCGGCAACTCTGTAATATGTCGCCAACTGTTAAAATGGAATATTCCTGGTTGGAGGAAGATATCGCGGCAAATACTTAGGGAAAATCAGCTGAAAATGAACCTGGAAACACGGGTGAAGAAGGCCGTTGCATCTTTATGGGCATGCATGCCTTCGCGAATACATGGCTACGCTACAGATTCTGCACTGGATCTACAGGACCATGATCCGCCCAATCATAACCTACACAGTTCTTGCGTGGTGGCCGGCGCCAGAAACTTGCCTACGTGGAAATAACTCTGGAGGTTCTGGTAGGGACCGTTCCTTTTCAGCTCCATACCAAAACAGTGACCGCAGGTATGGCTCATCGGCTGGCTGGTCTGGGCCAATGGCTCGGTGTGTCTGTGCCTCGCGGTCATGGCAAATTTTGGTATGGGGCAACCGATAACTGCCTGATCCTCCAACTGACACAGGATGCGATAGCTGTCAGGTTTCAAACTTCAGACGTCCTCATTACATAGAGGACGGACAACAAGAATTCTGGGCCGCTTTCGCCAGGGGGACTCGTTTGGTTCATGGACGGGTCTAACACTGGTGAGTCTAGCGGAGCCGGAGTTTACTTGTGTACACGCAGAAGGGAGATTTCAGTTCCCTTAGGTGCCCACGTAACCGTTTTCCAAACTGAACCTTGTGCAATACGAACCTGTGCCCTGGAAAACTTGAGATTAAACTACCGAGGTGGGCGGATTTACATCTTCACTGATAGCAGACCGGTCCCGGGCGCACTTCTCAACCACAGATTGACTTCTAGGCTTGTCTTGGAGGGGAGGGAAGTTCTGGCTGAATCAGCCAGAAGGAACAAACTCCAGCTAGTATGATAGGTACCCGCCTACACCGGCGTGAAGGGAAACGAAGTGGCCGATGAATTGGTGAAACGGGGTTTCTTGAGCGCCCCTGGCTCCGATTCGACGATCGAAATTTCATCTACTATCGGGTTTCACGCTCTCAAGGAGTTACTTGGTAGACAGCGGCTCTCGGGTGGCGTGATCTGAATAAGCATCTATACGATGGGCATTGTTGAAGACCAAGTAGATGAGGAGAGGTGAACGAAACTGCCTCTCACATCCTAGCAGAATGTCCAGCACTGGCTTCTCTTAGGCTACAACACCTCGACAGCACACATATGCCGCTTGAAGCTATAAGAGAGCAAAATCCTAGCTTTCGGCAATGCCTTAGGCCTGTTGGACTGATTCTTGTATCAGGGGCGCACAATGAACCCAATCGAACGGTCTAAGTGCTCCGGACTTTGATTGATTGATTGATTGATTGATAGAGCTTTCTGTATGTGATTACTTTTCTGTTTTACACAGATGTGAATCATGTTTCAAAAATATGTCTATCGATAACAAGCCATATTTTTCATGACAACTTCACGCCTGTGAGACACATATAATATCTCTATTATAACATTTGAACAGAAGATTACTATTTGATCTGGATCGATTATCTCGAATCCGATCATCAAAAATTGCTTGTGAAACATAAAATACGCTTTTACTAGACAAGTGTTGGTTTTCACACAGTTTACTGGTGTTTGAAATTTCCCGCGCAATTTTTCGTGATCCAATTCGAGATATATCGATCCGAATCAGAGCTCACACTTCGTTGCATTTTCGATAAGCAACTGTTACCACGAAGGTATTCATTTTTTCGAAAAATTCCGGAAATAAAAAAGTCTTATTTTAAGCCAAAATATCGATATACTATAACATTTCAAAATTATTTAAATGATGGGTCATTTTCGTATGGGGCCAATATGGAAAAAGGGTCTATTTCGGGGTAAAGATTTTGAATCATGAAATTCAGAACCGATAGCCAAAAAACAGTTTTTCTCGTTTCTTCAGAATAACTCGGGAAATATTGTTCGGGGGAGAAAAGTTGTGATACAAAAAAATATTCATTTTTTACAATAAACAATTTCCAATTATAAAATTTGGAATTATTTCATTATTGGATTTGGGTTTTGATGGTCTATTTTCAGATAAATATTACGCGAAGAGGGTGCATTTTCGAAAAAATGCAAAGGCAAAATAAGATGCATTCTGATCCAAAAAATACGAAAATACAATTTCTTTTCAAATTTTGCCCTTTTTGACCGTTTTTTGTGGTGGGCACGTTTTTGTGCCTCAAAGGACAGGAATTAAAAGGCACACCTTGAAACTAACCAGAAACCTTCTGGGACATACTTTCGAAAAGTTTGAACCTGTATAAAAAATATTCCTGGGTGCGCCTGTTGTCCATCTCTATTTCAATATGTTTGCTGATTGCAAACAAAAATGGCTCATAGTGTTCACACTGTCATTAATTAATATACATTAATCAATGACACTATGAACGAATATAAGGTAACAACATATTACTACGTTTTGCCTCCCCCCCCCCCCAAACCAAATTTCTGGCTACGGGCCTGGCTGTCTCTATTGTCTGAAGTTCAAAATAGTAAGAATAATGGAAACATAAGTATGATACGCTACTGAAAAGCAGATATGAGCATAAATTTGTTGAGCAATTATGCGATTCAACACTTCTAACGAGGCGCACATGCTCGACTGAAATAGAAACTTTCTTCTCAATAATAATACCGTTTATTTGGTATAATAGTCATGTTTCAATTAGTTGTTGGCAACACGCATAGATATAAATTACATTACATAATAAGCATAATGTTTTTTAACTGTATCCATCTGCGTCTGTTACACTCTTATATGGAGATTCCACTAATACATTCCTCTTCTAAAGAGACATGATTGATTGAAACGGGACGTCACGTAAGTAACATATCGATGTTCAGGTTAGCGACCTCAATCAAGCAGGTTAGGGTTATGTACGATGCAATCACAAGTGACAGCCAAGTGACGCCTGTCAAATAAAACGATTGTCATAGTTTACTCCCAGCGTGATTTCACTGACATTATGCCTCCCAGAAATGACCTGTCATTTCAACATCTTCTGATCGGTTAATTCTACTTTTCTTTAATAGATCTATTCCAATTTCCATCGCTATAATTGATTCATAAATTGAATGCCTATTTCTACTATTCAATTAGTCCATCTGAGATTTCCATTGAGACGAAGCTGTACCAAATTGGATGTACATCACATCAATATTTAGACATCTGAATACGACGAACAATGTATAATAATCCGAGATTGCCAGATGCCAGGTTCTCTAGGGGGTTGTGATTGCTGGTGGTGTGGTACGATGCAAATTATATCATAGAAGGTTATCAGCTTATTGGAATCACACTTACACACATGTAACAACGGTTCAAAACATAGAACTAATTCAGACTTGCCTATTCTCAACTTCCAATAATTAATTATGAATCTAAAATTGCTCTGATTATGATAACTCTATCCTAAACCATAAATACTTCTCGTTCCTTATATATTAATGTTGATACTCCATTCCATAACATTCATTCATATCAATCTTGACATGGATGATGTATCAACAATAAGTTAATCTTGCTTACGGTGCATTATTACACATGTGGTCCATTTTGTAATCTATGTCAACCTCATCATATAACTTGTTGATATAACATTAGTCCAGTCAAAAGAGTGAAAAAATAGGGGTCATTGCATGAAAATACTCAATTCTTGCCTAGTTTTCGATCAAAAAGGGTAAATTCTTATTGGATCTACAAAACGAACCGCCGATTGACTATTTGCTAAAAATCGAGCGTAGCCGCCGGCCGCTCCTTAACCTCCAATTTTCCAATTTAGGCTTGAAACTCGTCTGAATTAGTAAATTCAGTTATCAGAAGCTCCAAACAAACTACTTTTTCGCAGACTCAGCACTAATTTTGCAGCAAAAGGTACGCTACTAGAGAATATAGATTGTGCCAACTGAGGCAATCATAAAGCAACTTCGTTCGGTTTGTCTCACTTTGTCTTAATTAAATTAGTGAAATTCAAACTCTTATATTTATTTTATTTGTTCGTTTTGCTGTTGAGAATCAACCTTACGTAATGTATGTGCTGATAAGTGGTATAGTATTTTGTGGAACATAGAAGGCCGCCTATGATGCATAAGAGGAAGCGGGCTCTTGAGTTTGCGACGTAATTTTTACAGGGCGGGTAGCAAGAGTACAGTGTACTTCCTTCAGAATATTTCTCTCTACAATCGGCCAGATAGTTACCGCACCAAACAGTGCAGGAAACCAAGTTATTTAAACCAAAAAGATCTTTTTGCTAAATTAAAAAGCAACGTACCTAATATCAAAAAGATAACCCATTCTGTTTATACCATCCCTTGTCAAGATTGCCAATACCTCTATAAAAGATTGAATGGGAATAAATACATTACATTAAACATGTAAAAGACACAACTTGTTCATATGACTAAATATAAATATTGAAAAGAATAATAATAAACGTTTGATATTGGAAAGTATCCAAATTAAAAAAACACAATTGTATCAACGACAAAATAGATCCCAATCTTTCAAAATCTTATAATAATCTAATTCAAACATAACCAAATTCAGTTATTTTGAAGTACCACTTTCTGAGGTTAGATTCCATAGAATTATCTTAAACTTGACAAGTTGTTAGTAATAGAGATGAAATGTAAATCATTGAATATAGCTAATTCATAAGATATTTAGAATTGTATAATCTTCATACAATGTCTTATGTATTTAATTAGCTATATTTAATCCATTTCAAATTGATAATTAGCCATACATCGTACATTACTCTTTCACACACGACCGATCCAATGTTTTCTGTAGTTTCAATTGGATTTTAAAAACACAAGTCAGCTGCAGATGGATTTTATTAATCGAAATCATCTAGTCTTTTCTAAATTACATGGGAACACTAATTGACAGAACAATTTTTGATGAATATAATAAAATATCATCGAAACGTCAAAATGAGAGTTTTTATTTTATTTTCAGTCATATAAAGAACCAGAATACCAAGAAAACTTAACATACATCCCCAAATGGTTCAAGATCATAAATACAAATATAAATCATATTTGGAGGTGATGCAATAGTCTCATCATCTGATAATTGACCATTGGATATATATTTTTATTCTCTATGTAGTAAAAACGTTGTGTCAGTTAGAAATACGTGAGAAAATGTTACTGCTTTCGGTATGATGTACGATTTCCTTCATTACAGAATATAACTGTGCGAAATTTTGTTAGAAAAATGTTTAACCAGCTATATCATCGTATAAGTTGGTCTGTCTAAATACTGAACAAATATCCAGAGAAATAATGTCAGTAGCTTTCATTGATAATGACGATTGAGCTTTCACATTATTATAGAACCAGTTGAGTTGAAGACATGATTTGCAAAGCCGAGAAACGGCATCAGTGGCGGCTTGTTATGTTAGCATGATATAGGTAAACTCTTACCATTCAAAATCCATTGATAACGTCCGTTTTCTCTGAATCCAATTGTTATTATACTTTCTCATACCATCTTTTTTCTTGTTTATTGGAATAATAATTTATTACGTATGTATATTTAGTTCTTTTATAGCGAACTCATAGTGGTCAAGAAATCTGAACAGATTGAACTTTTATAACAATAAAACAATAAGTACCATCTTCGCATCTTCAATTTCTGAACCTGATGAAAAAAAATGATCAACAAAATCGATTTGCCGTGGATTCAATTGTTTGAAACCATTCCTTTCTAGTTTAATTACCAGAGCTTTCACCATCAGGTCCCAAGGGCAATGAAGACAATACTCCCTTGCGGATAGCCACTAGTGACCTGAGGCGAATGGAATATTTTCTCTATTAGCATGCTATTCATCTGCAGCAAGTCTTACTGATGCCTTTTCCTTTCGTTGCTCTAAATATTTAGTTTGGGGATGTATAGTTGAAAACTCCATCAATGTTTGAGAATACATCCAGCAAAATCTCTTTATTTTTCTGTTCTTTTCCAGTTGGTATACTGTGGTTTTTGTAGATATGCCTGCTGTATAGGCATGTATGTTTCTATGAAAAGGTTGATTCACCAGTACTGTCGCTCATAATAATATTCATCAGTTTTAATTGCATCTTGAGCATGAATGATATAAATCCTTCGCCCTGTCCCATCCTGTTCTTCCAGGTTTGGGGATGAAGACAACTGTAATTGATCTCCATCTCTATATTGCATCGGTTTGTCAGAATTAGTTTTAAAATGTGCAGTAAAGACAAGCAAATCCTCACATATACTTCGCTGGAATATTATCTGGGACGGAGGTGATGATGGTTGGAACGAGTTGACTGCCCATTTTGTATTTCCGGCGTCAATCGCCTTTTTCTCTATGGGCTTCAGTGGGAGGATCAAGTTTTGAATATTTCCAGGCCTCGAGTGTTTTGACTCAGTTATTGATGATGCTAAGTTGAAAATGAAAGTTATTCTCGTATAAAGTAGCCAGCATCTATACACGATCACATGATATTCAATGGAAGAAGAAACACCCATGAAGTAAAAATTGGAAGTAGAAGAAAATCAAATTATTTGTACGAAAACCTTCATTAATAATAATTTTTGACCTAGGTATGAATTATATATAAATTCTCGGGAAGTACGTTTCGGTCTCACGACCATCATCAGTAGACGTATTATGTCTAAAACAGGATTTCTTAAAACTAATTGTACCAGCACAAAGCGTCCTTATCGTACCAATTTCAATTAAAAATGCCCTCGTCACCGAAACGAACAGAAACACGAATAATCGAAACTGTAACACACTAATGTCTTAAGTATATCGTATCAAGAATTCACTGCTTAGCAATTTTCTTATAATACACGAACTCAGGTCAAACAAAGTCTGTATACCATTGAAACAAAAAAATGTAAAACTCAAGTATCCACTTTCCAATCAGATGTTGAAGATTTATGAGGTAATAGAAAAAGGTTGTCAGACTTTATTAGAAATATTGCTATTTGAGCATTCCACCTAAAATAGACTTTCAACTTTATAAAGACGTATGTAAGGATTTGCAAGGGTTTTATTTAATTGAATTAGTATAAATCTGACTTAAGCACTGAATATTTGTTCTATGATTTACAGACTTGGAGTCACATTTTATGTGAATCATTTCCAGAATAGATTTTTCACAATAATTGGTTTCCTTGGTTGAAATATTAACATTCTTGTAATCGAATTGATGGCTATAATCAAGGCAATATTTAGCAAGGGCGCTGGAATTTTCAAAGTTTTGTTTCTTGTACTATACTTATGGACATACATTCTTCTTTGTAAATATTGTTTAGAGATTCCTGTATGAGTTCCATCGCAATCTGAATAATTTAATTTGTATACTGTGTGGGTATGTAGATGATTGCCTTATGTGTGTTCCCAATGATAAAATTTAGTACGTGATTAACAAATTTAACAATTTCCACTGTAAACTGCAATTCACTTATAAAATAGGAGTGAACAAAAACATAAATTTCCTTGATATGAACATTAAGCATGATGCAGATGGAAAAATAAGAACTTCGTGGTTTACTAAAGAAGTCTGGTCTCAACGTGATTTTCACTTCGACTCCGTGCGGTTAAATTGTCCCACCCAGAGAACCGTCCCAAAATTTTGAAAATTGTTCGCAATACACTGAAAATGAATGACTACCCAAAAACATTTTTCAATCCCATCATTAAAGAAATGATACACAAAATCTGTAATGGAACGTCATATATAAATAACATAAAGGGTAATACAGGTAATTTTATAGCATTACCATATATTCCGGAGACCTCAGAGAAAATTAAGGAATGTTTAAAAAAGTATGATATAAAATGTTGCGCATAAACCTACTCACTGTGTTGGGAAATATTTTCCAAATCTAAAATCTTTAATACCTAAAGATAAACAAACCCACACAGTATACAAATTGAATTATTTAGATTGCGATGGGACTTATATGGCCATAAGTATAGTACAATAAACAAAACCAAAAAGAAAATTCCACCGCTCTTGCCAAATATTGCTTTTTGATTATAACCATCAGTTCGATTACAAAAATATTTATATTTCAACTAAAGAAACCAATTATTATAAAAGATCTATTCAAGAGATGATTCACATAAAATGTGACTTCAAGACTGTTAATCATAGAACAGATATTCAGTCGTTAAGTCAGATTTATACTAATTCAATTAACTAAAACCTTTGCAAATTCCTACATGCTTTTTTATAATGTTAAAAGTATATTTTGGGTACAATGCTCAACTAGCAATATTTCTAATAAGGTCTGACAACATTTTTAAACTACCTCATAAATCTTTAATATCTGGTTCGAAAGTAGATACTTGAGCGTTATATTTTTTGGTTTCAGTAGTATACAGACTTTATTTGACATGAGTACGTATATTATAAGAAAATTGCTAAGCAGTGGATTCTTGATACATATATATATATATATATATATATATATATATATATATATATATATATATATATATATATATATATATATATATATATATATATATATATATATATATATATATATATTCAAGACATGTGTTACAGGTCCGATTATTCGTGTTTAAGTTCGTTTCAGCGACGTGGGCATTCTCAATTGAAATTGGTGCGATAAGGACCCTTTGTGCTGATACAATTAGAGAAATCCTGTATTAGACATAATACACCTTCTGATGATGGTCGCGAGATCGAAACGTACGTAAAGACGGAAGTAAAAATTGCTAAGCAGTGGATTCTTGATACGTATACGTATAGACTATACAATATACATATATTTAAAACATTATTGTGTTACGGTTCCGATTAGTCTTGTTTCTGTTCGTTTCGGCGAGGTAGGCATTTTTAATTGATATTGGTGCGATAAGGACGTTTTGTGCTGATACAATTAGTTTTAAGAAGTTCCGATTCAAACACAATACGTCTTCTGATGATGGTCGTGACCCCGAAACGTACGTAAAGACGAAAATAATAAGCGTATGTGTTAGTGTGAAAAATTTCGCGAGAATTTATATATAATTAATAAAATGTTATACAATATTGTGGCCAACGTTCAACCTCATACTACATTCCAGTCGAATATGATATCTAAATTTATAATTGAACAAAAAATCAAAGAGCGACAAAAGAATTGCATATTTTTGCCGCCCAAAAGAGTTTCCCGCCAAGATTTACAACACACAATGTTGATTGGTGAGTAGCTTAATAGTCACTTACCACCATAACAATAACTACTTCAATCAAAGATTGACAAACCGAGACCGGACCTGAACGTTTATAAAACCCATTTTTGATCAAACCGGCGGATGACCTGAATAATCTACGGTCAACAGGACCTTTTATCAAACCCACCTTTAATCACGCTCCTGTGAGTCAAAACTTCATGAAAACAAAATTATTCACCACCCACGGAAGCCTCCAATCCAAGGTATTACTATATCTTAGTATGCTACAGCTTTGTACGCAAAATAATACAAATTCTCTGTGAGGAATTTGAAAATGATTCATCGAGAATTTTCTCTTACCAAATGTTTCTGACAAAATCCGCTACTGATCGGTATCACCTGAAGGAGAGAACGTTTGCGCATGGCGTATATTTAAAATCATAAAACCTAATATAAATTTCAGTAAGACATACGGCAGAAAATACTAAACTATTGGTTGGAATCTGGTATCGTATAATTAGATGTAAGGGAGCGAGATGATAAGTAAGAGATAGCAGCTTCAGACCGGCTTAATTCGGGGAGCTTGAATTTATAAAGGAGGCATTGGAACAAGTAAAACAAAACGCAGACCACCCAAGTTGCATCTGTGATTGTGGCCGAAAGCATCCTTATTGGCGGAAAGGCAGTTAACAGCCTGACTTTAGATTAGTGTTGTTTGTAACGCCGCGTCTTCATCGGCGGACTTCAATCTCATACCTATAATATAAAACCAGATTGCCTATCGGGTTATTTTATTAAATTATTTACTCGTCCATCCTTTTCTTCTCGCACTGGGTGGGATATGGATGAAATTTATTTATGAACTTATTATATCAGTGGCGTAACATTTTATAATTAACGAAAAAATTGTTGGTATGCTTATAAACATAACATATTGCTAAAGGTTGTTGTAATCGAAAGTACTTCACATATACAACGTCGGAATGTGACTCAATCATCATCATTTCTTAATCAATCGCCTGAATAACTGAAACAACTGGATCAGTAACATAACAATTTCAAATATTCGAAAAGAACATCGCAGTATGGCTATTATAATGCAGTCAAATGGGTATGAAAATAGGCCAAACCCGTAAATCTTTGGAAAATGGATCGATTTTGATGAGACAAAGTGCATTCTCTTCCGAATGTCACCAGAAAAAGAGTTGAAGACAATAAAGTTGCGCAAATTGTTTGTATTGTTTATAAGCAATATATGAACGATTTAATTAGATCATTCTTGAGTTTGCATAAAATATAAATTAACAATTTACTTATTAACAAAATAAATGAATTCGACCAAAACTCCGACTTTAGGGTCATTTTCGGATAATTTTAGTATTCTGAGTTTGATTTTTTCGCCAATATTGTCGAATGTATACCCACAAATTCGCTAATTTGTTATAAACAAATTACATCTACTATTAAATATACGAATTTGACCAAAATGTCGAGTTTATAGTCGTTGTCAGATAATGTTGGCCTTCTGAGTCCGATGTTATTGCTATTATGGTCTTTAAATGCATTCTCGTGGGAATTTTCAAAAGCAAATTGGAAAAAATAATAAATTTGATGTTTTAGTATGACAAAGTGTCAATAAATATATATAAAATTAAACATATTAATTTTTTTAAGGAGGTAAGGGAGAGTTGTTGAGGAATGGAAAACAATTATTTAAAATTAGTGGCATGCCATTTTTTATTATATTAAGACTTAATACCTTTCATCAATTTTGTCAAAAAAAAATCAAGTTCTGAGTATGCATGTTATATAAAAATTAATAAAAAGTTACATTTCTTTTTTCTTTACTTGTTAATAAATATTGTGTGTGTAACAATTAAAAATGTATGTATGCATTCAAATCTCGTGGAAATTTTCAAAAGCGAATTAGAAAAAAATAATATAAATGTTTATGTTTTAGTATGACAAAGTATCAATAAATATATATAAAGTTAAATATACAGGATGTTATAAAAAAAGGTGGCCCCTTTGCTAGGATGTGTAGAACACTGAGAAAAAGTGGGGTTTGCTAGGTAAAAAAATTTCGTAACGGCATCCATATTCAAGATACATTTTTCACGATTATTTCGAAACTACTGGCAACATTGTAATAAAATTTTGAACAAACATGTTTTGGAAGCTTTTGGAACACATCTTCTGAATTTATTTTCATATCTGACTCTCATAGAGGGCGCTAATTACACGGTCAAGTAGTTCTGAACATAACTTTTTTGAGGTTAGATTTTCAAATTCAAATTTCAGGTGAAATTAAACGTCATTCAATTTTACACCAAAAAGGTAGGTACTCTTGGTAAAACTCGATATTGCGTACCGTTTTTGTACATAAACGTCAAGAGTTGCAAGACAAAATTAAACGTCACTTTAATGACCTCATAGTTGATCCTCAACCGTTCACAATATTGTTACATTTTTTTAGAAAGAAGACGGAGAACATTTTGAACACTTACTCTAACTGATTAAATATTTCATGTTTATAATCAAATTTATTTTAATTTTCTTCTTGTAATTCTTTGTTTAATTAATAACTTTAACATAGGAATAATGTTATTGTTTACGGTTTTCAATAAATTGGTAATTGTTTTTTATTTTGTATCAGCATCATTTTGTACTTCATCATTTTCAAATCAAAATATTCCAAAAACGGTACACAATATCGCGTTTAACCAAGAGTACCTTCTTCGTGCAAAATTGAATGATATGTTTAGTTTCACTCAGAATTCGAATTAAAAAATCTAACCTCAAAAAAGTTATGATTAAAACTACTCGGTACGAACCGTGTAATTAGCGCCCTCTATGAGAGTCAGATATAAATATGTTCATACAAAATTTCGTTACAATGTTGCCAGTAATTTCGGAATAATCGTAAAAAATGCGTTCAAAAAATTTTTTTACAACACCCTGTATCTTGAATACGGATGCCGCAACGAAATTTTCTTCTGAGCAAACTCCACTTATTTTTCAGTGTTCTACCTATCCTAGCAACGGGGGCACCTTTTTTCGACACACCCTGTATTAATTTCTTTAAGGAGATGTGGGAGGTGTTATGAATAAGAAAACAATTTTTTTAAATTAGTGGCATGCCTTTTTTTATTATATTAAGACTTAATACATTTTGTCAAACAAAATCAAATCAAGTTCTGAGTGTGCATGTTATATAAAAATGAAAAAATGTCACATTTGAAACGGACCCGCTTTGGGTCGGTTTTAATTGGCCCAACTAGCTCAATTTAAATTAATTAATCTCAGGGCTCGTAGTGAAACGTGCCTTGTGATTCAAGACTGGTGAATTGCCCGAGTGCCAACTGCTTGAAAAAAAACTATAAAACTAAATGAATTCACAGTCAAGAATACAAGCACTACGAGATGGTTTAACAGTCGATGGAAATTCAGAAAAACAATACAAGTTCAACTTAACAATTCGTATATTCCATCCAAATTTGAATTATAAAGAAAATTAAATCACAAATTTTTTTTGAATAACAATTGGAAATATAAATAATATTGAATTCGTAGAAAAACAATTATAAAATTAAATCAATTTGTAACATAAATGGAATTTTAAGAAAACAATTATAAATTTAAATCGGTTTGTAACATAAATTGAATTTTAAGAAAACAATTATAAAATTAAATCAATTATTAAATTGAAAAGAACGAAATATCCAATAAGAGGAATTAAAGTAGACCTCGAATGATTCTATAAAAATTAGTGGAATACAACTTCGGATAAACAACAAAATCAGAGAATGAAATTATGATCATTCAAACAAGAAAATGTTACCCTCCTTGGAACACGTAGGAACTGGAAGTCGGTCCTGTCAGGAAAGTCACTAAACCGCCTTGGAGTGAAGGGGTGAGGAACCTCAGAATTGAGATCAAAAGGACAAGCAACACCGTCGGTTGGAATAACCAGGTGATTCCACAACCGATAATGTTATCTTTCCCAAATTGTGAAACACTATTACAAAATGGATATCTTGACGAGATATCAATTTAGGCAAAAATTTAATTTAATCTGAAAGAAATAAACGATTACAATTGATATTTAAAATTAGCAAATAGTTAACATGTGACTGAATTAATAATACTAAAAATGTGACTTGGAAGAATAATAATTAAATTGTATCTGAAAGAATATTATTTGAAAGGTTGAAATTTGCTAGTTAGCATAAAATTCTGGTTTGCTTGAAATGAATTGTACACGTGGATTGATAATGTAAACTGTATTAACTCCCAAACGGCGTGACAGTGTAATAAATATATGTATACCTAATAAGCAGTAATTAGGTTATTTGTTTCGTGTTCACCCTTATCAATCTTTACTGCACGTTTGTCTAATAAGACCACCTATGTATCTTGTACTAGGATAACAAAATGGCGATCTACAAAATCGCGCAAATAACGTGCACAAATTGCGGGGTCAAGTAAAAAGGTGGAAATTAAATATTGTCTGTAACAACTGCCCACGTCTCGTTAGAGTAATTTCATACAATGACTACAACAATCCCTGTAATGATGAAAAAGATATACCTGGGATCATGCTAAATGCAAATCTGATTGTGTGTCCTAGGATAAGTCGAGTGAAACTTCCTCCGAAATATAATCACATTCAGGTACTGTACATCCAGAAGTTTAATAACAAATCTAAATCAAATTATATGTAGCCTGATGTGCATAATATTTCGGAAGCAAAAATTAAGAAAATGTATGTAAAGACAATGAATTATAAATCTCGACTTACTCTGTTAAAGGTTAATACCACAATGAATTATCTTCGACTTCCGTTATTCTACCACCCACTTCGCGATATAGCGACATCCACATCAGGAATGCTAGTTTCCATAGTCGATGTTTTATCGACCGGCAGATGTCTTTAACTAATTATATGACAAGTTTGCTAGCCGAAAAGAAATCTAATTTGTTCATTATCAAGTTCTATACAATCTCGTAACGCAACCCGTTACACATTTCTTTTTTCTTTATTTGTTAATAAATAATGTGTTCATAACAATTGAAAAAGTTATGTATGCATTTAAAGACCATAATAGCAATGAAATCGTACTCAGGAGGTCAAAATTATCCGACAACGACTATAAACTCGACATTTTGGTCAAATTCGTTTATTTAATAATAAATATAATCTGTTTATAACAAATTAGCAAATTTGTGGGTATACATTCGACGATATTGTCGATAAAATCCAGAATACCAAAATTATCCGAAAACGATCCTAAAGTCAGGGTTTTGGTCGAATTCATCTATTTTGTTAATAAATAAATTGTTTATAACAAAAAATAGTCTTTATTTATTTTTACGCAATCTCATAAATTAGGTAATTAAATTGTTTATTTATTATTTATAAGCAATATAAATAATTTGCGCAACTTTATTTGTGTTCAACTTTTTTCTGATGACTTTCTGAAAAGAATGCACTCTGTGTCATCAAAATCGATCCATTTCCGAATGATTTACAGGTCCAATACCCACATGACTGCACCATTACATATCTGACATATTCATATATATTTCACATGGAATGATTACAATTAAGTAACCGTGAACATACATGTAATTGAGACGAGCGTAGCGAACAGCACCTTTCCTCGAATCGGTTCTACGGCACGTTGTTGGCTTCTACCTAACGGTCTAACGGTTACTCAAATTTTTTTTTCTCACAAAATAATGATAGAAAGTGTTAAATTTACTGGTCTGTGAATTCAATGTTATACTTTAAGCCGTTTTCGAGTTATTGAGAGTGGTCTGTCGAAATACTTGACGCAATTATGCATTGTTTTGCTCACTGGTCGGCCGATTGTATACAACAGCTAAACAGACTGCGGCTTGTGCTCTTGATCGGCTTCTGCGGAAGACGGAATTGGAGTCCCAAACGAAGTGGTGCAACTATACAGACTTCGCCTCGCGTTCTTGTTCGGTTTACGCGAAAAACGGAGTGATCGTAGGGAACGAAGTCACTCTATTCTGCCACTCAAACGGCACGTTAAGACGTAGTGAGCATAGCGAACGAAGTCTTTCCTTCTTTCGATTCATATGGCACGATGCATTGTTGGTTTCTACGTAGCGGTCGAACGGTAACTCCTATTTACTCAGAATTTCAACGTTGATAGCCAATCAAATGATGCATCTTATTTTCGATACAAAATTCTCATGAAGGTCTCATGTTTTTGAGGACAAACATGCTAAGTAAGCAAATATCACTGACCTTGGAATACACTTACATATATGTAAAAGTAACATACTTTACTCTGTAATGTTATCAATAAACTATAGCAAAACTAGCAAATTGCGTTGGACAATGGTTGCCTAAAATCTATCAATAATTTAATTTCGAAAAAAAAAGGGAATTGGAACTAACCAAATTAGGGCCATTACCTTCAAATACTTCAATAAAATTCAAAAGTTTCACTTATCATTCTTCGGTAATTAATGAATTCCATAGTTTGTTATCTAAATTTGCATTACAACCAATTTATAGATGTAAGAAAAAGCTAAAACAGCGTTTAGGCTACTAAGCTCAGCACTGTGAACTAAGGAATTTTTTTTTCTGCTTGATTATGTTTGATGAGCACACCAGAAATTCTAAATCATCTACCTTCCAATGTTTCGGGAAAAACGATTAGTAGTAATGTTTATTTCAAAGGGTGACTCAGTTTTTTAAATACCGTAGTTTAATTTTTTCACATATCATAGTACAATTTGTAGAAAATTGTATATACTTATACATTTTTCATTCCAAATATTCTTGCAAAGATCAATTAGATAATTAATTACTTGTGGAGTTGAGGCGGCCAACTTCCATGAGTTTGAAGGTAAAATGTTGAATTGTCCACAACTACCTGAAGTTATGTGCTAAAATTCCTTCTCAAAGGTTTCAGAAGGAAATACCTACAATAAATTAAACGAAAAGGCAAATTAATTGAATATAACTGTCTTGAATAGTAGACTTCCGCGGATAGCTAATTTCGAAAAATCTTGGCTTCCGGATAGATTCTGCGTCACAGTAGCTCGGACTTGATGCCGACGTTGGAGCCACGGAGCGATTGCTGAAGTGGTGGAAGGTGAACACGAAGTTCTTACCTATGACTTCTGTGATTATTTTACTAAAAAAAAATTTTGTTGAGTCTTCTGTTTTTTTCACCTTCTTCTGAATAATATTGTTTTTATTCTAGTACTTCTTGCAATATATTTTGAGTTTATCATGTTATCATAGATAACCTGTTTTAACGGGATTTCTTCCAATTGAATCTACAAAAATTCTTTCGTGTCTTCAATTTCTTTTATCAAAGATGGGGGTAAAAAGTTAATTAATCAGTGAATACATTTTTTTTTCAAATCCATCATGACTTCGATTTGTTCTATAAAAGATGGTGGTAATCAAAAGTTCATTAATCAGTGAAACTGAAGTCAAAAGATGTGACTTCTGTGACAATTTTACAAAACATTTTTTGTTATACTTCTTTCTTTTTCACCTCCTTTAGAGTAATGCTGTTTTTCTTTTAGTACTTTTCGAAAACATTTTGAGTTTATCATGCTATGCCTTTTTTCCTGAAGAATAAACATTATCGAAACTGTAAAAGTATAGATAACCTGTTTTAACGGACTAGGCTGCTGAAATGAGATACTATCCAATTGATTTTTTTTAAATTTCATCAGGTCTTCGATTTGTTCTATAAAAGATGGTGGTAATCAAAAGTTCATTAATCAGTGAAACTGAAGTCAAAAGATGTGACTTCTGTGACAATTTTACAAAACATTTTTTGTTATACTTCTTTCTTCTTTACCTCCTTTAGAGTAATTCTGTTTTTCTTCTAGTACTTTTCGAAAACATTTTGAGTTGATCATGGTATGCCTTTTTTCCTGAAGAATGAACTTTGTCGAAACTGTAAAAGTATAGATAACCTGCTTTAACGGACTAGGCTGCTGAAAAGGGATACTATCCAATTGATTTTTTTTTTAATTCCATCAGGTCTTCGATTGTTTCTATAAAAGATGGTGGTAATCAAAAGTTCATTAACCAGTGAAACTGAAGCCAAAAGATGTGACTTCTGTGACAATATGATAAAACATTTTTTGTAATACTTCTTTTTCTTCACATTCTGTATAGTAATATTGCTTTAATTTTAGTACTTTTTGCAATATATTTTGAGTTTATCATGTCATGCCTTTTTTCCTAAGTAATGAAGGTTATCGAAACTGTAAAAGCATAGAGAACCTGTTTTAATAAACTAGGTTGCTGAAACGTAATACTTTCCGAATAAATTTAAAGAAATTCCTTCATGACTCATTCTTCTTCATCTTTGATAAAGTTTCCGATTTCGACAAATCCGGAATTTACAAAATCAATTGTATGTCGTGTTCAAAATGCTATGTGGGTCAAACTGGAAGGAACATTTTAACTCGTTATAAGGAACATTTTGTCCATTTAAAGGAAAATAATGGTGAAAAATCAGCGGTAGACGATCATTTTTGAATACGGGTAACACCAGTTCTCAAGAAAGTTTATTACTTTTGAAACACAGTACAGACAAATATCTAGCAAATTAGATGGGATGGAAATGTATAGACAAAAAGTTTACTCTGATGATGGCAGCTTGGTAGCCGAAAGGTCCGCAGTACTTTGATAGTATTTTGAGTGGCTAAGTGTGATTATTATCTAATCAATAGGACAATTTAGAACGTTTCTACAAATAGATTACATGAATCTACATTAAGCTATGAATCAGGTACAAAACAATATATATTATCTCCCTAGGAAAATATTTTAAACCTCGATTATTGCCAAAATATTTGAAACGTATATAATCACTCTGACAGTATCAGCTTATTCATAATATGCAAATTAAAGATTTATGTACTAACGCAAGAAGTACAACCTGAAAAAATTAGAATAATATGCTACTGTCTTGATACTGGTACATTGTTAATATATTCTGTGACTGGGCAAATATTTCGTTTAACATGATTTAACTTTTGCAGATGAATCATCTAGTGAAAGCATACATGTTTTAATAGATCTGGTTAGATATAAGCCAGTTCAAAGGTTCTTGGCCTGACTGGTTTCAATTTCGTACAAAACTTTAGAGTTTGTTTTAAATTCTATATATCATAGAGATAACTTGAGATACATAATAAATATATTCAAATTCCCACAAAACATAAAATCATCACTTTCGAGACATTCAAAATCACAGAGGGAAAATCGTTAATTCCATATTATCATACTGTTGTTGCATATTTTAAAAATAATGTAACGGGTACGTTATAAGATCAAATTTCTATTCTACAGTCGAAATTATCGTACGTGTTTCTGATTCGTTATGTTGAATTTTATTGTAATGTGCTTACTCTTGTAGAATTTCTTCTAGTGTTGACCACAATTATATTGGCACAACACTTATCTAAAATTCGATGGTGGAAGCGGCTGCTTTGTGATAATTTATCATGTTGAGTAAAACACTTTTACGTTGTTTTTATATCATTTATATTATAGAACACCGTTCAAAATGAATGGGATCTTGAATTATATAGTAGGTAGGTCAAAATTAGATAAAACCCACTAATGGGGTTCCAATTAGAATATTGGGGAATACCAGAATGGAAGTAAATACTTGAAATTGCTAATTGGAAAAATAAAGTGGGGGTCTGAAAAATAGTTTCAGGTATGCGGATTACGGTGAAAATGTTATGTTGTCCAGAAGTCTATAATACAAATCTAAATTGATCATCATCTAGAACGTTATTGTTATTATTTTTAATACCATTGAATATTTCTTTTAATATTAGAGTATTGAATTTTAAGCCTCTGAAAATGCAAAATATGAACTTCTTTTAAAATGAAGTCTAGTAGGAAGAAGTTCGGCAGGTCTCCAACTTGACCATGAAGTGGTGACTAGCTTGAGCTCGTCTAGTCGCCTATCTGGAACATCTCGTGGTAGAATATCAGACGAGATTTCTGATGAACAGCGACCATGAAAATATGTATAGAAGATGGAGAGATGTTCTCGAGAGGTCAATGAATTCGTAAGTGTGACATCATCAATCAGACGAATAGCTCTCCTCTGGACAGAATCCAAGAACTACTGGGTATGTTTGGGAGCCGAAAATCAGACATGTGAACAACACTCGAAGACAGGTGGAATCTGTGCTTTGGAGATTATGAGCAACTCCTGGGATGCAAAGTAGCTCTTGGCACAGAATAGAAAACAGTGGCGGCTCCTCGAAGGAGGCTAAGGAGGCTCAGCCTCCTCACAAATTTATCTTGTTGATCATTCTTCATTTTATTTCCTGTTTCTCTAATAATTTTTTTAATTTTACAATTAATTCCCCGTTCGCAGTAATTATTTTTAATCTGGCAACAGTGCCCTGAGGCTAGACTCTCTATATATCTCAAACGCTGAGCATGTGTTGTTCAACACAGTTGCCGTTTTTCCGACCAGTCAATCGCCAAATAGCGTGGAACAGCGAAAATGGCAACAGCGTCTGGAGGCTAGCCGGCCACCCGCCTTTAAGTTCAGTACAGTCGGTGTGGTACGGAATACGACACATGCGTATTGCGTCAGTGCTTGTTTTGTTGTATAATGGTTGAGTGACACCACGCGAAATAAGGTTAGATTAGAATTCGGCTGTTCGGTAAATTATTAATTGTAAAAATGGACAACTAGTGGAAAGATTATTAGGGTTCTACGATGTTAGTTCGAGAAGAACAGCGGTCAATTTATTCAATTTTTTAATGGAAACATTTCAACGATTCGACTTTGCGAATAAATCAGACTTACGACGGCATCTGTAATGACGGTCTTCAAACAAACGAACGTAAGTTTTAAATAACATAGTAGGAAACAGAATTCCCTGTAATGCTCGAACTCGATGGAATTTTACATCACGTGCAATGTTTAGTTTACCATCCATAAAAATAAAGACAAATGAATTGAAACATTTGATTTTATATTAAACAGTGATGACTTTTCAACAGATCAGGTTTCATTAAATGCTGATGTTGGTTTAAAATCTTATTTAGAAAATGAAGAATTTTTGTTTTTTCTTGATACTTTTAAATTAATATTTGAACAAACTGATCTTATTTTTCAAATTTTACAACATAAATTCACTAATATAATTCATTCAAGAGATCGTTTAAAACATCTCATTGATAAAATTTCAAGCTTCCGTTATACAGAATTTCATTTTAATATTTTATTTGGAAATTATTCAACTGATGAGGCTTCTCCCGTGAAAAGGAGGAAAACGTATAATTTGGTAGACAAGAAACTACATTATAAACAACTTTTTTATGAAATTTTAGATACTATTAAAGGTCAAATATTGAGATTCGATTTTCCGATTTACATGAATTGAAGTTTTTCGATTTGACGAATAGAAGATTTTTCGAATCTTTTCCAAAAGAGTTTCTCAATACACTTTCAGATAACTTAGTTCTAAAATATAATTTTTTTGATAAAATAGCGCTGCACAATGAATTATGCGTCGTATACTGGGATAAAGATATTTTAGGCCAGTACGATAGTCACGCCGATATGATAAAATATATGATAGATAATGATTTGCAACAAGTCTCACCTCAGTTTTATAAACTACTTTGTTTGACAGTCACCATTCCTGTCACGTCGGCATCGGTAGAGAGAACATTTTCTACTCTCAAACGAATTAAAACATACATGCGAAATACAATGGGCCAAAATCGTTTATACAATGTTAGTTTAATATCTATTGAAAAAGATTTAGTAAAACACTTAAAACATAATGATACATTTTATGATAATATTATTGATCATTTTTTGCAAATTAAAGACCGTAGAATTTCGTTAATATATATAAAAAAGTTGATAAAATTAATAAAAAAAACAAAATATGAAAAATTCCAAAAAAAAAGAAAAAAAAATAAAAATCCAAAAAAAATAAAAAACAAAAAACGAACGAAAACAAATTTGTGGGCAAGAGAAACTCTATACCTCCACGTTGGTTCTTGCTGGGTAACAATTAATTTTGTCACTGAAGTAGCTGGTACGGTCGCTGCGCGAAGGTTAAATTAATTGACTAAATATAGTATATTTTTACAAAAACGTTTTATGTCCAGCCTCCTCTCTCAAAAAGTTCACGAGCCGCCACTGATAGAAAACCAAGCTTTTGTGGAGCGGTTTTCACAATGAACCTCACACGATCATCTCATGGTAGGGTGCTGTTAGAGGTGATCTCGAATATGGATACGGAAATCTTCATAGGGATAGTTGTACCTGACATCATGATATTTGGGATTGTGGGGTCCATCTTCCTGGAGAAGATGCAAGCTTGAGCTTTGGTTGCATTAAACTCTACTAGATTATCTCAGATCTCCATTACAAAATCATTGCCAAATTTCCAATTGTGTCAAACTATATCTGTCTCGCTCCTCTGGCTTTATTGAATGGCATAGGGACTCTAGATGAGGAAGGGGTATGAAGTGTAATCATCACATGCAAAGCTGAGGACGGGACATATGGTTCGATCGTTGATATGGAGCAGTAACAAAGTTGTTACCAAGACAGGTCTCTCTGGAACACCAACATCAATAGCCATTGTATCGAAAAATACTCCATTAATCACCACATGGACTGATCTATCAGTCTCTCAATAGTAAGCGACAAAGTTGAACCGGCAGCTTCCCAAGATGCCAGACCAGGTAAAATGCTTTGAAGCTAGAGATTCCCCATGTTTTTCAATATCATCTTTGGTTAAGGGAGTGAATAACTGGAAGTGACTTTTCCACCAATTGCTTTGGCGAAAGTGCAAAACGAACTGGAGCCATTCGATAAGCTGTGATCTTATTTTGGCATTATATGTATCTTTCGAAGCGTTTATTGTGTCATTTCAGATATTTCTGGCTTCAACATATTTTGGTCTGGTCTCCAGATATTGGTCACCGCGCCAACGGAAGTATGCTGTTTGTTTTAAAGCGACGACCTTAGAACAGATTTTATTGAATCATCATTTCCGCTAAATTTGAAATTCTAATTTTCAGGAAACTAGAATTCTATGAAATGTGGTTCAAGCACGATAACCATATGACGGAAGCCTTCCAAGAAGGTTTTGGTGCCAAACGCCGCTAAATGCTTTGAAGATATCCAATGCTACAGCTAGAAATTCTTAATTTTTTTCAATAGCTTTCTGCCATACATGCGTTATACGTAAGCAGGTCTCCTGTTGATCTCTGCTGACCAAAGCCATATTGCCGGTCATTCATGATTTTGGAGCTCTCTATGTATTGGATTATGTCTATGTTAGTTGCTTTCTCCATCAGTTTAAAGATCACACACAGATAATAGTGCAACGGGTCTATAATGATTGAGAAGGTTCTTCTTTCCTTTTTTGGAATTAGTAACGCTCTAGCTACCTTTCAGCTGGAAGGAAGTACACCAAGTTTGTATGAAAGGGTGAGCGACCTGCAAGAAACTGGTATTAATTCAGGCGCATATTTCTTGAAAACGACAGGTGGAATTATGTCTGGCCCCATAACCTTTTTGGTATTGAGATCAATTTGCTGCAAACATTCCAACAAAAAAGTTGACTTTTTCTTGTGGTGTAGTTGCCAGTATGCCATCATCTTTGATTAGGAGAGTCAATGAACTTCTACCAATTGCTTTGGCGAAAGTGCAAAACAAAAGGGAGCCATTCAGGTATTCGATAGCTTGGCATTACGAGTATAAGCCTCTTTCGAAGCGATTATTGTGTCATGGCAGATATTTATGACTTCAACATATTCTGTTCTGGTATCCAGACATAAGTTACCATGTCAACGACGGTATGCTATTTGTTTTGAAGCAACGGCCCTAGAACAAATTTTATTGAACCATCGTTTCCGCTAACATTGAAATTCAAATTTACGGGAAAATCACATAACAGAGACGTAGGTGGAAGAACAATCATCGATATCATGTATTTTAAATTTGAATATAGCATTTATCACTTCATTAACATAATTCGTTAAATCTACAGAATGTTTTGTTACTATATTATATCCTTCTCGTTGATTCACCCGCCATATGTATTTTAACGCATAAGGTATAATTTCAATCTCCACTACTGTTGAAGTCAAGAAACGAGTTGACATTAAATAGTATGAAGTCTAACTAGCTTGCACGCATAGTTAGGTGACAAAATAATAATAACTTGTCAGATACGAGGATGCTAATAAAAGGTTTTCATGTCGAAATTACCTGCTTTTAATAAAGTAATTTTTTTATACGTCTCTTTAAGTGTTCGTTGTATGTACATAATTACGCACATTATGTACAAGAGTACTGTTTTTACTACCATGATATACGTCGATGGTCATTTAATTAGAGTTTTCTCATATCATTTTCATGCAATCATTTTTCAATTATAAATGACAATCCATTGAGAACTGACGATCAATCATCGCTCTTCCTATCGTAGTGGGAATGATATATCTCATAATGTAGATTGATTATTCGTTTGGTGAAACATGTTTAATAATGAAAATGTTAAGTATAGTTTTAGAAATGTGATTCAAACTATAACATATTTTTCAATGTACTGATCGGTATTCAGAAGATACAAGAAGAAAATAGCATATGAAGCGTACATTGATTTATTTAACAAATAAAACCGAAATGCAAAAGAATATCAACAAACCTGGTAACTTCTAAGCAAAACTTGTAAAATCTATAAGCTACATTGTTTAATATCAATCCAGTTCACCATAATATTAAATGAAGATATTCATCAATATGAAACGATGAGCTTCCAAGAATATATCCTAAATTATCAATTAATATTTATCTCCATTTCAAGGAGTGGACGATTCTACCATTTCTGAGACTGTTGTATCTGTTCAGTTCATCAGATTCTTCTAGATACAAGAATTGAAAATATACAATTGTACTAAAACCTACAGAATGTCAAATTATTAATTCCTGAATTTTCCAAAATTTTTGACTAGGTCTAGCAAACTTAGGAATTACATAAAACACGGTATCTTAGGCGAAGAACATGGGTAGATAAAAATATAGGTACATTCTTGTACTGATTAATTCTAAGGTAGTGAGCAAATTAATTCTATCATGTAAACTCGCTTCCAACTATATTCTATATCTCTAATAAGAAAAAAAATAGCCACCTTTATCCTCTGAAAACACTTTTAAAGTATTAAGGACTTTTCAGCTACAAAGTAGCCATCAACAGAATAAACTACATTAGAAAATATTCTTTTTTATACTTTGACTACACGAGAGGGAAATCCATAATGTTCGAAGAAGATCGTGTGATCCAGTGATGGAATGTTGGGAGATGAGATAGGCATTCGAATATTTCTTGAAGGCTTGGAGGTTATAGCCAAGGGGAAAGACCTCCCTAGATAAAGAGTTCCACAACTTCGCTGTTCTATAGAAAAATGAAATCCGGTAGGAATAACTACGGCAGGTCTCGAGCTTGACAATGGAGGGTTGACTAGTTTGAGCTTGTCTAGTCCTGGAATCTCTCGTGGTGGAACAATAGACGAGGTCTCTGATGACCGACCATGGAAATATCTATAGGAAAGGGAGAGATTAGCTACCTTCCCACGATGTTCTACAGAGGTCAATGAACTCATATGTGTAACATCATCAACAGATGAATAGGTATCTTCTGGATAAAATCCAAGAGCTTCAGCGTGAATGTGTGTGTTGAATCTGTGCTTTGTAGATTATGAGGAACTGCTTAGATATCAGAGAAGCTCTTGGCACGGAATGGGAAAACAAAGATTTTTGAAGCGGCTTACGCAATGGACCTCAAATAATCATCCCATGATAAGTTGCTGTTGGTAGTGATTCCGATCATGGATATGGAAGACTTCATAGGAATAGTTGTACCGGACATCATCATATTAGGGATTGCGGGATCCGCATTCCTGAAGGAGACGCAAGCTCCAGCTTTGGTTTCATTAAACTCTACTAGATTATCAGATCCACATTTCAAAATATTTACCAGATCTCCATTAATTGCGTCAACCTGTATCTGTCTCGCTCCTCTGGCTTCATTGGATAGTATAGGGGCTCCCCATAGACTATTTGGTATTGAGATCAAGCAGAATGCGCCTAATTGTGCGCTGACGAAAGACAATTTCAGGCATATGGCTATCGATAGCAGCAATATTAGTAGGGTCCTTCCCTTGTGCATCCAAAGTGGAATTTGCTGCAAACATTCTAGCAAAATGGATCGGTTTTTCTTGTGGTCTAGTTGCCAGTGTAGCATCATCTTTAGTTAGGGGAAGGAATGAACTGGAAGTAAACCTGTTTGAATGATATAAAGAACATTTTGCCCTTATAAAGAAAAATAATAGTGAAAATGCAGCATTAGCAGAACATATTTGAAAAACAGGTCACAACATTTTTCTCTTAACACAGTAAGGGACAAATATTTAGGTAATTTTGAAAATAAGTAAATGTACTCTGTTGATGGCTACTTGTTAGCTGAAAGGTCTTTAGCTCTTCAACAGTATACACCGTTTCTTAAAATTATACAAAACGTATTGTATTATTGGAAGACAATTTCCCCAAAAAAATAGTATCAAAGGTTCATACATGCAAGAGAAAAATTTCAAACTTAATTATATTTGATCTTAAATTATGCCTTTCGAAACGTCAAGCACTTTGATTCTCAAAGTGAATTGTCTATTTTCGATTGATTGATGGCCAGTAGGTATTCAGAATTTATTAAAATATGCACATTTTTTGTAGGTACCTGTTAACCTGTTCCTTTCACTAATCAATAAGGATGAAGTAGTTATTCCGCTACGCCTATCTACCCAAGTGTAAAATTCGTCTCTGTTAGATATTAATTCTACGAATTACCTGCAACCAATTTGCATCTAATTATAATAAACGCTACAATATTTTTGTTAGTTTTATCTTTCTTACACCAGACTGTCAAAAGAAAATATGGGTTATTTTCATAATTATAGCCCGTTCAGACAAGATCAGGTGTGGTAATATCTGAACATATTTATAAAGCTGTTCAAGAAAACAAATCTTTGGCAATTCACTCAGATTATGTCGATATGTGATGAATTAATTTCTGAAGAACAAAATCATATTATTTATTCAATATTGTTACTTCCCTCACTATAATCTGTATTACGTAAAATAGAAATACCACTGACTGATTCACTCATAACGAAATCTCGGAAACTATAAAGCCAATTGACATAAAACTTGTAAGATTCCTCATACGGTGTAGGCACCCGCTCAGAATGGATTTATCGAAACAGGAATTAGATTCATTTTGACGTTTCTGACAGCTAATATAATAACGTACAATTGGCATGACTGACAGATCCTTAGATTGATCGATAATTATTACAGGTTGTCCATGACTGACAACACATAACCCCTCAGGAAGACAGGTAATGTTTACATGAGACATTGACAGTCACATAATGTCAGTGACAGATCATTCCATAACATAGATATCCCTGTCATTTCAAATAACCTCTCACAAGTTTACGTCTTTTCTCGCCATTAGTTGTTACCACGGTCGTACATACAGGTCTGGAAACTCGGGGCTGTTTCCTATGTGAGAAGTGAGTCCGCTAAGCGTCGACTGTCGCGTAGTACCAAAAGACGTCACGTAAGAGTATCATAAAAGGCGTCACGTAAGAGTATCATCTTGATCTCTATGAAGAGTATTCTGTGACAACTGTCAGTTGACTTGTTAACACCACGGTCGTAGTAGTAAACAAGGAATACCCATAGTCAAAGTATACCAGGTCTGACGGAGCCTCCCTTCTACTCTTTTTAAAATTTTAGTGCAATCTGATTGGTCGTTTATTTCGTTTATTTAGTGTCATAGACGAGGACATAATATGATGTTGTTACGTGCCGGCGACGAGCTGATGAGAACAAGGCTGTGATTGGAGGAACTGGGTGACGTCACCCAACTCGAGAAACGATGGAAGGGAGGTTCCGGCAGACCTGGTTTACTTTGACTATGCCGACTATGGGAATACCCTGCGTTTTTAGAAACAAATTACGAAATCGTGCATTGTGCCGAAATGCAAAACGGGGTACAAAAGTGTAAAGCAAGAAACTTCTGTTTTTAAAGTGCCGAAAGATGCGGAGATGCGAAAAAAGTGGATGCTTGCGATTCCGGATAGAAATCGTTTTAACGAGGTCTTTTATGAAGCTATTTTTAAGGTGAGTTTCACAAGAGTAACAGTTATATTCCTCTCTCAAATCAGAATAGTAAATATTGCGTTACGAGAAAAATTGGCAGTGTCAACATAGCCGAGGTTTCCGGACCCGTCGAGTGTACAGTACCGGAGGTTTTAGTGTATAATGTATATATTATAAACATAATGAAAGACAACATACTAAACTAGTATACATGTATTTTGATTGTAATCCTAATATAATTAAAAAAATATTTATATGCGATCGATTATTTTCATACATTTTCTTTTTAAATTACTACCAAAAAAAGCCTTAGATAATAAGTACAGGGTGTCCCATTTTGGGTACTTTTGCGGGGTATCTCCTTTATTTTTAAAGATAGAGAGTTGCGGTTTTCGCGACACTGCTACTTTTTCGTAAAACTCAAGATGTCGTCAACAGAATTTTCATAGCCCTTTTAGTTTTTAAGATACAGGGCATTTCTGAAAATGTTGCATTTTGTGACCCCCCTCGTATCTCCGTTATCCTTCAACTTATCGAAAAGGTAAAATAACATTCTAATAGTTTTTTTTTCGTAGAATGCAGTGGTGTAGATAACTTTTGTTACATATTTACTGTTTTTGAGTTATATAGCAAACTTATGTTTTTTTAAATGGAACACCCTGTATATTTATAGACTATAAAATTTGTCTTTTTTTTGCCTTTTCAAAAATATATGATAGTATAAACTTTTTTTCAGAAACACGCAAATAATTGACAATTTTTAGAAATTAAATACATATTTTAATAGTAGGCCATTGATATTGTTTATGACAAGAAACAGAAATAAACATCAAATCTCTATCGCATTTAAGCTGTTTATTTTCGTTCTTTCGGTATCATTATTCGATAGATATTTATCAATTTTTTCGAATAATGGCAGTTTACGAAAATTATGAGAAATATGATATGATGGTATGTTTTATACAGAGTAATGAAAATTCTGAAGAAGCTTCGGAATTATATTTCCAAAGGTGAGTAAGCTATTATGGCTATGAAAATCTCTATTATCATTTTAATTTTTGCTTGTTAGATATCCAGAAAGAAAGCAACCGTTTTTTGGGATATTTGTCCGTTTAAAAGCAAATTTAGTTGAGCACGGATCATTTGTTCACCCGCGCCCTAAAACATACAACAAAGAGAACAGGGAAAGAAAAGAGATAGATACTTTAGGATATATAGAAGCAACATCTTCGTCCTCATGTAGAAAAATTTAGAAGGAAATTGGTGTGCCAAAAACTAACGCTCAGAGGATCTTGAAGAAATATAAGTATCATCCATACAAATTTAATATACTACAACATTTGCATCCTGGCGATGCCGAGCGCCGGGCACTGTTTTGCCAGTGGTATTTGCAACAAATCGATGCTAACGATTTATTTGGCAGACTTGTTTTTTGGTCAGACGAATGCTTTATTTCAAGTGCTGGCATTTTCAATCGTCACAATACTAGGAACTGGCGTAGTGAAAATCTGCATTTAATGTTTGAAAGGGCACAACAAGGACGCTTTGGAGTTGAGGTTTCATGTTTTATTTTGGGTAGACATATAGTTTATAAGATTTTTGAAGGAGGTCTTACAGCACGTAGATACCTAGAAATTCTTGAGGAAGTTATTCCAGAACTGCTCGAAAACATTCCATTAGCCCAGTATAATGCTTACCTACAGCAAGATGGTGCCCCAAGTCATAACTCTAGGCTCTTAAGGGCCTTTCTAAATAATAACTTCCCTCAAAGATGGATAGGTACCAACGGACCTGTTAGATGGCCTCCACGATCACCAGATCTCTCAATTGTAGATTTTTTTTTATGGGGTTATATACAAAATGAAGTATATAAAACTCTATATGACGGCATTGCAAAACTTCGAGAGGCAATTCATTTAGCTTTTCGAAATCTGCGAATGAGAACAATAGTTCTTTTGAACGCTATTCAAAGAATCTCAAAGATGTGCCAATGTTATTTTTTTGTGTTTTTGTTATATTGTCACTTTACGCCACAAAACTGTTGTTACAAACTTACTATTAGAAAAAGATCTATGGGATTTTTTTTTAATAGATACCTATATACAAGGTATCCAATTATTTGTTAGTAATATGTAAGTTGCACTTGTTTATTATTGTTATCCATAGCCTACTATTAAAATATGTATTTAATTTTCTGAAAATTGTCAATTATTTGTGTGTTTCTGAAAAAAAGTTTATACTATCATATATTTTTGAAAAGGTAAAAAAAAGACAAATTTTATAGTCTATAAATATACAGGGTGTTCCATTTAAAAAAACATAAGTTTACTTTATAACTCAAAAACAGTAAATATGTAACAAAAGTTATCTACACCACTGCATTCTACGGAAAAAAATCTATTAGAACGTTATTTTACCTTTTCGATAAGTTGAAGGATAACGGAGATACGAGGGGGGTCACAAAATGCAACATTTTCATAAATGCCCTGTATCTTAAAAACTAAAAGGGCTATGAAAATTCTGTTGACGGCATCTTGAGTTTTATGAAAAAGTAGCACAGTGTCGCGAAAACCGCAACTCTCTATCTTTAAAAATAAAGGAGATACCCCGCAAAAGTACCCAAAATGGGACACCCTGTACATACTCCGGAAAGAATGTGTTTTCACGAGGTCTTTTAAGTGTGCGAAAAAGGGGAATATATTTTTAAGGTGAGTAATACATTTTGACAAGAGTTCTATTCCTCTCTCAAATCAGAATACTTAGTAACACTGCTTGCGATTCCGGGAAGAAATCGTTTTACCACTTCGTGATCCAAGCGCTAGCTAGTGGCTGGCGCATGGATCGAAGTATGTTGTTAGGATGTCAGGATTAGGCGCCATATCGTTCAAACACGGTCGTATACGTCCCAGAGAACATCCCTCGACTCATGCGCCACCCTTTTGGTACTACGCAACAGATGACGCTTAGCGAACTCACTTCTCACATAGGAAACTGCCTCGAGTTTCCAGACCTGTATATACGACCGTGGTTGTTACTGATCAGTCGAAATATGCATTTAGTCTTGAAAATTGGTAATAACACCATGGCGTCAAAGCCGACGCCTCCTTCTACCAGCATTAGGTGACAACAGCTAGTACGTAATATGATGGAAATATCCTTTCTGAGGATTCCTGATTCGATCTATTAGACTTTTTTTGAGATGATTTGTTCCCATGTATGTAACCCACTATGGAGATGTAATGCGCCGTTCCAATTGGTCATATGGATTTGAAAATCTCTTTAAAGCTGTGAAAATAGGAACTGTACCTATATTTTGGGGCTTGAAAGTCTCCTTGCAAGTGGACTATGAGAGCTCAGGCTCGAGACCGGCCGAACTTCTTTCTACGATACTCCTTTTTTCTTTGGAACGGAGTTGCGGAGCTCTTTGCCTAGTAAGGTGTTTCCTGATGCTTATAACCCCCTTTTAATAAAATTCCAATCCTCTCTCCCCTCATCCCATCGCGTGCTCTACAAACGTTAAGTTTGGAAGGAGATAAGCATTGGAGTTTCTCAGAGAGACCTCACTACGAAAATAGTTTCACAACTTCGCCGTTTTGTAGGAAAATGAAGTCTGGTAAAAGGAATTTTGGCAGGTCTCGTGTTTGACAATGGAAGAGTGACCAGCTTGAGCTCGCCTAGTCCACCTACCTGGAATGTGTCGTAGTGGAGGATTCTCAGAGAAGAAATCAGAGGAGCACCGACCTTGGAAATATCTAGACATAGAAAAACTAAGCAAAAACCTACCCATGACTATATTTCTAAAATTTGAGTCTCAATTAGTTGAAACTCTTTGCTTAGGTCAAATTTCAGTTCTCAAGGAAAGCGATTCAACAGTTAATTTGGAAAGTCATTACAGTCAAGACGAAAATTTATGGAAAGGGGTTATATTTTTTTATCAAAGCCTTCTTTACTGACCGGCCATATACAGTTAGAATGGACTCGAACTATTCATCGCCAATGCCTGTGGCAAGTGGAGTTCCTCAAGGCTAAGTTCTTGAGCCACGACTACTTATTATATCGGTACACTTCTGACCTACCTGATGTCATATTTTCAGCTTGATCCTTGTTTGCAGACAACGCAAATACTTACAACAATCCCTTAATCTCGTCCGATGCACGTACAAAAATAATTCTATACTATCTTGATGACGTTCAGAATGCTACTGTTGAGCAGCAGGAGGATCTGGGTATTACTATAACATCAAACCTGAGCTGGTGTGCGTAGATTTCCAAATTATATGGAAAAGCAAACAAAACTTTCTACATGATAGGCAAATGCTTCGATTTTATTACTCATGCCATGACATATGTGAGATCTACAATGGAGTACGGCAACCCTGTCTGGAACCGCGATCTATTAGAAATAGAGATAATGTTGTAGGCAGTTTAGCGCTGGGCCATTCGACTTCCGTATGGGATAATTAGGCCCAGCCACAGCCGACCTTATAACTAGCCTGGAACAAGGCTTGGATATGTATATTCACTTGTGCGGTATGTAGAAGTGTTCATCTTGAACTCGTTTCCAAGTTGTCCACTCAGATGTTATAACTAGCTTTTCGACAATTTATTGCCAGAAGAGGAAGATCCATATATCGTTTATTCTGATAACGGTACAAATTTTAACTGTGCTGACAATCTGATGAGTTAATGTCAATTGGAAGAAATAAGAACAAGATAGCACAGAACGAAGAATAAAATGGGAGTTTAACCCTACTGGATCACCTTGGTGGGATGGATGGTGGAAACGTCTTATAGGAATTTTGAAGCAATCGTTACGAAAACAGTTAGGGAGAGCCTGTTTGACTCATGAGGAGATTTCTTCAATATTACTAAATTCACGGCCTCCCACATATACTTCTGACACTCAAGAAGACTTAGTTGTTCTTACTTCATCTATGTTTCTTCATGATGATATTGAAGAAATAGGAACCCCTTGTTTAGACGAAATTGAGGCCACATCATTGATACGACACTTGAAACACATTCAAAAAATTAGATTTAATTTGAGAAAAAGATTAAGACAAGAATGGGAGAAATCGTTCTTATAGAAAACGTGAATTTGAAAAGAATTGATTGGCCTTTGTGTGTTTTCATGAGATTTTTCGTGGTAAGGATGAGAAAATCCTTTGGTTAAACTTCGAACATCGTCCGGTTCTATAATGATTGAATCCGCTCGAAATTGAGACCGATGGGAATTTATCCGTTAGTTCCGAATTATTAAAGAATATGAAGAAACACTACAAATCAGAAGACTCAGATGCTTAGATTGATAGCAAGAGCAAACCCCGGATTGGGACGAGATATGGAAAGGAATTGAATTTTGTGCCATTTAGAATCATGACACAATGTAGGAATATATTGGAAAAGGCAGTATAGTTTATTTAGGTAGCATTATGACAGAATTTCTAGAGTGTCAGTTGTTGTCATAGAAAATACTGAATTGTCAATATATGTATATTTCAGAAAAGTAAAAAGTTCATTAATTAACCAAATCATTCTTATTCACATATTTCAACCTAATGAATCTTCTTCGAATTCTTGATACATTTATATGAATACACTGGTTAGGTGATTTGTATGTATATAAAATAAAGTTTGGAACAGTACCTACTACAAATAGTATCAGAAATTACTCATCTCCATTTGTACAGTATGTTTCGTAAATAAGCAAAAAGTAAAAAAAAATGTAGTTATGGACATGTAACCTACTTATAAGAAAAATCAGATACCTATTGTATTCAAAGTGAAGAAATATTTATTAATTTCTTAATTTCTAGTACCTAGCTTTTTATACTGGAAAGATTATTTGCAAGAATTCGGCTCAACACTGTGATAATTTTCCAAATAGTCTTTACTTTTATATCTGCGTATTTTCGACTGGTGATCTTTGCAGCCTTATATCAAAACAACAACAACAACAATTCCGTTGATAATTAAGACAATTATATCAAATACCAAATATCTATACTATTTATTACAATTGACTTAATCGGTCTGAGTGACAATGAATACAGAATGGCACTTCTGATATTTTAATTTATTCTTCGGACTGCGGTATATAACAGCTGCGAGAGAGACTTCACAAAAAATAATATAGCCGAATATTTCAGAAATGATTGCTCTTTTCCTGGGATGCAGCCTTGACTTTCATGTTGAACAGAGTAAACCTCTTCTATAGACAACAGACATAGTGGATGGCGTTATATAAAAAAGAATCCAAACCAATTATTATAATTATTATTTGTTCCATGTATGTTCTAATAGCCTCCAAAATCATGTTATTTGTTATGTAAATTTCATACAATTCTTTACCTAATGAACTGTGATCAATCGATCACTCACTTCCCTGACTGCTGTAAGCAAAATAGCTTTAGGACACTTCTTCGGGTTAATGTTAAATTGTGAGAGCACAACATATATTGGAAATGATTTAGAAACAGCTAATGGAAGACGTTAAATCAAATATGTTACATTGGAATTATATTCCAATGGTCTGCATAACGTATTTTGCGACTTTATGTTCTACACTGACACCTGCTGTCAGGTTGACTCAGAATTATTCAGACTATAATATAAACTTGTTTTATTAATAATGATTCTTGTCCCAGGTGAATGGGTCACACTGACACTTATGCTTATTATTTTCGTCTTTACGTACGTTTCGGTATCACCATCATTATACAAGACGTCTTAAACATTGATACGTCACCTGCTGTCACATGAACTATCAAAATTTGCTACAGAGTAAACACATACAACAGACTCTAACGTCACATCCATGAGGTCCCATGAATCTTAAAATGAGAATTTCGGACACTACTCCAGGTTGAAATATATGCGTCTGATATATATTCATAAATAGAAAACGCTATCGTCATTATGGTGCAATAGAATACAAAAATTTCATTTGAAAAACTGAAGATTGATTGCAAAAATACCATTTGATGGGGGACTACCGGCCCAAAAACAATACAGATTCTAGTTTCACTCTTTTTTTTTGAAATTCCAATACTTGTTTTCACACCCATACACGGCGCTCACACTCAGACTGAATCGATTCAGAAAGGCTCTAGATAGATATTTCCGCGAAAACCAGAAAAAATTCTAGGTTTAATCTGCACTATTTATAAGGGTGAAATAATACTGTTTCCATGCACTTATGATGTCACAAACAGTCAACACGTGTTACATAACCTCCACTGGTAAGATTACCTTACACCTTACATTCTACAGAAATACAGAAATGTTGTTTTTTGTTTTTTTTTTGTAAGGAAAATATCACGGAAATATAAGAAGAGTTCAATACTTTAGCGAGACTGAAGTTATTGCGGCACTTTAATAAATCGACAGCTATTTTGCGGTGTTATCTTAATAAATTAGACTGTGGTGAAAATATTCCGGCTCACGAAGTAGATTTTACTGTACATTTAATGATGAACAAACTGCATTACTTGTACAATATAATGAGAATAATTGAACAGTCGAGGATTCGGTCACGTTTAGAAAACTTGCATTTTGATTTGCCAAGAGTACCTAACGAAATGAAGCAATATATATATCTAATCAAACATCACAAATGGGAAAATTAGCTCTTGGGTTTACTGACTAATTCTGAGTCCGGAATCAACAGTAGTGGGTCGCTTGATGGGACATGAATGACACTGGTCAATGCGATTGTGTGCGAATGTGGCAATGCCTTCTGTACAACAGTTATCCGGGATCAGATGAAACTGTCAAAATCCAAAAATGGATGAAGTTGAAATTCCTGCAGCACCACGCTAAATTTGCTGAACCTCCTGTGGAAAAACCTGTTCACCTTATTGTTGACAATCACCACAAAAACGGAATTGTCGAGCTCGGAGATCCCCTAAAATGTCACATAGGTAAGATGGTCGGTTTTTGATGAACCTTTAAAAACATTGGCCAAGTGTGAGATCCTTATATGGTCAACAGCCTGTGTGAAATAATTGGTCAATGATGACCACGAAAAACTTTAAGATAATTCAATCGTGGTTGACTCTTTCGGCGATGATGATCTGCATTCAAGCTGTAACATAAGCAAGGCTTCTCCTTCGTGCCAGCTAATTGATGCATCCAGAGCATGCAACAATAATAACCCAGAATTAATGCAGCACCTTACAGATTTTTGCTATAGATAAAAAATTCCCTCAAACGTGCTGCATCATTTATATTGTTATACTCATCAATCCTATTACTATTGACACCACTGGGTGGCGAATGTGACATTTCTAGCTCCGTCTAAAACGCATTTCAATTATATTTGTGATTTAGGTCAATTTTAAAATTAGAAATATTTTTCTCTAAGGTGGTGCAATTATAAAAGTAAATTGACAATTGAAAATATCCGTTTGATTTCAAAAGAAGTTGCGTTTCACCTTTACTTCAACTGCTTTCAACTCTCAAATATCATGCTGTTGGGAAAATGCAAATTGTCGTTGCTGATTTTATTGGAGTTTTACCATCTTCTGCTTCACAGCATGATCAATAGGGTGTCATATGATATTGCAGATTTGATGCATAGAATAAATTGATTAATATAATAGATTGTGTAACAAAAAGAATTGTGTTTTGTATTCATTATATATAACAATATGAACTACACAGTAAAAAATTTGACCGGTGTAAGCTTTCACACCCTATTGTGGTGTAAGCATTCTTCACTATATGGTGTTAAGTGCCGAACCCGTCAAAATTACTCTACCAGAAAAACTCCGTTTCAACACCTACCTAAACTTAACTTCGATAATACACTGTATGGATTTGTATTGAATTCGCAAATGGTTAAAACAGCACCTAACGACCGATCTGCTCACTACTTTACGAGCTCAGTTCAGTCAGTTCCTCTCGCATTGGCCTTGGGTCGTTAATAGTCAAACCCGCCATTTTGCTGCTGAAACATTTTTCGTTGCATGTGTACTGACTTTTTCTCAGTAGACACATTGAACATTGATCAGGTTGGTTGTTTACGTGCCTTTATCAATATCTTGCTCTTAGTTGATAGAGTGAAGTGAAATAATGTCGGTTTTTATCAAAGTTGAATCCCATAACCTCCGAAAGTGAATGTGTTTGGACAAACATAAGGAATATAAAGACTTCATTCTGAAAGGTAAGAGTTTCATATTCATAATTTCTATACTTAGATAGGTGTATGGTATATGCTCATCTATGTACATCTGAATTGTGTCATAACGAAATCCTTGGCATGTATATTTTCATATTATATACACGACATACACGAATTCGCTATTGGGTTACAACTTGGGAATTTGGTTTGTGATCATGCGCAGTTATATTAAAACAAATGGTACCAAAAAATCGTGGTTGCTGATGCTAAATAGAATAAAAAATTAGAAATTGAGAGAGGATGATTGAGAAGATGAAAGATAACTAGACGTCCACTTCAGTGTTGCTGTGGCTACGAGCTTTTACGTACGAAACCGTTTTGCTTAATTCTACATAACTACTATAAAATACAGTGGTGACAACAGCTGTCCGATTTTATTGGTTCCACCATGTTCCAGCAAATAAGGCAACTCATTTGTCTATTCTACATAGACAATACAGTTTTGACAAAATGTAAATAAATACTTAAGAGGGAAACAAAGACCTCAAAATCAATAATCCTCCATTTATTAATCAAATGTTCATCGCCACACATTACTTTTCTAGAAGAAAATATAAATCGCATGAATAATATGCATATGAACAATATGTGCACATGAAATACAGAACAACTATAAATTGAACAAAGTAAACAGTCAAAGCACAGTATAATATACTGTGGTGAAAGTGGTTTATGGTAAAGTATATGGTGCAAGACTTTTTAGGTTGTTTTGTCTTTGCACAGAACAATTGAGCTGAATTATTTGCCGAAACATTGCAGTTTGAACTGTTTGTCGCCAATATTTTTTGTAGTCACTGTACCATAACCTAACTTTCAATTATAGAAACACTTAACCTAACTCGGCCTAGATTCACTTTTTGTCTTGAATCAACCATTTTTAATAAAAGGAGGTTTAAGAAATATAAAATAAGATCTCACTAGAAATCGAACCCAAGTGGCCTTGTTACCAACGCCAATCGACATTGACATTTGTTGAGGCAATGCCGATTGGCGTTGGTAATAAGCCGTCTGACTAAGGTACTCCAAATTGCGGTAGCGAAGTTCGAAACTAGACGGTAATCTTGGGTATTGCAGCACATGCACACTGGCGAGACCTTCTGAAAGATAACCTAAGTCGGTTCACTTTGGGGAGAAATCAGTCCAAGTTATTTCATTCATGTTTGTTTTTATAAGCACAAATTTTCTTGCAAAACCATTTATTGAGATATTTATCATATTATTGGGCACTGTCATCTTCATTTTCAGGTCTTGAAAAATTTGCGATGAACCCCTCCAAGTCAGAAGAAACAGCTGTATCCGAATATGAAGGGACTGGTAAGACTGGCTGTCTCATTGATGAGGACGAACTTTCAAACCTCCTGGAGCAGGCGGAGAAAGAATATAAATTCAAAATAATTGAATTCGCGGAGAACTGACACCGAATGAACATAAATTATTCAATTAATTCATTGGTAAACTGAATCTCTTAACTCGTAGAAGTAATGAATATAACAAATTATTTATTTTCCGAAAATCAGACCTTCATAACCTTTTTGAATTATTGAAAAACATGTACATCTGGAAGTGGTGCAATATAAATATGTGGGTTCATTTAGCAATACTAGATGTTGTGGATTCTAATCTTAAAAAATAAAAGAATAGATAGAAAAGTGCGCAAGAATGTATTTCGAAAGCCTATAAGATAGCCTAGATTATGTAACTGTGTACCCATTTAACCGATGCTATATCTTCAACCGTTTCTAAAACTCCTGTAGTGGGAAGCAAATACCTATGTAACAGGCTGTTTTTTTTTGTACATAATAGCACTTATGTTTTAAAATATTTCTACGTTTCAATAATGTATTTTGAAATTTAAATAAGATATCTTATTATTCGCTTCTAAATAGGTAAAATATTATATTAACATTTTTTTGTGTAACTATTCAAAAATAAAAGATATTTATATATAAGTTACATTTATTCTTTGCTTTTTTTAAACTGATCAAATTCTTGAAGTCCACAAAAATAATCAGATCATGAGTTCTTAGCTGCTATCGCAATCTAATGGCGAAAAGCCTAAAGTAGGTTTTGAAGAAACACAACAGTGACAATGATATGATTCTGAATACTTTTGTGGTTTCTTTATATATTTAGTCCTCTCTACTCCAATATAGAAAATGTCCCGCCAATCTCAAAAATTGTGGTTTACTGAATCTAATAACCTTTCATAATTTTTTTTCTCGAGAAATGTTATTGTATTACACCATAATTGATTTGTTATTTTGATAACGTAACTTGAGCTAAAAGAAATTTGCTTGTGTGAAATTCAATATCAATTTGTTTCACAACTGAAATTATGATTTTGGTACAAAAATATGAACTTATTTTAAGCTTACATTTAGTTTTTTACTCTTGTCACATATGATTGAACTAGTAAATAAATGAAGAAAATATTATTGGTACCAATTTAGCAACCATAATATGTCGCCACTCCATTTGGTGTATACATTTATAGCAATTTTTGGTGTTAAAATGACCACAAGAGATGAGTTACACACTCTATTTGGTGTCAAAAATTCGAACTTTCATTAGTGTTAAATCGACCACCTAAGATGAATTCCATACTCCATATGATGTAAAATATAAATAATTGATAGTGTAAGATTTACCATTTTTAATAGTTGTGTACTCTGTGTGGTGTTAAAAATCGACACCGTGAACGTTGAATTCGCATTATATCTGGTGAAAAAAATGCACCATAAGGTGCTCTTCATACACCGCAAAAGTTATATTTTTACACCTCCTCGGAGTCAAATTAACACTTCAGAATTTCAAATTTGAACAATTACTGGTGTAAATATATTCACCGCTGAATGTCAATTGAACACTGCTTATACGGTGTTGATTTTACACCAAATTGGTGTTGATGAATCTGGACCACGCGTGGTGTTATTTTGGTGTCAAATTTCGCTTCGATTTTTTACTGTGTATGTGTAATCTTAAATGTAATTTCGAAACAGTTGTATGGTATACAACAACTTGCTTTGCAGAAGTGTGCTTTTTGATCATCACCTGGAAACACAGCATCATGGTTTAGCTATTGGCGATATCTTTCCAGACTATTACATAAATAATCATTATTCGTGAAATTATAACTACAAAAACGGTCATCAGTAATTGGTATAACGTTTTAATGTCGCACAATTCCCATCTATTTTTTCGTTGATACATTATTTCTCAAAGGAGCCCTAATAATCAATAGTGTATTACTGTTATTGTATCGAAACTATTTTAACCTTCATTTATTCTGACAGTTCAACTATTCACACCATTAGATCACAAAGTGAATACAGAAGTGACTGCATCTTCACGACGTCACTTGAATTTTTAAATGAGAATTACGGACACTTCTGCAGCTTAGATATAAAGCGTGTGATATATATGTATAACCAACAAAAGACGGTTGATATTATGGTTCAATTAAATATACTAATTCCATTTGAAAAACTGAAGAAGGATGCCAAAAATACCCTTCGAAACGGGGCTTCAATTCCCAGAAGTAGTTCTTATTTTTACCACTCCAAAGCGATCTGCAAATTTTCAACTCCATACGACCAATAGGAAAGGCGCAATTGTCTTCACAATGTGTTACGCATGCGCACACAACAAACACCAAGTTCAAAATAGATCGAATCAGAAATGTTCGAAAAGAATATATCCGCAAAAGTTCGGAAATTTTTTTTTGTACCGATTACTATACTCACACTGTTATACTTATGTATAGTGAGGGAAGTAAAAATTACAATAACTGAAAAAAATTAATTTTGTACAAATGATACCGGAAACTGGAACGCAACCAACTATAACCATATTTGAGCAATATTTTCAAATAGTTCGAAAGTGTTTTACTTATCATCCCTCAGTAATTAACAACGAAGTTGAGGAACTTCAGCAAACAGTGTTGGATAATGGTTGCGACAAATCTTTGATCAATAATTCAATTTCTAAACACAACACAATAGTTCAATAAAATTGAAAAGTTTCACTTATAACCCAGTATTTGATACATTCCATAATTTGTTCTCCAAATTTTCAATACATCCATCAGCTTATAGATGTAAGAACAAGCTAAAAAACAGTTATAGGCAATACCTTAGACAAAGTTTCTGACTTCCCGGGATTTACAAAATCGATTGAGAGTCGTGTTCAAAATGTTATGTGGATCAGACTAGAAGGAACATTTTGCCCAATTACACGTTGGTGTAAATTTGTATAGATAAAATTATACTGTAATGTAAATTTGTATAAATAAAATTACACTTCGATGTAAATTTGTATAGATTAAATTACAGTTTCATGTAAATTTGTATAGATGACATTACAGCTTGCTGTAAATTTGTATAGATAAAATTACTGTTGTACATTTTTCAGATACATGCACTTACACCAAATTGTAATTTTGTTTGTAAAAGAAATACCTAAGATGATTTGGCTCTGAAATATTCATTTAAAAATAAACTTTACCTACCTACTCACAATTCCAACTTTTCATTAAAATTCTTTTGTATCATCGTCAACCAGGATGAATTTACCAGTTCGTGTTAGTTCTATTATGAACCATTACCTAAATATAATAACCTAAACAAAATGAAACGAGAATTTTAGATTTACTTATATTCAGGATTACAAAAGCTTATAAAAAATTCCTTAAAAAATCATAAATAACTACTGTTGTTACAAACTTATAGGGGTCTTAATTTAAAAAAAAACCTTCATACTGGAACAGCAACAAAGGTATCAAGACTATACCTGAAATTTAAGAAAATATATTATTAGAATAAGAGAGATGAGGAAAAGCAATACACATACATATTAGGGCCAGGGGGATTCAAAAATAGAGAAATTTGAGGTGGATACAGGATCCACAATATTGGGATGGAAAAAACAGGAAAAAATAGAATAGCTATATGTAGTTTGTACAAGGTAGGTATATGCTTAATTTCTGTTGGATTTGGCGTATTTTTCAGATTCTTCATTTATCGTTAAAAACTGATAGATCTTAGGTTTAAAGGAAATTCATATTAGAATGAAGTGTAGTTATATGAATTCGTAACTATTTGAAATATTAATAATTTTACTAGCACAATTAGCTGTAATGAAATTTCAACCCCATAGTTAACCTATATCTCGAATGAATATAATTTTACTAATGAAGTTATTGAAACCGGAAAATCCGCCAATTTGCTTCTATTTATGAACATTTTTAATAACAAACTATTCACAATTTTTCTAAAACATAAAAATTATATTGACTTGTTAAAGATGATAAAAACACCTACAATTTCGTAATTATATGTAATTGTATAAATATAACGTCGTAAGTTTCATGACACCGTCCAAACTTAATGGGTCTTTGCGGTGCTCCGAACCAGGTGATTAACAGATGTTTTAAAAAATGTGTTTGGTAGCATAGTCGGCAGGGATTCGTGCATCGCCATTGGCTGACTCTGGAGGAACGCCCAGCCCTCTATATCACGCACGTCTCGAAGCACCATGTGTGGCATATGACTTTGCCACGGAGGAGAAAAACGGCCAGAATGATACCACGAACATTTTATTAAAATAGTAAATGGCTTTTTGGAAAACGTGTTACACATTTCTGCACGTTTTTATTGCGGCAAATTGATACTCTATTATCATGTGGTGAAATCTTGTAAAGGAACAAATGGTTTGATGAAATCGTGGTCATTTTAGTACTCTGATAGCTGATGCCGCCGGAATTCAAACAATAATATTGTTTCATTTTGTCATCCTACACAAAGCGCCACAATGTAAAGACGACCTTTTATCACGTCCGCTATAAAATATATTTTACACCCTTGCCAAAGATGTTATATGTGAGGAAAGCTTAATTCACGTAAGTAGGAACATTAATAATAATTATTAGAGAAGAATAATCACAGTAAATTAATTAAAATCAAGTGTAGCTAATATTGCATTAAAGTTAGAAGATGTTGCAAATTTAAAAGTGATTTAAAAGGTGTGCTTGACAATTTTAACAACTTCTGAAATAGTAGTTATTAAAAAAGTATACCTATGAAATTCGTCTGCAGCCGACATGTGTTTTAATTGGATTCTGGAACACAAGTCGGCTGCAGACTCATTTCATTAATCATAGTCATCATACTTCCGCATAGAGGTTTGGTTTCTGGTTGAACCACATTGGTCTTGATCACGTTTCGGCAGAAGCACATCTGCCATCTTCAGGTCTTGCTTGACAATAGCTTGCTTTGCGCACAATGGGCCCAACTAAGTGGCCTAACTGCATTTGGGGACCTAGCCCCCCCCCCTCTCAAATGATGATGATGAGCTTGCTACAGCTTCGTGTTACTCGAACTTCGTTAAATAAATCAGGGATTAAAGTGTCTTTTCATGTCCTGATGAATTTTCATAAGAGTGCCCATTAATCAAGCACTTCATATTACCGTATACAACTCAAAATTGTAAATAATAACTCAGGTGTTCCAAATGGTACACCATGTATCTTTTTATACCGTTAAATACCATTCTCGGTAAACTTTCCAACTGATGAGATTTTATTAGAAAATTATCGTTTTTCACATTCAAAAAATAGGCTGCTGTCACTGAATCTGACACAACAATTAGATACGAGTATCATGGTATTGTTGAGTAAACAGTACCTACCTATGACAAATAAGGAACAACATTCGTTTTGGAGAAAGAAATAAACAAGCCTAAGTGTATGAAATCTTTCTTTACTCTTATTTTCCATACTGATTATTTTAAAATGTCTTGGTATCTACTTGTTCCTAATTATTATGTCAGATTAATGACAGCAGTCTACTTATTGAAAAAAATAGCATGTGAAAAAAGAACATTTTTTATTAAAATCTCATCAATTACGTAACACATTAATTGTTGGAAAGCTTACCGAAAACGCTATTTAACTGATAAAAAAGATGCTACAGAATGTTCCATTTGGAACAATCAGTATCATCTTGAAATTACATCGGCACTGCTTCAGAATCATCGCTGAATTTGCACGTAAAAAATAAAGGTCTTTACTCCCAGTGTTGCAAAGGTCACTTAACACTAGTCCATCAACAAAATCTTTCCAGTTACAAAACGACAAATACCACACTTTGCATTTGTTTAATTTTTCTTTTCTCTTTCAATTTTTTCTCTAATTCTAAAGACGGCTTTCTTTTTTGTATTTCTTACCGATTACACCAGAAGATCGTGGAGCATCTTGTAGTTATAAGGCTTTAGTTGTCAAAGACTTACTGGTCTCAGTAGGGTCTACTGGTTCCAATAGCTTCATCTCTGACTTCTGGAAAAGCAACTTCATTAGATTCATCTATGGCTAAGTTCTTACCGAGTTAACCTTTCCCTGACTGCCAATTCCTCTGGGTTCTTTCAAAAGATCGATTGATGAAGCATCAAGAGATCTGCGATCATTGCTATTAATTCATCTGGAATCCTCTCTAAAACCTAGTGAGGATTAGGCGGGAAAACTCAGTGGCACTGAACCCATATATTGGATTAGAGTCTCAGATATGCTGATTCATAACATGGAGAACAAATTCTTCCTTTGGATATCGCCTCTCTTTTCCAATTGTCTAAGATTCTTCTACAGCAATTTTTCATGGGACTAAATATAGCTACGTCAAGGGTGGCATTTGCAGGGAATGGAGTAATGTCAATATCATGTTCTTTACAGGACTGAATTACTGCAGGTTAGATTATCGTAGGTAATACCACAAGTGTATCGGTGATTATCGAAATAGCAATTCCTTTGAATTTGAGAATCAAATTACATAATTTGATTTGAAACCGAGAAGGAATTAACGATAATCGCCGATAACGAGTTATATTTGTTAAGATTATTTCATGAATAAAATCGAAACCATTTTTATTTATTTATTATAAATATTAATATTAAATGTACGGTTTGTGCTGTTGTATATTTTAACATTATCCATATCCAGTTCGTCCTTTTTTGTACTAGTAGATACAACCGTCTGCATTGTGGATATATTTACATCTTCACTCCTAAGATTTGAAATTATTTTGGCATGGTGTTCCTTGTTGAGTTGCAAATATGGTTTTATTGACGTTGAACTACCATGGCCAGTGACTTCAATTATTTGTTGTTCTCCGATTCCGGAACTTGCCAACTGACTGACAGCTGTAGATCTATTTGAATGAAATTTTAACTTTTTTTGTATCTAAACCAATTTTTTCAGCTGCAGATTTGGTCCATTTACTAATTCCATTTATACCAATTGGCATATTTTTGAACCAAGGACTATTATTGTCTTTATACCAATTGTTGTTAACTGTCAAAAATAGCCGATCCGTTTTAATATTCACTCCTCTTTTTGATATCAGTTTCTTGAATAGTCGAACTGGGCAATTTTCTGGTACATCTTTATTTGGTACAAGCCATTTACTTTCCGCTATATTTCTTGCACCACCTTGTGCAGTTTTCGTGAAAATTGGGTTGTATTCCAGTCTTCCTGATGGTGTTCCGTCGTTATTTATTTCTTCTTTGAAAAAATTAACCAAACATCGACAAGCCTCGCCACCCCGCCAAGCCAATTCCACTGCAATTATATGATAAACTTTTCTCTGCAGTCCATTTGGATTATTTTCATCCCAACTTTGTACAATATTTGTCATTTCTTCAGATGTCAAGAATACAGAAGATATTTTTCTTTTTTTCTGGAATACTTTGCAGTCTTTTCCTTTTCATATTCCTGGCATTTCTAGCAACTTGAAAAGGTATATCTTTGAATGGATCTAAAGTACGGTTGTATTCGTTATAATATTTCTCTTGGAACAATTTGGCAGTAGTATTCCACATAGTTTTCACTATCATTTCCTTATACTCACTTCCATAGATCTTTCGCATATTGAATGCCCATTCAGTAAGGATGTCCGCAAGTTTTTCATTCGATGTATTTTCTTCTAGAAGGTGATTTCGTTTTTCACAAAATTCTGTGAATTGTTTCCAAATGTATTTTTTGGACCGAATGGTATTTTGCGGTATTAGGTCTTTAACTTCATTTCTTATTTGTTCAAGATTATAATCACCGAAGCGGCTCTTATCACTCATTTTGACGTGTAAATTCGATTCAAGAATTATTGTTAATTTCCTTCATTTATGTTACAGCCTACTATTCAATTTAACTAGGAACATTAATCCCGCATTTAGTTCTGAAATTATGCAACTAACAAAACATTTACTTGATATTTCAAACATCCCTCTATTTCAGTTACCAATCACAGAGCGCGTCAATCGTAGTTTCGTCATTGCATGTCTAGTCTACTGCTTCTCGCTCGACGTTATGTTTTGATAACATTTTGATTTAGTGATTTGATTATTTAACGAGTATGCAAAATTTGTCGAAAATTGTGAAGTTGATATGAATTAATAGTGAGTACTTATCTAGTTTTGGTCAAAGTTTGGTGTTGTGTCATTATAGCAGCTTGCTAGTGGTAAGTTTGTGTTTTGATAATAACCAATCAGGAATCGAACTACAAAATCGAAAACACATCATATACATATCCAGTAGCCAATCAAGAGCCGAACTACAAAATCGAAAGCATGATGTTTTCATTTATCAACACAAAAATTTCAACCAATCATAACACGCTATTTTAGATTAAGTGAAATAATCACCAAAACAACAGTTGTAGCACCCGCTTTTCTTATTTCTATTATGTGCGAGGGAGAATCTTAAATTACCACATCTCGAACAAATTCGGATCGAACCATCCAAGGGGGCTGCTGGCATATTTTGTTCTATCCTTCTGTCCAGTTTTCATACAAACAGCCAGATTTGTAGACGACCATAGGAAGTGATAAATCTCCTTTCGCATTTCCACACACCATAATACTAATGTACATACGAGAGTGATGGATCTGATATCTTTTAACCCTCTTGGTGTTTCTAGGGACCATCACCTTTTTTGTCCCATGATCATCTGTCACGTTCATTCCGTCATAATTATGAATGTTAAAGCTCCATATAAGTTGATGAAATTGTTGAGAATATCTTCAAGGTCAACGGAGGCTCTGGATCTTTTCATATTTGACGCGAGACGGATAATAGGGAGTTTCTTTCTCTTGATAAACGAATCATGAAAATCTTCCCCGGAAATGTTGTCTTTAAAGATCTGAACAGTTTTTTCATATTTGTCAAGGTACTTTGCAATCACCGCCCTCACATCCAACCTTGTTAAAGGGAAACGCCAATTGGCGACCACTCCAAGGGTCTCAGCTATTATGGCTTCCTCTTCCGATTGAAAGAAAACTCTTGGACGGAGAAAAACCTTCAAGATTCATTCCAAGAATCTTTCTGCTTAACGTTGCTCGAGGTATCTGAAGGAAAATGGATATTCTTGATAGGCTTAAAGGATTTATGAAAGAAAGTCAAAATCTAATTTTAGCAGTTTAATCCCTTCTGAGGATGTCACTACGTGATAAAACCGCTATTAATATGTAGTTATTGGTGGGAATATCAGTGTTTTATTCACATTCTACTAATATTCTATCCTATCGGTTTCATCTAAGTATTTTGGCCATAACGTGTTGTAACTTGACCTTTAATTAATTCAATTAGGAAAATACAGACTCTGTAGAATCTACAATAACAGTCTAGTAATGACAGTACTATTTCTTCAGTACCTATGACGGGTCAACCGGGGTATTGCCCCCAGGGCTTCCTCACAAAGGTGCACAGCAGCGGTCCTTTTGGACATAGGCCATCTGTAGCAAACACAAAAGTGCCTATTAAACGTGATATACCAATTGCGTTTTTTTCAACTTTGACAATCATGTTTGTATGAGTTTGCACATTTTTTCTATATAAGGCTACTCAATGTGCATTATATTATGTACCTATTGCAAATTAAATTAAGTTCATTCGGTCCAAGCCAAAAACCCAAAAAATTGAGCCGTGAATTGAACTAGTATCTCTAATTAAAACGGCGATGACGACGAATATGAGTCTCACTGAATAGCTAACGTAAGGGCTAAGGGGGGCTTAGAGGTCAAACCCCCATCGAATTGGTCATGCATACACAATATTCATTATTCTGCGGTATTAGGATAAATCTGGTACTACCACCCAGCGCCCAGGAACAGATACCATAGAGGTTATGTATAGATAGAGATAAAATGCGTTATTCCTACTTCAATCCCCCCCCTAATCTCCCCATTGAAAAGCTATAAATAGGTTCCTGACTCGAGGAGAGCGGTGTCATAATAAACTGTTTTCTAATGTCGAGCATCAAGTTTTAAATTAACATTAGAAAAAGGAGAAATAACTAAATTGCGATGTTGCTAGCTCTCGCATGAGATAGCACCCGTAATCATTTATTCACATGGATACTTAGGTACATAGCAAAGTGATAACAGGAATATCTATCAATATTCAAAGCATTGTAATACATACATTTTAGATTTAGGTTATGATTAATGTTAGCGAGCATCTCCGCTAACAAATAAAGAAAGGCCAAAGCATTTTGGTATAACGGAATACCAAAAACTGAAATGCAGGCATACCAAAATCAACGAAGTGTTGCACAAAAACTGTGTAATAGGTTCTATATTTTTTCAAATTATTCTTAATTTCTCTAATATTTAATTATATTAAGATAACAATGATTTATTATTATTATTTTAACAAATTTAATTCTTTCTTTCCTCAATAAAGTGAAAACGTTAACATTAACAATCGCTTATAAATAATCTATGTATAGATTGGGAACTCGAGACATCTTGTTGAAAATTTCCTGGTCTCTCAGAATATTTCCAAGAATTTACGATATCTGTTATACTCATCAAGGTATGAACATTTTTGTACTTGACTACGAACGCGTGTCAGTGTTTCATAGTTGTTTTCTTTTCCTACTTTGATTAAATTGAGGTGTTGGTTTTACTAGTTTTTTTGGGAATATTAATGAACAACAATTTTCATTTGATACATTTTCGCCTTCATCAATAATTTAATTTTATATATTTAATTGCTTAAAATGACTAGATGTTTCTGAAACATTCACATATTGGGACTTTCAATTCAGATACTTTTATAGATGATAATGTTAAATTAACATAATAATGATAAATTCTCAATGGTAATGAATCCTTCATCGATTATTATGAACATTTACATTTCTTCTTCCTTCTGAGGATGCCGCTTAATAGGTATTATTATGATAGCTTTTATTATTCTGATGTAAATTTGTCTTTTATTCTCAATTTATTTCAAAATCCGTAATAAATTCAGACGGAAACGCCGAAAAGAATTCCCTGAATTCATTAAAATATTTCAACAGTAAATTAGATGTTCTTCTAGAATTGTATACATTTTTGTATCTAGTATACGGGGTGGTCCAGTTTGTGATACATAAATTTTAGGAGCTAATAGAGGATCAGAAATAAAGCGGCCTTTTCCTAAAAAATTACTTTCGAAAGTACTTAATAACCGAGATATAACTCTTCAAAGTTGAAAATAAATAATCGTTACATCTCGTAAGTTTTGTACCGTTCAGCCAATTTAGTTAAAATTTTAGACAAAGTTTATCAAAATAAGTTTATATCTACCTGAATATAAATAACGTATTCCCCCTTCTCCTCCTCTATGCTTTACTCGCCCGGTTATTTTTCAAAAATTAAGCTACGTTTAATTTAGTAAGAAGGTCTTTTATGAGACTTCAATTTCGAAATATTTCGGTTTGAAATTTTGAAAACATGACGAAAATGTATAGTTATTACAAACGTAATGAACGATACAGAAGTTTCCCTCAAATTTCAAAAAAATAGGAAAGATATTTTTACATTTTACTAACTTCACATCCCACCCCTAGTACCCATATGGCTAATCATGGACTTAAGAGTCATCAGGATGACCTACAGTGACTCTATTAATAGAGTTACTGTAGGATGACCCTAGTTATCTCTTGTTTATGTGTTTTCTGTGGCATTGCACTTAACTGAAATATAGCTATTTTAAGTTCAATGCTCTATGGCATCATGGAAGAATGGTTATATATAGTCCATAATTTTTATAGTTCATCTGATAACAGGGGTAAGTACAAAACATAGAGTTGTAAAATACATTATGTAGACCATTTGCATAAAATTCTATAGTTATCTCCAATATATTTTATATTCTTACAATCATATATTAAATTTGAGCCACAGGAGTGTCCGAAACCTAGTCCTAAAGTGAGGGAAGTCAGTGATCGATACAAAATATTTTCAACGTTTATAATATGGAATAGTATATAATCATTTCTTGAGCAATCATTATCTCTATACATATGCGTATAAAGCTGAAAGTATGTTTGTTCCGAAAAGAACAAACTCACTTCTACATGACGTATAGATTTGAAATTTGACAAATTTGCAAAAGAAAATATATTGGAAATGTTTTAGAAACCGATATATTTTGACATACAGATCCATAGATTAATGGATCATCATCACAGCTTAGACTATTTATGACAGAGAACACTTAACCAATCAACAAGACAGGAAACGTTTACATGGCAGACAGCTGGTAGGTACATTGACAGTCACATAATGTCCGTGACACACCATTCCATAACATAAATATCCCCGTCAATTCAAATAAACTTTCGCATGACATAGGTTATAATATTACGTTTTCCCAGCCTTTAGATGTTTCTAGTCATTAGAAATATTTCTATAAAGTATCGAAACTTGACGAATGACAACCGATATTCTCAGAATATATCATGTTAGTTCGTGAAAAGAAATACATTCATAAAAAATTAATACGATAGGTGGCGCTGAAGTAGAGATGTGTATTTCTGTGGTCTGTTTTGGCTCAAATTCATTATTTTTGAGTAGAACAACGTTTGCCGAGTCAGCTTAGTCATTCCATAAAATTGTATTGAGTAAGGTATTTTGATACCTATACTCAAACATACTACTACATTCTCAATAAATCGGAGGTTCGTCTTTCATTCATTACATATATTAATAGAACAGCTTTCTCTACTTTTGTAACAGATTTCAAGAGAAATAATATTACAGACATGAACGTATCTATTACAATGTTATAAAATGAAAAATAAGTGAAATATTTACACCTCCTAACAACATGTGGTCCATTAGTAAAACATCATTTCACTTCAATAAAAGGTGAACGTATTAACAACCAACCATTATTACTAGAGGTAATGACACTTTAATGCTTACCAATCTCCTTTATTGATTTTCTGTAAGATTCATGTCTTCTCATCCTAATGAAGTCTAGGAATGTACAATGTAAAGAATTCAAATTCGATTTTCCACAACCAGTAACAAATATTTTTATACGAATAATTTATCTAGACCAAGGGTCTTCAAACTGCTGTCCGCGAGTCAAATCTGACCCGCCAGTGTCATCAATCCGGCCCGCGACAGCTAATGGCTTATTGTGATTATGATAAGTTGGATAAAAAGACAGAGGTTTTATCTCCTTATGTTGGGTAAAGCTTAATGACAAGTATAATATGTATTTAAGCATATATATTATACTAATGTGATTTATGTAATTGTGATTTTCCATTGACAATAGTTTGTAGTTGTGGACCAATTTTACTTGTACCAATTTTTAAAAGAGATTCAAGATGCTCATCGGTTAACTTAGATCTGTGAACATTCTTTGTGTACTCCATTTTGGAGAATTTCTTCTCACATAAGTAAGTAGTACCAAAACCAGAAACCATCCCACGAGAAATTTATGCAAATTATCATTGTACCAGTGAAAGACTCTTATAAAATTCCAACTAAGATGAGTTTTGATATTTGTTCTTTTTTTTTGGGAGGTGGTGGAAACCCTTTATGGACACCTTATGGTCCTGTTACATCCCATAAGGTAGTGTGAGAGTCCCTGAATCCCGAACTTAATCACCTCAGATATACCCACTAAGCGCACTTCACCTCGTGTGGTAGGTTCGATCCTGCAACCAGGGCAGTCTCGATAACAGTCCTTTGTACCTTGCCGCACCACTTTCTTGGGTCATCGGAAAAATTTCGCAGTCGCAGGATTCGAACCCGCGACCAACGGATTAGAAGATCGATTCTTCTACCACTGAGCTACCTGGCCCGTTATATTTGTTCTTAATTATATCACTGTTCTGGGCTATGGCATACATGTCAGTATTAAAAAGATTTCAAAAAATCTTAATTTCAATCGCAATGACATCATTCATCTTCAAAGCAATAAGCAAAGCTTCCATTGCAAAATCGACAGGAAACTCTGAGTAGTGTGCCTGAATATTTCACATGTTTTGAAATGTGTGAAACATTTTTTACGTAATTGTGATTGAAACAGTGTTATATTATCTGCCTTAACGTTTTAATATTAGTGTATAAATCAGGGAGAAGCTGAGTTTGTCCTTGCAATTCCAAATTCAGTTTGTTCATATGTTTTGTCAGATCGAAATGCTAACTTCAGAGCTTCAAATTTTTCTGTTCGCAAACTTCCTTTATATTTTGAGTAAGTTTGGAGATGTTTCGTTTCATAATGACGTTTAACAATTTGGGAAGATAGCATAATCAGTTGTGGAATTATATTGGTTATTCCTGTGGATTTAGTTATTTCTCCTTCGAACTTGTGGCCACGGTATTGCTCGTATTGTCTGTATTACAGGGTTTGAACAATCGCGACGTCTCCATCCTCCTTCCCGTGACGCTTTGTAGAGGGAATTTCCTGGCAAAGCACTTCATCCAGCTCATCCAAGTTCAAAGGACGGTAACATCATATTTGTTGGAACAACCAAATTTTCATATTCGATTGTTACTGCGCTTTCGAAAGTACTACTAGCGCTATCTGATAGCTATAAATGGTACTACCAATACCTATATTTCCGCGTGTGACCACAAGCTATCGTCAAGTATCGCGGTCGTAACAATAAAGTACAGTTAGTACACAATAGTAATTGAACTAGATAATTTAGCAGGCGTATGCTCGCTCAGGACGCGTACTCGGCGACTGGTCCAGAAATTATAGATGATGGCAGGAAAATTTGAACGCTTTTGGCCCTTGGAACTTACTGGAGTAAACAGTATGGCCCTAAGGATGGAAAGTTTGGAGACCCCTGATCTAGACTATTCTCATCAATGATTATAACAGCATTGGACTCCTTAAGCTAGATAATTAGTATCTATATAATCTGTGTAATTAAATCGTAAGAATATAGCAGCGTAGTTCAATCAACAACAGTAAAATCCCTTCGAGCAAAACTCTAATGCGGACTGTTTTGCTCTATATTTTCTCTAAAATTGGTCTTTCTAGAGATTCAAATGCTTATCAAATATATTATCGACTGCAGATGATTTGTTGGTTTCATGTTTTGAGAACTAGAATTGGATGTAAGAGGTAGGGGGATATTTGAAGGAGTGACACATTACTTTCCACAATTTTTGAATATCTGAAAATCATCAGCTATACCACGAAAATTCGGGGTTCGCCGGGTAGAGCGCAAAGCCGAGTTTTATTAGTAGGGTCACTATACGACGAGAGCGCAAGCATACCTACTATACCTGGACCGCGATCAGATTTTCCCGATCGTGTTTTTATATGATTGGTTGTTGCGTCATAAGCATGATCAAAATTCAAATTCGCATTCGCGAATTAAATAAGGAAATTATCGAAAAAACTATTGAAAAGGAAAAAAGGGCAACATAAGAAAATTAACTAACGATAGGTCGACTTCAAGAAAATAATTTTTTTTCCAACTTAAAAATTGTTTTTTATTTGAATTATAATTATTTTTAAGATAAAGTATTTATTTAGTTTTCAAAATTTTACTAATTTATTTTTTTTAATTACTCATCTATTTCTTAATAAAAATGGTTTATTCCTAAAATAATTTATTTATTTTTTAATCATGTCATTTATTTTTTTCACTGTCAGTCCCAAGCCTGGAAAAAAGGAGGAGGAAAAATAATTTTTGATTGCCGCGGCGAGCGTTTTGAGCATGCAGTACACATATACTACCCTCACATATACAGAAACCGTTTACCTGCTATCCCGACTGTTCCCGCGCTCTCGTCGTATACAGATTTTACGTTCTACCCGTATAAAAGTAGAATTAAATTTTATGATTTGCGCTCTACACGTAGACGTTCTAAAATTCTTGGTAGTCATAATAAAGTATCTCATAACAACCAATTTCTATTTATTAAATTCATAAGCACACTGTTATTTGGACTTCGCCAACGTTACTGTTAATTAATATACAGATAACTGAAATGAAACAAATTAATTGATTATTGTAAATAATTTTCATTGGATTGGATAATAGTGAATTATTGTTAGTGTAAATAATTTCTGGAGTTCAATACCTTTTGCGATACTTTTTGTTAAAAGGGGCAGTTACCAACTTCACGTATGTATTGTAAATGTTATGGGAAATTAGTACTTCTTGTTCAAATTTATTTCTTTCTCTTATGAATAATAAAAGCTATGTTTACATATACATTAACAACGTGGAATAACTGCTTATTTCTAGATCATTAATATTTTGCTTCAAATGTAATTTGAGTGTTATATTAATGTTAAGGTAATAAAGAAGTTCATTTCGTATAAGCACCCTCTCACGCAGAATTGAGTTGAATGGTTATTAATTCCGGGTTAAAATGCGTTTATAATTACAACTTGTATGTTATATAAACGACTTATTCCAGATGGAAGACTGTTTTATAACAAGCACACAAAGGCGTTCGTATATTATCAAGAATATAAATATTTTTATACCTTGAATAAATGTTTGATAAACACGCACAGGCACCATTTGAGTATGAATATACAATTTTGGTATTTTAATTAGTGAGTCAAATCGATGGCTTCGTGTTCACATGTAAATTTCAACTGTAATGGTTTATAACGTTTAATGGGAGTTCGTGCTTTATTTACAAATCTGTTCAAATATACTGAGGGAACATGTTCTCCAGCATGTCGCATGGGCTCTCTCTCTCATCATATTTAAATAATTTAAACACTAATAAAGATAATTTTATAACTTTACTAAATATTCCGGAGATCTCATTAAGAAAGTATGACAAAAACCTTCTATCTGTGTTGGTAAGTACTTTTCAAATCTAAAACCGTTAATGCACAAAGATAAACAACAAAACCACACGGTATATCAATTAAATTGCTTAGATTGCAATGGGACTTATACAGGAATCGCTAAACAATATCTACAAAAAGTGATGTATGGCCATAAGTATAACACTAAATAAAAACTGAGAAAAATCCACCACCCTTGCTAAACATTGTTTTGATTACCATCAGCTCGGTCACAAAAGTTGTTAATATTTTAGCTAAAGAAACAAATCATTACAAAAGGTCTATCCTGGAGATGATTCACATGAAACGTGATGCTTAATCTTTGAATCATAGAACGTATGTACAATCATTGGGTCTAATTTATATAAATTTAATTAATCAAACACTTTTATTACGTATTTCTTTATAATGTTTAACATTGTGTTTATTTAGAAAGCTGATGCTATAAATCAGTATCCTATGGCAAATATATGTCCTATCGCAGTTAATTATTCGTGATTTGTTCGTTCTTGCGACGTTGACCTTTTTAATTGAAATTAATGCGATAAAGACGCTAACTGCTTGGTGGTGGTGGTAGATTAAGGAATCCCGCGCTTTAGTAATGTGAATTAGTTTTCAAACGTATTCTGATAATGGTAATGAGACCGAAACGTACGTGAAGAAGAACTTATAATAGACAAATAGGTCAATGTGACCTATTTCCCAAGAAGTATAATTCATACCTGGGTCAAGAGTCATTATATGGTATTTACGTAATCCTTTTTATGATAAACATATCAATTTCCTAATATATATAAATCATCTATTCCTTTCTTAATCACATGGATTACATCGAAACTTCTCTTTTTGACGTTTCGATAATATATTTATCTTTATCAAAAAATTTTATGTTATTTATTAGTGTATCTATGTAATTTAGAAAAGAATAGATTACTTTGATTAATGAAATGCGTCTGTAGCCGACTTGTGTTTTGAAATCCAATTAAAACTGCAGAAAACATTGGATCGGTTGTGTGTGAAAGAGTAATGTATGGCTAATTATCCAATTGATGTACTTGAAATGGATTGAATCTAGCTAATTAAATACCTAAGATATTATTCTATGATCTTACAAATCTATAATTTTACACCTTTCCACACCTTTAGCTGTTTCTACTCATTAGAAATATTCACATTAAGTAGGTTTTGAAACTTAGGGAACGACATTGCGACAGCGGAGCCGACGCTTTCTTCTACGGGTATTAGCTGTTTCTGCGGCCGTAGCCAACAGCTGGCTTAATGAAATTGTGTAAGTGGGCTATTTGCTTTGTGGTCGCAGAAAGTGTAAGTTGTGAAAACTTGCACACTTGCTGTTCATGCCAAAATGAAACAAATAAAGCAAACATGGACAGGGCAAATCTTAACAGTTTCCCAATTTGGCACAGACAAACTGCCTTCAATATTTAAATGTCCTTCACACATACTTCGAAACTAGGTTTAAAGATATATTGACTGAGGAAATACCACAGTGGATTATCAATCCATACAGTGACATTGAACATTACAGTTTATAACAGGATATCAACAATTCTGACTTCAAAGAGAAGGTTCATGGCTAAACCTGACCAAATAGAACCCATATATGAAAATTTTGTTATCAAAGCATCAGGCTCTCCCCTCTCATTAAAATGTTTTTTGTGCATTTATTTTATGTAATAAAGTTACTAGATTAGCTTTTGCATTTTGACGAGAATACATTTATAGTTAATGAATGCCCAGAACAGAAAAATCAACACGTGGTCTATGGAACAAGTCAGAATTGTTCACTTTGTCAGTATGTTGAAAAGTCGTTGTCCATACTCCTGGTGTTGGTTTTCCTAGCCTCTTTCCACATAGCCACTGATTTTTCAACCGAACTTCCATCTGTGCCAACGTGATCCCTATAGTAGTTTTCAGTTATACTCCAGTTGTGTTCAACGGGGTATAAAATGTAATGGTAACGAGGAAGATGAAGCACTTCGATTCCCATATTTTTCAGAAAACATAATTATGTACTACGTATAATGGTTGTGGCTTATTTATTTCAACCAGGATGAGCAATAGTGGTTCCAAGGTGTTATTATATTATTCCTATTTAACCATTCTTATATATCACATTTCTTGGAGGTGTCTGTGGAGGGTTCCATAAATTCACCTAAAAGTTGAATTTGAAACAAGTGATAAATGAAAAAACTTGGCTTCTGGATGGATTCCGCGTCAGAATAGCTCTACTTGATACCGACGTTTCGAAGGCTTGAAGCTTGAGGCTTGAACTGAAACTGATTCTACTGACGTTCTGGCACCTGACCCTGCTGTTGTGTGATCATGTGCGAAGTGAAATTTTCGAGGATGGAAATTTGGAAAACCGAGTAGAAGTATTATGTTTTTCAAGGATTTTGGAAATTTGATCTGTCATATATATGATAGGCAGTGGATAAAGCAAACGGAGGGTTTTGTGCCTCAAGTTGGTCTGTATTTCTTTATGGCTTTTTGAATGTAATAATGAGAGAAATTATTTGATAATAAGATAGATGAAAGATATTTTAATGATTTTATGATTTTAAGGATTGGGGTTGAGATTATTTGACAGCTCTGTGAACCAAAAATCCATTGAGGAATATATCGGTGTTTTCGATACACAGAATGTCCTAAAGTACCGTCAGTCTGTCGACTAACTAATACATCTAGGAACAGGCGTGAATCTTCCGATTCAACTGACATGGTGAAAAGGATATTGGAAAGTAATGAATTCAAATGATTGAGAAAGGGAACAAGATTTTCACGACTACACCAACATTTCGGCTTGTGAACAGATGAGTCAATAGTATCTTGCTCAAAAGTTTCCATGAAGATATTAGCTATGACCAGAGAAAGTGGGAACCCATGGCAGCTCCCGGGAACTACTCGTGAAACTTACCATCGTACAGAAAATATGTGGAAGATAGACAAAAATCAATTAACGGTAGTAAGTCCATTAAAATGTTTTTGGCAGGTGACAGTTGAGAAATTATGGAAAGGGTGTCTGAAATGAGAACATTGGTAAAGAGTGATTCGACGTCGAAGCTGACGAGCAAATCGCCTGACTCAACTTTTAGTATTTGGAGTTTTTCAACGAAATGGAAGGAATTTAGGATAAAACTGTTGGAATTACCTACAAGAGGTTTGAGAATAGATGACAGATATCGAGAGAGTTTATAAGTAGGGGATCCGATATATAATGCTGAAAATTGATCTCAGGGGAACTGAGGGCTTATGCATTTTAGGCAAACCATATAATAGGGGGCTTCTTGAACAAAGGGGGATAAGAAATTTCTTATCTTGATCAGGGAGGGAAGAATGACGGATAATTTGTGAAATTGGTAGGAGCTTATAGGAATTAGTTTGGAGATGTTGAAGGATTTGGTTATCATAATCAGAGGATTCAAGACAACAGTGGAGTTTCCTTCATCAGCCTTTAAAATAGCTAAATCAGGATTTGAAGATGTCACCTGTAATGGTTGGCGAAACGTCGGCATCAAGACGTGTTATTGTGACGCGGAATTCATCCGGAAGCCAAGATTTTTCAAGATTAGCTATCTGCGGAAGTCGACTGTTCACGATATGATAAATGATATCCTTAGTTTTGCACTAGAAATAAAACTTGCTGTACAACTAGCATGATGTACCTACAATATAAACAACGCCACCAAGTTTCTTTGTTTCCCCAGTTTTAATGCTAGAATCTTGCCAAGAATGACCGACAGTACATATCATCTTCTAATATCGATGTTTCGTCGAGATCAACAAATAGAGGTTCCTACACTTTTCAGTATAACATACTGACGTAAAAAATGTGCATGCGACATACATGTACGTAGCTTACGGTCCTGGGATGAATTGATTGTGTATATGAAGTTTAATTCTATCATAATTTACATTCACAGCGGATCATGAACTTCAACTTGTTGTCAAATCAATTAAATAAATCGACAGCTTATATTGGCAACTCTGTAATGTGTTACGAACTGTTAATATGGAATATACTGGGTTTGACAAAGATAGCGCGACTGTTATTTAGGGAAATTCTTAACGTGAGTTAGTTGCAAAAGTGCCAACTATGACGTCATTTCTTTCTTAACGTGAACAGCTCATAATTTGTAGTTTAAGGGAAAGATCTAGATATTTGCATCTCACTGTATTATTATTTAACTTTGAACTTTGTGTTACTAAAACGATAAGCTTAGCTTTAGATGACCTCAACTTCCTAGGAACATAATCCATCTAACGAATAAATTCTACCTATCTGTCTAACTTTTATAAATGCTCTAATGAAACTACATTGATATTGATCAAGTAGATGCGGTTAAAGCACTTTATATATTCAAAAAGAGAACACAACACGATTATAATTACCACATTAAATTCATTTTAACTATTCGACAGTAATGTTTACTCTTACAACAAGATGTCAAGTCCTGAAAGTACCGAAGGAATATAATACACAAATAAATTATTATTGAAACGGGTCGCTCGATAACAAAGAGCTTTACTGCTATTGCAAGCTTGTTACTTTAATTCATGGCAAACTTGAATTCGCAGCAGGATCTAAGTAGTTTAGGTATTTTAAATGAGAAAACATAAAGCTGACGCAAAAAGTAGTATCAGATCGTTACAAGTTTACAAGTTACTTTATTTTAAAATAAATGTCTACATACCATAAAACACAACAATTCCCAGTGCAGTTTATATGTACCTATAGTATAAGATCGAATAAGTTTAATGGAACGAAAACATAATTGTACCTGTATAATAAATTCGAATAACAAGTCAGATAAACTCTACAAAAACCTTCGCTACTTACGGCTTTGATTGATGAGATTCTAATGAAGTCTCTCATTTCCTTCCTTCTACTCGCCCAGTTTCAATTAATTTCGAAGTCAGTTCAACTCAACAAATAAAGAAATCATCAGAAAACGTAGCCACAAAAAAATTATAAAAGCTTGCACATGTTGTTGTTTGAAAATGTAAAACTCATTTTTGGGTTCATGTGGAAAATTATCTGAAATATGGAACAAACTTATTGGAATATTAAGAAATAATACTAATAAATAATTTTAATAAAGATTCTTGACCCAAGTATAAATTATATATAAATAAATCGACAATATAATTGCTAATTTAGAATGCGGAATTAGGAATAAAAATTTAGAGGAAAAAAATTAAATTAGAAACAAAAAACCTGTTAAATGATGAAACAACTTAGAAATAATTAAAATCAGACCCTACATTATCAGTACGAAATAACATGGATAAATTAATGAATAATTGGTACAAAAATATGATAATCCCTATTGAATTGAAAAATAAATTAATTTTCCATAATGGGCTAGCACCTTATATCTACGGGCTGCCGAAATTACATAAAAGTGATATACTTCTAAGACTCATTGTAAGTAGTATTGGTGCGCCTACCTATAATTTATCAAAATACTTATCAAAATCTATCAATAATGTAATAGGAAAAAATTAATTTCATGTGAAAGACTCTCCGTAAATCATCAACTAATTTCCTTGGATGTTGTTTCTATATTTACAAATATACCATTCGTTTTGGCATTGAATAGCATCAAAAAACGTTGGGTAGAGATTAAAAACCACACACCTCTAGATCAATCGGAGTTTATAAATGCAGTACAGTTTTGTTTAGAATGCACTTATTTTCAATACGGTGAGCAATATTTTGGACAAATATTTGGCACAGCAATGGGATCTCCTATTTCAGCTACTATTGCTAACCTTGTTATGGAATGCCTAGAAAAATCTGTTATAAATTCATTTGAGTTTCAACCCGTATTTTTCAAAGGGTATGTAGATGATTGCCTTATGTGTGTTCCCAATGATAACATTCAGTACGTGATTAATAAATTTAACAATTTTCACTGTAAACTTTAGTTTACTTATGAAATAGAAGTAAACAAAAACATAAATTTCTTAGATATGAACATTAGGCATGATGCAGATGGAAAAATAAAAACTTCGTGGTTTATTAAAGAAGTTTGGTCTCAACGTTATCTTCGTTTCAGTTCCGTTGCACCAGCATGTTATAAAAAAAGTGTTATAAACAGCCTTACAGATCGCGCGGTTGAATTGTCCCACGCAGAGGACCGTCCCAAAAAATTAAATATTGTTCGTAATACACTAGAAAAGAATGACTACCCAAAAACATTTTTCAATCCTATCATTAAAGGGAGAATAAACAAAATCTATAATGGATCTTCATATATAAACAGCCAAGAAGAAAGTACTAAACAAAAAAGCTATATGCAATAGCTTAAAACGTGTAGCACTCGGGGACTGCCGCGGTGAAGCTATTGCATAGCATTTTTTCTCAACTTATGCAATTATAATTATTTATTTATTTTTAATTTACGCAGTATTTTTTTTATTTGATATTAATTCAAGTTTTTTCTTTGATATTAATTCAAGTTACACTTTTTGAGCGTGGTGACCGATAAGAAAACAAATTTTTTTCTTTTATTGAATCAATGAGAAGTTAATATCGTTCAAAACATTTTAATTATCTCACAATACATGTAGGTTATTCAGGAATTTGTTATCATTGAAACTATAGGTTTATGGTAACTGAAATAAGAGACATAAGTTTGAGACTTGATATCCTCTAAATATCTGGAAAATACCGCGTCAATGGTGGCCCCATATTTTGTTGGGGATTCTTGTGGATCATTATTCATTTTCAAATTCAATTTTTCCGAAAGAAAAGTTGTCAACCGCTCTGATTTTTTATCAGCGAAGTTGATGTTGAAATCGCCAGCCAAGATAAGTGGAAATTTATTACCATTTGAACCAAGTATTTTCGACCCTTCTTCAGTGTACTCCAGTAAAGTGCGGTGAATAAAATGCTCTACCTCGTCCAATTTTGGATTCGGAGAAATGTAAATTGCTACCATGACTATGTGTAGGTCATTTCTAAGTTTGCATAAGCACGCACAAATATCTTCAAAAAATGAGCGCCTAACATTAACATCGCTAACGTGTGCAATATTTATTTCAATATTAGTTACATTATTATTATTTTGGTAAATAGCTACCCCACCTTTTGGAACAGTATCTCGTTTGAATTGAACAATACAATTGGAATTAGGTATTTCAATCGGATTATCATGCGCCATGCAAGATTCGGTAAGAAGTAACACATTTATTTGTCTCGTAACTGAATCTTGTAAATCGTTTTTGTGACTATTTAGACTTTGGCAATTGAAAGTCATTATTGAAATGCCATTTCTATTACTAAGGAAATCTAAGGCACTTCGAGCTGTCGTCTGAACACTATTTAAAGGCAGTCTTTTGAATTCTTGCAACAAAGATGCAGTCGATGCAGCTTGCCTTCGATTATTATAAAACTTGAATGTAGAATTATCGTTTTTTAATATTAGTCACACGAGAGAGCGCAACATAAACGAGTTCCTGTTATTTTTCGTTACGGAATTTCTTGATTCGGTCGCCGCGCCCAAAGCCCGCGATAAAAGCTATATGCAATATATGCAATAGCTTAATAGAAACAGGTACTCTCAGGTCTCTGCCTAACGTATAAACTCTAACTGACGCGTAGCGAGCTCCTAGAGGCATATGTCAAAATGATTTCGTTCGTAGCTAATTACATAGGACGTCTGGAGTTCATGCAATTATGTTTTTAGATAATTCGAACCTTCTAATTTCGATAGGCCACGTGAAAATCCCGGAGTCTAAAGCGCTAGAGTGTTATAACAACCGTATAAAATAGCGAAATTTCTCACTTTTAGAAACTTCAAATTAATTAATCAATTTGGCACATGTTAGGTGTTTAGGTCTTACATTATTTTTCGTTACGGAATTTCTTGATTCGGTCGCCGCACTCAAAGCCCGCGATAAAAGCTATATGCAATAGCTTAATAACATGAAAGGTAATACAGACAATTTTATAACATTACCATACATTCCGGAGACCTCAGAGAAAATTAAGAAATGTTTGAAGAAGTATGATATGAATATCGCTCATAAACCTATACCAACTGTTGTGTGGAAAATATTTATCAAATCTAAAACCTTCAATACCTAAAGATAAACAAACCCACACAGTATACAAATTAAATTGTTCAGATTGCGATGGCACTTATACTGGAATCTCTAAACAATATTTACAAAAAAAAATGTATGGCCATAAGTATAGAACAAGAAAAAAAACTTTGAAAATTCCACCGCCCTTGCTAAACATTGCTTTGATTATAACCATCAATTCGATTACAATAATGTTAATATTTCAACTGAGGAAACCAATTTTTATAAAAGATCTATTCTGGAGATGATTCACATAAAACGTGACTCCAAATCTGTAAATCATAGGACAGACATTCAGACACTAAGTCAGATTTATACTAACTCAATCAATTAAAACTTTTGCAAATCCCTACATGCGTCTTTATAATGTTAAAAGTATATTTTAGGTAGAATGTCAATAATGTATTTCCAATAACTGACAACCTTTTTTCTATTAGCTCGTAAATCTATCATCTGGTTTGAAAGTGGATACTCAACCCCAATGTTCTCGTTTCTAGTCGTTCACAGACTTTGTTGACATGAACTTGCATTTATTAAGAGTACTGCTTAACAGTGGATTATTGATATATTGTATTTATAACATTGCTGTGTTACAATTCCGATTTTTCGTGTTTCTGTTCATTTCAATGACGTGGGCATTTTAATTGAGATTGGTGCGATTAGGACGCTTTGTGTGATACAATTAGTTTTAAGTAATCCAGTTTTAGACATAATAAGTCTTCTGATGATGGTCGTGAGACCGAAACGTACGTAATGACGAGAAAATATATAGCATAAATGTTAATGTAACTTATTTCCCGAGAATTTATATATAACATATGAACAATTGAATAGTTTCGGCATTGAGAATGTGTAAATTTTTTTTAACTTCCAAAGTGATGGAAATAAACCACTAATTTACACTAAATAAACAATGAATGTTTTTATTATGCACTATTGCTTATATCTGTTTCAACACAGTATTACCATCTGAGCTATGTTATAAACTTTTGTATAACTTAGCTCTGATGATGATACTGTGTGTTGAAACATATGTAAGCAATAGTGAATAATAAAAACATTCATTGTTTATTTAGTGTAAATTAGTGTTTTTTTCCTTAACTTTAAGTTACTTACAGATAAGAAAAAATGCACCTTTATCTACTGAAAAATGTTAAAGTACTGAGGATCTTTCAGTCACCATGTAGCCATCGTCAGGGTAAACTAAATTAGAAGTTGAAGATGAATGTGAATTTATTAAATTGATTTTTCGCTTATACTTTTGCCTCCCTTCTAAATTACCTAATAATTGTTCGTACTGTATTTTGAAAGTGATAAACTTTCTTGAAAAATGGTGTCATCTGTATTTGAAATATGTTCGGCTAACACTGATTTTTCACCATTATTTTTCGTTATATGGGCAAAATTTTCTTCATACCGAGTTAGAATATCCCTTCTAGTTAGGTCCACATAACATTTCGAGCACAACTCAATTGAATTCGTAAGTCCCACATTTGTAGAAGTCGAACTTCAATTAAAAAAGTTTTTAAAAAAATTGATAAAGTTTTCAGCATCGACAAATCAGGTATTTACAGAATAGGAAAAAATGTTGAAAGTCATTTTCGTAAACAATTTTCATAAATATATGTCGGCGAGTTTTTTTACAATTTCTGATGGCAAAGAAGCTTTAAACGGCGCCTATTTACTCAAATATGCGATTTTCACAATCTGCCAAATCTCAGATTTGTCGAAGTCAGTAACTTTATCGAAGGTGTTGCCTAAATGATTTTTTAGCTTGGTCTTACAACTATAAACAGGTTGTCTTACAAATTTAGGAAACAAATTAAGAAATTTATTAATTACTGAAAGGTTATACGTGAAACTTTTTAATTTTATTGAACTAGTTGAAGGTAGTTGCTCTGATTTGGACGATTGGTTGCGTTAAATTTCGTTTTGTGATTAGAAATTAAATTATTGATCAAAGACTTGTCGCAACCATTAGCCAACACTATTTGCTGAAGTTTCTCAACTTCGTTCTTTCACTTTTGCTGTATCAAAGGGACTTTTAATAAACTATTACAATTTATAAATAATTTGTGTAACTGAATCCGCAGAAGTATACATACTTGTTCGAGTGGGTCTTCTGTATAAGTGATTGCCATCTGTTATAATGTTAATATTAAGGAAAGGAAGCCATCATCTGTTTCTATTTCGACGATGTATTTGAGTGAATGAAATTGGCTATCAAGCGTGCTCAAAAAGGCACGTAAATATCTACTTATAATCTTGAAAATATCATCGACGTATCTTATGCCAAACTTTCGGAAACAGATTTAATTCTCATTTTAAGGAAGATTTAATTGCGTTTAAAAAGTTAATGGACAAAAAGAGAGTGAATCGCCCAATGCACATTCGCTTGTTTGTTTATAGTAGTTTTGTGTTGAAAATGAAATAATTTTGCTCCATGCCTACCGTTGAATGAAAGCTCCATACATAAAGACATAAGGGTCACGTATTCTGTGCATTTTGTGTCGGGATATTAATATTTGAATGCCATTTCTTCAGAATGATTATCCACTAGGAATTGAGGTATTTATAAATAGTGGAACAACATCAAATGAAACGAGAGTATCACCTGCTTCAAGCCTAAGATATTTCAAATTTGAAATTAGTTCCAAAGATTTTTTTACAGATAACTTGGTGCGGCTTGGAAGTTAATAGTTTATAGTTCAAACCAAGATATAACTTGAGCTCTGAACATAATACACACACCACATATTTAAAATGAGCAATTTATGTCTGCAATATACGAGTATGTCAGTTTGCAATGACTATTTATATTCTATGAAGATTTATAAACACTATAAAAGAAAAAGTTGAAATATTGTTTTTCATAGTTTCTGACTTGTGGTATGACTATGAATCTGTTCTTCTGAGCTTCCCAATATTTCTCCATCAGCAGAGTGAGTTATGTGGTGATGAATACTTTTTTTAATTGGAGAATTCTTCGGCTAGCAATTCTGTTGGTTCTGAATGCTTTCCAAGTCACATGGGCACCTTACAACTTTGTCCGCGGATGCTGCCAATTGAAAGTGATTTGCCTTTATGAACAATGCATCAAGAAAAAAATACAGCATTAAACTGTTGAGATTGATTTATTCGCTCATGTTTTATTATCCCTGTCATGATCTTTTTTTAATTTCTTCCCCTCAGAATAATCTATCCAGTTAATTCTCATTTGTCTATAAGATTCTGACGCTTGCTAGTTGCTAATTTAGCTTTGGTATCGAAGTAAACCAACCATCATACTGAGCTAAAAATATGAAGTATTAACACCCTTATGCACTCAATGTATCAGTGATCTAGAGAATCAACTCCAAACACTACTGGTGAATGAAACTTATTCAACCAAGTCAACCCTCGAAAACGTTCAGATGTTTTCTCACCGTTTACCTTGAAACAAGTCGATCAAACATCAATTATTCAAGACATGTCTAGTCTAATGGTTCATTAACTGCAAGGTCTCATCTCACGAATTTGAACCAAATCCAATCATTGTAGTCCTACTCAATACTAGTACGGAGTAATCAACCCTATCTACTAAGTAGTAGTAAGGTACTACCGACCTTTCAGCTACCAATTAACCATCATCAGAGTAAGCTCTGTATTTTATTTCTGGAGGCGACGGGATCCGTTTCGGGGCTACAAAAGTTCTCGATTACCGAAATCTCAATTTTAGCTGTCAACTCCATCAGGCCTGATTGCCCGATATAGACAATTCGGTAAAATTACTTGGATATTGCTCTGAACTTAATTAATAAGCGGTGACACTAAGATTCCATTTAGGTGAGGCATGAGCGCATCCGCCATAGTGAAGTAAAAAATTAGATAATTGATGCAATGTCTGCCTCAACGTAACAATCCAAGTACACTATTTATGGAATAAGCAGAAATATTATCTTATGGTACTATGAATAATTCATGTTGACCAATTTCAAATTTTGGTTTTGATTGAGAGTCTTTTAAAGGAAATGAAAACGAAACGAAACGAAACTCACTGATCACCGCGCCCTTTGAAATATCATCTTAACAAATTTAGTATGAACATGTTGCTTTTGCATTAAGAAACAAGAATGGGAAGCATCATTCACTACTGCATAGAGATAATTCAAGTACATCTCGAAAATAATATAGTCTTGTCTAGGTAAATGATAGAAACCTCGCCCTTTAGTCCTGACCTTCATAAGAAGCCTAGAACTTAGGATAGGTCTCACCTATAAGATGGTTTAGGCATATAAGAACCGATTGACTCGCAGTCAAAAATATTCTAGATCGATTCAAAAATGTTCAAAACGGATGTATCCGCCAAGATCCGTAAAAAAATATTTGTCCCGATTACAATAGGTACTTCCCTCACTCTTCCTACGTATAGTGAGGGGAGTAAAAATTACGTTTAAACAATTCGAAATTTTGTTGGTAGCTCAAAATGTAAGCTTTTTCATAGAAATATTTTAATGTATACCCAGCATTATAGTTATCTGCCAAACTGTCAAGAGATTTTTCAAAAATTTTACTGGGTATTGAACTTGCTCTATTTCGTAATCTTTTTTTACTGTCATGAATGAATTCATATAACTGATAATACAATCAAATTCAGACCACTTTGAGTAAAGTTCATTTTTTCCTATAAGCCAACTAGACTTTTAGATGAATGTAAATTTTATCTTCTGCACAAAATTAAATCTTTGAATTTCTGTCAACACTAAAAATGATCGAAGGTGCAATGACAATAAATGGGTTTTTAATCCACAAATCATTCTGATATTTAATCTGCTGTTTATTTGGAAAATGCTGATACTATTACTTCCTTGAATGTTATAAACAGATAAGTTTGCGGAACCCTTCAGAGTTTTCCATATAACTTCTGGGTTCTGTGGAACACAGTTTGTAAAACGATGTTCCAGAGGGTTCAATGAATTGGTAAGTGTTGCATCACAAACCAGACGAATAGCTCTCTCCTGAATAGAATCTAAGAGCTTCAGCGTAATTTTTAACATGTAAACAGTACTCCAGGATCAATCAAACCTAAGCTTTGTTGATCATGACGAACTGCTCAGAAGAGGAGCTGTAAAGTAACTCTTGGCACAGAATAAAAAGCCAAGTTTTTGTGAAGTAGTTTTCGCAATTAACCTCACATGATCGTTCCATGAGAGGTTACTGTTGTGGTGATACTGAGCATGGATATTGATGCATGGACTCCATGAGGCCCAATGTTCTGAAAGGCGGGCTCAGCCCCTTCCCCAAAAAAGTACCATTCAAACCATAAACAAACTATTAAAAACTTTCGTATCTACATTTTGTTTTTGTTTATTAAAAATGATTTATTCACTTGCACGAATGAATACATAATTCACTGCTTTTGTAATGTAATGAAGTTTTGTTGTGGAAAACAATCGTCAAGCATCTTTGGGGGAGTCGGGGAATTTTCAGTTTGTGCGTAAACGCACCATCACTGGCAATACTAGACGACCTTGACCTGAGACCACTGTTCAATGATTTTGTGAAACGAAATGCAGTGCGTCGCTCATTGTTTGCTCTGAACTGATTCCGAATTCATTGTTTTTGAAAATTCATTGAATTAATGTAAAGACAGCTAACAGCTTTTTATGTTTACAAAACTCTATACCATATACCATTTTTCCTTTTTGCCATTTATAATTTTGCACGAGTAAAAGAATTTAATTTGTTGTTAGGTCTCTAGACTTATTATATTTATACTTACATTTGCTTCACTAATCTCTTATGTAATACAACCATTGAAGGATGTCAAAGTTCATGGAACATTCGACATTTATTTAAAATGTACTAAACTATCAATCTACTAATGTACTGTAGATTTATTTTTATGTATATGACAAAAAACTAGGCTACTGTGACCACTGTTTTACTTCCTGTTCTATCTTCTATGTGTAATTATTTCATTCAATAAACTTTTCTTAGGTGAGGAGGTGTTCTAAAAATGTTATGTTAAATATGTTTAAAATGTTATTTTAAATACTACCCTTTTGAACCTTGAAAGTTATAGTTTCAAGCTGTGCATTCTAAATTCTCGCTATTTTAAAATCTTGACTTGTTAAGCTCAATCTCTTAACCAAGAATATTAGGCCCAATGAGATTCGCTGGGTAAACGCTTTTAGTTACTATTAGTATTTTAAGATTAAAACTATTGTTCAGGTTTCGTTTAAATGAATAACAGCCACGATGTGTTTTATTTAGTAAAAGTGTCGATGCACAATGAACCGTAATGTCATTAGTAATTGTAGCTTTATTCTAATTTGTAAATAAATCTTAAGAAGTTTAGCAATACAAAACCTAAACTGTTGATTATCGTTAAAAGGACGATCCAAGTAAAATGTTCAACCTTGACCCTTACCCCCCCCCCCATCAATCACTTTTAGGCCCCCTCAATAATTTTTAAAAGTCGGCGCCCATGTATTGAGGGCTCCCTAGGAACAATAATTGTATTTGACATCATCATACCAGAGGTTGCGTGATGCGCCTTCATGAAAAAAATACAAACTTGAGTTTTGGTTGCATCAAACTTTACTGTATTATCAGATCTCTATTTCATAATTCTTGCAAAATCAGCATCTTATTGCATCAACATGTCTTCGTCTTCGGGTTTCATAGTATGATATGGGTATCTACAGGAGGAAGTGAAATGAAGTATACTATTATTCGCAAATCAATGGGCACTCCAGGGACTTCCAACAGTTCGTCGAAATGGAGCAGAAACAAAGTTGGTACCTAAAGAGATCCCTATGGGACACTATCAAACATCACATGAAAAGATCTATATGAAGGAAAACTCGATAGTAAACGACATAGTTCGGACAGCAAACTATTCGACTGAAGTTTACCAAAAGGCATTGGTGCCAAACTCGGTGAAATGTCTCGGAGATATCTGATGCTACATCATCATTTCTCATCTATTAAATGGAGATAGCCTGTTGATTTCTGGTGACGAAAGTCATGTCAGTGACCAGAGGAGCGAAATGGCCGAAAATACGGTGAAAACCGACAGTCCCTTTTCGAAGTTGATGTAATTTGACGCGCTGATAACGAGAAAAATAGTAAAAAAATTCCACACATTGTGCTCCTGAAGTTATGGCCGGTTTTTTACTCCATAAATAGTCATTTTTCGGTTTTTTGATATAGAAAAAAGTATTGATACTATAAAAAAACTTTCTGAACAGAAGTTGTTGTAAAAATTATGACGCAACTTTTGGTTCTGGTTTTGTGTTCTTAGCTACTAAGAGGCCCTAGATACGCCTCATTTAGTGCTTTTTCGGCAGTTGAGAAAATATTGTTTTAAAAATCGGTATTTGAGGATAAAAAATATAAGATAGCGGGAAAGATAGTATTTTTTATGCTCTTTTAGATGAAATGTTTTTTTTGGCGCCGCAATCCGCCATTTTGAAAAAATCGTAAATTCGCGATTGCGACTCGAAATATAGAAATTTCGGAAAATCAGTAGATTTTAAATTGTAGATTTTAACATATTCTACCCAATGAAATAAACCCACGACGTTTTGGTTCAAGAACAGCTGCTAGAGCCCACTTTATTTTATAACCTCGAAAAAACCACAAATTTTGAGATTAGAAATTTTTTAGGTTATTTTGGGATTTGATAGAGTGTAGAATAAAAAACGTGTGGCACTCTTGGACTGCCGCGGTAAAGCTATTGCATAGCATTTTTTATCAACTTATGCCATTATAATTATTTATTTATTTTTTATTTATGCAGTATTTTTTTTCTTTGATATTAATTCAAGTTACACTTTTTAAGCGTGGTGACCGATAAGAAAACACATTTTTTTCTTTTATTTAATAAATGAGAAGTTAATATCGTTTAAAATATTTTTATTATCTTACAATACATGTAAGTTATTCAGGAATTTTTATCATTGAAACTATAGGTTTATGGTAACTGAAATAAGAAACATAAGTTTGAGACTTGATATCCTCTAAATATCTGGAAAATACCGCGTCAATGGTGGTCCCATATTTTGTTGTGGATTCTTGTGGATCATTATTCATTTTCAAATTCAATTTTTCCGAAAGAAAAGTTGTCAACCACTCTGATTTTTTATCAGCGAAGTTGATGTTGAAATCGCCAGCCAAGATAAGTGGAAATTTATTACCATTTGTACCAAGTATTTCTGACCCTTCTTCAGTGTACTGCAGTAAAGTGCGATAAATAAAATGCTCTATCTCGTCCAATTTTGGATTCGGAGAAATGTAAATTGCTACCATGACTATGTGTAGGCCATTTCTAAGTTTGCATAAGCATGCATATCTCCAACAAATGGGCGCCTAACATTAACATCGCTAACATGTGCAATATTTGTTTCAATATTCGGAGTCATAATATTAGTAGCATTATTATTATTTTGGTAAATAGCTACCCCACCTTTTGGAACAGTATGTACAACAGTATATATACCTACATGTATACTTACGGGGCGCACATGCGGTGAGTGTGACATTATAAAGATATGATAGATACCTATACACCTATATACTTTCTCACAAACAGCTGCTTACGTATTCGTCCGATTTCGGAGCAGCTCGTCTCGATCCGTGCGAGCTTCGTACAGTCGTACCATATACATACACGTTAAACGAACGCTCGGCCGAGCTACATGGTAGGCGGAGTGGGGGTGTATTAGGTTATTTTCGTTACGGAATTTCTTGATTAGGTCGCCGCGCTCAAAGCCCGCGATAAAAGCTTAAAAATACTATGTTTTCCCGCTATCTAATATTTTTCATCCTCAAATATCGATTTTTGAAACAATATTCTCTCAACTGCCAAGAAAAGCACTAAATGGGCACTATCTGGTCATAACTTCAAAAACACAATGTGTGGAATTCTTTTACTATTTTCTCATTATCAGTGGGTCAAAAAACATGAGAAACCACTTCGAAAAGGGACTGCCAGTTTTCAAACCATCTTTTTTCCTCTGGTGACTGGACTAATATATTAATGAGCTCGATATTGATTGCTGTCTCCATTACTTTAAAGATCACAGTTAGGAGTGCAATGAGTGTATAATTATTAGGAAGGTTCTTCTTCTTTTTTTTGTACATCTTTAGACTCTACCTGTACTCCTTCCAGGTGGAAGGAATTACTCCAAATTTGATTGCACCCTACAGGATCCTGGAGGAACCATCCTACGTTCAACCATTATCTTATCGTCTACCACTTGCTGTTTACTCTCAACTTCTGGAATAATCATGAAACAGAAATTAATATATGATACATAAAAGTGAAATAAACATGAAAGGTTAGTAATATCATTAGATTGTCCACGATAGATTATAACGATTAACGAGAAAACATTAGAATGGTCTCCAACGTTCGTCATTGTTATTATTACAGTAATTCATAGAATCGATTACGGAATAACTAAGGCCTACAAAGCAGGCAATAAACAGTCTCATTAAGTATACATTGGATGGTTCAAAAACAGAACTATAAAATTAATAAATAAAAAACGAAGAGGCCACACAGCAAGATCATTATATTCTGATCTGATAGATTTATCACCCATTTCGGAGGGCGCGCTTACAGTCACAATATTCATAAATACACATACCTTAAAGTTATCGACTAGTTAATTGGCAGATTAAATTGTTTATGAATACTGGTAACCCAATAGGGGCCTGTTATTACCGCCTGTCTTTTATAGCAATGGCGTTTAACTGGAAGCTAGTTCAACAGGTTGATGGGATATACGGATTTATTTATAGATCTCATCACGACTCACTTTTCCACTAACTTGTGACATTTACAGGTGATATTGCAATTAAATAACATGCATCCATCGTATATTCATAAATTATTCATTTTATTCATGCCTTAAGTTGACTAATAGCATTCTAATTCATAATAACAATATCTACATTCTTAATGATAGATCATTGAGAATCAAGCAAGATAGCCTTTCTCGTTCAACGTACGTATAAGGAACATCCTCAGTTTCCTGCTATGCCAGATGTTAGCTCAAACAAACCTAATCGATTATTCTCACTATTGTACTATTATATACAGTGTGACCCATTTAGATTGGAAACACCCCTGTAAAATCTTGAGTTATTAACCGTTTTCAACCAAATTTTTTTTCACTTTTCAAGAAATGAAAGATCTACTACGGGACAAAATGTAAAATGTAAACGTATGCATACTATCAGCAAGAATATTTACTCACAGTTCTCTCAAGTATTTTGTGTCATTGCTGCAAAATTAAGTGTGAGAGAGAAAATTAAAATTGTATATCTTTTGGGAGATGATGACGTTAGACGCCAGAGAGGTTTGTAGAGTATTTAATATAAGACATGCAGAAGATGGTGGATTAATAGAGGCAACTAGCATTTAAATTAAAATTAAGTTTTGCACTAAATTGAAATATTTTAATAATTATTAAGTTAAGTTTGTTAAATTATTCAGTTTTAATAATAGTTAATTGCGTGTAGAGTTAAATGTATTTCCGTTACTTCCGCTAAATATTTATACTGTTTTAAACATTTTGTTCATCCAGTGATGGTTTATTGTTACAATTGAAGGAAAAAAATAATTTCCATCGCTATCTGTTGATACAAGATGCTCTTTTGTGACTGTCAGCTTAGTGAGTTTTCGAATTATAATTTGTCGTAACTTTGTTACTTATGAAATTTTGATCACATCTATATGGAGGCAATCCAGTGGCGTAGTAATTTTTTAAATGAAAAAATTGCTGATAGCAATTCTCCATTTTCGACTAAATTGGAATAAATATTTTAAATTTTTGTCACGTAGTAGATCTTCCATTACTTGTCAATTAAAAAACACATTGGTTGAAATCGTCTCATAACTTGAAATTTCACAGGGGTGTTTCCAATCTGAACGGGTTACACTGTATAATCTCTACATAGCAAATTTTACTATTTTTAACTGGTGAGAAATAGATTACAGGGTTCAATTCACATCTGTTGAAGGAACCAAGCCCAGTCAGTATTTAAAGTGTCCACTAATCAACCCATCTAGTCCAGTCAATAAGGTGGGTGTAAATACGCCGACAATCTAAAAATTTTGTAGACGGTCGTATCGGAATTTTTTTTTTGCGTGGTGTTCTAAGGACCATTCATTCGTATTACTGAACAATATACCAATCGCTCCCCATTCACCCCTATACTCAAAATTAACCCCATTCTCAACCACTCTTTTTAAGAAAATTTTTAATTTATCAAAAAATGAAAATTATGCCTCCAAAATTGGTTCTACGACGTTTTATGAGAGGTTTATCACGAATTCGAGGCCACTTTCCCGGAAAATGAATTCAATGGACGGAAAATCTGGGCAATTAGGTAATTTTCACTCATAGTATCTCATTTTTCACGTGATTAGCGTTTTCTACGTAGAGATTGACAGTCGCAAATTTTGATCCCTAATAGCGAAAAATCAGGAAAATTTGGGGCAAACTGTGTAAAACCTGAAGGTAATGCTTAAAAAATAATAGTTTCGGTACCTGCTCAGAAAATGGTTCATAATATATTCCGGGACCTAGTCGGCACTGGTTCACTGAGGACACCTGCCCTTTTTTAGTTGATAAAGGAAAATATATTCTATCACTTGAAGAGAACTTTCTAGATAACTCTTTCAGGTGAAAAAAAATGGCGTGCACACAAAAAATGTGTTGTATATACGCGAGCCTGAGGACGGTCCTTGTTAGCATAAGATCATGTACACGTGTGAGAACATGCCTGTGACTAGAAAGTATTATTGAAATGTTTTGAACAAATTATGCCTTATTTAAAAATATGCAGGTATATTTAAAATTACTCAAAGAATTTATTTTGAACTCATTTTAATGAATTCATTTCAAATAAACAGTTACAAACTTGTATACATTTTTTGAACGAATTTTGTATTTTTTCAATTTTCCACATAATGATGGTATTTTCAAACTTTTTGATCTCAAATTAGTAATCAGCTACCAAAATAATAGCTATAATGACCTATCACACGGCCAGTTCTATGTCGTTTTAGTGTTTTTCCTTGTAATTTTTTTTTTTTGGCATTACTTGAAATTTTGGCAATTTAAAATTAACATCTAAAACATAAACGTAAATCAATATGACACTTGAAAAATTCCATTCAAAGATAAGGAGAATTCATAATAAAATTTACCCAGCTTTCCCGGAAAATGATATTTATGAACATTTTAAATATGAAATTCGTAATCAGCGACCATAAATAAACCCTACAGTGACCTATTACACGATAATTTCAATGACGTGGAGAAAAAAAGCTTCAGGTTTTCCACAGTTTTCCCTCACTTTTCTTGGTTTTTTGCTATTTGGGATCGAAATACGCGACTGTCAATCTCTATTAAGTAGAAAACGCTAATCACGTGAAAAATGAGAAAATTTGCGTGAAAATGATCAAATTTCCCCGATTTTCCGTCCTACGAATGCATTTTCCAGGAAAATGACCATGCATTCGAGATCAGCAACCCAACAAAATTTCTAGAACCCATTTTGGAGGCTTAATTTTCATTTTTTGATAAATTATAAATTATCCTAACATTGGTTGAGAAAGGGGTTAATTTTGAGTATAGGGGTGAATTGGAGCGATTTGTATATCGCTCAGTAGTCACGAATGACCTTCATAGTCCATAGAATATCACGTTAAAAAACTTTTCCGATACGACCGTCCAGAAAAATTTTCGATAGTTTCCCAACTTATACCTGTTCTTAGATCTTTCAATATCAATCATGTGTGTTGCGTAGTATAGACAGCATTTTATGTATTTAACAATTGTCACTGAAGCAATTTTTCTTATATTCGAACAACTCGAGTTTTAAATTGCAGATTTGGAGATGAATAACCATCAGTAATTTTTAGTTTTATTCAGAATAATAAGAAGTAATTTGAGAAAGCCAGAATATGTTCGCTCTTCACATCGTGTGAGCCAGCGGTGGAGTGTTGAGAGAGGAGATTGGCATTCACATTTTTCTTGAAGGTTCGGAGGTTATAGGCATAAGGAAACATATCACTAGGTAAAGAGTTCCACAGCTTCGCTGTTCGATAAAAAAAAGATGTCTGGTAGGAAGAAGTTCGGCAGGTCTCGAGCTTGACAATGAAGGGGTGACTAGTTAGAGCTCGTCGAGTTCACCTAACTGAAATCACTCGTGGTGGAACAACAGACGAGATTTCTGATGAACACCGAACATGGAGATATCTATAGAGATCTCCCACCTTTCTACGATGTTCAAGAGAGTTCAATGAAGTCGTAAGTATGACATTATCAATCAAACGAATAGCTTTCTTCTGGATACAATCCAAGAGCTGATGTTTGGAAGCCGAACTCCAAAAATGTGAGCAGTACTCCAGGACAGGTCTGATCTGTGCCTTGTAAATTATGAGTAGCTGCTGGGATGTAATGTAGTTGTTGGCACGGAATAGAAAAGTATAAAAGTTTTTGTGAAGCGGCTTACGCAATGGACCTCACATGATCCTCTCATAAGAGGGTGCTGTTGGTGGTGATCCCGAGCATGATTCGGGAAGACTTCATAGGAATAGTTGTACCTGACATCATCATATTAGGGGTTGTGGGATCCGCCTTCCTGGAAAAGACGCAATCTTGAGTTTTGGTTGCATTCAACTATACTAGATTATCAAATCCCCATTCCAAAATCTTTGCCAGATCTTCATTAATTGCATCAACTTGTCTCTGTCTCGCTCCTCTGACTTCATTGGATGGTATAGGGGCTCTATATGAGAAAGAAGTATGAAGTGTACCATCATCTGAAAGCTGTGAAGGGACAGGTGGACACATCCAACGGTTCGTTTATATGGAACAGAAACAAAGTTGGAATCAGTCTTTATTTTTCCCCCGATTGTGGAGTATCACATTCGTGTTGTGTCTACTAAATTTCTGAGCAGATCATGTGATGCGTTGAATTACAATAGTTTTGAGTTTTCATAGCATCAGTTCTGGACTTGATCTTGAGAAAGTTTTTAAGTCTTAGAAAGTATCAATTCCAGTGTAACGATACTTTAGTAACATTGACCTAGTCGGCTTAGTCACTTCTTATCATCTTGATGGTAGCAACTCATTGATTTCATTCATTTTTAAAGTTGGGAACAGTTATCAGGCGATCAGAATTGGCCAAATATTGCTTGATTGGCAACGCATGGGGTAAAGCGGTCACTGTAGGTATTGCAGTATCAGTCTTCAGGGCTTGCGGAATACTTCCCTACAATCCACAAGCATTTCCTGACCACTTTTTTTCAATATCTGATGCAGCAGAGGCAGCGGCAAATGAAGAAGCTGCTCAAATAGTATTACCTGCCCCTGCCCCTGCACCTGCTCTTGAGCCTTACGAACCCCAAATAGAATTCAGAAGAAGCAAGAAACTCCGCCAGGTGTAGATAACAATGAGGCAGATGAAACTCCGTCAAAATTTCTTCAAGAAAATAATCCAATTCCGCATATCCCGTTGGAAACGTCGAAACGCAAGCAGCAAGCGCTAGAATTAACATCCCCAATACATCGAGCAAAGAGGCGCCTTGTAGCAGAGAACAAGAAAACTAATTAACAAAAAAGATTGATCCGGCTGTACCTTCTACTTCCCGAATGGCCTCTAACGCCAATAACAGACCAAAAAAAGGTATTAACAAGAAAAAGGATAGCAGGAAGAGAAATTACAGTTCGTCTAGTTCCGAATCTGAGCCAATTTTGAGTTCTGGTTCCGATGAACTTTCTGATGAAGAGGACGATTTTTGCATTGAGTGCGGTGACTATTATTATTCAACGAAATCCCGTGTTGATTGGATCCAGTGCGTAAAATGTGCCAAATGGTTACATGAAACATGTACAAATAATGTTCACGTGTGCCACAATTGCGCAGGTAAACACCAGTAATGGGGCGTATTTCACCTGTGCTCTGGTAAATACGCCCCACTTAGAGTTTTTTTAAAAGCGGGTTTTTATACCATAATGTTAAATTTCTAGAGATATGTTTTTTTTAAATGAAAGATTACTTTTGTTTCTTTATACTTATGTATCAATAACCCAAAATATATTTTTACTTTCTGAAATATTAATTTTTTTCAAAATGTGGGGCGCATTTCACCACTTTACCCTAAATGAAAACTACTTCAAGGATCACGTTGGCAGATATGGTAGTTCAGTGGAAAAGTCGGTAGATATTTATAAAGAGGCTAGCAAATCCAACACCAGAAATACGGGCAGGGACTGAAAAACATACTGTTGAAGTGAATACTTCTGTGTCATTGTTAATGTGCAATGTTCAAAGGAATTATAGTGTTTAAGGCAGTGCCGTAGAATTTTATATTTTGAAGTGCTTGTGCAATAACGTCAAGAAACAACAGCAGTTGTAATACTCACAACAGCAAATTTCCTACAAATAAATTATCGATTTAAAGCTATATGCTTCCTCTTCTGATGTTTAATTCTTCATACCTGTGTTTGAAACTCTTAGTTATTAGAAGTTTTATTTTTCATATCGTTTATGGACATCTTGTATCATATACGCAAGATGTAACTGAAATGAATTCTTTTACTTTGGTTTTCGTTCAACTAAAGACTGAGTTGGATACCATTAGTGATGGGTTTTATTTGATGCTAGAAAAGTAAGCTCATTCCATTGCATCTTGAACAAAATTCACCTATATTAATATCAATAATGATTCTTAACCCAGGTATTATATATAAATTCCCGGAAAATAGGTCAGACTAACACATATGTGTATTATTTTCGACTGATTGTTTGACTGATATGTAATGTCCATTTGAGTGTGCTTTTCAATGTAAAACCAAGTAACTTTATACTGCCTGGTTCGGAAGTTTAATTCATACTGAAGATTAATTTCTGCGTTTTATCTGTATTCAGTATAGAACCGTTATCCTCAAACCAGGCTATTGCATCCTCAAGGGAAGAATCAGATTTATTCTTCATTCCTTGTCGTGTTTTTGCATTGTTAACTAGAGTGCTATCGTCAGCTAGTATGCACATTGTTGCCGATTTAACATTATACATAAGGTTATGACGTAGAGAGTGAATAAAATTTGGCCCAAAATTAACCCCTGCGGGACACCCAGGTTCACTTTTTCCCTTGTAGACTCAAATTAAAAAATATAACGCTCATGTATCCATCCTCGAACCAGATGTTGAATTATGTTATTATGCTATTACCTCATAAATCTTTAACATCTGGTTCGAAATCGGATACTTGAGCGTTATATTTTTTGGTTTCAGTCGTATACAGACTTTGTTTGACATGAGTTCGTGAATTGTAAGCATCAGCAGATTCTTGATACATATTAATATACTTGAAACATTAATATGTCACGGTTTCTATTATTCGTGTTTCTGTTCGTTTCGGCGAAGTGGGCATTTTTAATTGAAATTGGTGCTTTGTGCTGATACAATAATAATCATATGTGTTAGTGTGACCTATTTCACGAAAAATTATATTCAATATATTAATATCATTAATACGTAAGTATGCCACAGAAAATACATGTCCACATGATCAAAGATGATTAATATGAAAGATAATATTCCAACTTGTAGGGGTTCTATTTCTTGAGATATTATTCATCGTTCTAAAATAGTGTGGTAAAGAGATTATGGAAAGTAGATTTGAAAATCGTGCTTTGATCTGAAGATTTTGATAATCGGGTACGTTGAGTGTTTGTTTTCATAAATAACAATTCTCACTTTAAGACCACTTTATGGATTAATAATATTGACTTGAAGCTGAAAGTTAAGTTTCCATATATTTATCTAAAATCTTTCAGGTGTAGAATCAGTTTTATTATAATGGATCAAGTGAAATTTCGAAAAGCATTTTGTAACCTTCTTATTGAATCTTCTGAAGAATACTTGCTATCGCCATTCCCAGAATTGGGTATTTACGGAGATCAAGTAATTGGCCCCTTTTTTTAACCGGAAATCTTGATGGCCAAATATACCTGGAATTGTTGGAAAATGCTGTTCATACCCAGCCCTCGTACAAATAATATAAAATGAAAAAGACAATGAAACCATAATTTTTCAGCAAAACGATGCACCTCCTCATTTCACCCAACCGGTTTGTTAATTTCTAGACGAGAATTTTCCCAAAAACTGGATTGAAATAAAGGATCATATTGAGTACCCAGCAAGGTCACCTTATTCGATCCCAATACACTTTTTCTATGGGCTCATCTGAAGTCTAAAATTTATGATACACACCGTGAATTATTGAATGATTTGCAAAATCGTGTAATTTAAGAATGCCATAAGTTACACCCGAAATATTACTTAACATAACAACGCTTTGAACAAAATTTATTTTATTGCATGGAGGTAAATGGTGATCGTTTCTGGCATTTAATAAACTGATCATAAAAGTAAGTGAATACTTCTTTTTTATATTTACCTAAATTACAAATAAAGAAGTTTTAGGGGTGAAACTCGTCAAAACGATTCTGACTCTTATTTATATAGCTCTTGTGAGTGTGATTAAGTATTTGACAGCTCATATCATATCAACGAAGATAATAACAGCAACTTATTAAAACTTGGAGGTTATCAGTATCACTAGCAATCTCATTACCAATTTTGGGGGTAACTGTCACCCCTGCTTAGGGGTTGAAGTGAAAGGGTTGAAAGTACAATGAAATATTGTCCTCTAAAATCAATAATAGACGGATCCGAACGTTTGCCATATTTTTATATTTTTAAATACTCAAAGTTTTCGTTGGGCCAACCTGTATACGAATTCATTGTTAATTTGACAAATGTGAAAAATCCTGCTGGAATTGATTAAAAATGTCAATCGAATTTCCAGATCTGGGCTTCCATGAGAAAATTAGTACTGTTCGTTTGTACATCAATATAATAGTTATATAGATCTAGTTCATGTAGAGATTGCGAATATATTTCCTTTACAATATCCATTTATCATAATATTCTTAGCTGCTAAACGTCGATTCAGTGACCAATAATGAAAGGTGTTCAACGATGTAATATGTCTTCATGATATTTGAGTTAATTGCTATTTCTATACCTTCATGTATATGTAATTTCTTTCATTTGGTCTCGCATATCACAATCAGATGGCCGAACACAGCACGACAAATCACTGAACACATTTAACTAGCACATAAACTAAACAATACAAAGCTGTACTAAACCTTTAAAATCCATCGCACATCGTAATAGGTTATCCTCTTCCAATGTATGGCTGCTTAATCCGAGTAAAACAGTTGAGTCGAATTCAGAAATCATGATTGGCAGGTTCGGGACAGATTTTATGGGAGATATGAATGTATGCATAATACATTAGTTATTGTGTTTTGACAAGTGATGACGTAGAAGAATGTTTTGTTCTGACCTCCCCTATCTGTGGTTTGTGGGTGGTCTCAAACACAATACGTATCAGATAACTGATAAGGAATAATACCGGCTAATGTGCCCTTTAACCGCCCGATTCAATTTAACCTCAAAGGATTCGAGAATTATTGACTTTTAACATTTTTACAGGTTGTCATTCGTGCCAGGTACCTTACCTAATCAGAAAAAGCAATGTTTAGTTATCAACAGCAATCTAATTCTGAGAAAATTCCCATTAAAACTGTTTATGGCATAACTGAATATATAACAGCGTGAATTTTTAACATAAAGTGGAAAATTCACATGTAAGTATTCATGTTCTTATGTTATCTGAATAAGTTATGATCCAGAAAGCCATTTAACTACTGAAACTTAATTAACAGTGGGTGCAATAATGAAATAAATGAAGCGAATTGGCATAAAGAGAGCGTAATTAAATATCAGTTAAAGTGAATTGAAACTAACTGTAAGCCGATACCTACGTATTTAAAAAATCTCCCAAATCTACAGAATATAAAATACATCCGTAGATAAGTTTGCAATGACGTTGCATGCATCAGCTGACGTGATGTTGCCAATATGAGTCAATGTCAGGGATAAGCGAACACTTTCAAAAAGGCGTGATCAGCTTTTCCCAAATTATGCAGTAGGCAAAGTACACTTTTTTCGTTCATTTGAAGTATGTTTTCTACTGTTAAGCCAAGAATTTAGCATTGGCATATTTGGCACTTACTCCTTGAACTGATGATGTTCCCTATTGAATGGGCCCTTTGTATATTGATCAATGTGTTGTAATTGAAGTGCTTCGAACTCTGAACTGAACTGAATGAATTTCAGGTAGCTTAGATTAGCAGTTTATTTCTTTAACATATTAATTTAACTAATTGGATGTATTTTATGAACATTCGTTAATATACAGTTGAATTGAAATCATCTTTCAATCCGTTCCTTCTACGATAAGTATTCAAGTTTGAATCTAATATAAGGGTTCTAAACTCCAGCCATTAGGGACTAGATCGCATGGCGACCCTGCCAGGATGATCACCACAACAGCAAAATCATCTTTTAAAAAAAGTTCTAGAGCCAGATAAAGAGGATAACAAATATACTCTCACAATATAATGTGAGCTGAGTAAATTTATTAAATATTATCCATTAATGAATAAAGAAACAGTAACAGTTGCAAACGCTTTTGTTACTGATTTTATTATGCGATATGGTATATCACAAGCAATAGTTAGTGACCGTGGTACAGAGTTTATGTCAGCTGTATTTAAGGATATTTTAAATTCTGCGGCATATCACCATCAAACTATAGGTGCTGTCGAAAACTCACATAAACACTTAGCCGCGTATAATATATAAGAATATATTCTTCGAAACACCAGAATGGTTGGTGTTCATGGTTACCTTATTGATGTTTCTCTTATAACAACACGGTGCATATGGAAACTAAAGATACGCCGTTTGAACTTGTTTTTGGGAAAACATGCAATATTTCTAGCAGTGTGCTACTAGTACAATAGATCCATATTATACATTTCATGATTATCCAAAAGAATTAAAATTCAGACTTAAAACAGCTTGGAATAACGCGAAAGAAAATTTGATAGCATCAAACATAATTAGGAAACATGTTATTACGATAAGAGAAATTGTAAACAGAAACTGTGTGATGTAGGCAATATAATTATGATTGGAAGTGATTCCGGTAATAAGACTGAGTGTACATTCATACCCAGTGGTAGAAGATAAGGACTCAAAAATATTAGTGCAGATAGAAAATACGTTAGTGGAAGTGCATAAAGATAGGTTAAAATTATACAATAGCAGTTAGGAGTAATTAATTCGTTATAGGAAAAGAAAAACAAAATAATTTTGCCCACCAGTTGATTTTTTTTCTTAGGAGAAAGTTGTAGTATAAGTAGTTTAGAATATAAGCATATTGAATAGATCATAGGTATGTATATTAATCAATGTGTTGTAATTGAAGTTCTTCGAACTCTGAACTGAACTGAATGAACTTTAGGTAGCTCAGATCAGAAGTTCATTTGTTTAACATATTAATTTAACTAATTGAATATATTTGAATGAAATGTATTTTGTAGATTTTGATAAATATCACCTAAAACAACCATCAAATTACATTTTCCTATGAATGCCGAATTATGGCGGGACTTTGAAAAATTGTACAAATTTTGAGGTTAGAAAATTTGGAAAAAAAAAACAAAATTCAAGATGCTGTTAGAACTCTTTATTACGTGTATTTTGAGCTGATGAACATCAATTTTGCTTCAGTAGAACTCTAGATATTCATGTAAACTAGTTTGGCATGTAGCAGGCCCAAAATTCAGTGGAAAGTAGATGACTTTCTCTATCTAAACCCAAAAGTGTGACCTCTTGGACACATAAAAAATTATAGTTTGCATGATAACTTTTTTTTTCTTTGACCCGCTCTAGATTTTTTCAATGTTGGCTAGGTGATCACACTACTACAGGCCTAAACACGTTTACATGAATATCTATACTTCTACTGAAGCAAAATGAATCTACAATAGCTCAAAATATGCGTTTTTTTTTTTAATATTCTAACCTCAAAATTTCTCCTATTTTCCGATGTCCCACCAAAATTAGGCATTTATAGCAAACTGTGATTTGATTATTATTTTAGGTAACATTGGTCAAAATCTACAATACGTAGGCTTATTTTGTTTTGAGTCAAAATATACATTTTTCAGCGTGCAATAGCAATTTTATGGTTTTTTGCAAAATTCAAATTTTGACACAAAAAAAATCTCAGTGAAAAGAAGAATAAAAATGCCAACTTTCAATGCAAACAAAATATTTTTACAATCCTTTTCCTATTTTAAAGAAAATATTTTGTAAACCAAAAAAAGATCACAAAATGGGCCTTATCTCGAGCCCTTCAAATAACTTCTATTTTGGCTTCATTCATTCGACGCGTATTCAAATTATCTATGTCTTTGATCACGTGTATTTTTTTGATTAGAGGCTTTATTCCAAAATTAATTTAAATAAATGGAAAAACCTGGAAAATTTTCTGATGAAATAAAAGTGCTTTTTTTTAATGAATCTGTGAGAAAAAAAGGATTTGATCACATTCCGTGCGACTGGAGTATTATAAATAGTCGTTAATACAGTTGAATTGGAATCATCTTTCAATCCATTCCTCCCACGATAAGTATTCAAGTATGAATCTTATATAAGGGTTCTAAACTCCAGCCACTAGAGACTAGATCACAGGTGTACCTATACGCCTTTGTGTAACTAATAGATTGAGGCCTCTGACTAGTATCTAGCAGTTAATTAGGATTGGGAAATTCCAGAATTAAAATTTAAACTAATACCGGGAATAACATCTTCATAAGGGATCATTTCATCAATCAAAATGTTTTATTCATATTTCTATATATCACCAATATTCGTCACGTGAATATTTGGTATGTTCTAAATAGGTTTTCATTGGAACTAATTCGGTGAGTTTGTGATCAAAGGAAATATTATGCACTATGCAGTCTCGGGGAGTGGATGAGCATTTTCAAAATACTGGAGAAAATGTTTATCTTTCTGTCTTAGTTGTCTAGCGGTTTATATCGAATTAGGTATACCGTTTCCGTTTCAATTCCCATCCTTTTCCAAACAGCAACAGTTCAAAGTTTTATTATAAAATCTTAATTAGAACTACCAAATTGAAATGTAATACCGATTAACAAAATTGTAAAGTGGATTGGATATTAACAATGGCGCCTTGTGTTGATCAAAATTACGTAATTTCCTTTGACGATGACTAAAAAGAGGAGAGATAAAAAGCTGTATTATAAATGAACACATTATTAATTTTCTTGTTGAAATTGAGTCAGTAGAAGATTATAAAATATGTGATCAGTTGATTGGAAAGAAACGAGTTAAAAGATTAGAGCGTACAACGTTATAGTTGGATAAGTTTATCGAGCACAATGCATAGCCAACTATTAACACCGTGATGAGCTGCATTTTATAAGGACCGGTTGCATTATACACGGGTCCGAGGTAGCGATACCTCAGTCAGCCATTTTGAATTTTTCACGTTTTGAATAAATAAGCTATTAAGTTTTTGTAGGTCGGCAGTGTTGCATCCCCCGTCGTAAATTATGTTGTTTTCGATCCACTATTAAACCACAATGGTCTGATGTTCTGAACCCGACTTTTTTACCGCCCAAGTACAGACTGCCCCATAAACTACCATAACAAAGCTTTTATGTTTGTGGTATGAGCACAACAACTCTGTACCACATAAAAGTGACTTGTAACGGTCATCAACACGATTCAATGATTTCAATTAATCAGTGACATTTTCGATTCTTATCATCGGTTGAGTTTGACGAAATTTAACATCCTCCTAAGCTTTGTTCGTAGGGAAGTTGTGACAAATAATCATAAAATAAAAGTGGGATGATTTGGGTTATTACATTTAACTAATTTTTGAAGATAGTGTGATACTGTTGTTACAAATTTTTTAAATCGAGAATATTATACCTAACTTACGAGTTATTTTTGGCGAGTAAGTGTATGTCCTTATTACCACGTTGTTGTCCAGAAAGGTGTATTTTCTGACATATTTTTCCGATTTACATTCCTTTTTATATATTGAAATTGATGGTTAATAAAGCATGTTTTTCGCATTCTAATAAATGATTTAAAATGATGAATTTTCAAATATATCCAGTCTGCCGCCAAAACGACGGCAATTAGCTTAAACGCGCGTGACGTCACGATTCTACTGTTATAAGCGTTGCATAATAAAGTAATTAGGGAGTTCGATATTGAGCGAATATATATTAAGCAAAGCGCATATACAATACCAATTTGTTCAAATTTCCGCCTCCTTCTACTTAGCTTCATAATCTGTGATTTAATTGCAGTGGCAGTTGCACTACTTGCTTGTCAAGAAAAAACCACTAAGTACTAGTCCAGTCACTACGGTAAAAATTGGGTAGTAGCTAATTTTAAGATTTTTATGAAAATACCTTATTGTGAGTTTTATTGGAGGGGGTGGGATGAAAACCACCCCTCAATAAGAAGATTATAAAAATTATGATATAGGTATGTTACAAGATCATTCGCAACAAAATCATAAAGTATTCCCGCATTTCAACTCATAAGAGGATAAAATGTTTCATGCAGTAAAATCGTATTGTCTAATCTAGAATAAATAATACCAGATCAAAGATAAAAAATATAACATTTGGAACGGATTTGATATATTATAATTTCCGTTATTGCACCATTATTCCAATTTTTTGGATATAATGATTGGTTCTCGAGCTCTATCAACGTTTATATCTCGATTGATTTTCATTTCGTTTCTCGTAATTTTTCGATATCTGTTTTGAAGTGATTTTGATGAAAGTGAAATTTGGAAAAAAAAAATTGAAACAAAAATGTATTCATCCTATACCTACCGAAAAAATATCTTGAACTCATTGATAATACACCAATAAGAGAAAATACAACTGGATTTTGCTGAACTTGAGTACTGATGAAATTGCCATCATCTTCATTATTACTTTTTTGCTGGGGATAACCGTGTAACTTATTTTATATTCGTCATAACTCCATTATTTTTCATAGTAGCGAGGCAAAAAAAACATTCTGAAGGTGTTTTCATATTGAAGGTATTTCCATTTAGTTTAATAAAATCATTTTCTGTATGAATAAGCTTTCGGTTCGCGGTTATTGAACTTTTAATGCTTGTATTTCTGTTTTCGGTGACCTTCAGTCAGCTGTAACTGCGAATATTGCTCCTCCAGACATAAGTAAAAAAAAGTGTTGAGTATCTTTTTAGCTCAGGATTCATTACTGTATCAAACACTGGACGTGCAAAAAATTAATCCAAACTTATTAATGCTCTATCAAATTGCATGGAGGATCTCACCCTGAAACAACTGAGCAAAGAGTGGTCTGAACTGTGGCGAGAATCACCACGCATAAGGCAGGTCAAGCTCTTCATCAAATAGACTGTGCCTAGGCTCTCAAAGGAACATCTGATGACTGGAACCCTAACAGGTCACTATCACACCTTCATACTATGGGCATCGCAGGTGATCTTATATGTAGAAAATGTAGAGAGGAGAAAGAAACGGCCTCATCCTGTTTGAATGTCCTGCATTGACATCCCTCACGCGCCATCACTTCGGAGAATCAAAACTGCTCCCAAGAACTTATGGAGGCCAACGTTGGTAATATTCTGGGTTTCTGGCGGTCCACAAACCTACTAGAATGAGCACAATGGGCACAACTAAGTGAGACCTAAGTTCATTAGAGAGCTAAGCCCCCACTCCTCAAATGATTATGATGATGATAGTAATGCTCAATAACTTAAATTAAATGAGCTTCGCTTAGAAAATATATCGGATTTGGATTCATGTTCTTCAATTCGAACCACTTTTTCCGGCGATTTACTGCTTAGTATATAATGAATAAAAGCTTTGTTGGACTACTTTTTTATGTATTTTTTCATAGGGCAACTATACTCATTTTATAAGTCTGCACTCACTATTAAATCACGTAATCTACTTTCAGATTTTGACCTATTAAATCCTACATTGTCAAACGATGAAGAATAGAATCGTGTCTTTCTGTAGCGTTTTCTTTAAACTCAAATCATTATATTTTTCTAGTGTGTGTTTGACACTGTTTTTAAGATAAAATAAATAAAAGGAAATTTTGGATGAAGTTGATATTCCTAATACAGGCTTAAAGATTTTTCAAAATATAGGCCAGAACCTAATGCAAATGGGTATACTGGAGAACTGCATTAATAATATACACTCTGTACATCTTTACACAGTTGTAAGGGAAGTTTCTTCCCCTTGCTAAAATGTAATGGTTTACTTATGTATAGCTGCAGAAGGTACTGAGTTACTACAATTTATATTACCCGCTACATATTTACATATTCACAGAAAGAAAAACTATCGGCAAAACCGGAAGTACTAAGAAATAGTCAAATAGGCATTCACAATTCATTAATAATTGATAAATTAGTCAATCCATTGGCTTGAGCATCATCTGATACTAAGAAATTATATTTCACTTGTATTTGAATCAATAACCATCACTGCCACTGGCAGTTAGAACTAATTGTTGTTCGTTTTCCAACTTATACTTTTATTATCAAATTAGTTGAATCAGACTGTGGATATTGAGATTATAAATATTTGCAGCTTCTCCTGAGGATGTTTCGTTTGACAATGTTTAGGCAAATTAAGAATTTAACAGAAAATATACAATGAAAAATGTATTTTGAAAACAAATTTTGATAATAAATTATAGAATTACATACATAATTGTGTTCATTGAGAATTGTACTGCAACTAATGATGTGAATGAATCATTAAAAATACAATAATTCAAAGTTGAACTAATCAAAATTAATTATATAATTATAAATAAATAATTAATTAAATTCCAAAAATGCCATAGTGAAAGTCATTAATTTGTAATAATTTATCATATTGATATAATAAAATAAAACACTTTTACTTTGTTTTTTATCACATATGTGATAAAAAACAAAGTAAAAGTGTCTTATTTTATTACTACAATTAATTATATAATTGAACATAATCAGCCATTAACTGATGAAAATCCATTATAAACATAAATTAAATAACTATTATGAGTTTGATTTTCAGTAATTTAATACATCAGTGACTAGTTTCGCTAATGCCGTAACTTTTCATTATTTTGTAGTATCTGGTGATATCTGTTTATGCTACGGTATGCGAAACTATAATATTAAATTCATGAAATCAAACTTTTAATATTTTATTAAAGTTTAATTATGTAATTATCTGAAGAAATTGTTATAGAATTTGTAGTACTTTAATCGTTAAGGTGATAGATAATTAATTTATCTCATTATCCCAACACGAAATAGTAGGAACAACCGTGTGCGTCTTAGTACACAATGTACGTGATGTAGATCATTTATTATCGGTGTAATTGGTAAGAAGTCTTCAGTAACTAAATAAAAACGATGCGAGCTGTTCTGATGAATCGATTTATTGGATGATTTCACAAATTTGAAAACAATTTGTTCTCTGTCCAATTGGTGTTGTAAGTCCTTATACGGATATTCCCAACTATGCCAACTGCATTTGTTGAAGATAACAATCATCAAGCTAAACTAAGGCACACATTGAGCTTAGTCTTAGCGGAGCGTAAGCATAGTGAAGCACGGGAAAAAAGCAGCTGTACTCGCATATTGAGAAATAGTTCCGTGCAGCAGGTCGATGGAAGTACAGAGCGACTGACGACTCTCCATAATACGAGAGCAAGGTGAAAAGTTCCTGAAAAATAAAACAGATGTTAAATTTTCAGACTGATATGTCATTCGGTTCTGAATCATATCAATTAATTTGAAATGGGCAAAACGATCACTGACGTATATCATGCAGAGCTGTTGGATCGATTGGACGCCGATGTGAAGTGAAAGCGGCCGCATTCGGAAGAGAAAAAAGTGATCTCCCACCAGGACAATGCACCGTCGCACAGATCCGCAGTCGCAATGGCAAAATTGAATGAATTACTCTACGAATTGATTCGTCATCCACCATATTCTTCAGGTTTGTTATCTATTTCCAAATGGCTCTGCAGAAAGAGGTATTTGGCTACAACGATGAAGTCATCACTGAAACAAACGCCTATTTCAGATTCAACGCAGAGCTCGAAATGTTGTTGTTATATCAAAAATTGAAAAATGCAAAAAACCTGGAAAAGTGAGTACCTCCATATGAGGATTACTCATGGGGCATTTGCTCTAGCAAAATAATTATATCCGTAACAGTTTACGAACTATTTCCGTCTGAATCCAGCTAACTTCGAAGAAGTTCAGAACATGATTCAATCACTCCGAAGAGTACATGTTATTTCATGTAATTGCAATTGCTGGTGTCTTATAACGCAGGGTATTTCTTGACGACCTCAATATATTTTTCTTCACACACACCCCATATTGATAAAATAATTAATTGAAATTATTTTTTATCATATCAACAACAATAGTCGAGGAATTATAGCCAAATACCTTCGATTTTTTACTAGCAACCTGTCCCAAGATGCGGTTTTCGCCAATTGCTTCAGAAACACAATAGAAAAAAATTTGCCATATTTGTTTTAACAAGAAAAGCTTGGTTGCATGCAAAAAATGGATCTAAATAATGCGATTTGCGGAACTGTATTGTTGCTTACCAAATATTAACCAAAATTGGCCTTAATTTGTTACTCGAAGGTTTTTGGGGTCGCTGATTACGAATTTGATGCTTACAAAACGCCACGCTGCATTCTGGGGCTGATTTCAAGGGCTTGGGGGGATTTGCTGTATAAAACGGAAATCCTCAAATTTTCTCAATAATTCTGTATTATATGGCAATTTTGGGATTTTTGAGCACAGACTAAGTGATGTTTGTTAACTCAAGTGCCCGGGGCAAAGTGGGGCAATGTGGGACACTTGGGACTATTAGCGAATTTCAAACATCAAACCTAAAAACCTTGTTCCCTGGGTGTTTTTGGGGTCGCTAATTACGAATTTTATGATTACAAAACGCTACGCTGCACCCTGGGGCAGATTTCAGGGGCTTGGGGGGGGAGGGGGTGATTTGCAGTATGAAGCGGAAATCCTCAAAATTTTCTCAATTATTCTGTGTTTTGGTTTTTTTAAGCACAGACTAATTGATGTTCGTTAACGAACATCACTTAGTCTGTGCCTAAAAATCCCAAAATTGCCATATAATACAGAATAATTGAGAAAATTTGAGGATTTCCGCTTTATACTACAAATACAAATCATGGCTCATAAAATTGGGAGGCAATGTTACATAGAGAGCTTGTATGTGTTCGTCTTCAATAAGTATGTACTTGAGGTAGGTAGTTATTGACTGTAATATCCTACCCACCATTCAAATTATTATCTGAACCAATATGTGGAACTTGATTAATGAGCATCTAGAAAAATCCGATAAACATCTTAACACACCTATAATGATGAAATAAAATTTCAAAGTTCATTGTCAAACTATACATCATAATAAAATACTAGATAATTTATATTCACTGATAACAGTCTTCCATCTTTAAAATCTCAATTTAAAGAACGACCATTGCCTCGAAACATGGCAATTGTATAGTTCTTTACAACGCCATCAAACAATCAACCTGAACGTATAATGTTTTTACATGTGGTTCGGCCTCGAGTGACTGCGGCACAGTCAGAGGTATAATTTCGAAGAGCCGGTGTTTTGATGTGGGTCTAAAAAAGAAGATGATATAAGAGGGAACATAATATTGATGTTAGGTTCATTTTTATCTTACAGTTTCTTTGTTCAATTCTGGTGCCGTAATTACGTTGTTGGTCTCATTAAATCTGGACTACCACCTCTAGTTTTTTGTTACTTTCCTATTATAAATGTCCCATTCGGCGACTAATTCCGGCTTGTTCGAAAAGCATCTGTATATTTCTTTTTCTTCTCATATTGAATGAATTATATTCTTGAGAAAAGCTTGCAGTTAACAATAAGTGAACAAGCAAATTACCTTGTCAGTTGGAGCCCAAATAATGGTTCAAGAACAAATAAGAAAATCATACAAAACTTGTATCTGATGTTTCTCTCTCTTCTCAAGAAATAGCGTCAATGCAAGCTACATGTCGATTATTAGGGTCTGGCTTATGAGCTCAATTATAAATTCTATTGTTTTTGGTATGAAAAAGAAGCTTATGTGGGATTTGTAATAATTACCAGTAAATAGCACCGAAGAGCCCTAAAAGGGCTGGGCTCTTACCATAACATTTTTCTATGTTCAGATTTGATCACTACTTAACAGACTGAAATTTGTGTTAAAAATTTCAGTTTGATATCCAAATCACTGATGTAAGAATGCCAAGATGTTTCCATAAGGATGTAAAAAGTAGGGGAAACCCGGGGCGGGGCTACTTCACTAATTTTTTACATTTAATTTTTTTGAAAACATGCCACTGACACTTCACCAGAACGTTAATCATCGAAATATTGCTTATTTCTTGAGACGCAACAGCAGATTCTCAAAATCGCTTTATTTTAGCCTGTTATGTTGGATTTATTGGATATTTATTGTATGAAAGCATTGTGAGTCTAGAAACCCCTTCTTTGGGGTTAGTTGTCTTACATCATGGGGTCAGTTGACTGAACTTTTTTTTAAGTTCAGTAGTGAAATAACGGCATTAAAGAATGGACATTTTTATTCTCTCATATAAATATCTTTCTCCGATAGATTACAATAAAACCAAGAGTAATAGTCAATAAACGTAGGCAAGTTGAAAGTGTTACATTAGAAACTTAATAATAAGAAATAACACAATAATACAAACTAAAAAACTTAAGCAAAAAAATATACAATAGCTCCCTCGTACAAGTAGACTTTAACAGATTAACCATATTCTCAACGCCGGATTTAGGGGAGGTCAACCGGGGCTACAGCCCCACAAAACAGGGGCCCCCACAATAGCCTTCGGAAAAAAAATCTTTCAAATTCCGACTAGTAAACACTAGTAAACAACTTTTCCTTTGATATTTTTTTTCGCTGTTTTACGTTTGTACAAACATGATTATATTATTCTTAAATATTAACAGAAATCATTGATCTATATTTGTTCACTCCAATCAGGCAATCAGTAAAATATCAAAATCTCAAATGGCCCTGATGAACACTTGCAATCTATTCATATTTATATATGTTTGTTAAATACTAAAAGAATTTACTTGGTTTCACATTAAATTATTCATTAAAAACTCGACTGAAAAAATTGTTCATTTTATTTGGAAAATAATTTGGGACCAAGGGGCCTCCACTCCTTTGTTGCCCCCAGGGCTCCAGACCTCTAAATCCGGCCCTGCATATTCTGACGACTTTCATGCAATCTCGGTTCAAAAACATAGAACTGTATGTTAGATTTAACAATTCTAATGAGCCCACCTGTTGTATCCTGTGCCACCCAGTCTTCCAGCGAGCACTATCACTATAAAGATCGCTACTCACCAAACATTCTGCATCATCTTCTGACTCTGAAGAAAACGAATCCTTCTTATAAGACGTGGAGAGTGGAGGACTTTTATTCCGAAAAGAAATCTCCGACAACCTTAACTTTAATACAAATAAAATAAATTGAATATGACTTCTGAGGTTAGTTGACCAACATTAATAGTTAATGTGTTTACTTTTGAAGATGTGAGTTATTACTTGGACATTATTTTTCATGTACTAAAATGTATACAAGGTGTTCCATCTCAGACGAGCCACCCCGTATATTTCTTATCCCATAGTGAGTGGAAAAATCTCCCGAAAGACATCGAATGATTTTGTTTGGGAGACATCTTTTGACGTATATTTGAGGCTTGAACGAGCAACCCCCTAACAGGGGGCGCTCCAACCCCTCAAAATTGAATAGGGGAGAGGGATTTAGTGATACGTCATTTGAAAGGTCTTGGAAGCCTCTTCACAACGGTGTATGAAAAACGTAAATTTGATGAACCGTTCTTGCCAAAAATTAATTTTGTTGCTCGAATGCGCCACCTTGAATATTTTGGTTATTTGTACAATGTACAAGCTCATTTTTATTGAGCCTTTTTTACAAACTTAAACAATCTTCAAAAAATCACATTCGTAAAAAAATTGAATTGTGTTGTCATGCTTACAATGAAAAAAATTAAATCTGCGTGTTTAAATCAAATGTTCAAATTGTCCTCCATTGACTTCCATACAATAATACATTCTCTCAAACTTATAAATAAAAAAACAGCAAAACATTTCCTTATGTGCCTTCATTTTTTGTTCTTAGAAGGTGTTTATCTGGTTTTAACGTTTCTTCGATCAGTTCATGATTTTAATCAATCTGTTGAGTTACTACTTTGCTGATTTGTTTAAAATTTCAAAAAATATGGTGTACACATTGCAAGAACGTGTTGAGCTGGTTAGCCTTTATTACCAAAATCAAAATTATGCCCGAGCGCCTGCAAGGATATTTAACGAAAACCATCCTGAACGTAGCTTTCGCCATAAGTACGTAATGGAATTGATTTCAAAATTTGTGGAGACGGGTTCAGTAATGGATGAAAAAAGGCACCCATTGGGATTGTTAATGATGAAGGAGCAGCTGTGGCGGTATTGGGACATGTCCAACTTATGCCAAACACGCAATCTGTACGACAACTTTCTGCAGCTTCCGGTATCAGCCAATCTAACGTTTTCAGAATTTTACATAAACACAAGTTCCATCCGTACAAAATTAAATTAATTCAGGAATTGAATGATGATGATTGGGATCGAAGGCAAGTGTTTTGCGAAATTATGGTCGAGCGTATTAACAATAACCCAAATTTCTTGTACAACGTTTGCTTTCCTGACGAATGCACTTTTTTCTTAATGGAGAGGTTAACCGGCATAACTGTAGAATTTGGAGCGATACAAATCCTCATGTATTTCGAGAAGCTAACACTCAACATCGATAAAAGCTGAACGTTTGGGTAGGATTTTTGGGAGACCACCTGATTGGACCTCTGTTTATTCCTGGTAATTTAAATGGCGAAATTTATCTTGAAATGTTGGAAAATGCGATTGATCCGTTAATAACTGAACAATTAGAAAACGCTCCTCTACTACTTGAACAACAATTGCATTTCCAACAAGGCGGAGCTCCTCCTCACTACGCCGCACCAGTTCGCCAATACCTAATTCACAATACCCCAGTCGTTGGATTGGAAGAAGAGGTCCTATGGAGTGGCCTGCCCGATCTCCTTACCTGAACCCTCTGGACTCCTTCTTGTGAGGAAATCTTAAGTCCAAGATTTTTGTGCCTCAGCCTGGAAATTTGGACGAACTACGCCAACGAATTGTAAAAGAGTGTCGTCAAATAACTCCAATTATGCTGAACCATGTTTGAGACGATTTTCAGTCAAGATTGTATTATTGTATGGAAGTCAATGGAGGACAATTTGAACATTTGATTTAAACACGCAGATTTAATTTTTTTCATTGTAAGCATGACAACACAATTCAATTTTTTTACGAATGTGATTTTTTGAAGATTGTTTAAGTTTGTAAAAAAGGCTTAATAAAAATGAGCTTGTACATTGTACAAATAACCAAAATATTCAAGGTGGCGCATTCGAGCAACAAAATTAATTTTTGGCGAAAACGGTTCATCAAATTTACGTTTTTCATACACCGTTTTAAAGAGGCTTCCAAGATCTTTCAAATGACGTATCACTTTACCCCTCTCCCCTATTCAATTCTAAGGGGTTGAAGCGTCTCCTATTAGGGGGTTGCTCGTTCAAGCCTCAAATATACGTCAAAAGATGTCTCTCAAACAAAATCATTCGATATGTTTCGGGATATTTTTCCACTCACTATGGGATAAGAAATATACGGGGTGGCTCGTCTGAGATAGAACACCTTGTATAATATGAAATGAAGAATGGAGAGACGGCGCCTACTTCAAATCGTTAGATGAAGATGCAACCACCTGGCTTACAGATGGGGCCAAAAGAAGGAAAGGATAGACGCTGACACATACGGACCAGGGAAACATGAGATGTCTTTTAGCCTGAACCTTAGTCTAAACATTCGCCAACGTACTACATACATGAATATTCGCCAATATGAAGTATTCCGAAGCCATGATAGAGAAGACTTTCTTCAATGGCAGAATAGTCTGTATTCTAATGGACAGCCAAGAAATCCTAACGACTCTTTGTCATGACACTGCAATGACCAAATCTATCCAGTCATGGAATGCTCCAGACCATTAGAAATTCTTGCAACTAACAACAGGGTTAATTGATATGGATACCAGCATACCAAGGCACAAATTGTAACCTCATGGCGGATGAACTGATTAGGAAAGGTGCAAGGGAAGTTTTGTGGTAGGGCCAGAACCCATCTGAGGCATAGCATAAAGAATGCGAAGCTACTAGAAACAGAGTTTAAAATGCACTGCAACAATCGTATAGGAATGCAGCACACTAGACCATTTATCAGTGGTCCATCCTAGGAAATCTCCAAATAAATACTTGGGATTTGTTGATCAAAAATCGGTTGAATAAACATTTGCACCAAATGGGTATTACACGAAGTTCGATGTGCAGAAGCTATGAAGAGGAAGATAAAACTCCAAGTTCATCATTTGCGGCGACTTTGTAGAACCCAGGCAGTCATTGCTTGGGTAAGAGCAATATTACCAAACCGGAGGTAGAAGACATGCCTCTCAACTGGCTCTTGGATTTCACTGAGGAAACATGGCTCGCTGATTGAGACAAAAAACTGTGGCAGCACAATAGGACTTCTAGACCTCAATGTTATGAAGATATATGTTCAACCCGTGAAGGAAAACAATGTACATTATTATAGGGTGAAGAAACAAAGTATGCTTTCATTTTGTTTCCAAGACTATTTGGATAAATATATCTACGTAATAATTATATTCGTTACCTTCAAATATATGTGGTAGAAATTGGCCGACCCAAAATGTTCTGGCACGTTTAATGTTTTTCCTACAAGCGTGCGCAATTCCCAGTTTTCCCGCACTCATTTTGACTATGAAAGACCAACTATCCCGCACCACGAGTTTCACGTACTCGGTGTGAGAAAACATTTTCTGGAATCAAGATCAGATAACATCAACTTATTAAGTATCCGCAATCAACCTGCTAAGCGCATCATATTGTACTTTTAACATAAATGTACAAAATAAGTAAAAAGTGCATCTAATTTCATATTACATATTTGCGCATTATTACATACTTTTATTTTTCTTTAAAAAATAGAATTTCAACATAAAAATGATACAATTTTATTAACGTCTGTAAAAAAATGTTGATCTTAATTCATGGGGAAAGCACGTTCCCGCACGCGTCGTTCCGGTAACGGCAGTCATGTGCGGGAAAGTGTCTCTTTCCGCACTTATTAGGATAATAACTATATCAGGTAGTGGATACCCAGGAAATATTTTTCGCTATCAAAACCACAGCTTATTCGTATTATTTATACTTTATTTTAAGAAATACGTGACATTATCATATGGTTAAAAAATTATAAATAAAGTGGGTTTCCAGAACCTTTAGTTGTGTTAAAGGTCGAGTGTACAAAAACGTATAAATCAAAATTACTCAATATTTCTCGCACATCTGAGAAAGAATATAACCTTCAGGTATACAAATTATAATTTTCAAATAAGTATAACTATATTATCTTCGAGAATGAATCTAAACTTTGAAAACTTGCTTTGTTTTTTATCACATATATTATAGAAGCAAATTGTGACTATAGTTTCTACACTAGCGTGTCATCTTCAAACAATACATGGGTAATAGAAGTATTTTATCTTATTTTATTATATCAGTTTAAATAAGCGATTGAATTAGCTTATATGAGAGTAATCTGTCCCAAAACAAGAACTGTAGAAAATTCTAGAAGAACTAGGGGCAGGTGGCAGAACCGAGTCGCTAAGGTATATACAGATGTATCCCACAATCATTTTTTTTACTTCTCGGCGCAAATTTATGACGTTAAGTTGGATTTTCCATCTGACAGTATGAAATTAAATTACTTGCTATTCCCGGTGGAAATTTCTTTCCAGCTCCATCGTCGCAATGCGTCTCTGTGATTCTACAAGATATCTCCGCAGTAATAAAATATCTTCCACACTTCTCTTGTAATATATAAGGATACTAGGACCTTTAGTATATCATTATAATATAATACTAATGAATTATCTACTGTTAGTGTTAGTACTACTATGAATGATTCTTGACCCATATCTGAATTATATGTACATATTTCAACTACATTTTCGTCTTTACGTACGTTTCGGTCTCACAACCATCATCAGAAGACCTTTGATAACTAATTCACGTCACTAAAGCGCGAATTTCTTAATCTAATTGCGCTAATCACTATTATTCCACCTCGAGAAATTCCAGATAGGCGTACTAGACGAGCTCAAGATAATCATCCCTTCATCGCCGAACGTCGAAATTGTGGAACTCTTTGCCGAGTGAGGTCTTTCCTTATGCCTATAACCTCCAAACCTTCAGAAAAAATTGGAATGCCTCCTCTCCCAACATTCCACCGCTGTCTCACATGATGTTCTTCGATCATTATAGGTTACCCTCTCTTGCGGTTAAAGAGTAAAAAGAACAAAAAAGAACGAAACACGAATAATTGAAATATAAGACATTAATGTGTAAAATATACGAATATGAATTAGAAAACCACTAGAAAGTAATGTTTCTATAGTTGAAGACGTCATATCCCATAGAAAGAGACAGAACGGTCTGACCACTCTGACCTGATGACAAAATTCACTTTACGCCAAATTGAACAGATGTGTTTAAAATTGTATGACTACGATAGAAAATATATTTGCTGCACCAGTATTAATAATCTATTGTATCAGTTTTCCACATAAGTACAATTTTAAACATTATAAAGAAATATGTATAAATTTGCAAGGGTTTAATTGATTAAATTTGTATAAATTTGAGTTAATGATTGTACATCAGTTCTTCGATTTACAGAATTAGCATCTCGTTTTATGTGAATCATCTCCAAGACAGATATTTTATAATAAATGGTTTTTCATCTAAAATATTAAAGTTTTTATAATCGAACTGATGGTTATAATCAAAACAATGTTTAGCAAGGGTGTGGAATTTACAAAGTTTTTTGTTTTCAGTACTATACAGAGCTTAATGCAATTAGTTTAAGAAATACTGCGCTTTAGAGACGTTAATTAGTTTTCAAACGTCTTCTGATGATGATCGTGAGACCGAAACCTACGTAACGTCGAAAATATAGTTGAAACATGAGTATGATATATATTATGTACTAGTTGTTTTCCGAGTACAACTAAAAAGGTGGAAAAATGTCAAATTATACTCTATGTCATCGAAAGGTTTTTTTCATATTTTATACTCATAATCAGAGTTCAAATTTCTCCATCATATACCACCTCGATATCTCTTCTTCACCATGACGAACACAGTTATTCCAAAACTGAAATGTTTACAGTGCTTAAAATTTTCCAATTCTACCAATGTGCTGGTTATAATACATCTTTCCAACACCATTTCCATTGCATTGAAGGTACAGATGTGGTGGTAATTCAATTTAACGTATGACATCAAATACGCACATACAGGCAACATCTCAAAAATGGTCTAGATGAATTCAAAAAGGCTCAAAACTAATATTTTGCGAAAGTTCTTTTTAGACCGATTGATATGTAGAATAGTGGAATAAACCACAAATCCCAAAAGTTTAATTTTAATTGCTTACAATTGTTTCATCACACAGTAATATTTTCAAAGTTCACAAGAATTGAACGTAAATAAATTTTGCAGTTGAATTTGTGTTTTATTTCACTATTCTAATATTGTATTCTTTGTGCCTCTAACGCTCTATGTCAGTCGAGGTAGGGAGACGGCTGTTCAAAAATTTACATTAGTAGAGGTAGAATCTAAGTGATATGAGAAATAACACACGTATTTACCTATATATTATAAATACGGATTGTATATTGTATAATAATAAAATTGAGCGCAATGATATGTTTAAGAGTTTCCCGACTCGGAATGTTCTGGCATGCAAAATATTTATTAATGACCTGAATATCTACTTCACGCCATCAAATCACAGTTATTAACTTACGCGTACGTTGGACATTACATTTTTTCCTTCGAAAATCTGTTTATAAGTACTTCTATGCTTATTGGAATGCTCTAGAATTACTACTAAGTATATTGAATGTCAAAAGTAAATGAACTATAAAAGGGTTCACACTGTGGATACACTATAACACTATAAATACTGTTAAAATACTGAGGACCTTTCAGCCACCAAGTAGTCATCATCAGAATAAACTAAATTAGAAAACAAAATGTGCCTGTTCAAATACTATTTATAATTAGTACGGGATTGCCCTCAGCTGGAGTTCAATCTGGATTCATTAAATTTCTTTTTCGCTTATACACTTCCATCCCTTCTAAATTACCCAGATATTTCTCATTACTGTGTTTCAAGAGTGATACGATTTTTCGAAAAATGGTGGACCTGTATTTAAGTTTGGCTAACGCTGATTTTTCAACATTACTTTCCTTTATATGAACAAAATTTTCTTTATACCTAGTTAGAATATTCCTTCTAGTTTGGCCCACATAGCATTTTGAATACGACTCACAATCGATTTCATAAATCCCAGAATTGTAGAAGTCGTTTCCAACTTCGATAAATCAGGGATTTACAAAATAGAAAAAAACCTTTTTAATGGTGATTTTTATAAATAATTTTCATAAATATATGGGGAGTTCTTACAATTTCTGATACCAAAGAAGCTTCAAGCTCCACCTATCTACTTAAATATGCGATTTTCACAACCTGTCAAAGTAACCTCAAAGTCTGGCCTATTTCGGCATACACATTTTTTATGGGCTATATTTCATTATTTTCCATTCAAATTCAGAGTATTTATTGCCTAGAAATCGATTGTTTCGATGGCACACCTATTATAAGCGAAGTAAAGATAAAAGTTTCAATGTTATCAAAATCTGCCAACCCCATTTACGGTAAGTATCTCTTAGGAATGTGGGTGGTCAGGTTTTGTACTTATTATCAATATAACTTATTTATTTTTGCATTTTTTTTTTTAATAAAATAAATTACAAGAAAAATATTTCCCATGAATCTACGAGAGATTTAAGCGATAATTGGGCTAGTGCAGGACTGTCGCTGTAATTCGTTTTCTATTGGTTTAAAACTTGCCAGAAGCCTATAGTTTATTAGGTTATAATTACCCCAAGGAAATACTAATAGCAATAATTAAGTAAGTGAAATTTAGTGGGTGGAAGATATCATCTGCCGCGTCTAATTCTTTGTCTCTGTTTAAATAAACCATTACGAAATGATAAACTGCTAGCAATTCATGCAACCACCGTAATTGATATTACTTTTTCTGATGAAAAAGTATTATGAACGCACTTTGCAAGATCATTACGCCTTTAACAAGCAATCAAGATTTATCTTCTGATATTATCTAGAATTATAGTAAGCGTTTATAAATTACGACAAACATGAAACAAACCTATTACAGAGGTGTGCTCAAACACAATTAGGATGCTATTGCGTTTCTTTCGTATTATGAAATGAATGTATTAAATCAAACTGCCAACCCTTTATGAGAATTCTAGAGAGAACCTTATAACTAACCGCTCTTCAGTATCATAAACCATGCTTATCACACGGACGCGACTATGCATTAATTAACTAACTAAAAGCTAAAATACTCAAACATTCACAGATTAAAATAGCATTTGTATTTAAATCCACATATCTCCGGAAACATATGTATTTGAACAGCTATTCATACAAACCTTTGCACGACTCCACTGTTAAATGTTTATAGCTTTTATTCACGTCATTGTTGACTAATATAGCTTTGAATACTGTACGGGAGTCCTTCCAGTATTGAAAGATTCGACATTATGTAACTTATCCTAGATCCATACATACATCCATTGAAATCTGTACAATATTTAAGGCATTATTTACCTGGTTGCTCGGAAGCCGAAGGAGGTTTATTCAATTGAAAATAACAGCTAAACCTAATATTACTACTATACTAAAATTCAGTCTCATCCAGTGGAGGTTAAGTGTTTCTAAGCTTATGCAATATGTTTGTCACTGATGAAACAGAAAACTACCAATATCATATAATTTATCCATTTCCCGGAAATGTTTGTGTCCAGTATGTCATATCTTCTATATGGGTTGTATTCAGGTTATTCGTGAATCAATTAAAACTATGTTTTTTCCACACTGAAGAGTGAGGAGCTTCTTCTCCTTCATTGTCAGACGCAACTTTTGAGAAATCAAGAGAAATATATAGAGCCAGAAATTATATCAATTTAGTGATGATTCCTTTTTAAATATTCAATAACCTTTCGTGAATCTTCAGGCCAACTTGATAATTGGTTATTCATTAAAAAATGCGTGAAGTTGTGAATATAGAATGATTTGCAATCAACAATTATACTGACTTTGCTATCAAATACCTACTTATTGATTTCCATACTTTGAAAACCAGCTATTCCCTAACAACTAGATGATGTTAGATTTGTCTTTTGTTCAGATGAACTATTGCCCATAGTGGAATATTATTTGAGACTTGGTGAGAAAATTGAAAAAACTAGCAGAGGAAACTTCCAACACCATCAACTTTAATCCAATCAACGAACGCTAGAATGACCAGAATCTCTTATTTGAGTTCTAGAAAAGTAATTTCGATAAAACCTTGCGCAATGAATTAGTAATAACGTCAATAGAAAAGGTAAGCAAATTATTTGCAGAAAATAATTAGGAGTGGTAGAAAACACCCTTTATGTCACGGGTTCCGTAACTTATAGAAATAGGGTAAAAATTTAAGAAATATTCATCTTTCTCGGCCCTAAATAAGATGCTCTTGCGAATTTTTCTGAAAAATTAATATTTCCGACATACATGTTTCCCATAAAACAATACGTTTCGGTATGATGATTAAGTAATTTAGTACTTTTGTCGTAGCGAAAAACTGTCTGTAACTTGGCAAAAGTGCATCTAAAAAAAATTTAAGAGCACGAAAATTGTTTAGAAGGCCCATATATACGTCTGAAATTTTTAATTTTTCGAATTGAATATGTCTAAAGCGCTACAATGTTGAAGAAATGGGTGCTTTTTCTGAAAAACTCGGACAAAACGTAATCGAGAAAAAAGTTGGAAAAAAGTTAGGAATTTTCGAGTAGCCATATCTCGGAAAATATACACTTTTATGAAAATTTGCGAGTATATAAGCATCCAATTTTGGCCCAAAAAAGGTAAGTGTATTATTTTTTTTTCATTTTCACTCACATTCTACGGAACCCGTGATGAAGTAGGTGTTTTCAACCACTTCCGGATCATTTTCGCAATTTTTTTTAACTTTTTCGATTGATGTCATTATTAACCTTTTGCACAAGGTTTCATCGAAATTCATTTTGTACAACTCAAATAAGAGGTCGAATCCTCCATTGATTGGACTCCTTCGATACTAAATACAAACATAAACCTAACCTAACAAAACCTGTCATTGAAAACATTTATCTCTCTGGTTTATCATGGGACCCATGGTAGGGTGCAATATTGAAGCATGAAAAAAGAGGACAATTTGCGTGGGACTAATCTGCACCGCCATCATGCCACAATGATAGACCTTTTGCATCATACTTCTATTCTACATTTTTCGTATTAAAAAGGCTAGTTTGCCTCATAATTTCTGCACTATTCTGTTGAGGAGCTCTAAAGCGTTCTATAGTGAATGTACGCAACTCAAGTCTGACTCAAAATCGATATAGAACGTTTTCGAATATGTAGGAAATAGTTGCAAATGTATTCTAGGTTATAAATTGAACATAACCTATAATATTCATAGATTGTTCTATAGCAGAACCTCTAGGTGAACAATTTATTTTTGAATGGTTATACAATTTTAAAGCAAAATGTACCTCTCACTTCAAAATAGAACCCTAATCATATCAGTGATGTAAATAACACAAGGCTTCAAAATCCAAGATGTATTGCATCAAGAGCGCATGTGCAAACGTCATAAATTAAGCGACAAGTTGTACAAGGGCAAGGAGAACTAATCAAACACAAAAACAAACTTTCAAATAAGCTATTAACTTAGTATTCCCCAAAATATATAAAAATCTACAAGCTAGTATCGGCGATAAAGCTTTAACATTGAATTCGGTTTACACTTGCGCTCTCGATGGCATACATCTCGGATTTTAACGTCTCATTAAACAACATCTTCGCATTGCAGGTCATTCAAATGCCTAAGTGAGGAAGGGAATGTATGGGCGCATCTAATTAGGCTGTGAAAGCAACTTATTTACGTCACTGCATCATATAATATCTAAGTATGTTATTTACAGTTGTGTAAAAATTCCTATTATTTCGAAAACACTTTTTGAAATTATTCTCGTACATTCATCGCTCGATCGTTTTGATCAATGGCGATCAATCGAATCGCATATGTTTATCAATGATACTATCCTTTCAGAGGTCTATATTCCAAAAAACAGTGATCAATTGATCACGTGACTTTCCTCACTTTTGTCAGCAAAATAGCTTTCGGACACTCCTACGGGTCAAATCATTTAGGAATATGTTATATTTTACTCAGTATAGTAATATCACAAAAGAGGGAGAATAAATTGAAAATAATTCAACTTCCTCGAAAACTTGTTTGCCAGGCAATTGCCGAATGGCAACAAGTTTGAGAAAATATCTGGAGAATTATTTTCGAATTTATCGAACTTTCGTGTGGTATTCTATAGATCATTTTTGAATGATAAATCATAAGCTGGTATCTCCATCTATAGCCAAATCAATAAAAACAAAATAAAAATTCCAGCGGGAATTTTCTAAGTAGAAAAATCCCACTCTAATAATGTTTTGATATGCCAAAACATACATTAATGACACAAATTGAAAGTTTCTATTGGTTTTTAGATTCTATGTTACATTGAAATTTTATCCACATGGTTCACATAATGTATAACACAACTCTATGTTTATACGCTTTCAGGACTATCGAAATTATTCACACTATAATATAACCTTGTTTTATACTGGCACCTGCTGTCAAATGAACTATCAAAATTTACCACAGAGCATACAAAAAACTGCTACTTCACATTGATAAATTCACTAGAATATTCAAATTTCAGACACTTGTGCAGGTTAAATATATACGTGTGTACATATCTATAACCAGAAAAACACGGTTTGCGTTATGATTAAATAAAATACTGTAGTTCCATTTGAAAAACTGAAGATGGATACCTAAATTTAAATTTCGCAACGGGGCTACCTCGCCCAGAAGCAATACAGTTCCTATTTTCGCCACTAAGCGGTCTGCAAAATTTCAAATCCATACTACTAATAGGAACTCCATAGTGGGTTACGCACACATATACACACAGAGAACATGTCAAAAATAGTCTAGATCACGGTCGTACATACAGGTCTGGAAACTCGGGACTGTTTCCTATGTGAGTCCGATAAGCGTCGACTGTCGCGTAGTATCAAAAGACGTTACGTAAGAGTATCATCTTGATCTCTATGGAGAGCAGTGGCGGCTCGTGAACTTTTCGAGAGAGGAGGCTGGACATAAAACGTTTTTGTAAAAATATACTCTATTGAGCCAATTAATTTAACCTTTGCACAGCGACCGTACCAGCTACTTCAGTGACAAAATTAATTGTTACCCAGCAAGAACCAACGTGGAGGTATAGATTTTCGCTTGCCCACAAATTTTTTATCGTTCGTTTTTTGTTTTTAATTTTTTTTTGGATTTTTAATTTTTTTCTTTTTTTTTGGAATTTTTCATATTTTGATTTTTTTTATTAATTTTATCAACTTTTTTATATATTAACGAAATTCTACGGTCTTTAATTTGCGAAAAATGATCAATAATATTATCATAAAATGTATCATTATGTTTTAAGTGTTTTACTAAATCTTTTTCAATAAGATATTAAACTAACATTGTATAAACGATTTTGGCCCATTACATTTCGCATGTATGTTTTAATTCGTTTGAGAATAGAAAATGATCTCTCCACCGATGCCGACTATTGAAGAGTATTCTGTGACAACTGTCAGTTGATTTGTAAACACCACGGTCGTAATAGTAAACAAGGAATACCTGCGTTTTTAGAAACAAATTACGAAATTGTGCATTGTGCCTAAATGCAAAATGGGATACGAAGTGTGAAGCAAGAATCTTCTGTTTTTAAAGTGCCGAAAGATGCGGAAATGCAAAAAAGTGGATGCTTGCGATTCCGGATAGAAATCGTTTTAACGAGGTCTTTTATCAAGTTATTTTTAAGGTGAGTTTGACAAGAGTAACAGCTATATTCCTCTCTCAAATCAGAATAGTAAATATTGCGTTACGAGAAAAATTGGCAGTGTCAACATAGCCGAGGTTTCCGGACCCGTCGAGTGTACAGTACCGGAGGTTTTAGTGTATAATGTATATATTGTAAACATAATGAAAGACAACATACTGAACTAATATACTTACATGTATTTTGATTGTAATCCTAATTTGATTAAAAAAATGTTTATATGCGATCGATTATTTTCATACATTTCCTTTTTAAATTACTACCAAAAAAAGCCTTAGATAATAAGTACATACTCCGAAAAGAATGTGTTTTAACAAGGTCTTTTATGTGTGCGAAAAAGGGGAAGTTATTTTTAACGTGAGTAATACATTTTGACAAGAGAAACAGTTCTATTCCTCTCTCAAATCAGAATACTTAGTAACACTCACGATATAATATATTATTATATTATACCGTGGTAACACTACTTGCGATTCCGGGAAGAAATCTTTTTACCACTTCGTGATCCAAGCGCTAGCTAGTGGCTGAGCGAGGGACTACGAGTTTGGCGACGCGTAAGAGACTTATGTCAACCATAGAGTTTCCAGACCTGTATGTACGACCGTGGTCTAGATCGATTCAGAAATGCTGAAAATGGATACGTCCGCGAAAATCCTGAGAAATTTTATTTTATTTACAATACTTCCCTAACACTATATACACAGTGGTGTAATTGGTCAACTACATATCCAGGGATGTGGGTCCAAATCCCACCTATGGTTTAAGTTTTACCTTTATTCATTTTGATAATCTTGTGTTAAATAGTCTCAGTTATCTCCATAATTTATTGAATTTGATTCTATACCTCTTAATGTACTTAAACGGAATTGTGGCCCTTTAGGTTTCCTTCTTCCACATTTACTCTTATCTCACATTTCAGAAGTTAAATACTACTCCAATAATTTGTAGAGCCCTGTTGGCATCTTTCCCATAGTCTGAATAAAGCCTAATGGAATCAGGTAATGTGCTCATTGTGCCAAACTGAATGCAATGTGAGCACAATATAAGTGATGCTACCTTCGCTATAGATATGGATTACTATCATCTAAAAAGCCACATCATGCCCACCCATCTTGTCAACAATAAATGTGTGACTTCAGTAGCGTACATCACGTATCCTTTTTGTATCCGGAGTTTAATTCCAAATTTTATTTTTTTTATTACACAATGGAATATTATTCTTGAGTCGATTGTGTTAAAGAAATATAAATTTTGTTATTACTCCTTAGGACTCTGTAACTTCTCTTCTCAGGAATGTAGATACCATTGTATCAACTTGAATCATAAAATCACATCGAAATTAACTCTAAATTTAGAAGTTACTTATTGGAAAAATTAATTTGCGGATAGAAATATTTCCACACTTTCTAAAAGCAATATGTGCTGAGTCAAAGGAAAATTGTGATTGATCTAAAAGAAACGTCAATACTCCAGAGTTTTTCATAAAATGATAAGAGTATTATGAAGTGTAAAATATGAAGTATACCCACTTTGTGTTATCTATATTTAATGAGAATATGTAATAAGGAAAGTTAAAGCGGTAAGTTCTGGGAATTTGAGCTACTTTTTGGAAAAGGAATATCATGATTCATTCGCGAGATATTAGAGTACCATCATCAGCATATAATAAGGCAAAGGCGTTACGAAGTGGGTGGGGGCTGACGGGACGTGATGCTCTTAGTCTTAAGATGCTGTTTGAAGTTCTCATGGGCTCGTCAATGCCATAACAATGCATAGTTAACCAAAAACATATTTCGTGTTAGAAGTCAATAGACAAAGTTCCGGTTCACCAGGGTGAACAGCGTCAACATGTCGTCCCACGTCTGCTTCGTCCCACTGACGAGCTCACGAGAAGAGCAAAACAGCTAACTGGGACTAAAAAACGTGTTGTCACTGTTCAACCTGTTGAACTAAAACTTTGACTTTTGACTTCTAATACGAAATGTGTTTGTTCACTGTGTATTGTTGCGTGGTCGTCACCTAGCGATAGTATTGCCAACTGTTTCTCCGTAGATTCTTTGAATCGTGAGAACTGTATTATCAATGCCTAGTATTGTGGATTCCATTTTCAGTGGGAGATATGATTTCCATCTAAGCTGGCCCAAACATTTTCGAAAGTGTTTTTTTTTATATCACTTCCGGAGATTGTTGAGCAGTGCCCTCACGTCTGCCTCGTCCCACTAATGAGTTCACGAATAGAGCGAAACAGTTGTCTGGGACTGAGAAACGTGTTGTCACTGTTCAACCTATTTTCTATTAACTTCCAACACTATGTATTGTTTCCTGTCGATTCTTTAAATCACGAGAACTGTACCATCAATGCATAGCATTGTGAATTTCATTCTCAGTCAGAGAACCTTTTGAACTGAAAATTTGTCCATTAGCCTCTCTTGAAACTGTTTTGAAACATATAATTTCTGATTTGTTCTTAGTTCGAAATTAATATAAATAGGATGTATATCTGTAGGTTTATTAAGAATTTGAAATAGTTCTGACGAAGTAGCTGTGACACGAAACGTGTTAAGTTGAATACATCACAGTTTAATAAGTGCATTTCTCAAAATATAAAGAAAAAAGACTTTTCACAATCACAATGCTAATAAATCAAGCCTTTTAAAATTTAAAATTCAAGATTTCTTTTTACACCTACGTATACCCATGTATACTCCATAAAATGAACTGAACTTAGTATCTTTTTATATTTGCTTTTAAATCTATGTTTTATATTTATTATTTACACATAATATGAGTAGGCTTATGGTCACATGGTAACAAAAAATAATAAGCAATTGTGTTGTAGGTATATTTGCATTCACATCATGAACATCGTTCTTATGAAACTACATTGATCTTAAATATGTAATTTCGAATTCAAATCTAATTTATCATTTACAATAAGCAATCAAACAAAGTTAGTGCAACAAGCACACTACAAAAGGAAAACGGCCACAAATAATGGGGGTCACATTTCCAAAATTTTCCGAAATAGATTTATCGGAGATAATTAGCCCAATAATTCTAAATACATAGTATATTCAATTCAGTTCAGTATTTGCAATATTTGTCAAGAACACAAAATGTTATAAACAAAGTGACTATAATAATTTATCAATCTCGTTGATGTATGACAAATTTTTACATAACCGTCTCGTTATAAATTTTTCTTCCAAATTGTGGGTATTTACTGCGGGAACGGAGGCCAAATTTAGAATCACCCGGTGGAACGTAGGTACGCCATTGAATTGTGAAGATTTTCACATTGAATAAAGTGATTGACGATAGAAGTTAAGTGATTTGGTGTGTACACGTGTTTTGTACTCGAGTTTTTGTTAACTAACAGCTGCTAAATTTGTAAGACTTTTCTCATGTCTGGAGGAGGGACGATTGTACTCATACTAATTTTTGTGCCAGTAGTTATAAAACCCTACCGGTGAACGTGTAGTTTGAAGATGCTGTTATTGCTTTTCAGTTCGTTTATTGAGGCGACGTATGTATTGGTAGGGCAGAAGTTGATCCTTGTTATGATGGAATTTGCCATTAAAAATAGTTATTAAAATCCCCACAAGCAAGATTTGTTATTATGTTATTGTAATCAAGAAAATTTGAGCAATTAATTTGGTATTTGATGTGAATTTGGTACTGAATATATTAGAACTAGAATTAAAATTTATTTCTCCAATTTTGTTTGCAGATTATTTATTGATCAGTGGTTATTTATAAGATCATTCGGCAAAATGAAAAAAAAATTAAAAGAGCCGTTTCGATTTCAAACCCAGCCAGAGTCTCAATAATTGACTAATTTATCATAAAATTGGTTATATTATCCATATTATTCATATTTTTTTGGGTTTGGTTTCAAGGGGTTTTGTGGGGTTAGAATAGGCAAAAAGTGATGGCAATAATTTTTTAAATCTTTATTTGACCTCCAATACAGTTATTTAGCATGGTGCCATCATGTTACCTTGTAATCCGCAAAGGATTAGCGACAAAATGAAAAAAAAAACATATTTGGTCCAAATAATGGCCAATTACTCGAGAATGGACCGATAACTTTTGATGGCATAGGGTGTTATTCCTCGCCGAAGATTAACACACCGGATAATTCTGGCTGAGGTGGTTCGCAATAAAAATTCTGAATTAATAGTTCAAAACTATATTTTAAAAACAGTGGGAATATATACGAAGGAACAAGAATAATTTTTAAAAACTCAGTCCGACATCTTGTCACCTTGACTTCTCTAACTACTGCCTTCTACCCAGTTTTTTAATTTAAAATTCTTGGTTACAAAAGACAGCATTAACATTGTTCAAACTGAATCCAGATGGGAAGACTATATGAATAGCATACACAATCTAAACCTATAGTTGCGACATAGGGTATGTTAACAATTGCCGACACCAATGATCATTTTCCATCAGGTTTGGGAGGCTTTACTTGCAGTTCAATTTCGGTCCAATTTGAACTGGTCGGCCTGATAAATGGACACTATAAAAAAATGATCGTACATGGTGGAAGTGTATAAGAATGGCATGCTTTTCAAGTAAACGCAACTTGGAAAGGGTTAACCTCCAGTCGAAAAAAAAGCGGATGCTGTATCTCGAGATCTAGCAGCCGGCGAAAATTCGGTCTGTGAGATCAATTGGTCATTGAACCATCCTCTAACGATAAACTATAGTGCCATCGGGTTAATGTTCAGACCATCAATATCGCTCTGGCTCCTAGACTATTATAAAAGATGATAATCACTTGGATTTCGACATATGCAGAAAACCTACTCAAACAAATAGGTATACCCGGCAGATTCAACTACACCATTTAGATATAAAATAGCTCTGTTTAATAGTCTAATAGTTTAATAGATTATTGAACGTCCCTTTGAGACATCAAAATTATAACAAAGAAATTGAGAAACTTCAGTAAATTGCGTTAGACAATGGTTACCAGAAATCTTTGATCAATAATTTAATTTCTAAGCAGAAAAGGAAATTGGAACGTAGCCAACTAACCAAATTAGAGCCATTACCTTCAAATACTCCAATAAAATTCAAAAGTTTCACTTATCATTCTTCAGTAGTTAATAAAATCCATAGTTTGTTTTCTAAATTTGCAATACAACCAGTAGTTTACTCTGATGATGGCTACTTCGTAGCCGAGAGGTTCTCAATACTTTAGTAGTATTTTTAGTAAGGGTGATTATTTCTTATCAATAATGTGTTTATGTTGCTAAACTAAATTTTAGCACTCAGTGTTAAAATGAACCACATTTTTACAATAACAATCAGCGTCAAAAGATGACTTCTCATAACTGTATTTATATTCATATGTCAGAACGTACTGCTCTTGGAACGGAGATGAAATGAAAAATTCTTCATGAGTCGGAAAAGTGCGTAAGTTAAATGGACAGAGTATATTAACGATTGTCTGAATGTTGTGACACAAATGAATTTTACACACAGCAAGCAGTAGGTATATTCCTAAATCTAACAGCATTGACATTCATTAGAAATTATAGTCGATATCTCTGAAGGCTTATAACAAAAGGGCGGTATTTCAGAAAGGAATGTCATGTTTTGACTGCGCCTCACCTGTATTTTGTAAATACCCACATTTAGCGTCAAAATAGGTAGACCGATAAAGCATTCTCGTCTCTAGTGTAGCATAATTTAAGTCAGGACACCCCGTAGTGTCTAGCTGTGTGGTATTCGGTATCAATTCCGGATCTACACTGTCACCACTGGAATAAATGTCCTTTTAGTGCTTTATGCAATGCTTGTCGGTATGCGCCAAAAAAGGATATTCTTTCGACGTTTTTATACTATTGTCGCTAATTTTAGGTGAAGGTTGCCATCAGGACTCCAAGCTTTCTCATGGAAACAAATCAGATAATAGATCATCATTATACGAGGTCTGGTTGAAAAGTAACCGAAATATTCAAATTGCGCAGCAACGGATAATTTTCAAAGTGTTAAGTAAATTTAAGGATCATTCGTAAAATTTAAATCATAATAGTATATTGAGCAACCGATGAAGAAATTAGGAGATTTCATACAGGAGTGTGACAAGATGATAAGCCACGAGCCGTAGGCGATTATAAAATAAACCAGTTTTCGCACGACTTCTACACTATAATTTTCCGACGACCTACTTTCTACAACATATAAGTATGTAGGTATTTACTTAAAAAATTAAATTAACCTAAAATAAGTAGCACAGTGAAAGACACGTAACATTATAATGTCAGGAATTCGTTTGAAAATTGGTTATAATCACAGCTGCTTATAATCGAGTATCTGTGCGAAATATTTCATTTCGCACTGAAATTTTTCGAAATAGTAGTTGCGCTATATCACAGTGTGAAATGATACGTTTTCCAGGTAGATCCTCGGGAAAATACACACAAGTTTTCTTTTCCTCCAATTAAAAATATATGCATCAGGTCATGTCCCATGTTTCAAGATTTAATGCATATTTCAAATGAATAGAAACCGCTGAAGACGTAAAACGACGTAAAATTATACTCTATGTCATGTAAAAGCTTATCGGATTGATTGGAATATCTATGTTATGGAATGGTCTGTCATAGGCATTAAGTGACTGTCAATATATCAACTGTATGACTCTCACTTTTATTGTTGAGAGCTTATGTGTTGTCTGTCATAGACAACCTGGACTTCAATAGTGATCTATCAATCTATGGATTTGTCTGGAATGAAAAATACGCGATTATATTAGCTGTCAAAAACGTCAAAATATACTGAATTTCTTTGAACTTCTTAGATATTCAGTTTCGAAAAATCCGTTCTTAGCGGGTGCCCAGTGCTGGATTATAGCATAAGCTTGACTAAGCTATAGCTTAGGGCCCGACATTTTGGGGGCCCCGCGGAAATTGTGAAAATTGAAAATTAAAAAACTAATAATGACAATTTTCTGGGAAAAAATAACGAAGTGAAGAAATATAAAAGTTTGCGTATGCCTAACGACTGGTAATATCTAAAAGTAGTCAAGAACTAGTTGATTTTGTATTAAAGGCGAATAATTCACGCTTATAACTACTCTTCATCTTGGATTAGTTTCCAAAAGTGCAATTGTAAAAGTGATTAAAGTAGTTACGCATTGTATATTATGTCAAATTAAGAAGAGGTACTAATAGTGTAAATATTCATTTATGTACTTATTTTCCTGGCAATAACCTTCTCCACAATTTAGAGCATTATATTACTGTACAAATTATTTTATTCTATGAATAAAGAGTAATTTAAAAAAAAAAGGGGGGGAGGGGCCCCCAAAATCTGTTGTGCTTAGGGCCCCTCATAGTGTTAATCCGGCCCTGCGGGTGCCTACGTTGTATAAAGAAACTGCTAAATTCCAAATTGGTCGGCTTCATAGTTTGAGATATTTCATGATGAGTGAGTCACTGAGTGAGTGAGTGGTAGTTGCCTTTTGACTTTCAATAATTTTGTTAGAATTTTTTCTCTTAGCTAGCTATAGCAATTTCCTATAAATCGATTTGTATTTTTTGTAGTAGAGTAGCAACCATCAATATAGCCGTTTGCTTTCAACATAAATAAATCTTTCAATCTGGCAGATGATACCATTAATTCTTTGATAATCCAGGTTTTGCCTTTAAAGGCTTATAAGATTGCAGGATTTATCATTCACATCAAAGAGATTATATACATCAAATCAGCTTCCTGCCTCAAGATAAGAAATGAATGAAGAAATATTTTTTTCCAAAAAGTATCGGTAATTCTTCATTTTTTAATAAGTGGTATTGGTGTGTCACATATTTTCTAGATTCCACTAATTTCAATGACTGATACAGTCATTCTGATGAAACATTTCTTGATATACTTATTGCTATTAGACCCCTACATTTTACATTTGCTACTGGACTTTCAATAATTTTGTCAAAATTTTTTCTCTTAGCAATTTTCTATGAATCGATTTGTATTTTTTGTAGTAGCAACCATCAATATAACCGTTTGCTTTCAACATAGATAAATCTTTTAACCTGGCAGATGATATCATGAATTCTTTGGTAATCCAAGTTTTGCCTTTAAAAGATTTTTTTGATTTTTTGAAATTATAATCAAAATGTTTGTCAAGGACGCTTATGAGATTGCAGAATTTATCATTTACATTAAAGAGAGTATATACTTTGAACCAGCTTTCCGCCTCACGATAAGAAATGAATGAAGAAATATTTTTTCCCGAGAAGGATCGGTTGTTTTTTTCATTTTTTGAGAAGTGGTATCGGTATGTCATATATTTCTAGAATCTACTAACTTTGATTTTGGTTAAACTATTCTTAATATACTTATTGCTATTAGACACCTACATTTTACATTTGCTACTGGACTTTCAATAATTTTGTCAAAATTTTTTCTCTTAGCAATTTTCTATGAATCGATTTGTATTTTTTGTAGTAGCAACCATCAATATAACAGTTTGCTTTCAACATAGATAAATCTTTTAACCTGGCAGATGATATCATTAATTCTTTGGTAATCCAGGTTTTGCCTTTAAAAGATTTTTTTGATTTTTTGAAATTATAATCAAAATGTTTGTCAAGGACGCTTATGAGATTGCAGAATTTATCATTTACATTAAAGAGATTATATACTTTGAACCAGCTTTCCGCCTCAAGATGAGAAATGAATGAAGAAATATTTTTTTCCGAGAAGGATCGGTTGTTTTTTTCATTTTTTGAGAAGTGGTATCGGTATGTCATATATTTCTAGAATCTACTAACTCTGATTTTGGTTAAACTATTCTTAATATACTTATTGCTATTAGACACCTATAGATTTGTGTTTTATTCACATTTTATTATTCTTCAATCTCCTTGTGATTGATGTATTATAAATACTGATTCAATAAAACAATGTTTGGAAATAGATACACTCGAATGTTGAAATATTGTGTTATTTCATAACATTTTACAAAGGTTTTCGCATATTTGAAAGGAGTTGTAAGATGCGCTATATAAAATGATCCCAACTACACATTAAAGAGAGAAATTCCTCACAAAAACGAAATACCATTAAAATGCCATTTGAAGATTAAATACAATAGAATGGTTAGTCCGTAAAAGATCGATGTCGACAGGAATTCCCAGCAAGGCGAACCGCCATTTTTTAGAAAAGTTGGCTGCTTTCAAGGAACGTCCTCAACCCACTGTATCAGTGTTCACATCAGTACAGGGAGCCCTAGTAGCAATAAATTTAGTGTTTTTAGGAACCTGATATGCAGTGTAAATACATCGACGACGTTTTTTATGGTCCAACAGTTAAGTGGCTTATCGCAGTCAATTTGTTTTAAATTTTATTTTCAGTTGGAGTCATCGGAAAACGACCCTTTTTTAATTAGAATTGGCCTCATATGTTCACGATAAAATTTGATAAATATTACGGCTATTAAATAGACGTGTCAAGTAAATTGGATTCTCTAGCCACCTCCTTCTACTATATAGAAACTTGTTTCACGGATATTTTATTAAATAGCAGGTCATTAATACAAGGTGTTCTATCAGAACCGTCGGTTAGAAGAAGTGAAATAATTGTATAATGTCTAATAATTAAAAATTTTCTTATAATTATAGTAAGAGCTTTTCAGATTCCTATTTTTAACGTGATGACAAATTTTGGCTTAGAGAGGGAGAACAGTTCCAGATATAAAGAACGTATTTCCAAATGTATCCAAAGGGGTTATATTAATGCAAAATGAAGCACAAAAACATTTCGTATTGGAATCAATAAACAACATTTTCCAAAAGTTGAAAAGTGACAACACATCTATTAGTTCCTGATAGCTGTTCCGCTGTTCTCATGAGCTCATCAGTAGAACGAGCCAGACGATGATGTCACTGATCAATCATCTCCGGCAGAGACTACATTGGAAAGAGATGAAGAATAAGAGATTTCGGCTTTCTAGAATCCTCAACAAACCATATTCAGGTAGGTTTCGTTGAAAGAATTGAATATTCAACCGATAATTGATAATAAATAAATTAGTTCATTTAGTACTACATCAAACACTAAAAATCAAAATAACTTGGAAACGCAAAGAAATTTGGAAACAGAAGAAGGGACAAAATTGTTGTTTAACTGTATGTAGATAATGAAAATAACAGTTTATTCGAAAGATATTCATTGGCGTAGAAGTTCTGTTTAAGAAAGGGGTTGTGCACCCCTCCGCTCCGCCACTGTGCAAGTTTTTCAACATTCTTTACGCTTGTTTCATGCCCCTTAATTAACAGGCATTATCCCATAAACATGAAAAAAATCTAAGCATTCTTTTATAAGTTATAACGAAAGTTTGAGAAAAAAAAATTATATTCAAATCCTGTATCTCGGAAACGAAGGCTTCTACGCCATATGTTTATAGGAACTTTTCTTCTTGAAAACATCTGTTCGATCTCTTGTTGGAGTTTGTCTACAAAAAACTGATTCACCCTGTATATTTCAATAGAACTGACTGAGAAATGTTCTGAGTAAGTATAAACAATCTTAAAGTTTCCTTGCCTAATGGGCCACAATTCCGTAAGTACATTAAGAGATATATAGAATTAAAATTTATAAATTATGAAGATAACTTAGATTATCTAACATAATATCATCAGGATGAATAAACGTAAAACATTGAACCATAGATGGGATTCGAACCCACATTCCTGGATGTTTAGTCCAGTGTGTTAACCAATTGCACCACTTTGTTCCCGTCAGAAAAGGATAGTAGATCATTGACATCACCAATCAAATTTCTGGATAATCCACTGTCCATAGGAATTGTTGTACCTGACATCATGATATAAAGGATTGTGGGATCCGCCTTTCTGGAGAAAATACAAGCTTGAGTTTTGGTTGCAATGTAAATTTTATGAAAACGTTTAGCAATAATTAGCAGCCAGGCTCTACTGGTGTAAAAATGTGTAACCCAATTGGTGCAGCAGCGGTATAAAAATCCATAAAGATAAAACCCGATTTACATTTGTGGAAAATTTCATTATTATTACGAGTAGACCAAAACGATTTGTTTTGGCCTCTTGACCATACTAGATAATATTTCAGAAAAGTGCATTCTAGACACATTCCCGCCCAAAGTTTATACACAATATACATATTTGCATGAGTATAATAACCTTATAAATCATTACTTTACCGGTTTGAAAGTTTGTATTCTATTGTAACATAAATGTTAAGCACATCGTAAACGCTTTAACGGTAGGAATCGAGTAACAGCACAACACTAAAGTCGTGTAGACAATAAAAAAGAGAAATTATGTTCCTCTTGCAAATTACCTAGTGACAATAACATTTATATTGTTAAACGTCAATCACTCAATAAATTGTGTGACTTCGTTATATAGATTTCGTGTGGTTTCATCATAAAGATTGAACTGCAGAAGATTTCTATTCAAATTTAATTGGTCATGAACTTGCAACTTTGTATATTTAAATTTAAATTGACTTATCGCATAAACAAGAATAAGTCGAATGCTGATAAGTCGAATCTCATTCGCATCATAAATCATGAATATTTTGAAATATTAATTATGTAGACTAATGTAAGCTGGATAATTTAGTTCCATATCTTAACCAACAATTTTCAGTAGGTTGTGCGAAATTTGATTAATTTATGAATATTGGAAAGAAACACGTAGGTATTGAACTTTGAACATTCCGTATACATAATTATAATATTATAATTTTTTTTTGGAATTATTTAGCTTATATGTTTCTAATTTGTAACTATCTTTCCAATATATTCAAGAATGATGTTTATTTATATATTTTTATTAGGTATCGTACGAGGGCAAAGGGAAAAGTCACTGAAAAATTAAACAAAAAAGATTTATTTGGTCAAAACTTATTTTCTTTCTCAACATGATCTCCTTGTAGCCCAAAACACTTCGTCCAACGTTTTTCTAGGTTTTCGATGCCTTCCAAATAATACGTTATCGGCAACCCTTCAAAATAGTCGTTGGTTGCAGTGATGACCTAATCGTTGGAGCAAAATCTCTTTCCGCCGCGCAATTTCTTCAAGTTTGGGAATAGATAAGTATTGCAGGGTGCCAAATCTAGAGAATACGTACCAATTCGTAGCGCAGTTCATGCAATTTTGCCATTGAGACTGCGGACCTGGGCGCCGGTGCATCGTCCTGGTGGAAGAGCACTTTTTTCTTTACCAAAGGCGACCGCTTTCACTTCAAATCGATCCAACCGCCTTGCCTTAATGTTTATGGCTTGCGTAATGTTTTTTCCACGCAAGCAATAATGTTTAATCAAGACCCGAAATCCACTTTTTTCCATGTTTACAAAAATATACAAAGTTGCTTACTTCCGATTGTTGTCAAAACAGAGCTGAATGACATATCAGTCAGAAAATTTTAAAGCGTTCTAGTTTTTAACAGTTTTTAACCAAACTGTACATATATTCAATTCTTCTACCCAAAAAACCTCACACCCCAAAATGTTGTTGAATAAATGGAAAAAACTAATTATATATTTTGAATCAACTATCAACTTTTGGACTAAAGTAAGTTTATCTAAATAACAATTTTTAACCTTAGGAATCTATTGGTGAATTTTGGCCCATTACGTCGGAACCAACCTGTAGATGTGTATTTAAAAAAATGTTTTCGTTACTCTAGTTAGCTGACTTTCTTTATAGAATTTCATATATAGAATTATATTTTACATGGTAGAAAAATAATTATAACTCGAAATAAAATTTGAAAATATATGTATGAAAGAAATCTTATAAAAGTTTCTTATTTACATTTACATACCTTTAGAATCGATAGAAGGTAGACTAAAACTTCAATTTTCCAATTTATACGATAATGTTAAACATAAGAGGCCTATTTTGGCAATTTTGTTCACCTGCTATTTTATTTACTTCTGAGAATATAAGCCTCTGAAAAGCTAGCAAATCAGTGATAAACGTATAATATATGAAAGCTTATCTGATTAGCACTTGGTGCATTGGTATTTAGAGTCTACTTTGCTTCTGTTTCTGTATGAAGAGAAGCAATCAGCTACACAATTACCGAACCTTTAACGAAAGTAATGTTCAAGATATTAACCGGAAGAAAATAGTAGTTTTCGCTAGGAAATAAAAGGCAGAACCCACCAGGGACCTTAGGAGACCTGATGATCAACATCAGTGGCCCAAATACCTAGAAGTCATCTTAAAGAAAAAAATTCTATGGACCAATTTCTAGAACAACAATATCAGTGCGGCTTAATGGTCGTGCCTTAGCCCAAATTTCATGATGTAGATTTTTGAGGTCATACCCAATATTAGGACAACATATGCTCCAGTAATATGATGGGAGAGAGCAGAACTCAAAATCACCAAATCTGGCCTAGAGAATCTGAGAAATCGTATTCTAGACACAACCACGGAAGTCATGGAAACTGCTCCAACATCTATACGTGCAGCTCTAATGGAGTTGGAAGTGTTGGAACCATTCCACTTAACCATACTAACTATGGCAACAAGAACACTCCGCAGACTTATGTCAACAGGATGTGGAGCACCAAAGGTCACTCCCTACTACCAATCAATGGAAAAATATCTCCTTTATTTAATTAGAATTGATAATAATGTCACCAAGATACATCTTTGATAATAAGTAAATAGCGCTGCACTTATAATAACGCAAACAAAAGCATATCAAAGCACAGCAACGCAGCTCTTGCCGCATTGGACAACATGAAAATAATATCAAATCTCATGTGGGTTTGAATAAATACATAGAATGACTTTAGCAGGAATTAGGGGGAAAGAAATAGCCGATGAGGTTGCAAAACTAGGGCCTAAAGAACCTCCAATAAGTCCTGAACCATCAATGGGTATCTCGACGATTTCCATTAAGGAGACGAACGACTTCTGGACCAGATGACAAAACTCGGAAGAGAGGCAACAAGTGACCATTTACAGTCATGCCGAAGCACTCATAGAATGGTATGTTAGAGAAAACTAGTCTTTGCGAGTGGGGAAGATGGTTAAAACTGCAGACAAAGATATAACGGGACATGGACCATTCAACTACTACCTTCACAAAACAAATGTAAGTTACAGGCTGTGTAACCAAGAAGCTATGCACCTGTGAAGTACTCAGTCCCCCAAGATTCAGAACACTCCCGAGACGGAAAAAACTCAAAAACTAGAAACGAGTGGTGCTAAACCTCTTTGGTCGTTAACCAATCAGGCTTGGACCCCATTCTGGGCACCTGGTGAATACTCTTGAATGGTAACCAGTGTGGTAACTGGAAAGAAGTGCGTGCATAAAGAAATCTCACCAGTTCCACTTCAATTAAAAATAATAAGAGTTATGGTTTGACAATTACCGAGAACAAGGAAGGCAGTTAAGAGTGGATAATACATGGTAAGATACAGCATAGCGGAGTGATGAAGTTTGCGAAGGATTCCAAGAACTAGCTGAATACTATTTTACACAGCGCCCAAATCAGATCGAGAATTAAACTGCCAACATTCACTTCAAACTGATGCAACATGTTATCTGAATAGATATAATCAAAAAGGATTCTATCTGCATGTTTTGCTTGGAGGAAGATGGAACGGCATCCCTTATCTTCCAGAAATTCCTTCAAATCAAACTTCTTGGTCATGTTGCCGAATACCAACAAAGGAGCTTAACTTCTGGTTGAATAGTTGATGGGATTCATAAAAGGGCTAGGGTCATAGGGTGATTATATAATATTCAACAAAATTTAAGGAGGAATGAGCTAATTCATGCTTCTTGTCTCGACCTAGGAGCGTTCAATGAGAGCAAATAAGCCAACTGAAATATTCAATAATTGAATTGCTTAGAACTTCTCCTTCTCTACTCAGCATTGAAATAAGTCCATAATCTATTCTTTAATAGTAATGATACTTATATTTGTTGACCTTACAATAATAATTGAATTAACTTCAGAATGCGAGGTTAAATGGACGATTAGTTCACTTGTGCAGTGCCCAGAATTTTTATTTCTATTAATGGTTGTTGTCATGTCGTGGGTGTTATTGAATTATGTATAGATACTATCGACTTCGTAATATATTAGACATTAAGAATGCTTTATTACACTTTGAGTGAATATTACTTTAGTAATTTTTATGTCATTAGAGCTGTTTTGTAAACCCTTTAATATGGATCGTTCCATTCTCTTTAATATAAGTAATTAGAAGACGTTGGAAATTATTGATCCTCAAGATAAATTTATGCGCTCTGTATGAATTGAGTTAGGTTTTATTAAGCCGATTTTGCTCAAACTAGGCAGTAAACTCAAACCACTAACACCCTTATCCACTGAAATTCTTAATGGACGTGATGACATTTCGGCATCATCAAAAGCGGAACTAAATTTACTGAACCTAGGATTTCGAACTTCCAGTAACTCTAGTTCTGCTTCTTATGCTGCCAGCTTCACTGACGACAGGTTCTCAAGATTATTGAAAACTGTGTGTTTGATTGTTTTAGTGATTTGTGTTTAGAATCTAGTGTATTACCATAGTATGAACTCTTGTGCTAATTTTACTCTATTCTAGTCAGATGGTAAAGGAGAGTAGTCCATTTGATATCTATATCTACGATAATTCTGGACAGGACCTGGTAGATATTCCAAAAAGCAGGCTTCAGTTGCTCATCCGATCAACTTGGATCGACATATCAAATCGTTCGTGGAACCAGTGGACACGTAACTTCTTGATCTACTGGCAAGAAGAATATTTCAACCTACCTATCCAAGAACTAATACACTTAAAGTTTACACAAATTGTGAATACACTATAACACTAATAAGTATAAAATAATCACTCTCATCCACTAAAATGTTTATTAAAGTACTGAGGGCCTTTCAGCTACCAAGTAGCTATCATCAGAGTAAACGAAATTAGAAAACAGAATGTACGTGTTTAAATTCTATTTGGGGTTAATAATGCAAACAAGCTGGAGCTAAGTCGGAATTTAATAAATTGCTTTTTCACTTATACATTTCCATCCCTTTTAAAATACCTAGATATTTGTCCGTACTGTGTTTTAAAAGGTAGTAAAATGATGTTACTTGGTTCAAAACATGTTCTGGTAATGTTGATTTTTCACAATTAGTTTTCTTTATATGAGACGAATCTTCTTTATAACGAGTAATAAAGATTCTTGACCCAGGTATGAATTATATATAAATTCTCGGGAAATAGGTCACATTAACACTTATGCTTTATATTTTAGTCCCTAGTTAGTGGGAAACCAATTATTATAAAAGATCAATTCTGGAGATGATTGACATAAAACGTGACTCCAAATCTGTAAATCATAGGACTGACGTTCAAACACTAGGTCATATTTATACTAATTTAATTAATTAATATTCTTTCAAATTCCTACTTGCGCCCTTATAATGTTAAAAGTTTATTTTAAGTAGAATTGTCAAAAGTATTTCTTAGAAGCCAGACCTTCTTTTATTACCTAATAAAACGTGACATCTGGTTCGAAAGTAAATACTTGAGATTGTCTCGTCTGTTAGTCTCTCGTAGACATTTATGAAATGTGGTCGTATTTGTTGATAGTTCTGCTAAATAGTGGATTTTTGATATTATACTAAAACATTGCTGTGTTATAATTCCGATTTCATGTTTCTGTTCGTTTCGGCGACGTTGGCATTTAAACGAAATTGGTGCGATAAGGACGCTTTGTGTTAATACAATTAGTTCTAAGTAATCAGATTATTGGAGTAATAAGTCTTCTGATGATGGTCGTGAGACCGAGACGTACGTTAAGACTAAAATATAAAGCATAAGTGTTAATGTGACCTATTTCCCGAGAATTTATATATAATTTATAACGAGTTGAAATGTTCCTCCTAGTTTGACCCACAAAGCATTTTGAACACGACTCACAATCAACTTTATAAATTCCATTTTGTCAAATCGATAACTGTATCAAATTATTGCCTAAACGGTGTTTTTGCTTGTTCTTGCACCTATAAACGGATTTTTAGCAAATTTAGAAAACATATTATGTAACTTATTGGTTACTGAATGATGATAAGTGATACTTTTCAATTTCATTCGAATTATTTGAAAGTAGTGGCTCTCATTTGGTTGATTGCCTTCAATTTCCGTTTTTGGTTAGAAATTAATTTATTTATCAAAGATTTGTCGTAAGCATTGCCCGTCCATGTGCATCGAAATCATAACCAATTTGGTTCAATTGAATTCATTCCCTTTTCTTGACATGACAACGATGATTACCATTTGGAATTTCTCATATACCTACAGAAATCTTACTCAAACGGGTTGATTTATTTCAGCGGATCAATGTACACCAATTTAATATAAAATATTCAAAGGTCTTGTTCATAGATTATTAAACTTGAGCCAGAAAAAGTATAACAACGAAGTTGAGAAACTTCAGCAAATGACGACGGACAATGGTTACGGCAAATCTTTGATGCATAAGTTAATTTCTTACAAAAAACGGAAAATGAAACGCACTCAACTGACCAAATAAAATTTAATAGTTCATCCTTCAGTACAAAATAAATTCCATGAACAGTTTTCTAAATTTTCAATATTTACAACCCATTTATAGATGCAAGAACAATCCTAAAGACCGATTAGGCAATACCTTTGAAGAAGTTGACACGACCTGAGCCAGAAACCCACCCGCCTACTTTATCCACGACCTATCTTCCATATATTGAAAATATAACACATCGAATTTCCAAAATCCTCAAAAAACATAATATTTCTACCCGTTTTTCCACACCTCCAAAATTATCTCAGTTTCACAAATCTATCAAAGATCCCCTTCCTCCTCTACACTTGTAAGGTGTTTATATCATTCCCTGTGCTTGCGGTAAAGTCTACATTGGTGAAACAGGTCGTACAGTAGCTACACGTGTGAAAGAACATGAGCGCTGTACAAGGGTTCGTGACACCAGTAGATCTGCACTTGTGGAACAAAAGTTTGACACTAATCTTAAATTCCTTTTTGAAGATACCAAAATCCTAGCCCGAGCCCCATACTTCTATCAGCGAAAAATCCTTGAAGCTATAGAAATTCTAAAACATCCGAATAATCTGAACCGTGACTGAAGATATTACCTTCCCAACATTTGGAAACCCATCCTCGAAAGTTCCACTTCGCACATGATCACACAACTGCAGGGTCAGGTGCCGGAACGAAGTTAACCACCGGAATAAAGGCAGTGAACTGTGTAGCGTGAAGGATTTTCCCTACAATAAATACGGCTACAGAAACCAGTAGAACCAGTTTCAGTTCAAGCCTCAAGCCTGCCTGCGGAATCCATCCGGAAACCAAGAATTTTCAAAATCTAATTCAATTCAAATTCGTAATCTATACATGATATTTTCAGGGTGGTGTGGTTCTTTTCTCAAGTATAGGAATCATGTGTGAGAAAAATTGTTATCAATTGCTAATTCTAAGTAGGAGGTGGTCAGTACGCTATGCATGCCCCAAAGTACAGACGGAGTGAGTGTTTCGCATTTGACAATACATCGTTCCCTATCCTCACGCCGTCTTTCGCATAATGCGATCAAGAGCGCGAGCCGCAAACTGCGAGCTCTATTCTTTAGTACAATTTCTCTCTGCAATCGGCACACCTAACAGTGCGCGAAACAAAACGGAAAGCGTCGAGTATTTCGACGGACCGCCATGCTCAATAACTCGAAAACGCTTAAGGTATGACATTTATAAACCAGTAAATTTAACGCATCATCTATTTCTGCGAAAATTTTGAATAGATCGGAGGTGATACATAACGTGCGGTTCGAGCGAAAGGAGACTGACATCGTTCTCTGTGCTCACGCCGTCTTTTACATAAGCCGATCAAGAGCGCAGTCTGTCTAGTTGTGCGAGCTCAATTATTTAGCACAATTTCTCTCGACAATCAGCCAGATAGTTAGCGCACCGAATAGTACGAAACAAAGCGAATAGCGTCGAGTATTTGGAAGAAGGCTTAAGGTACGACATTTAAACACCAGTAAATTTAACGCATCATATCTATATTCTATGTAAATTTTGAGTAAATCGTTCGACCGCTATGTAGAAATCAACAACATATGAACCGCTTTCAGGAAAGACTTCGTGCGCTCACTCCATCTTAATACAAACCAAAGTCTCGTTCAAACGTGATTTAAAGTAGATTTTAATATTTCTTGAATTAACGTTTAACGTTATTCTAGACATACTTCTATAGCCATGTGTAAATTAAATGTTCAATTATTATAATTATTATTACCTAAAAACACAACGATGGAAAGTTCTTGTACAACACCGAAGTCGCACTACTTCTCATACAGCATAAATTAACAAAATAACATTGAACAATATTTATTTCACTTCATTTCATACTGTGACCTATACGTATATTTCACTATAAGAATATATGTAAAACGTATCATTAAATAATAAATAAAAATATACCAATGGAGTGAAACCAGTGCTTTATGATATACGACTCCTCGTTAAAAGGCACGGTCATTAGAGCTTACTAACAAATATGTTCGGTTCGTATCGTGAGCACGATGGTGATGCTCAGTGGAGAGCATATTATATTAGAGGTAACATGCATCTTCCTTTTGTTACGGACGTGGACACCTTGTTGGCTCAAAACATCTTTTTGATTAATACCTTTTCATACTACGCCTCTTGCTGGCACAATCATAATATACCTCACACAAAGCCTTCACTTTTCTTGTCCTATTTTCTCTAGTGCTGCGAAAGTTACGATTACAAGATGTGTATTTATTTATTCAGAAATCGATCTAGAAATACTACATAAGGAATAAATGAATGAAGAATATTATAATTTATTACTATAAATTTTGCAATTCATGATGATGTTTTTTTTTAATTTGAATTAACAATAAGAAAATAAATAAATAAAAATTAACTATGTTGCAAAATTATTAATATAAACAAAACGACTAGTTCGCGATCATATACATAACAGATAGGTACTAAGAATTGTAATTTCCATTTCAGTCATTGAAGTTATTGAAAATTTTTATTTCCCTCACTATACATAAGTATAATAGTATAAGAGAAGTATTGTAATCGGCCCAGAAAAAAAAGTCTTTGATTTTCGCAGATATATACATTTTGAGCATTTGTGATTCGATCTAGGCTATTTTTGACATGATGTCTGTGTGTATATGCGTGCGTGGGTGCGTAACCCACTGTAGAGACGAATGCGCCGTTCCCCTTGGTCGTATCAATTTCAAATTTCGCAGATCTCCTTAAAGTGGTGAATATAGGGACTGTATTGTTTTTGTGAGCAGGCCGTGTTTTGAGTGGTATTTTTGACATACATCTTCAGTTTTTGAAATGGAATTATAGTATTTTATAGAACCATAAAGTCCAACCATGTTATTCTGGTTTATAAATATATGCATACATTTAACCTGCAGAAGTGTCCTAAGTTCATATTTTAACATTAAACTGTCAGAATAAATGAAGGTTAGAGTAGTGTCAAACAATAAGTATAATACGCTATAGATTTTTTGGGTTCCTTTAAGAAATACTGCATCAACGAAAAAATAGATGGGAATTGTGTGACTTTATTCCAATTTATTACTGCTGACCGTTATAACTTTACAAATAATGATTATCCATGTTATGGTCTGGAAACATATTGCAAATAGCTATAACCTGCTGCTATGCATCGTTGCTATATCATGAACACATTTATCTAATGATTATATCTCAGCCTCAAATGATCTTGTTTCATTTGTATCCTTCAAATACTAAATATTGCTTCACAATTTTATATTCAAAAAATAATTTTATTGAAAATCGCAATAAAATCAGGAGCTATTTGTTTTATCAAATTAGAAGTATAATTGAATCTTATATATGTTACAATGTGAATGACTTCTTCGGAAAGTAGCTCTCGAGGAAGCTGTTCTTTTTTCCTTATTTCAAATAATTTCATACAGTTACTTTTTTTCTTCAAACATTTGGTAAACACTACAACTGTTTGGTAATTACAATCAAGATAACAAATAATTTGCATCATTTTATATAATAAGTAAAACATGGTAGAATGACTGAGCTTATTCTACAATGGTAACAAAACTTATTATATAACGATCTTTCAAATCTGCAATAGCATATGACATCCTGTTGATTATTCTGTAGGCAGAAGATGGTAAAACTCCAATAAAATCAGACAATTTGCATGTTTCCACTAGCATGATATTTGAGAGTTGAAAGCTGTTGAAGTGAATGTGAAAAGCATCCTCCTTTGAAATCAATCGGATATTATTTAGGGTTAGTTGGGGTAAACATGAACAGGGACATGAATTTGGACATCCGAAAATGCATTTCCTGGAACGTTGTATGGAACATCGAAAAGCGGATGGATGGAGGAGCCTCACTCATTGGGTTGCAACATAGTTTATTCCCTATGTGAAAGCTCGCAAACTCACCCATAACCAACCTAATCAAACAGCTATCCTACAGTTCGCATTGTATACGCTGCTATCCAAAACATTATAGTATAAAATCAGTCACTTGACTGATAGGATACAGCCTTTTGGACAAGTGTGTTTTCGGCCCTGTAAAAATCAAATGGGATAAAATATCAGTAGGCCATCGCAAGTCTGAAATATACAAATCATCGGGTAGGCCAAGTAACCAAAAATTTGTGAAGCAACTATCCGAAGTTTGGAGAGAGCAAACATCACATCAGGGTTTGCAAATATTTCCGATCACCTCTGTAACGTTTTCTGAAAAGTTCTTCGATCCCATAAAACTGAAAAAGTACAAGCAGAGAATTAAATCTGTATCTTTGGGGATACAATCTTCTGCTGAACATATTGAACCTATCTCCGGGAACATCCGTTATAGATCAGAATGATCCTATTCCTGCACTATACCCAAAGAAGACCCCGCCGGGGATGACTCCAGAGAAGGAGCCTCCAAATTTACAAGTTGTTTCCAGCCCAAGCAATATCCTCCGCATTCTTCAGATATTCAGTCAAGAGTTGCAGGAAACATTTAATAATACTGCATCAGGTGTTGTTGCCAGTGCAGCTCCAAGAAAAGTCATTCCACGTTTGAGACAGTCTACTTATGGAGAAGTCATTATATTCGGCACAGCAATGGGATCTCCTATTTCTGCTACCATTGCTAACCTCGTTATGGAATGCCTGGAGGAATCTGTTATAAGTTCATTAGATTTTCGGCCCGTATTTTTTAAACGGTATGTAGATGATTGCCTTATGTGTATTCCCAATGACAAAATTCAGTACGTGATTAATAAATTTAACAATTTCCACTGTAAACTTCAATTTACCTGTGAAATAGAAGTTAACAAAAACATAAATTTCTTAGATATGAACATTAGGCATGATGCAGATGGAGAAATAAAAACTTCGTGGTTTACTAAAGAAGTTTGGTCTCAACGCTATCTTCACTTCAATTCCGTTGCACCAACGCAAAGCGTCATAAACAGTCTTACAGACCGCGCGGTTAAATTGTCCCACCCAGAGGACCGTCTCAAAAATCTAAAAATTGTTCGTAATACACTGGAATTGAATGGCTACCCAAAAACTTTTTTCAATCCTATTATTAAAGAGAGAATAAACAAAATTTATAATGGAGCGTCATATAAAAATAACGTAAAAGGTAATTCAGACAATTATATAACTTTACCATACATTCCGGAGACCTCAGAGAAAATTAAGAAATGTTTGAAAAAGTATGATATAAACGTAGCGCATAAACCTACTAACTGTGTTGGGAAATATTTCTCAAATCTAAAACCTGTAATTCCTAAAGATAAACAAACCCACACAGTATACAAATTAAATTGTTTAGATTGTGATGGGACCTATACTGGTATCTCTAAACAATATTTACAAAAAAGAATGTATGGCCATAAGTATAGCACAAGAAACAAAAACTTAGAAAATTCCACCGCGCTTGCTAAACATTGCTTTGATTATAACCATCAATTTGATTACAAGAATGTTAATATTTTAACTAAGGAAACCAATTATTATAAAAGATCTATTCTGGAGATGATTCATATAAAACGTGACTCCAAGTCTGTTAATCATAGGAGTGACGTTCAAACACTAAGTCATATTTATACTAATTTAATTAATTAATATTCTTGCAAATTCCTACTTACGTCCTTATAATGTAAAAGTTTACTTTAGGTAGAATTGTCTAAAGTATTTCTCACAGGCCAGAGACCTTCTTTTATCACCTAATAAATTATGACATCTGGCGCTTAAATGAACACTTGAGATGGTCTCGTCTGTTAGCAAAGAGGATAGAACTCTTTGTCTGTTAGTCTCTCGCAGACATTTATGAAATGTGTTCGTATTTATTGATGATTCTACTTAATAGTGGATTTTTAATTTTTACGCTGCAACATTGCTGTGTTATAGTTCCGATTTCATGTCTCCGTTCGTTTCGCGACGTTGGCATTTAAACGAAATTTGTGCGATAAGGACGCTTTGTGTTATTACAGTATTTCTAAGTAATCAGGTTATTGTATTAATAAGTCTTCTGATGATGGTCGTGAGACCGAAACGTACGTAAAGACGAGGGTAAAAATAAAAATATATGTGTTAATGTGACCTATTTCCCGAGAATTGTGTATTAATTCATACGTGGGTCAAGAATCTTTATTATATGGAGAAGTCTTAACACTGCTGAAGTTTTGAGGAAACTTGAAGATGCTCAGAGAAAGAAGAAGATCAGCGGAAATGTGGCCAAGAAACCTCGTAAAATGAAAAAGAGCACAGAAAAAAAAACCTTAAAATTCACTCCATTTGATACTCAAAGTGAGGAAGACATGCATTTATTCTAAAAACAAACGACGAAGATGTTGATAAATGAAAAATCAAAAGAATTGAAATCTGTGTTTTATAGAGATTCACTGGGATAGGCAAGAGCTCCAATGAATATAAATATACGTAAGAAACATGGAGATGATGGTGAAATTACAATTGTAGGGCTCAAGTCACTCGACTGTTCTGACTAACCAACTAACCCTAAAATATATTCATATAGTCAGATAAGTGTACATACCTGATTGTTGTTAATTTGAATGCCAGCTATTTCTGAAAAAACTAATTTCCATATGTTTACTTCCATCACTATAAATAATATATAGTGAAGAGGAAGTATTGTAGTTTTATGCGTTTACTCTGTTGCAAATTTTGATAGTTCATGCTCAGCCGACTTGCCACTCATGTGACAACAGGTATCAGTCTAAAACATAGAGTAGTGAAATACATTATGTAGACTATTTGAATAAAATGTTAATATAACATAGAATAGATATATCTTAACGTCTTTCATTAGCGGCTTCTAAATCATTTCCAATATATTTCCTGTTCCTACAATCATATCTACATTTGACCCGCAGAAGTGCCCGAAACCTATCTTGCAAAAGTGAAACAAGTCACGTGATCAATTGGTCACAGTTTATTTTCTCTGGTGACTGTGAGGTTAAATAAAGTAAAATCTTCACTTTTGAGTTATTTTAGTTCTTATATCAATTTCGAAAACGCATCAGCAAATTATTGAACCCAACGGTGGATATTAGTTAATATTACTCGACCAATAATCAGCGATATGGGAATGTAGGCAGAATCCGGACTGTTAAAGCTTCATTTGAGGAGAATCCGACTTTTCATTATTTAAATAATCATAACTCTTGCAATTTTACAAGATATTGTAATTCATATTAACATGTTCTCTTTTCCTTGCAGATTGAGTAAATCAGTGGCGTATAGTGATTTGATAGGTACGAACGAGATTCGACAAAGATGGGTATAAATAGACATTCTATTCATAGCGCGCCTGCTTTGTTGTGTGATAAGCACAAAATAAATTATCTAAAGGCGGGGCTAGGAGTAAAACTCGATTTCAGTTGAAATAGGTACCTACTATAAATTTATTTTATTATTCATAGAACAATATACTATAACTAATAAGATATTAAAAATTCTCAAATCAATGTATAACCGTGCTTCTATGGCAAGTTACATTCATAACCCGTAAATGAAGTGAGAGTCAGTCGGCTTGCACACATCACATATTCTTCGATACGGCCCACTATAGCGCTTTACTGTTTCTCTTCTAAAACAATACAATACTTCTGGCTCACTCTAACTCGCAGTACTCCCCTATACACCGCTGATTTTAAATCTATCTGTAAAATAAAATAGACAATTATTCCAGAATTTTCTTCATATTTACTTCCCTCACTATACCTAGTATGAGGGAAGTTTTGTAATCGGTAAGAAATACGTTTACCATATTTTCCCGGAAATATCCTTTTCTGAATCCATTTCACCTATTATTGAGATGATGTCTGTGTGTACGTGCGTAAGTGCATAAATCACTGTGATGTTCCTATTGGTCGTGCGGATTTAAAATTTTTTCCAGATCGCTGGTAAAATTAAGTATACTATTTTAGTGGTACATTATGAAAATAGGGTTTTTGGTCATAAATGTATTTCAAATGAATACATTTAACCTGCAGAAGTGCCCGAATTTCAATGATGTCACACGTACATAGTCGGAGTTACATTGAATCAATTTTACTGGGGTATCAAGAGATATAAGGTTGATTGTGTGGATAATTTCGACAGTACCAAATTATAATAATATAATTGAGGTCGTAATAAGGAACAACGTTTACGACATCGAACATCGTACAATTCGAGACATTAGAAAACGCCTAGCAGACAAATGTGAGGCGACTCATATAATCTTGATATCTGTCGAGCGATAAACATGATTTTAACAACTATCTATGTTTGCTGATATCGGGTTTCAATACGACACCTACTTACTGTAGCGGTCCTGATACTCGAAGTTATTTCTCTCTAGCGGCACTGGTGAACGCTGAAGTCCCGCACTATAAATACATTACGCCAATGATTGTCGATGTTTGGTCAATATTTCATTTGTTTCGTGAATAAACACATAGCGACGCAGACTTTACAAGAAGAATTACGTGACTACAATTCATTCAAAGGATGCATTGTGTAAGATTGGTGTCCAGTGCACATAGACGATCCTCGTAGAGTAGTCATGGAATAATCAAATAAATCTGCAAGAAGAATTCCGTTCTTGAGGGAATATAAACAAGTCAAGAAAATATGTTTGATCCTCTATTCCTAGACAAATGGATATTCTGGAATGTGACTATTGGCCGCTCGTTGCAGAACTTGGATAAGTGGAGCGTGAGAAGCACAAAATTCAGGTTGAAAAGGTATGGATGTCTTATAAAAAGCATTTCAATTTTGTGGTGGCAGTGAAATAATAATTTTATGACTGATATACAGTGTTCTACGCTGGTAGTGGATAATGCTTCATACCATAAGTAGATAGTTGAAAAATCACCATATACCTTATCGAAAACAGTAAGTATCGTCTTTCTTGATAATTTCTAGAAATATTTAATCAATGAATTAGCTGCCGAAAGTTGAAATAGAGTTTTTATATTACCCTCAAATCACTGTCTTCAATACGATAGCAATGCTAATTTTAATAAACTTTGTAACGATGTACGTTAACGAATTTCTAATTGCTCGAATCATGTAAAATTCCGCTCGGAATTATAGAGGATTAAACTTGGAAAGAGATTGTTACCGACATCTGTGGTGTAATGGCGCAAATCGATTATTTTGCTAATGCGCGACAGGCGGTGAGAGGGGAGACTAAAAACCGTAAATCGATAGTGATAAATGTTGGACGTTACCTGTGCTGTGGGGAGTCGAATTATTTTCATTCCTTTATCTTTTATTGATTGAATATATTGAAGGATTATTATCGACAGTGAACCCGTTAATTTAATGTCAAATTATATCTAAACCTTGTAGTAGACGTGTATATATCTCTAATCGATGATGTTTTTCAATAATTATATGAATATCGACTCATCCGCATGGCCACACAAGATCGTGTTTTTCCTAGGATCTAAATTAGATAATCATTTACTTGTGATCTCTCTTTTGTCTTCAATCCGTATCCAATTTGTCAAGTTAATAGTCAGAATGGTTTATATCGTTCTTTAAGGCTTGTTCAACCTAGCAAGGATCCACGTGATTACGTAGTATTCCATATCACCCTCCTTTGACATTCGAAATTTCAAAAATTCAACACTTGTTTTTTTCAAGATTGAGAGCTGAAATCTAAATGGGTTGTAGCTTTTGTGCTCACCAAGTACCACACAAATCTTTTTGCAAACCGCAGCTTAATGCAAAAAAAAGTACTCTTGGAAAATGGCCCTAAAAAAGTTGTGGTGTGGTAACGCGCTATTTTTTTCACGGGATCATTTTTTTCAATAGTTAATGAACAAGTTACCAAATTTTCAACCTCTTATCTTTCGTAAAAGTTGCTAAAACAATTATTTTAAATAATGGTATTTCGAGCGCTTAGCTGTGCGGCGCGCGTGGAAGGGAGAGCCGCCGCGCTAGGCTCGTAAGAAACAACAATATCCCGGGAACCCTTGCTCGAAAATCGATGTTTTTTTTTAATGGTGGTACTTGGTGGGCACAAAAGCTACAACCTATTGAAATTTCAGATCTTAATCTTTAAAAGAACAAGAGTTATGAATTTTTGAAATTTCGAACAAAATCGATGGTTTTTTCCAATTTGCGGGGTCACCGCTGAACCAATCAGAGCAATTTTTTTTTTCCGAACTCCAAACAGCTAATTCTATCATACTTTGGGTGAGGGAAGTCAGTGATCTATGGATCATAATTAATTAATCCAGGGTAGCTGGCCTGTGAATTCTTCACATTCTTTTGTTAATCTAAATAACTATTGTAGTTTACTAATATTTTGATAGGATGTGAAGCACTAATTGAACCTGTACATTTAACTTATTCTCATAATTAATCTACTATTTTGTTACCGACTAATATCATTAAAAAGATGGAAGATGTACGGATAAATCATCGTATCTCTCTAAATAGAATCTTCCAATGTTAAAATGCCAGGTGCACTCTATAAATTCTTTGTTTCAACTTTTTGTTGAGAGAACGTATATTTCATCTAATAGCTGAGGGTTCCAAATGAACCATTTGTTTGTAATTATGTACACTAAAAGGAAAAACGTTAGCATTCCGAAAGTACACGCTGTGAAAAATATTACCTACTAATGTGGGTCTGACAATTAATTCCATAGATTCTAAAATACTACAATTGTCTACCGACATTATCTATTCAATGTATCTTCTATCGATAATATTCGATCACTTTTTGTTTTACAAGAACATACCATTTCACGCTTGCAGCCAATTCTTGTCGGTGTTATCAACTTGATCTTGCAATCATCGAAAATTGAAACGATTCTCCTTCCTGGAGCTGATTCCCGGAACCAAATTGCATGTTCTTAGAGAAACCAATACATGTTTGAGTGTATAAGTATTTTGTAGAAAGGATGAACATGCTACAGGCTGTGCCGCTAAACGTTCTTTTGGTCCATTGAACTCGCCAGTGAAATCTCTCGAACAATTTCAAAGAGTTTTTTTAAAATTTCAAAAATTTCACCATTTCAACAAAATATAGTCAACTTATGTTTAGATATTTTTTGTTCGTTGTATGAAAAAAACAATAGAGAAATACAAGACGTAAGGCATGTAGTCTATACTGCGTTTTTAATTATATGAGTGAACAAAAATCTTGAAATAAATAATGATGGCTTATAAATGGCAACTCACAAATGATCACAAAATTTGCTTAAAATCTCTATATTGTGTGAGGTTTTGGAACCGTGAATATGCTCTCTTTTCCAAACCTGTGAGAGATTAATTTGACCGATTAGAACTATTCTACGAACATATGTAAATAATTATTATTTTGTAAGATGGTTGTTGAAAGCAGCATTTTGTATTTGAAAGTTTCGGTCAGAACCACGAGGTTAATGGTTACCTGTTAGTCTGGAACTCTAGTGGTGTAGATAGGGGGTGAGGGGATCACTCCCCCTTGTGTTACATTTAATTGTTGTAATAACTATACTTCTAACTAAAATACTAAAAATATTAGGTTTCAAGTTCGCTTGAAAACCTATTGGGTTTGTTCGTAGATCTTAAGAAAGGTTTTTTAGAAAATTAAAAACGAGATTGCACTTATCAAACTTTGATATATTTAATTTAACATGATCGTTGCACAGCACTAAACAAACACAAGCTATTTAAACTAATATCAAATTAACAACAAATCAGTAATAATATGCTTCAAAACAGAAATTAGTTATTGCATGTATACCTGTAGATTTGTTCAGTGTTAGAAATACTTCTAACGATGTTTTGCTGATGTTAAGTTGAATATATCAAACTTTAATAAGTGTGATCTACTTTTTAATTTTCTTAGAAACCTATGTACGAGGGCAAGGTGAATAGTCCCTGAAAAATTAACAAGAAATGATTTATTTGGACAAAAATTATTTTATTACTCAACATGATTTGCTTGTAACCCAAAACACTTCGTCCAACGTTTTTGTAATTTTTCGATAACTTCCAAATAATACGATTTCGGCAATCCTTCAAAATAGGTGTTTGTTTCAGCGATGACCTCTTCGTTGGAGCCAAATCTCTTGGCGCCGAGCCATTTCTTAAATTTTGAGATAGGTAAAAATCGCAGGGGGCCAAATCTGGAGAATATGGTGGATGAGAACCAATTCGTAGCGCAATTCATCCAGTTTTGCCATTACGACTGCAGACCTGTGCACCGCTGATTGTTCGGGTGAAAGAGCACTTTTATCTTGGCCAACTGCGGCCGGTTTTGCTTCAAATCAGCGTCCAATCGATCCAACAGCTCTGCATAACATACGCCGGTGATCGTTTTGATCTTTTCAAGGTAATCGATATGGAGGATACCCTGTGCATCCCAAAAATTGATTGCTATGACTTTGTTGGCCGATAAGCCCACAGTGGCCTTTTTCGGCTTCGATTCGCCAGAACAAGTCCACTACTTCGACTGTTCTTTGGTCTCTAGTGTGTTGTGATGGATTCAAGTTTCGTCCACGATTACAAAAGGACGCAAAAACCTTTTTATCGCGCTTGAACATCGCCGAACACTCCTTTGAAGTTGTCACACTTATTGTCAACAGAGAGCAAATGCGGCACCCATCTGGTAGATAGCTTTCTAATATTCAAAAATTTATGCAAAATGTTCCGTCCCTTTCGGTTGAGATGCCCATAGCCTCAGCAATCTCGTGCATTTTAACTGGCCGATCATCCAATATCATACCATGGATTTTATCGACGATTTCTGTCATTGTAACTTCAATTGGACTACCAGAACGTTCGGCGTCCTTTGTGGTCATACAACTGAAACGAAAATCAGTAAATCATTTGTTAATCGTTCCAATCGATGGTGAAGACTCCTCATAATGTTTAAAAAGTGATGCTCTGGTTTGCGTAATTTTTTTTCAAGGAATAAAGTTTAATCACTTTTTTCCATGCTTACAAAAATCTTCAAAGTTGCTTACTTTCGAAGGGTGTCAAAACAGAACTCAAAAATGTTTGATGCGTTCTAGTTAAAGATGTTACATCTCGAAGCCAACTACTTCATTTTGTCCACATAAAGAAAAACAATTGTGAAAATCAGTGTTAGCCGAGAGTATTTAAATACAGGTCACACCATTTCTCAAGAATGTTCATCACTCTTTAACACAGTAATGACAAATTAGACAAATATCTAGGTAATTTAAAAGGGACGGAAATGTATCAGCGAAAAATCACTTTAACCATCATCGGATAAGATTTTGATTTACATTGCTTCAAACAATCCAACAAAAAGCATTAGACAATGATTACGACAAATTTTTGATCAATAATTTAATTTCTAAACTAGAGAGGAACATGGAACACTACCAATTAATCAAATTATAACCTCACTCAAATAGTTCGATAAAGTTCAAAAGTTCATCCTTCAGTAATTAATAAATTCAATGATTAGTTTTCTAAATTTGCAATACCTACTTACAATCCGTTTATAGATGCAAGAACCGTTTCCGACTTCGAGAAATCCGGGATTTACAAAATCGATTGTGAATCGTGTGCACAAACTAAAAGGAATATTATAATTTATAAGGGATGGAAATGTATAAATGAAACAGCAATTTTTAATGGATTCAGACTTATCGCCAACTGAGGGTAATTCCTTATAGTATTTGAACTGGCATGTTTTGATTTCTAAATCAGTTAGCCCTGATGATGGCTACATGGTAGCTGAAAGGTCTTCAGTACTTTAACAGTATTTTTGTTGGATTTAAAATGATTGTTTCTTATTTATATACAGGGTGTAAATAAATAATTGCGAAAAATTTCAGGGGGTGATTCCTTGTTGAAAAATAAGGTGGGTCTTTCATGTAAAGAAAATCGTTTGACCCCATCATATTAAGATACAGCCCTTTAAATGGGGCGCCAAAAAACTAGTTTTTTATTTTTATCTTCTAAATCCAAAAAGTTACAAAAATAAAATTAAACACACATTATTTGCTATTAAGAAAGCATCCAATAACTGAGTTGCTGGTTTTCCACTATGTTTGTAAGGGGTAGAAATAACCACCCCTAAAACTTTATTTTTCACTTAACTTTTTCCCTTATGTGTATATTGCCAATTAAAAATTTCATTCTGAACAAAAAAGGTCTCTTGAAATTTTTTCGAAAAATTGAAGATTTCTGAGAAAAAGAATAATTTACTCACAAGTACATGGCACGATTCTCATATTGTGGAATTTTAATTAAACTTTGATTTACCTACCTAGTAGGCGGCTGTCATGTTGACATATTTTGTCAAGACAACTAAATTATTTTTAGTATGTGCAATAATAAGTTAAAATCATTGTTAATTGTCTTACACTATTATCATTTTGAGGTTGAGGCCCTTTTGTAAAGAATTTCGGTAAAATGGAAATGTACACAAATGCAGAATTGACAGATATGCTATTTAATGGAACTCAAACTGCACTTAAAATAATGTAACAATTGAATTCCTGATAAAACACGCCAAAATGTCGTCTACATATCTATATTTCAAAATATGAATGTTTTTGTTGATAATAACGAATTAAAAAATGTTTCTTCGAAATTAGACATGAATACTTCCGCATAAGGGTCATAATGAAAAGCCCATTACTAGTTCTTGATTCTCTTTGTAAAAGTTATTGTTAAATGGTATGCAATTTTCTGAAATGAGTATATTTCAAATATTAGATTCAGGATTTCGTTTTTAATAATATTATTGATATTCTGCTTTACTAAGTGATTTTTAATTAATTGTAAGCATTCTTAGCTGGGAACTTTTGGAAATGGTTTCAATTAAGTCTCTATTTTCATGTTCATTTTAATTAGCCACACCGTGTATTATTGCCTGCGCCTGCAATTTCCTGTTACCAAAACATAGTTTTTTAAAGATATCTATACAAAACTATTATTTCTACGCCAATTATATGGGAGGGGTTACGACGTTCAATGTATAATAAGGGACGGTTGAAAGTCATTTAGAGTTTCCCTAGAACATAGTTCTGCCGCTAGAATCCATCTTGGATTTCACATTTGATGAGATCCTTTACCTGCTACATGTGGCCCATGGTGTAATAATGAACTTATTATGTCATGATAACCGTTGTTATAACATCATCTCAGAATTTTAATGAAGAAGTTATATTTTACAAAATGATGAACTAATTAGTAGTTAGGTATGTAACGATGTATTCTTGATGTATGATGGAATTGTGTTTCTCTGAAATCGTTTTGAAATATGTGCGTGCTAGCTAAAAAACGCAAAAAACAAATGCAGGTTAAAGTACTGATAGAACCTAGAGAATAAATTTACTATTCGAGGCTCAAGACCGTTTAACTACTAGTAAATGATGAGAATCTGGACTTACTTCATAGAACTCCGGCTTATTATACGAATAAACTTTCAACATATTCTATTTATACAATCGGTAAAATATACAATACGTAGTATAAGTGAGAAACAATCACCCTTATTCATTATAAAAACTGTTAAAGTACTGATGACCTTTCAAGTATTCATCATGACAGTAAACTAAATTAGAATACAAAACGTGAAATACTATTTCCAATTAATTGCGTAAATAAAGGATGACCCTCAACTGGAGATATAAATTTGATTTTATTAAATTGCATTTTCGGTTATACATTTCCATCTCTACTAAATTAGCCAGATATTTGTCATTACTGTGTTTCAAGAGTGATAAACTTTTTTGAGAAATGATGTGGGCTGTATTTGTAATATGTTCGGCCAACGCTGATTTTTCACCATTATTTTTCATATTCAATTATACCTTGTTAGAATATTCCTTCTATTTGGCGCCCACAGCATTCTGAATAAGACCCACAACCAATTTTGTAAATCCAAATTCTAATTGCCAAATTGGAAGATTCCAAACTTGAACTTGGTGATGGTCTCATTTCATTTGATATTGTTTCATCATTTACAAATACCTCAATCCCTGAATCGATAAAACGTTTTGAAGAAATGGCTTTCGAATACTGATATCTCCGATATACAAACTAATAGGTGATCCTTACGTATTTATGTATGGGACAAAATTATTTCACTTTTAATAAAATCTACTTTCAACAAACAAGTGGATGTGCAATGGGCAATCCACTCTCTCCTTTTGGTCTATATTTTTCTAAGCGAACTTGAAACCTCCTTGACTCACAAAACTTTGGCATAAATATGTCAATAGCATTTTCGCGATCATAAGTAGAGATTTTAATTTACAAATAGCCATTTGTACACATTTAATATCCTATTTGATTCACTCAAATTCACTGTAAGAGTAGAAACAAATAAGCAGCTTCCTTTCCTTTATATTAACATTATAAAACACAGTAATCACTTGGAACTCAGCATATACAGACAACCCGATCAATCACATAAGTATACTCCTGCGGACTCAGTTATACAAAATAATTAATAATTGTGAAAAAGCTCCATTTAATAGTCTTGTTGATAGATTATCAGACTTTCCTTTGAGCTACCAAAATTATAACAACAAAGTTGTGGAACTTCAGAAAAAAGTGTTGAACAATGGTTAAGACAAATCTTTGATCAATAATTTAATTTCTAACAAAATACGAAATTGGAACTAATCCTTCAGTAATTAATAAATTCCATAATTTGTTTCCTGAATTTGTAATACAACCCATTTATAGAAGTAAGAACAAGATAAAATCCGTTTAGGCAACACATTTGATGAAGTTTCCAACTTCGACAAATCCAGGATTTACAAATTCGATTGTGAGTCGTGTTCAAAAAGTTATGTTGGCCAAACTAGAAGCAATACTCTAATTCGGTATAAAGAACATTTTGCCCATATAAAGAAAAATAGTGGTAACCATAATTCTAATACATGTCACACCATTTGTCAAGAAAGTTTATCACTCTTGAAATACAGTAATGACAAATATATAAGTAACTTAAAAGGGATTTTTTATACTTTGACTATATGAGATGAAAACCTATAATGTTCGAAGAACATCATGTAAGCCAGCGGTGGCATCTGTCCTGAAAGTTTGGAGGTAATATAGGCATCAGGTGAGACATCGTTAGGCAAAGATGTCCACACACCTCTCCTGATCAATAGAAAAATTAAGTCTGGTAGTAAGCAGTTCGGCAAATCTGACATGGTGCCAAAACGAATAACGAACACGAAATTTCTAAAGAGCAGCAATCATGGAAATGTCTATAGGAAAGGGAGAGATCGCCAACTGTTCTATGATATTCTAGAGAAGTCGATGAATTTGTAAGTCTGGCATCACCAACCTGTAACCAACCTCTTCTAAATAGAATCTAAGAGCCTCAGCGTTTGTTTTGAATCTGAACTCCTAACCTATTCCAGGACATCTGTGCTTTGTAGATTATGAAGAGCTGGGCTTAAGGTATTTCTCATCACGGAATACAAAACCTATTGAGACGTTGTTTCCGCAATAGACGGAATAGACCTCATATGATAGTCCTATGAGAGTGTACTATTGTTAGTGATCACTAGAATGGATATGGAGAACAACAAAGGAATCCAAGTTTTCAAAAGAATGGCTTTTGAAAAGGAAGTAGATCAAAATGCCATCAGTAAACATAGAAAACATAGGTTTTCGCAATGGACCTCGCATGATCTTCCCAGAAGCACCCTTTTATGGGACGATCATGCGAGGTTGGTGGTGATACGGAGAATGGATAGTAAGGATTTCATAGGAATACAAGTTTCCAAAAGAATGGTGCCACAAATTATAAAAGCGGTCAGCACCTGACCGCTTTCTGTTAATAATTTTTTTTTATTCTTTCCTAAAATTACTGGACATGTTGTTTATTTTTGTTTTACCACCGTTTCAATATTACCCTTGGGATCACAGTCCTGTCATTTTTCAACCGACATCACAACCATTTCGTTAAGCTTTTATCCACATAAGCCCTTTGTATAATTCAATAAAATCTATCAAAACTTCTCTTGTAATATGTCTGCCAACTGATTCTGCTTTGTAGATCATGCTGGGCTTATGGTATTTCTCATCACAGAATAGAAAACCTATTGAGACGTTGTTTTCGCAATAGACGGAGTAGTACTCCTATGAGAGGGTGCTACTGGTGATATCTAGAATGGATATGAAGGACTTCATATGAATCCAAGTTTTGAAAGGAATGACTTTTGAAAAGGAAGTAGATCAAAATGCCACCAGTAAATTATGAAAAGCTGCGGAGGTATAAAGTGTCTCTCATCACGAAATAGAAAACAAAGTTTAACTGAATAGGTTTTTGCCATGGATCTCGCATGATCTTTCCATAATCACCTTGTTATGGGACGATCATGCGAGGTTGGTGGTGATACATGGAATGGATAGTGAGGACTTCATAATAGGAATACGTTCTCAAGAGAATGGTGCCACAAATTATGAAAATGCCCTCTTCTCCAGCGCCTGACCGCTTTCTGTTAATAATTTTTCTAAGTTATCCCCTAAAATTACTGGGCATGTTGTTTATTTTTGTTCTACCAACGTTTCAATATTACCCTCGGGATCACATTCATCAAATAAGAACCATTTTCTCTCGTTACGCCTTTATCCACGTAAGCCCTTTGTATAATTCGATAAAATCTATCAAAACTTCTCTTGTAATATTTCTGCAACTCATTCTGGAATAACAAAAATCCCCATGAAAAAAGTATTGACAACTGTAATATTAAAATAATTAAAGCTACGTCATAAGAGATAAAGGAAACCTCAAGTGTAAAAGATATAATTATAGCTACCGTGGAAAACATGTACTTTCAATATTCAATCAATTGCCGATATCTCTTAGGACACTGCCACTGCTCGAAATTGAAAACCTCTAAATCATGTTTGTTGAAGAAAGCTTACTATATGATAGTTGAGTACTCCACGGATGACGACGTTCATCTAATTGTATAATATGTTTAGCATGTAAATACTTACTTGTGAGATTCTCCAGATGGACCAGTGACGAGATAATTTAATAGTTCCGGGCAGCTGTTTCGCTCACAGATGTTTAACTGGGACTTGTAAAATTCATTTTCTACTCTTATTCCAAGAATAGTGTTGCCCGAAGTTTATACTTGGATGGTACCATCCGGTCTTAGTGGAGCATCTATCTGTTAGTACATAAATGGCGTTAGAACATCTAGGTTCATCTAGATATTTCTGTATGCGATATTTTATAGCTCACATAGAATAGTCAACAGCTGTCCAGATCAATTGTATTGTGTTTCCACTGGTCGTTCTAGAAAAACCTTACCGCATTTAATTATAATATTTATAATGATACAATTGTATACTCTTGTGAGTATACACTAATGTTAATATCATCAACGTCATAGAGCAGACGTTCAATCATTAAGTCAGATTTATACTAATTTAATTAATTAAAATCTTGAAAATTTCTACATGCGTCTTCATAATGTTAACAGTAAAGTAAAAGTCTTACTACCTTTTTCTATTACCTCATAAATCTTTAACATCTGGTTCGAAAGTGGATACTTCATCGTTATATTATTTGGTTTCAGTCGTATTCAAACATTGCTTGAAATGACTTCGAATTTTATAAGGAAATTGCTAAGCAGTGGATTCTTGATACATATTCATATACTTGAAACATTAATGTGTTACAATTTCGATTACTCGTATTTCTGTTTCGTTTCGGCGACGTGGGCATTCTTAATTGAAATTGGTGCTTTGTGGTTGATACAATTACTTTTAAGAAATCCCGTTTTAGACATTGATACGTCTTCTGACGATGGCCGTGAGAGCGAAACGTACGTAAAGATTAAACTAATGTTAATTAATTTAGTGCTGTCTCAATTTTAACCACATGCTGTTTCTACTTTTAATATTAATGAAATCAGATGACAATGCTTATCTAATTATATTGACATATATACTTCCACTTTTATTTTATAATTTTAATATCCATTTTCTTACAATTATATTGTCACGTTCGACACCCTTATTGGGTAATACTAAGAGCTAATAAGCATTATCTATCTATTCTATTCTATTTGCTGAAATTTCTTACAATGCTGAAGGAAATATGTTAATATCAGGTAGGTCAAGACGGAAATATAATTAGTAAATTATTCATCTATCAACATGATAAATCGTTGATCTCATTTTAAGAATCCAACCTAGATTTGACAAGAGGTCCCTATACGACCTCTCACCAAGCCCTGTCTACTCCAAGGCGCATCCTGACATCACAAAATAAATACTCTTCAAATAATCTGAAGCTATCTCCAAAATTATAAGAAGGTTTAATTAAATCCAATGAATGTTGAAGCTATCGAAAGAGAAATTTCCAAATTTTCCTTAAAAGAAATAGACCGTAAAAACAATAGTCCATAATGTATCTGATACAACATCAGATAACACAATTACTTACGTATTGTACTAATTACATACGTTAAGCTTATTCGATATATAAAAATGCAATACCACTCTTATAATATTGGTTTTATATAAATTGTTATTGCCGGCTACTATCATAATGATCAACTTTTTATTAGTATTCATCTCATTCACAATACTGATGGTTGAATTGTTCGTGTTGACTTTTACGTAAAATCCCAAACTTGTGTACGCTTTCTCTTTGTCAATCGTCCGTTTTAACAAAGCAGTGATATATGTTTACGTTGCACACCTTATAGTTAGTTAACCTTGTTCGCCACAAACTGTCAAAGCAAACTAATCTTTTTAGATTTCAACAAAAGTTCAAATAGTGCCGCCAATTGTGTATCTATTTGGAGATGTACGCTGTTCCTCACAACTAGAAAATCTTTGTTACAACTCAACCGTATTGTATTCTTTAGTTGGTAAACTGATACCTCCCATATTGATCTATATATTTCGACTTTTAGTTGAAAAGGGCGGTTCGTATTGGCGGTAAGTAGAAAGGTGAAGTTAATACTTCTTACCTGTACAAATGTTTTGACTTGTGGTCACAATGTACCCATTTATTTTGAAAGTTACTTAATGCTTTCGGTACTCATAAATTTCCATGTCGGCTAATTCTCTTCACATTTAATGTTTATGCCACAAAAGGTATAATGTTTATGTTTCGAATTAGTACAAAGTAATCTTGGTTATACAATTCACGTTCAAATTGTACTAGGCAGAATCAATATCTGTAATATATGATTAAGAACTACGGTTAATTGATCACGTGACTTCCCAACTTGTTTTCAAAATAACTTTCGGACACTCTTGCGGGTCAAATGTACATGATTGTAGGAACAGAAAATATATTGGAAATGATTTAGAAGCCGCTAATGAACGACGTTATATTATACTCTATGTTACATTGAAATGCAAATTGTCGTTACTGATTTTGTTGCAATTTTACCATCCTCTGCTTACAGAATGATCAGGGTGTCATATGCTATTGCAGATTTAAAGCATCGCTATATAATAAATTGTGTTACAAATAAAATTGTTTTCTTTATTTATCTCAAAAGTAATTCCCAAAACAAAAATGTTTGAAGGAAAAAAATAACCGTATGTGATTATTTAAAATAAGGAAAAAAGGAACATTAGATATTCAGCTTGTTCGAGAGATACTCTTCGAAGCTGGAACTGAAGGGCAGTATTATGTTAAGTCATACACATTGTAACATGTAAAATATTCATTTATGGGTACTCTTCTAATTTGATAAAACAAGTACCTACTGATTTACATCGTAATTTTCAATAAAATTATTCTTTGAATACAAAACTGTGAAGCAATATTCACCTTGTTACATATCGTTTGAATGATACAAATGATAAAATGAAAATGAAAAATTTGAAGCTGAGATAGATAAATGTGAAATTTATGATACAGCAACATGCTTTGCAGAATTATCCTTTTTTATCACAACCTGGAAGTCCAGCATCAGATTTTAGCTATTTGCGATATGCTTCCCGACCAACAAATAAATATTCATTGATTGTAAAGTTATGACTACAAAACGGTCAGCAGTAGTTGGGATAAAGTTTTAACGTTGCTGATTTTTCGTTGATGCAGCATTTCTTAAAAGAACCCTAAAAATCAATAGTATATTATTGTTATCGTATCGAAACTATTTCAACGTTCATTTATCTGACAGTACAACTATTTACACCATTATACCACAGAGTGAACACGGAAAATTAAATGCATATTCACACTTCGATGACGTCACTTGAATCTTAAAATGAGAATTTTGGACACTTCTACATTTTAAATATATGCGTGATGTGATATATATTTATAACCAGAAAAACACGGTTGTCCTTATGGTTCTATATAATACCATAATTCCATTTGGAAAACTGAAGATGAATGTCAAAAATATTACTCGAAATGTGGCTACCGAGACACGTTAAAGCATGTCAAAGATAGTCATCATGTCAAAAATAGTCTAGATCGATTTAAAAATGCTCAAAACTGATACATAGCTGCGAAAATCAGGAATTTTTGTTTGGGCCAATTACAATACACTATACAAGGTGTTCCATCTCAGACGAGCCACCCCGTATAATCCTTATCCCATAGTGAGTGGAAAAATCTCCTGAAACACGTCCAATGATTTTGTTTGGGGAACATCTTTAAACGTATATTTGAGGCTTGAACGAGCAACCCCCTAATAGAGGGCGCTTCAACCCCTCAAAATTGAATAAGGGAGAGGGGTTGAGTGATACGTCATTTGAAAGGTATTGGAAGCTTCTTTACAACGGTGTATGAAAAACGTAAATTTGATGAACCGTTTTCGCCAAAAATTAATTTTGTTGCTCGAATGCGCCACCTTGAATATTTTGGTTATTTGTACAATGTACAAGCTCATTTTTATTAAGCCTTTTTTACAAACTTAAACAATCTTCAAAAAATCACATTCGTAAAAAAATTGAATTGTGTTGTCATGCTTACAATGAAAAAAATTTAATCTGCGTGTTTAAATCAAATGTTCAAATTGACCTCCATTGACTTCCATACAATAATACAATCTTGACTGAAAACCGTCACTAACATGGTTCAGCATAATTGGAGCTAATTGACGACACTCGTTCACAATTCGTTGGCGTAGTTCGTCCAAATTTTCAGGCTGAGTCACAAAAATCTTGGACTTAAGATGTCCCCACAAGAACAAGTCCAAAGGGTTCAGGTCAGGAGATTGGGCAGGCCACTCCATAGGACCTCTTCTTCCAATCCAACGACCGGAGTATTGCAAATTGAGGTATTGGCGAACTGGTGAGGCGTAGTGAGGAGGAGCTCCGTCTTGTTGGAAATGCGATTGTTGTTCAAGTAGTAGAGGATCGTTTTCTAATTGTTCAGTTATTAACGGATCAATCGCATTTTCCAACATTTCAAGATAAATTTCGCCATTTCAATTACCAGGAATAAACAGAGGTCCAATTAGGTGGTTTCCCAAAATTCCTACCCAAACGTTTAGCTTTTCCCGATGTTGAGTGCGAGCTTCTCGAAATACATGAGGATTTGTATCGCTCCAAATTCTACAGTTATGCCGGTTAACCTCTCCATTAAGTAAAAAAGTGCATTCGTCAGAAAAGCAAACGTTGTACAAGAATTTTGGGTTATTGTTGATACGCTCGACCATAATTTCGCAAAACTCTTGCCTTCGATCCCAATCATCATCATTTAATTCCTGAATTAATTTAATTTTGTACCGATGGAACTTGTGTTTATGTAAAATTCTGAAAACGTTAGATTGGCTAATACCGGAAGCTGCAGAAAGTTGTCGTACAGATTGCGTGTTTGGCATAAGTTGGACATGTCCCAATACCGCCACAACTGCTCCTTCATCATTAACAATTCCAATGGGTGCCCTTTTTTTATCCATTACTGAACCCGTCTCCACAAATTTTGAAATCAATTCCATTACGTACTTATGGCGAACGCTACGTTCAGGATGGTTTTCGTTAGATATCCTTGCAGCCGCTCGGGCATAATTTTGATTTTGGTAATAAAGGCTAACCAGCTCAACACGTTCTTGCAATGTGTACACCATATTTTTTGAAATTTTAAACAAATCAGCAAAGTAGTAACTCAACAGATTGATTAAAATCATGAAATGATCGAAGAAACGTTAAAACCAGATAAACACCTTCTAAGAAATAAAAATGAAGACAACATAAGGAAATGTATTGCTGTTTTTTTATTTATTAGTTTGAGAGAATGTATTATTGTATGAAAGTCAATGGAGGACAATTTGAACATTTGATTTAAACACGCAGATTTAATTTTTTTCATTGTAAGCATGACAACACAATTCAATTTTTTTACGAATGTGATTTTCTGAAGATTGTTTAAGTTTGTAAAAAAGGCTTAGTAAAAATGAGCTTGTACATTGTACAAATAACCAAAATATTCAAGGTGGCGCATTCGAGCAACAAAATTAATATTTGGCGAAAACGGTTCATCAAATTTACGCTTTCCATACACCGTTGTAAAGAGGCTTCCAAGACCTTTCAAATGTCGTATCACTCAACCCCTCTCCCCTATTCAATTTTGAGGGGTTGAAGCGCCCCCTATTAGGGGGTTGCTCGTTCAAGCCTCAAATATACGTTAAAAGATGTCCCCCAAACAAAATCATTGGACGTGTTTCAGGAGATTTTTCCACTCACTATGGGATAAGAAATGTACGGGGTGGCTCGTCTGAGATGGAACACCTTGTATACTAGGTATAGTGAGAAAAGTAATAACAAAGAATATATTCATGAATGTAGAAAATATTACAAATATTAATCAAACAAACTTCAGAACACAAAATTATGTTAACAAAGTTGCTAACACTTTAAATATGTCTTTGATATTGCCAGAATCGTAGCCAAAAAGTGCTGTAGATAAGTTATAAATCAAGTGGAAAAAAAGCGACAGTGTAAACTAAATTATACTTCCGATTATACTGGAAGTTGATTTCAACTTTGTCATTCTAAATGCAACAGAAACATTTTTGTGGATTTTTGGTTTCTTCATAGAAACTGAACGTGAGTTTTATAAAATAGCCCTATTTATAATTTCGAAGAAATATATCTTAAAATATGAAAGAATTATTCTGGACAACTACATATTGACATCTATAAAAACATAACAGGTATAAAATAAAGTTACCTACGTTCCAAAATAACATATTCCAAAATATTGAGATAAATAGCTAAAGGCTACGGTACCTCGATTTAATGATGATAATACCAGGTTAACGATTAACGATGCTATGAATAATCTCATATTCGCCAAATGTATGTTTCCAGTTTTTACCTATAACGCAACAAATGAGACATTTTATTTCCTTTTTCAGTAACACAATCGCATCGTTAATTGGATATAACTGAGCGATATACGGTGTTACTCGTTCCTACTCAAACGAACAAATGTAATTTTACCTGTCATAATTTTCGCCAGATGTTTTGCCTGTTGAACGATTCAATAACATGAACATGAAATGGAGTTACACCTCTACTGTATTCAGAAAGTTGCCTGCATTAAAAGTAATCATTACAACCTCCTCATGTCTATATCGGATTTAGATCTGATAGTTTGTACGGTTGTACTTTGTTTATCATCATACCATGTAGGTAAAGTATCAAATTACTACAAGGTATTCATACAGTTTGCAATATTTTCTCCCAAGTTTTCATTCTCAACGACAACAGCTTGACAAGGAAACTAAGTAATGCTATATGAGATTATTGTTTACTTAGGTAACAATTAAATTATTTTGAATTATACTGATACTGAAATAATGTGATATGTAGTATTCTGATACGAAGAGATATTTCTCAGTGAGTCTTCCAAAAGTATATTTCTTTCATCATGAAAATGAACTCTCAAAGTTTGTTTTATCATTCCAACATTCAGAGCACATCTTTACTTACGTTTTCTCAGATCAAAATTATTTACACAAACAATTCCCTCAATATTTTACAAGATCGAAATACGGTTTTCCATATCAAATGACTAGAATAACAAAATACTGTAATACGTAGTAGGCTACCGCAGACTATAGACGTGTATCGATTCATATCGAATCGTGGCGGAAAGGAAAAAATGTCGCATCGCACACTATACGATGTAGGTATCTAAATAACACTTATATATAAATTCTCGGGAAATAGGTCACATTAACACTTATACTTTATGTTTTCTTGTCTTTACGTACGTTTCGCTTTCACGACCATCATCAGAAGACTTATTATGTCTAAAACTGAATTACTTAAAACTAATTGTATTAAACAAAGCGTTCTTATCGCACCAATTTCAATTAAAATGCCCAAGTCGCCGAAACGAACAAAAACACGAATGATCGAAACTGTAACACCTCAATGTTATAATTATAAAATATCAAGAATCCACTGCTAAGCAGAATTTTTAATAAATGCGTGTTCATGTCAAGAAAGACTGTGAACTACTAGAGGACCATTAGTTTAAGTATTCACTTTCAAACCAGATGTTAGATTTATGAGCTAAATAGAAAAAGGTTTGTCAGTTATGGAGATATACTTGACATTCTACCTAAATATACTTTTAACATTATAAAGAGGCATGTAGGAATTTGCAAGAGGTTTTATTTAATTAAGTTAGTATAAATATGACTTAGAGTTTGAATATCTGTCCTATGATTTACAAATTTGAAGTCACGTTTTATGTGAATCATCTCCAAAATAGATCTTTTATAATAATTGGTTTCCTTAGTTAAAATATTAACATTATTGTAATCGAATTGATCGTTATAATCAAAGCAGTGTTTAGCAAGGGCGGTGGAATTTTCTAAGAAATTCTTTGTGCTATACTTATGGCCATACATTCTTCTCTGTAAATATTGTTTAAAGATTCCAGTATAAGTCCCATCGCAATCTAAACAATTTAATTTGTATACTGTGTGGGTTTGCTTATCTTTAGGTATTAAAGGTTTTAGATTTGAGAAATATTTTCCAACACAGTTAGTGGGTTTATGCGCGACATTTATATTGTACTTTTTCAAACATTTCTTCATTTTCTCTGAGGTCTCCGGAATGTAAGGTAATGTTATAAAATTGTCTGTATTACCTTTTATGTTATTTATATATGAAGATCCATTATAGATTTTGTTTACTTTTCTTTAATGATTGGATTGAAAAATGTTTTTGGGTAGCCATTCATGAATATATAATTCATACCTGGGTCAAGAATCTTTTTTATAAATAACACCGAAAAAATGTAAGGGGTGATTCTCTGATGAAAATTTAGGAGGGTTTTTTCTTTTTTATCTTCCCTGTGTATTAAACTGAAGAAACGAAACTTGGTATATATTATCTGTCAATGAAACTGCACTTTTTGGAATTTTTTCAACCCTGAAGTATTTTTGTACGTTGAGTTGAAATAATCAACCCCCAAGACATTTTTCTTAGAACTTTTTTCTCGATGAAACTTTTTCCTTTCAAAAAACATGTCTGAAAACCCTTTCATTTACTGACTTTTTGGAAAAGTTGAGGATTTACGAGAAAAAAATTAATGTATTGCAATGCATTTTCAATAAGATAGCTGTTATCGCGAGGGTATTTTGCCGTAAGATCTAGTGGCCTATTCTTTGTAATGGAATCCATGGAAACAATTGAAAGCGGGATTGTATAGTGTCTTTTATTGTTTCTTCTTCTGACGTTTTATGATTTTGTTTAGATAATATTAGTTGATAAACCGAAATTATGGTTAACACCTGCGGGAACTTGGTAATTTACTGATTACTCTGGCCACATCCGAGAAGTTAGATCTGACGCTGTAGAAGAAGCCGTACTTAATTCAATTGAAAAAGTCCCAGAAACTAGTAACAGGTAAATAGCTCGTGTCCTACATGTAAGCCATTCTGTATTTTTAGAATTTTAAAAAAACTGTTGTATCCCTGTCAACTTCAACGGAGGCGTTACTGAATCAAGATTTTTTACCAAGTGTAGTTTTTTGTCAATGGCTTATTAATATGATCGGTCAAACCCCACAGTTCTTAAGAAATATTTTATTTACAAATGAGGCGAATTTCTCAAGAGATGTATTAGAAATGCATTGCAATACATTTTTTTATCGTATCCTTAACTTTTCGAAAAAACTTGGAGAAATCAAAAAGTTAGTAAATGACTGGGGCTTTTTAGACATGTTTTTGATAGGGAAAAGTTTCATCAAAAAAAATTTTTTAAGAAAAACTGTCTTTACAAAAACTCCTTGAAAAATGTCAAAAGTGTAGTTTTATTGACAGATAATGTTCATCAAGTTTCTTTTCTTTAGCTTAATGTAGAGGGAAGATAAAGAAGAAAGACAATTTTTTTTTCAATTTTTTGGTGGGGGGTAACTTTTCAAAGGAGGGTTTTTTCAAATAATCGTAAACCAAATTAGAGAATCACCCCTTTTATTTTTTCGGTGTTATCTCGATACATCCTGTAGATCGAGCTGCAGTGCACGACTAACAGTCGAATACAGTAGGGAGTAGTACAATGGATTCATCGTTTGATGGGTAAAAAGAAAAACTATGTAGATTGAGCGCTTAATTTAAGTATGTTGAGAAATACACCACCCGGTTCCACATACAGTTATTAATATGTACATGCAAAAGGTAGAAACAAATTTCGAATCATATACAAAACACTCCCAAAAGTCAATCACCTGATTTGTAATCATTCATATTAGTCAGGTTATAGGTTTTGTAGCAGCACATATTAATTTTCTGATTAATGGCTTCATGAAAAATACAGTCAATTTTTATCATAAGATAATTATTAACCATAATTTGTAATTTAACAGGACAACCGAGCAAGGGCGAATCCAGAAAATGTCCAATGTAATTTTTTTAAGTATTCGCTATTTTTTTTAGTTATTAGTTTTAGATATTCAGATTCTCTACTTATAAACATCTGTATCACTTGTATCGATACTAAATCACTACATATAACTAGGTTCAGTGGGTTCGATCATGACCTAAGGGTTTATTGTCAAACCTAATATAATTTTTACATACACTTTACTTAGAGTAAACTTAACAAATATATTTAGTTAAAATTTACATAAATTTCAAAGCATTTGATGACTCAGATTGAGGTAAATTTTACACAAACTATGTATAAATCTGATTATTTAGGATTGTGCAGTACTACAAATTTCTGCCGTCTTACGTATAATATGACATAAATGATTACATATTTACAATTTCGATTGTCAGTATTATTCAGGGTGATGGAGTTTTCCACTAATTCTATTTCTACAAAGAACTGAACTAAAAAGCTCATGCCCCCATGCCAACCCCCTGCAACCGCCCTTGCAAATTATTAAGACAAGACATCTGACTTAGAGACTTCTCCGATTGCTATCATAGGTGCATGCATCGCACACTGGGTCAGCATCGAGCGCGTCGAATCGCATCGGCGGAAAAATTTGCGATAAGGCTAAAAAATTATACTTCACTCTCTTACGTTATCTTCGAATTTAGTCTTTCATTTAACTTGATATTTCACTGCTTGATTTCAAATTGAACTAAATTTACTTTATTATGAATTTGACTTGTTCCTTTACTTTTTTAATTTAACAAGAACGCCTACTCTTTAGGTACTATGTTACAAAAGAAAATCATAAGAAGCACTGAGGGACTGTATTTTCATCCCAAGATCATTGGTTTTATCATTCAAAAAAGAAGTAAGCGACCAACGCCGTGATATCACCCCTCGATACCCACAAGGGAGTCAATCGTGTATAAATCATACACCTTAATTTGAAGTAGCCTATTCAACCGAAAAAACCTACTGATCGGTGTACATGTTTACCTCGTGTTAAAATGCCAGCCTCGGCAAAAATTTTCCATGTCGACACACTTTATAGCGAACACTCAACTAGTATAGAACGAGCAGCTTGATTTTCACGTAGTCAGTCTACTTTATTTTCTAAACAAATAATTCCGGATTTTTGCTCTCCCCGTTCACCGAATATACCTCATTTTCTCGTTAATTATACGTACATTGACTAAGCGAAGGAATTATTTAATTTATTATCAATTTAAGACCATTCTGCTAACAATAATCTCCGCATTATTAAAATACCATAGCTAAGTAGCTTATCGATAAAGGGAGAAATACAAGAATGGTTGAAACACCATAACATTATATGTGAACAAGTAAGTAACATCTTTCTTTTGTTGCTATTTATCTATCCTGTATGTTTTTCAGATATAAACCAACGAATGTAATCAATGAATTAGCTGTCGAATGACATACAATTTGGATATTACCTTCATATCATTGTGTATTCAATGCAATAGACATGGTGTGCGGAATATCATAATCACCACATCGGAAGAGATGGAAAATCTATTATTAAGCACTAATACTTGAATACGCCGAAAAAGGCTTTGAGCACTGTTACACCTCAGTTTTAGAATAACTGTGTTCATGTTGAAAAAGAGCTTTCGAGGTCACGAAGTGGTATAAACAAGAAATCAAACTTGACTTCCAAGAAATTACCCCACTGATTATAAGTGATAAAACAATAAATTTTCAATGACATAGAGTATAATTTGACATCTATCCACATTTTTAGCTGTCTGCGGCTAGTAAATATATATAACAATCATACATTCAACCCACAGATGTTTCCTAAAGTGAAAATTGTGCTAATAAAAGAAGGTAACAATAGTAACGAATAAGTTTTCAATGTAATGACTAATGAGTTATAGTGACGTTTTTCCAGGTCTTTATTTGTTTGTAATAATTAGGAACATACAGGATGTTTCAGAAAGACCTCCCGTAAATGCAGGGGACGGTAGATTTTACATAAATAATCAAATTTTTTCATATAAACTATGGTCCTATCTTCTTTCGTTAATTAATTTTTTTTAACGAAATTTTGCTGTAGCTCCTGTGCAATTACAGACATTTTGTTGAAATCTGCTACTCGGGAGTTTAAGAGGACACCCAATAAGACGACTTAGTTAGTTTTTGAATATGCGGTAGAGGGCGCTGGGTGCTCGACTTTTCCGCGATTCTTTCACCCTTAACTTTTTCGAGAATATTTTTTTTCGTTTTCTTTGTACATTTCCTGGTTCATAATTATATTGCAAACAAATGAAATACTTGAGGGTCTCGAAATTTCACCGTTTTCGAGAAAAACGCGTTTAAATGAACATAACAAAAACTTATAACAAATGTACTTACTACCGAAATCGCGTATGTTCATTTAAACACATTTTTCTCGAAAACGGTGAGATTTTGAGAACTTCAACAGGAATACACTATTTGTTTGAAATAGAATTGTAAACCAGAAAAATGTGCAAAAAAAACAACAGAAACCCCCGAGTACCAGATAACGAAATATTTGTAACTGCACAGGAGCTACAGCAAAAAATTTAAAAAAATTAAATTCAATCTCCGAAACGAAAGAAGATAGTTTATATGAAAAATTTGATTATTTTTGCAAAATCTATATGCATTTACAGGAGGCTTTCTAAAACACCATGTATATTCGGTTCCTACGATTAGATAACATTTTAATGAATATGAAAACATCGAGTCTTTTCGAATTAGGTAAAAACGACATACTCGGGTAGTTTCCGTCGGAATCAAACTTCTCCCAATTTCTCAATTTCATCGAAACCAGTCGAACAAAGCAACTTATGTCATATCTATTCTGAAACTGAACTTATGTAAATTAACATTGTTATATGATGCGAAATGATGTTTCTAAATGCCTACTTAAGTCTTCAAAGGATGTATTTCCTCATGTTTTAATCCATCAGGATTTTTCTATAAAAAACGGAAATGCGTTTCTCTTAACACTGTCCAAGTGATCTGTACACATTTTTGTGTATCTATTGTTCGGCATATCAAAATTATCCCTATAAACGAAACACTCATGATATTAAAGAAATAGATTGAAGCAAAATATGATTTAGCAACATCAAATGACGAAAAGATAAATATATTTTTCTCATGAGAAATATGAAACTTCCAGTAATTCTGAATGTGGTAATAACAACGTTTCCGTCGGACACAAATGTCTTCCATTCCACCAGAAATTGTAAGCTACGTAATTTCCTCCTTCTCTCGATTCTAAATTAATCAAAAAGATGAATTTACCCAAGTTACTGATATTTCCCAAGCTAGCTCAAATTTGTGGTTGTTCGGCCCTTTTCGTTAACAATGATGATACTTGCCCTATTACTTTTTAAACAACAAACCCTGGGCGCCACCACGAGTTAAAAAAAGAAGAATTTCAGGCTGTTATAAATAAATAAATAAGCATCATTGAATTGGTGGTAAGTAAAAAGGAAAAGAGACAAAGCATATAAAAACAATAACAAATATATTCAAATATTGATGAACAATAGAAAATCTTTAACAAACTCACAAGCCCTTTCGGGGCACCGATATAAAATTGAAGCAGTTATAAATGAAGGTAATCAATCTACTTTCACTCAACGACCAGCATCTAATTCATCATGGTAATGAAAGTTGCAACAGTGATATTAAAATTACTCTCCTGTGTCTCTCCTGTGGTCCTGATGGTGACTCCGCAAGGTCTCTAGTAGTGTATTGAATCCAATATCCTCCTATCGAAAAAGAAAAAAATACACGAGTAGGATGTCCACAAGAGAGGTAAAATTTAATACGTGCAATGACTCAGTAATGACGCTGAGAATAGCTGAGTTAAGCTGAATAAATGTTAAATAGGTGAAGCCAAGATAAATTATAATTACAATTACAGATTAAAATAATATGTGACAATTATTCAGAATTTACTACGATTATAACGAAATGAATTTAAACAAGGTTTGAAAAAAATGAATTGAATTTGAAAAAATAAAATATGATTTATGGTTCAGTGATTACTAAAACCACGTGGGTGGATTTCGTATTATTATGCCTCTTTAGTACGATTTACGGGATAGTTCAATATGTCCCACGTTACCTCTATAATCGAAGGTATTGAAACAAGGCTCCTGGAATTATGGTTATGGAGTGGTTAGTTCTGGCCCATCCTCTATATGTTTAATACCTTTTCGATTCGGATAACGCTACGTTGTTCGTATTATGAGGAGTTCAAAGGAAATACATATACGATATAATAACCTCACGTGTATTCAGAAAATGATGGAATCAAGTGATTTTACTAATTGAATGAATGATATAGATGAAATTACAATGTCCATAATAAGGAGATCTTGGTGCCTGTTGTAAGAGCAGGAAACAATCAAAGTTCTGTATATATCAGAGTAAGCCTGATTGTGAATGAAATTAAAAAGATTCAATGCTACTCTAAAAACAATTTAATGTATAACTTTGATTAAGACCTACCTTGTATTCACAGTCACACCTAAGATGCTTAGTTTTCATCCGCAACCGGTTTTATTCAGATTCTCCCTTCCTAATTAATAACTTGGGTGTGGGGGTTACAATATAGTATTTGTTGAATCCGCTCCGTATTACTTAAATACAGTTAACTGTATCATTTAAGATAGAGTTCTTTAATTGGGAGGAAGTTTAAGGATATATTATCAAATTATTATAGGGTTCTATCATGAATAATGATATGTGACGGATCGGATCGTTACAAAAATTCCCCTCTATAAACCTTTGGAGCCTTTAAATCTCAACTCCATTCTCAAGTGGGTTCATCCATAAATACAACAAATTGTAATAGTGTTGAAGATTTGCTATTCGAGCTTCCAAACCCGCGGATTCGGTTCCTGGGGCTATGCTTCTGAGTTTAACGAGCACAACTAATAATGGTGTTAATAAAATAACTGTTTCTGGTGAAAGTCAAGAAGAAAACGAAACTGAAAGAGTTATTATGAAGAATTTGGTTGTGTCGTCGATATTTGATCTCCAGAAGTTCTATTAAAACGTACTGACTCAGATTTGATATTATAAGAAAAGTAAGTGGTCCTTTATGAAACTTTCAAATAAAATGTTATTGTGATTTGAATTAAATATAAATTATCGGCTTCAGTACTGAATAAGACATCTGCCAGGATTGAATGAATAAGGAGCTATTATTATTATTACTCTTGAGCATTTCAGTGCAGGTCGAAAGGTTATTCCGGTTACAAAGGTGTGTTCGATCAATATTTAAATTAACTCCACAAACACGCTGCAAAACAGTTTTCATTAACAACAAGTTTATTGTCTTTATATCTTTGAATCAATCGATCTTGAAACCATAGGTTCCCTCCTGAGCTAACATGTGTGCCCTTACTCTCTCATCAGATTGAAAAAAGAGATATTTCCTATTAAAAAGGCTTATTACACAATGAGCAATTTTTTGATAGATAATAAAATAATCTTTGGATATATATATATATATATATATATATATATATATATCAAGTTTAAAGTTTCTTTGCCTAATTGGCCACTATCGTGTATGTAACTTAAGAGATATAGAATTAAATTTTCTGAATTATGAAGATAACTTAGATAATTTAACATAGGATTATAAAGATGAATAAACTGTTTTGCAGCGTGTTTGTGGAGTTAATTTAAATATTGATCGAACACACCTTTGTAACCGGAATAACCTTTCGACCTGCACTGAAATGCTCAAGAGTAATAATAATAATAGCTCCTTATTCATTCAATCCTGGCAGATGTCTTATTCAGTACTGAAGCCGATAATTTATATTTAATTCAAATCACAATAACATTTTATTTGAAAGTTTCATAAAGGACCACTTACTTTTCTTATAATATCAAATCTGAGTCAGTACGTTTTAATAGAACCCACACACCCTGGACTAGAAATCCAGAAATGTGGGTTCGAATCCCGCCTATGGTTCAATCTTTTACGTTTATTCATCTTTATAATCCTATGTTAAATTATCTAAGTTATCTTCATAATTCAGAAAATTTAATTCTATATCTCTTAAGTTATATATATATATATATATATGAGTTCACAACAGTGGATATACAATAACATCAGTATAATACTTTGTTAAAGTACTTAAGGTCCTTTCAGCTACCAAGTACTAAGGTTCTTTCAGCTACCAAGTAGCCAATTAAACTAAGTTAGAAAACAAAATATCTGTGTTTATATACTATTTGGAATCAGTAGTAATGCAAATAAAGGAATTACCCTCAGCAGGAGATAAATTTGAAAAGCTTTTTTCGTTTATTATTCTCCATTCCTTCTAAATGACCTAGATATTTGTTATAGTAATGTGCTTTAAAAATGATAACCTTTCATGAGCAATATTACAACTAAACAAATAAAGAAATAACACAGTAAATTTTGTACTGAACTCATAGACGCTTATTGGAGTATGTAACTTTCATGAGGGTGCCATTATTTTTATAATTATAATGTTTGCAAAATGGTCCACATAGTAGGTACCTACATAATCATAAAACAAAATTATGTTAAATTTCTCAACCTCACTCACTGGTCTTTAACAAACTATTAGTATTATATACAAATTCTACGGAAATAGGTAACATTAACACTTATGCTTTATATTTTCGTCTTGAGGTACGTTTTGGTCTCACGACCATCATCAGAAGACTTATCATGTCCAAAACGGGATTTCTTAAAACTGATTGTATTAGCACAAAGCGTCCTTATCGCACCAATTTCAATTGAAAATTCCCCCGTTGCCGAAACGAACAGAACCACGAATAATCGAAATTGTACCACATCAATGTTTCAAGGGTGGGACCCATTTTTTCCACTCCATTTTTTCCACTCTACTTTTTCCACTCCGCTTTTTCCACTAATACATTTTTCCACTAATATATTTTTCCACCAGTTTATTTTTTCCTCCAGTTTATTTTTTAATACATTTAATAGTTTTATAAATGGATATCAAACAGGATATCAAAATTGTATATGGTGACCGACAGCTTTTAAATATTCCAAAACTTCGCCTCCACTTTTCCTATCTCCATATTGGCGAACTAAATTGTTTATTCGCTCTTCGTTTTTCACTCTGGACTGCTGTGTAGTTTTTTTTATTTTGTGGCCTAAATCCAGCTCGTTGTCTCCTTGTTCTTTCTGAAGCTCGAGGAGGAAGGCGTAAAGACTAGGGTGATTTTTTCCCACAACCACCTGGAATCTGCTGTGCCAACCTTCCGACACATTGTTGGTCCTCGACAGATTTTGTGACACGGGGAGGGGGGATAGCTGTCAGACCAATGTGTTAGGTCAAACTGTCAGTTCAACGTATCAAACTGTCGTTGCTATGATACTTGTTCAAATCATTTCAATTATACTATTTTCGAATTGGTGGAAAATCATTACTAGAGGAAAAAGGTTATTGGAAAAAAAAACTAGTGGAAAAATATACCATTGGAAAAAATGGAGTGGAAAAAGTGTCACCCAATCATGTTTCAAGTATAAAATATTTCAAAAATCCACTATTTAGTAATATTCTCATAATATACAAACGCATGTTACTGTAATCTCTTTACGACTGAAGACCAAAACTATTACCTTAAGTATCTACATTCGAACCAGATGTCAAAATTTATGAGGCAATAGAAAAAGGTTGTATCAGACCTTATTGGAACATTACTTTTGAGCATTCTTCCTAAAATATACTATTAACGTTTATAAAGACGCATGTAGGAATTTGCAAGAGTTTTAATTAATTAAGTTAGTATATAAATCTGACTTAATGTCTAAATATCTGTCCTAAGATTTACAGATTTTGAGTCACGTTTTATGTGTATCAGCTCTAGAATAAATCTTTCATAATAATTGGTTTCCTTAGTTAAAATATTAGCATTTTTGTAATCGAATTGATGGTTATAATCAAAACAGTGTTTATAACCACCGCAAGGGCGGTGGAATTTTCAAAGTTTTTGATTTGAGAAAAATTGTCCAACACAGCTAGTAGGCTTCTGCGTGACAGTTACATCATTTTTTTTTAAATTAATTATTTAAACAATGATTCAAATTCGAAAAGGTTCTAATAAAGTAGGATTTTCAGGTTTCTTACAGCCTATTAGAGATGCTATTGAACTTTTTTCAAAAGAGCAAACTTATCCTATTATATCTAATTATTTCATTTATTATTTATGTCCTATTATGCATTTATTTTTGTCTATTTTTATGAGTTTGTATACCTTTTTTTCAGGGGCTTTCAGTTTTTTCTTGTAGTATCTAGAATAAATGTTTATAGGATTATATTGGCAGGGTGATCTTCTAATTCTAATTATTCTTTATTAGGTAGTTTACGAGCTAAACAATTTCCTATGAAGTGGAAATGTTTCTAATTTTTTTATCTTTTTCAATTATAATTGAAAGATTAAATTTAATAGAATTTATAGTATTACGAAAATTTATTTGATTTTTATTTTTTTCTCTTTGTTTAATGTGAGTAAGTAGTCACTAGTTTAGCTGAGACTAATCGAACTCCTTTTGATTTTTCTGAAGGAGAATCTAGGTTAGTATCTGGTTTTAATGTAGAATATAGAAGAGTAGGATTTGCTATAATTTTTTTAACAGAACATTGTAGTATTTTATTTATAAGAATAATATGTTCTATGATATTTTTAGGAGGTGATTCATTTTCTTGATTTTTTTTTTAAATTAAGATCTACATATTTTTTTTTAATTTGAATTCGTGGAATTTTACCTCGTTTTCGCTATGATAAATTAATATATTGAACTTGAAAAATAATTTACCTATTTCTTTATTTTATTTTTATTTTTATTTCTAATTATAAATTTACTGTTTTTGATATTTAATATAGTTAATTAATTTTTTTATAAATCAATAGATTTCTATGCGCATCAATTTCGAGTAAAAATTTGAAGATGATATCTAGCAACATTAAATCAAAAACAATGAGGGGAGTAAGGTCAAACATATTCTCCATATTCTTGAAGAAAGAGTTGATAATACAATGTGTTCAGTGAAAATTAAATGCGAGACTAGCGATGCGCTCATGCGTGCCCATCGAACTGCAGATGTGCATTGCATGATATATTCTGATTGGTGAGACAACCATTTGTTCAACTGTCAAAGACAATGATGTGCTGTGTGGACTGTCTCATAATATGGGTGCTACATTTACTGATATGTCGATTGTCCCATTACATTTCCAATGTCCTTTGAAAGACGCTATTGCATAATATGGTATTGAGAGAAAATCGGATGAAGGTATTCAACAAAGCTATTCCCGGTTATCATGGCCAATATATCAATCAGTCTATGAAATTAAATACGAATAAATGTTTTATAAGAATAACCTTTCAACTTTCTACGAAATATGAACCCGACAGATGACTGATAACACGTATTATTGATAACTCAAGAATCAATACTAACTGTATTTATTAAGAACAATTCACAATATAATCTATTTACAGTATAAATCTTATTAACTACCACATACTATCGTCACTCTATAGAGTACTCCGTACAACCATAGATACCTACTTCATAAAACTTGAGTATAAAGTAATATATAACTGAGCAGAAGTAGGTACGTAGGTCGAAACACAATAGAAACATTAACAAAATAGTTAACGCTTGTGTTATTTTAATTAAATAAAAGGAGATGAGATATTATACCGCTGCCGATAACATGATTTGCCTAAAATTAGCACAATTCACAAAAGATTGTCCTAGAAATTCTGTAACCAGTTTGAGCACTCTGCTGACTCAATCCAGAACTCTTTGAACTTTGACTGGGAATACAAGACCAGACGATGCAACAACCAATCAAAATAATAGGATACCAAATATTATAAAATCAATCCATAGTTAAAAGTTTTCAGAAAAACCTACCAAGAAACTAGAATAAAACTTCTTCTAGGAAAATATCAAATTTTGTTCAAAGAAACATGTCTAAAAAATCATTTTAAACAAAAAAGAAGCTCCAAAATAATTGAACGGGAATTCCAAGCTCAATCTAAGAAAAGCAACTTATTATAAAGCAAACTTATTCTTTCAACCATTTAAAAAGTACTATAAAAATGTTGCACTTAAAAAAAACAGGAAATAATATAATTAAGCTGATCGAATGATGATAAAATTGTTAGTAACATTTAGAATGCTGAAGGGAACTTAATACTACCCGAAACACCTTGCACGGAAGATGAGAATGGCATATCAACAGGAACATTCAGGAACTAATATAATAAAATTCAAGTTTAGGTTTTTTCAGATATGTCCGAAGAAAGCGTTGATTAATGCATATGCAGTAGCGACCAGTGCTAAAAAACGGAAAATAGCTACTAGGATGGTCAACATGAGATAATATTTTATTCAATCTGTCGATATCTAAATATTTGCTACTAAAATTCTGGATTCCTGGAGTCTGCATCAAGTGCACAAGAGCCTAGTTCGAGTTAAAAGATTGAAAGGCATTGTCAAAGCTCTAGTGCGATATGAACTAAAGTGTATTCAAATTCAACGGACGGACACCAGAGGTAAACAAAAGTCGAACATATGTTACCGTTTCATTGATTGTTATTCGTATCCATCTGAAGATTGTGAGCTTTATTATAAATATCAGGTCTTAGTTATTTGTTGCTATTATCTAAATTCCAAACCAAAAGAAATTATTTTAATGTTTACAAAATTTAAGCTATGAGAAAATCCTGTATACTACTTATTAAAACAACTGGTTTAGAATATTGCTAAAAAAACGTCCGCCAGCACTATTTAGCGTATTATAAGTGAGTATAATTGATACGTAAACTGTAAAACGATTGTAGTTCAGAACACATATTTATTTTATCAAACCAGTAGAACCATGGTTGTAGGTTAAACTTTGTATTAAACATTTAATATACCCATTGCCACGATGCTATCTGGCAATTATTACCATCCACGTGTCTTTGTTTACACTCACTGTTGGTTTTGAATGGAGAATAGTCGATCACTATTTTAATCACTGATTGTTTTAGAAACACACTCCGATGAAGTTTTTTATACTTCCGTTTCCCAATTATACCCTATGTAGTTTGTGTTCATATATCTCCACAAAGAATTTTTACCATTAAAAGGTATATGGAAATCCATGATTACTATAAAATATAGTGTAGCAGAATAATTTAACGCCAGCATTGGGAATAAACACTTCATAGTTATAAATATATGAAGGTAAGTCTTTGATTTTTAGTTATATGTTCTGATGATTGCGGAAAGGTTTTTAAGTAGTTTGGTGGAAAGGGGAGAGAACTTAATTCCTAGTACTGCTACTGCATTTCCACTGTGTTGATGTTAATATATAGTTTTCCTCTGCCAGATATTTTGCATAACAATTCTGATAATTCTATCTCGACAATGTTCTCGAACTGCCTCGTGTGATTGAGTCCTAAGAGCCCTACTTATTTGATTTTTTTTTATTTCGATAATCTATTTCAAATTAAATACGAGGGCAAGGTGAAAAGTCCCTGAAAAATGAAACAAGAAATGATTTATCTGGTCAAAACATATTTTATTTCTCAACACAATACAAGCTCGATAAGCTTCGTCCAAGTCAAAATCGCAGGGGGGCAAATTTGGAGAATATGGTGGATGACGAACCAATTCGTGACGAAATTCATGCAATTTTTCCATTGCGACTGCGAATCTGTGCTCCAGTGCGTTGTCCTGGTGGAAGAGATCTTTTTTCTTCGCCAAATGCGGCCGCTTTCGCTTTAAATCGGCGTCGAATCGATCCAATAGCTCTGCATAATATACGCTGGTGATCGTTTTACCCTTTCCAAGGTAATCAATATGGACGATACCGTGTGTGCATCGCAAAAAACCGTCCCCATGACTTTGTTGGCCGATAAACCCACTTTGGCCTTTTTTGGCTTCGATTCGCCAGGAAAAATCCACTGTTTCGACTGTCCTTTGGTGTGTTGTGATGGTTACGAAACGGCGCAAAAAGTCCTTCTTATCGCGCTTGAACATTGCCAAACACTCCTTTGAAGTTGTCATACGGTCGCACTTGATGTCAACAGAGAGCAAACGCGGCACGCATCTGGCAGATAGATTTTTCATATTTAAAAATTTATGCATTCGGTTGAGATGTCTATACTCTCAGCAATCTCGTCAACTTACTCGCCGATCTACCAATATCATACTAAGGATTTTACCGACGATTTCTGGCGTTGTAACTTCAATTGGATGACCAGAACGTTCAGTGTCCTTTATGGTCATACTATCACAAGATCAGTTAGCCACTTATGAATCGTTCCAATCGATGATAAATAGTCTCCATAATGTTTAATAAGCGATGCATTAGTTTGCGTAATGTTTTTTCTACACCAGAAATAATGCTTAATCAAGACGCGAAATACACTTTTATCCACGTTCAAAAAATCTTCAAGCCTGCTTGCTTTCGATGGGTGTCATAACAGAACTGAATGACATATCAGTCTGAAATATTTAATGCGTTCTAATTTAAAATGGTACATCACAAATTTTACATGGTATTTTCGATTGTGTTTTATTTTTAGGGACTTTTCACCTTATCCTCGAATTTAATATGTATGGTCAATTTTTCATCATGCTTGTTACTTCATGATTCAACTACTTTTCTTGTGGTACTTCGTCGAAGCTGTAGTCATTATTTACAAATAGCACGATCTCTATATGTTAATCGTTTTATGTTCTTTGTGGTAGGTTATTTGTAATATTTCAACTATGTAAATATTAATTTCCTTGTGAATGTCTGCATTAATCAGTGATAGCTTATATTTCAATATTTTTTTATGATATTTACCCATGGCTTTGAATATGTTTACTTTCCCATCAAAAATAATGTGAAATCACGTGGTCTATCATTATGAAAGAAATTGAATTACATTCAAATTCCCAAAAAAAAAATAGTTACATTCTGGTTGCTCTTTTCTTCGCCAATTTTACTCTTTTGACAAACGTCTTGTGAATGTTGAGAAGGATTTGGCTGTGACCTATCCTCTAATGAAAGATTATGGGAAAAAATGAATAGGTCTCGAATCTTTGTAATATATGGCTTGTTATAAAGCAATTTAGTACTTTGTCTTCGAAACTTTTGTAATAGCAACAGATCGCGTTTTAATGCTTATTAAAATATGAACCAGGAATTAGCTTCACAAACATGTTATGAAATCTGTTATTGAAAACCACCCTTGAATTGCTCCCGCAGCAATAAGGTGGCGCCAATTTTCAGATTATAATTCCTGTGTAAATCCATTATAACGAACAAAATATCTAATTTGGGAGCTAGTGGAAGTAGTTTAAGCTACCGCATCCGCAGAACGTAACAATTTCAGAGATGCGTGTGCAAAGATAATAATTCGTAACTGGTAGTAGGCATTAAACATCAATTAACTGAGAACAATATAACCACCCAGAAAAACCTCAAATTGCATTACCCAAGGCCTTTCTCAATATGGTGTCTGCTGTGGCTCGCCACTGACTTGATTGGTCCATGGAAAATATAACAGCTGCACATCGAGCCATTAATGGGGATCATCAAAGCACGCTGAGACCAATATTCCGTTTAATGTGTTCCTGTACCTGAGTTGCACGGGTCCTTCCCTCCTTCAGCCATTTATACGCTTTTCAAAAGAACGAAATTAGTCCGATCTGCACGTTCTCTCTGACATAACACTACTTATGTTTTATCAAATCAATTATTATTTGTGCGGCAGGGCTCAACAACAAGCAACTTAACGCTACACATAATGTCCGCGAAAATGGTTTTTTTGGTTAGATATTTTCAATTACAATTCTGATAATTCCATTTCTACAATGGAACGGAAGAAAAAGAAAGCTCAGCTGTCTTAGGTGTAATTGAGCCCGAAAATAACCTACCTACTTATTTGTGCTTTTTACTTCGATAATCTATTTCAAATTACATATTTAATTCTTACTTGCTATTGCTACTTCTTGCTTGGAACTTGATAAGTCAACTACTGTTCATGTGATACTTCATCGTGTTTTACACCTGGCATAGAAATTGAAGCTGAAGCTGTAGTCATTATTTACATATTAGAACTAACTCTATTATTTATTAGAAATTGAATTATAAATTTTTCATAGAATACAAATTAACACTCGGCTGATAGTATATTGATAATTGTTTTACTTCAACTGAATACCTAACTTATATGAATAATAATAAAAATATTGAATAAATAAAATCGTTTATTCAAACAAGCAGCCTAATATACCTACACAAATGCTACAGTTACATTATTGAGAACGTTCTGGTGTATAAGGTGAATAAACATTTTAGAGACCACGGAAGCATCGGATGATGCTTGTGTGGTAAAAAAAGGTGTTTTATAAAATTACTGATGCATATGTAAGTAAAATAAGAATAAATAATAATTTTAATAAGAATGTCACCTATATTTCCTTATACAATTTCTTGAATATAATTTTTTCTTTTTTTAGATCTCAGAGATGTAATATAAAATCACACGAATGATGGGTATGGGTAAATCAGTAGGGTTAATTATATATAAACAATTAATCCAAGTACGACTCAAATAATATTATATTAATATATACAATTATAAGTTCAAAAGTAGTAGTTTCAATATATAAATATAGTTCAGTAGTAATTTCAATATACAAAATCATCTGAATATATTTCATACATACGAATATAAAATAGACTACATATAAAATGAGAGATAACTTAATTTCTCAGATCAAAGATTTCCTGAAATTTTTCACGCTAAATATTTAATATAAATTCATTTATTGATTTTTTGAATAGAAAAATAACTCAGAAGTTGTGTTCTCTGATAGGAAATCTAATTCAATGGGGCCTAAAAAACGAAGAGATCTCTGCCCTAAAGTTTTGAGTGTGAGTGGAATGGTGTATTTGTTTCTGTTAGGATTAGTGTAGTTGTGGCTGGGTTTGTTTATTCTTTTCTTTATATTGATTCGGGACAAGTACCTATTCTGTAGAATAACTGTTTCAAGTGATTCTTTATATAGTTCTTTAGTGTCATAGCTGGGAGGTTTGTTTGATATCAGTTTCAAAAATTTTCTTTCGATTACTTCTAGTGGACGCAGATCTGGTTTCATAATAATGATCAAATAATGAGATTGCAAATTTTTTCTTGTAATGTTGTTTCAGGATTTCCATAATATACAATTCTCTCCCTATTAAAACCTTAAAATCAATAAAAATGTTTTTGAGGGATATGTCATGGATTTACCAAGTACATTTTTTATTATTATTTTCTGACATACAAATAGTATTGAAATGATGGTGTCATAAGTACTTCCCTATGCTATGATTCCAAATACAATTACAGGTTGTAGGTACTAGTGCTTAGTATGCATTTTTAAATAGTTGTTTGGTCAATACACCTTTTATTGATTTGAACATATACATAATCTTCCTCAATTTGTTATTTAAACTATGTATGTGTTCACTCCATTTTAAATGACAATCGATAGTTATTCCTAAGTATTTAATTGAAAATTCTTTTGTGATGGATTCATTGCAGCTACAATTTATATACTTACATGAAGTGTTATGTAATATTAGTCTATTAAAAAGAGGTTGTGAGTTTTCGTAACTGGAGGAACAAAGAAATTTGATATTTCGTTTCAAAAAATTAGATTTTATAGTCTGAAGAATTTTTCAGCCTTAGCCCTTACTAGTTCCCAAGATTTTTCCGTAATGTAGATTACTGTATCGTCAGCATATGCAGTTAACCTTACACCCTTAATTAGTGAAATAGGTTATTTATATAAACAATGAAAATAATAAGGCCCAGGACACTACCTTGTGGCACTCCACATTTCATGGTGATTTGAACATATTGTTTTCTATTTGAAAGAAAACTTCTGAACCACTTTAGAAGATTTCTTCGAAAGCCATATTTTTCTAATTTCATTATTAAGCTATTGTGGCATACGGTTTCAAACGCCTTTCCGAGATCTAAAAACAAAGCCAAACATGGGGTCGAGTAAGAGATATTATACCATCTTGTGAGTTTTTGCCTGGTCTAAAGCCATACTACATCTGATAACACATCAAATTTTTCCAAATATTCTATTATTCGCTTTGTTATATTTTTTTGAAATATTTTTGAAAATATTGAAGTCAGTGAAATTGGGCGATAGTTATTCATATTATCTTTTTCGCCTGATTTGAAAAGCGGTTTTATAATAGATGTTTTTAGAAAACTTTGGAAATATACCCTTTTCACAGGATGAGTCTATCAGATTCGTTAATGGCTTCGCTATGTATTGTGCCATAGTTTTGAGAGTGAGTACATTGATTTGGTCTTTACCAGGTGCTTTATTATTTATTAACATTTTTATTTCTTTTAAGATCTCCGATTCCTGACATAGTTAAAAAAAAAAGATTTTTGATACCCCACCCCGTCCTATTATGCAATATAATAAGCGACTTCGTACTATAATACATTATTTTTTACTGCTTCAGGTTCAGTCTATATTTGAGTTGTCGACAAGGACAGACAAGGACAGATTTGTAGTTGCAGTATGGTACAAAATAGGTTTAACTGAAGTTCACATAAATTCAAGTATGATCGAATTAATCTTTAATCATTTCCAGGTTCTTCTCAGCCTGTTCTTTGACATCGAGCTCTGTTTCCCCTGAATAGAACACTGCAAAGCTGGTTATTTTGCCAGCGGCTCCTGCTGAGAATAATTTGTTAACATATATACAGAAGAGAATTGGGCCTAGTACGGTCTCTTGTGGCACTCCAAATTTGATTGTTTTTTATTACTTTTTAAGTTTTCAATTCTAACAATTAGGTATTCTAGGTATGATTGGAATAATTGGGGTGCGTTTCCTCTAATTCCAATATTTTTAAGGTTATCAATAGAATTGAGTGGTTTACGGTATCAAAAGCGTTTGACAAATCAATGAAGACCTATTGATGGTTTATTGTTCTCCAGGTTTCTATAGATGAGGTATGTTAGTTGCATTGAAGCATTCTGAGTTGACTTTCCTTCTTGAAAACCATACTTATTGAGATTCAGATAGAATTTTATATTTTTTAAGAAAAGAATTCGGTCTACCTTTAATCAACTTTTCCAGAATTTTGCTTATGTTTGTTATCAGGTATGTTGACTACTTCATCTCTACATCCAGTTTCAAATATAGGGATAACTATTGATAGCTTCAAGCACTTTGGGAAATGCTCTGTTTCAACAGCCTTGTTGAATATGAATGTTATAGACTCTGCAATGTATTCAGCTACCAATTTCAATGTTTTAGTTATTAGGTCATCAATTCCAGATGCTTTATGATTTTCGAGTTTTTTTATTATAGTCAAGACCTCTGTCGTGGAAGATGGATTAAGAAATATAGAATTTTTATTAATGTATTGTTTGAACTCATATTTTGATGTCCTGATTTTATTTGCTAGTTCTGTTCCCATATGCATGTAGGTTTTATTGAAAATCTCTACTATTTCAGTCATATCATCAGTAATATCTCCGTTTTCATTTCTTATACTATCGATACCAATTTTTGGGTTCTCACAAAACATTTCATTTATATTTTCCCATTAGTTATATTAGCATTATATTTGTTTTCATTGATTTTATTTAGTATTCATTTTTGATTTTTTGAATCAATTCATTGAGGATATTTTTATGTGATATTTTATGTTTGTATTCCGCATTCATGTGTATGTTGACAAAGAAACTGCATTTTCCTCTAGTTTACCACTTGAAATATATGAATTACATAATATGTATCATCATTTCAATAAAAACAACAAATCTGCTGGGGAACATTGACTACGATCCAGTGTCGGATTCGAAAGGGCAGCATGGAGCCAAAGCCGCCTGGACCAAACTTCAGGTGGAGGCCAAACAGAATATTGTCAATGTTACACTAATCGAACAGTATTTATTGAAAGTCAACTTTACCTTCTAAGGTATTTTTCAGATGTGTACCTCTTGTGATGCCACTGTCTTAACTTTGGTGTATCATCTGTGCCACTAAATGTTTTCATTCAGCCAGTCCCCTGCCTCCGATAGCCCAGAATTTTTGGCTAGGGCTGTTTGTTACTATCCAGAATAGAGCTATTCGTTTGATTGATGATCTCACACTTACGAGTTGATTGACCTCTCTAGAACATCGTAGAACATCTTTTCTATAGATATTTTCATGATCAGTGTGCATCAGAAATTCCGTTGTTCCACCACACGAAATTCCAGATAGGCAGACTAGACGAGCTCAAACTAGTCACCACTTCACTGTCAAATTCGAGCTTAACTTCTTTCTATCAGACTTAATTTTCTTATCGAATCGAGAAGTTGTGGAACTCTTTACCTAGTGAGGTCTTTCCATATACCTATAACCTCCAAACCTTCCGGAAAAATAGGAATCATTAGCTCCTCTCCCTACATTCCACTGCTGGCTCATCACACAATGTTCTTCGAACAATATATGTTTCCCTCTCGTTTAGTCATAAAGTATATATAAAAAAAGAAACAGCTCTGTCTTATAATATACCAGTGAGTTTTGAGATTTTCATGGCTCCGATGATTGTGTATGTCCCGAAGTGCTGCTTAGCTTTATAATTTCCAAATTCTCCTTTTCCCTAAATTTATCTAGGAGGGTTTTGGTAGAGAATTCCAGTACTGTTATCATAACAACAAAAATACACTTTTATATATTAGATGACAACGACCTGTAAAGATTCCCCTCAAGTCCCTGGGGTCCCTTCTGTTAGGAGAAAGGAGTTTCTTCGAGAGCCTAGACACAGACTCTTTGATAAAGAGCTTGGCCTGCCTTATGCCTGGCCTCCAACACAGTTTGAGATCTTTGGTTCTGGCCCAACAGGGATATCTGACGAGCCCCACCTGGCCAGGCTTTCGGTCATTGCATTAGCGTCTGGGACCAAGAGGAGTTTGTTCTGGCTCGTTCAACCAGTTCACCTCTGCACTCTTTGACTAACCTTGTATGAGTTGAAATATGTTCAATAACTAAAATATTGAGAAAACACTTGGTATTTATAGTACTTATAGAAATTGAATTGAAAAGTAGCCGATGATTCGATCATTATTTAAGAATCACAAAATGTCAGACATTGAATCACATTTAGGTATGTAATTTTGTCAGTATCATACAAAGATATAACTAAAATGAAACATAGCGTAGTGAATGCAGATTATTATAAGTCTTACAAACTTTCTTCTCGTACAGCTTCCAGGAAATGCTTACTGGGATGAACCCAACGAAGCAAACATTTATTTGATCCACCCCTGGATATATTCGTTGTGTTCATCAGCGGGAATCAGTGTTGATGTTCATAATCTTGTGAAAGTGATCTAACATCATCTAGGGGCGGATCTGCACTAAGGATATGTTAGCTCATCTGAAGGGAAATACAAGGGTGGAATAAGGTACATAAAGGACAAAGGTGTCGTGTGCACGTGGCGTTTCGCAAAGGGGACTAAAACACGCCCTTAGGCGACAAAATGAAATACATAATCTTTCATGGGAACGTGACAAAAATGTATCAATAGATGTGTTACATTAAGCTTCTGAAAAGAACATGATTAATTTAGATGATTCTGAAAATAAATCGCTACTTTCGCTTCTTACATTTCCAAATGATACCTACATATAAAAATGAGGCTTCTTATCTTGAATTCAAAAGATAAGTAATTACTTTCCGGACAAATAGAGTGTAACGGTAAAAGTTTCATTCCTTAATTTTGGTTAGTTTAATTTTATGATTTAGAACAAACGGGTTGTAAAAAAGCTCAAAATTTCAACTAATTATTTAGTTTTGGTCAGGTCGAAAATAGGTATCAATCATAAACTTTGAGAAAGAAAAGTGCAATGTACATCTTCCTAATCTAATATGCTCATAGTGTTCCAGTGTTTTAAGAATGATTATTTCAGAAACTAGCATAAATTAACGGAGCTCCGAAATTCGGAATAGTTATCAATATGCACTCTTAGCAACCTTATGTGTACTACATAACTACACACAAACGGACAAGGGATAATAAGGATTTTCTGCACAACGTCTGGAATTAGTGGAGTATCATGAGCGGAGAATATTGATAGAAAAAGTGGCGTCACTAAAAAGCATTGTTATATAGAAAAATGATCCTGCTAGAATTACCGAGGAGATCTGACCAGAACGTCGGAAAAGTATAAAAAATAGGCACCGGCTGGATTGCTCTCTTTTCTCTTTGAATTGTGCGAAGATATAAGTGCAAGTCCGGACATTTCAAAAACCGTTGTTAGCAATTGGTGCTGTGAGTGATTAGTGTATTACCAGTGAAATATAGGGGTGAGCTTACCAACCATTTAATCTCATTGTTATTTGTTTTGGTACATTGAAGTATTGGGCATTCCGTTGTTTGTTCGGGTTGCGATCATTCAATATTACACGCCAATTAATAATTAGTAATTGTCATAATATTGCATGTTGAATGTATCCTGTTTTTATTTCAATAAACGTATAGACACACTCCGTGTGAGTTTCGTCAATTGTACTATTAAGTAATTGTACTGTGTCAGAGGGGTGAGAGGTGAATGTAACATAATCTCAGCATACTTTTGCACGCTGTGTCAACCGGAAGTAAGAGTATGTTGTAGATACGTCACCAGCAGGGTTTGCACGCTGTGTTAACCGAAAGTAAACGATGGAAGTTGCTATTTGTTTGTTTATCGTAGCACCTACCTTGTACACTGTGTCAACCGGAAATAAGAGGTGCTGTAGATTGCGGTGGTTATAGTTTTTGTACGCTGTGACAACCGGAAGTAAGAGCAATAGCTGTCCATCAAGTTGAACGGTTAGCAATAACATAATTTGGAAATGGAAATGAATTTTACTCGTTTGACATCGAAAACATCAAGGTCGAGGACAATTTCTTTTGGTTATTATAATTAATGAAACACATTTTTTTTTTATTATTTGCACCACATTGTACATAAAAAAAATTAATAATCTTATTAGGCTATTGAAACAAAATTGTCAATCATTGTTAAGAATCTGTTTTAAATACCTAATGAGAAAAAAATTAGGGGATAAGAAATAATACAACATATGCCCTCCTCGACTTTCAATTGATGCCCTGCGTCTGTTTGGCTAACTCAAAATATATTTGTCAGTATCTTCCTGCTCTATTGGATTCCTTAATACTATATAAGAGAATCAACGAATTTATTTGGCTTTAACACCAATATATCTCATATAAATCCTAAAAGTGTTCTATAGTGTTTAAATCAGACAATTCTTGTGGTCATGGTGGAACATCCATTTCATTATTATCATATTCTTCATGTAGGTAGGTACTCTAGATGTATGTGGTCGTGTATTGTTGTGCATTACCAGATAATCACTTCCTATTTTTTTTGCATGCGACATGACAACGAGGGATCGCAAAAACCAGTGGCATCCTCCTTCCTAAGTTAATACCTCTCCACCTCATAACATTATTACCTTAAAGATACATTAGTTAGAACATAGCATGTTGGGAATTACAGGAAACATCGAATCGTGACGTCATAATGTTAGATCGCATTTGATCAATACCCTCTAGATACAAAGTACAAAAATGTCGTCAACAGGAGACTTACGAGTCTTACGACTATGTAGTCTATTAGCATATCAATATGTTGCAGATTGAGAATGGATGGTAACCTTTAGACATTTAACGACTTAGGCCAATTACCTTCTACAGTACAAGACCTGAGCTCAGTACAAACGTAAGTGTGACGTCATCTACAAGAGGCTTGGAGAAAAGAAAACATACGACAGTATCGTTTAGTCATAATGGCGCGTAACCGGTATTAATTGTGACAGGTGATATATATATTAGAATTAGTTTCAGATCTTTCTTGTGGAAAGTATATGTTGAATCTGTTCTAAGGTGTACTCGTGTGATTGAAACGTATTTTTACCTGTACGTAAGTGTGTATAAGAGTGTTATGACTGAATAAAGCGCGTTGCAAAATGCCTTCCTAAGTAGATATTTCTGTCGGTCCTTCCCGCGTTTTGTGTAGTACTTACAATACGTACTGACGTTAGTTAATAACTTATGCCGAATAAATATTGGGCTCCTGGCTTCAAGGGAAATTACAACAATAGGCCAAAAAACCGAATGTTAGATAATTAACTAGGAAACAAAGTATATTGGCTGTCCCCAGGACAGATTTCATGGTAACAACAATAACAGAACAAGATTCTCTCTTTGATGTACCGTTATGATTATTCTTACATCAACTTTTTCAAACTTCTACAATAATTTTGGATCATTTTTACAGTATTTTTCGATTTTTAATTCCAAACATGTTTGATGCTTTGATTTCATTGAAATTACACGAATTTTTTATCAGAATTGTTGGAAATGATATGACCCTTGCTTCGAGAAGACAATCCAACTTGTTCATCCGTTCATCTAGGTTGTAATACTCAGTATTATAAACATTTGGATGTCATCTCGAGCAATTCAAATCACTCGGGACTTTATTGTCCGAGAACATGCACATCATGTTGTGTGTTGCTATTCGCAGTGGCGGAACTTCAATTTTTTGGCCCCCCCGCAAAATATCATTCGGGCTCCTACTACAAAAGAAACACAAATTTTTATAGATATTTTTATTGAAAAATAACAAAAAGGAACAAAATTGCATTATTAACAATTAAAAATTAACAAAAGAAAATATATTTAAAATTTAAAATCCTTCCTCCTGGATTTCAAATTTGCAAAATCTCTAATCACATCTTTTATTTCCATATTTGAATTAAAAAATAAAGCTGAAAATATAACTTACCTACTTTCACAGTTCACACTTAATATTTATTTAATATTTTGTAACGAATTCGAGTTGAATGCAAATTTCAAAGTTACCCACACATTCACAAGATATAGGTATCTTGAAATTAACAAACTTAAAATCTAATAGAAAAGTAGAAGAGGGTGGAGCTTACAAATTGGTAGGTTTTTATTGGTGACAGGAAGGAAGTGGTGGAAAACATGCTATTACTGAGGAATGTGTAAGAAGAAAGGTTCAAATACTTCAAATGGAAAAACCCGAATTGTCGATGCCCCAAGAAATGGTCATACATAACATCTGGAGAGGTATCATAAATAATGAATATTTGGGTTTGTATAGTTCTGAAAACATGAAACAAATGAACGTACCTACCGGAGGGGACGAGACGGTGACGAGACGGTTGTAAAATTGGGAAGTACATACATAATTAAATAATATAAAATAATATATAGTGGCGTTAATTAGCGACGTAACACTGTCACTGATCAACCTACCCAAACAATTTTCGACAAGTGCTCTGAAGAGTGTCAGAGAGGGGCCTTTTTCTTTGTTTTCAGGCAGCCGAGTCAGAGCGTCAAAACAAAGTAATGACAAACAGATGTGGGAGGTTGCAATACTTGCTAAGGGTTTTAAAATGTTTTGTATTAGAATTGTTTTTTTTTTTGCGCTTGCTGGTAAAGTCGGTTATCAGTTTCGAAAATGTTTCACTCTTTTCATGATGTATTTGGGCCCCTATAGCTCTGGGCCCCCCCGCGTTGCGGGGTCCCGCGCATTGTAGTTCCACCACTGGCTATTCGTTATCAGCTTCAATCTCTAGATATAAATTAGAATCGGGTATATTTCAACACAAAGTATCATGGTGAGATGATAAAATCCAATATAGATTATGCCCCTGGCTCATCTACCTACCAAAACCCAAAAACTCGACTGATCCTTACTTTATTTATTATAATAGCACACTTTCACATTCTGGAATTTGTTGCCAAGAGGGTAATTATTATGTGTTAAAATTAGATAAAATATACACAATCATTACAGCTTATGAAGCAGTACTAAACTAAAGTCAAATTCTTCCTTTTTCAAAAATAGGAACAATCAGAATTGGTTAACTTTCTTTAATCTCTGATTACAAGATCTTCCTTTTTCAAAAATAGCAACAATCAGAAATGTTTAACTTACTGTAATTTCTGATCACACTCAGTTCAAAGTTGGGTAATATTGACCGCATACCACATTTAATCTTCTATGAAATCGTTTAAGAAACTCTCGACGCTACCTCATGTATAATATAACTACTTTTGTACCTATGTTGGTCTAAATAAGACGAGAAAATTCTCCATTATTAAACTCTATTTTAGACCAACATGAGTATCTTGGTGTTTTGAATGGGTTAACTAAAGTTGTTTGCATTGTATCAAGAAATTTTGGATGGGAAAATCAGTTTTAAAGGATATAGAACGGATATTTTGTTGTAGTTCCAGTGACAGTAGTTTTGTCTATATAGTCTAATTTTGGCAATAGCGAATTATTTTAAAAATTGATGGTAGAAGCCGTTACTTTATGGAAGTATATCATTATGATTAAATGGAAGAACAATTACTTTGTTTTTATACTACTTTTAATAATAACATGAAAACGTTAATAATAATTTTATATCTGTGTTTGATAATGACACTTCGGTTTTGAAACTATAGTAACGTTTTTATGTTATTATTAAAAGTGGTATAAACATAAAGTAATTGTTACTTCATTTAATCAGCAAATTATTAGATTGGGATGAACATTTTAGAGGTGGAACGACAATATTGATTTAAATGTTAAAGATCTAAGCCCAAGGGGTATATCAGCCAGTGCTATGTTTAATATGAAGATACGAAGATTCTTCATCAAATTAGTTAAAGTTGCAAACATTTACAGAATTCTATTATAAAGATGATAGGTAGTGTCAATTATAACCATGATTATTATTGAGATTGGATGAAAAATCTTACAGAAAAAACAGACGGAAGATAATTATTATTTTTATTCATATCACCTACAGTTCTATGGAGCCTTTCTTCTTTGACATTAGCTTATCCTTTTTGAAGGAGACAATAAAAGATTATATCATATGCTCATCATGTTTTTTTTTATCCTTTGACTACACGAATAGTCCAGTCACTCTGGTATTTTGAAAACTATTTTTCACACAGGGGTATGAGACTTTTTTTCATAGGTTTTTTGGGTCTCTGAAAACGATGGTGTCACTCAAAAATGGCGCCGAGCGCCGCCTGGGGTAAGGCCGTTTTTGACCATTTTTGAGGTTTTTTGGGGCTTTTGGGGTCAAACAAAAATCTGTGGCAAGCCTGTGGCCCCCCGCACCTTGTCCACTGAAAACGAATCATGAAGCATATAATGGGAATTTTTGGCGCCATTTTGACATTTTTGACACTTGGAAAAATCGTAAAAAAATCCTAAAAAAATAGTTAAAAAAAATCGGAAAAATAAACTATTCTGGATCGAAATAGAGGACACTAATACGCAACTTTCTGCGCAAAATTTATCAAGCTAGCTATAGTAGAACTCGAGATATGGGTTTCGAGACCTTTTGGCCGCTAGGGGGCGCAATTTCAGGTTCTGGAGAAATATTTCGGCAGCAGCTAAGTGAGTCATCGTCCAATCTAAATCCAAGTTTGTGGCCTCGGACCTGTCATAGAAACCTATAATGTTCGAAGAACATCGTGTGAGCCAGAAGTGGAATGTAGGGAGAGGAGATAGATATCCGTATTTTTTCGAAGGTTTGGAGGTTATAGGCATAGGGAAAAACCTCACTAGGTAAAGAGTTCCACATCTTCGCTGTTCGATAAGAAAATAATGTCTGGTAGGAATAAGTTCGGCAGGTCTCGAGCTTGACAGTGAAGGTGATCCCTCGTGGTGAAACAGACGAGATTTCTGATGAACATCGACCATGGAAATATCTATAGAAAAGGTAGAAGAGGTCAATGAACTCGTAAGTATGACTTCATCAATCAAACGAATAGTCTCTTCTGGATAGAATCCAAGAGCTTCAGCGTATGTTTCAGAGCCGAACTAGAAACATGTGAACAGTACTCCAGGACAGGTCGAATCTGTGATTTGTAGATTAGGAGAAGCTACTGGGATGTAAAGGAGCTGCTGGGATGTAAAGTAGCTCTTGGCACGGAATAGAAAACCTGTGGAACGGTTTTGGCAATGGACCTCACATGATCATGCCATGAGAAGGTGCTGTTGGTGGTGATCCCGAGCATTGTTATGGAAGACTTCATAGGAATAATTCTTTCTACCTGACATCATCATATTAGGGATTGTGAGATCCGCGTTCCTGGAGAAGAAGCAAGTTTGAGTTTTGATTGCATTAAACTCTACTAGATTATCAGATTCACATTCCAAGATCTTTACCAGATCTCCATTAATTGCGTCAAACTGCCCTTTTTTGCTCCTCTGGCTTCATTGGATGGTATAGTGACTTTAGATGAGAAAGCTGTATGAAATGTACTATCATCTGCAAAGCTGTGACAAGTGGTCACTTACAGCAGATTGTTGATGTAGAGCAGGAATAAAGTTGGTGCCAAGACAGATCCCTATGTAACACCACTGTTTATAGCTATTGTGGAGGAGGATAATCTGTCAAACACCACATGGAGTGGTCTATCTGAGAGAAAACTCGATAGTAATAAGCGACTAAGTTGACCACGGAAATTTCCCAAGAAGACTATTGTACTAGACTCGGTCAAATGCTTTGGAGATATCCAATGACACAGTTACAGATTCTCCATATTTTTCAATAGATTTCTGCCATACATGTGTTACTTAGGCAAGCAGGTCCCCGGTTGATCTATGCTAATGAAAGCCTTATTGCCGGTCATTCACAATTTTGTAGCTCTCTAGGTATTTGATGAGGTCGATGTGGATTGCTTTCTCCATCATTTTAGAGATCACAGATAATTGTGGAATGAATCTATAAATATTAAGAAGGGTCTTCTTTCCTTTTTTTGGGAATTGCTTGGATTCTAGCTGTCTTCCAGCTGGAAGGAAACATACCAAGTTTGTATGAAAGGGTAAACAACCTGCAGAATTGGTGTTACTTCACACGTACCTTGAGAACGACAGGTGGAATTCCGTCTGTCCCAATAGACTTTTTGGTATTGAGATCAAGCAGAATGCGCCTAATTGTGCGCTGGCGAGAGACAATTTCAGGCATATGCCTATCGATGGCAGAAATATGGGGAGGGCCCTTCCCTTGGGTATCCAAAGTTGAATTTGAAGCAAACATTTCAGCAAAAAGGTTGGCTTTTTATTGTGATGTAGTAGCCAGTGCGTCATCATCTTTGGTTAGGGGAGTGAATGAACTGCAAGTGAAATTTATACCAATTGCTCTGGCGAAAGTCCAAAACGAACAGGAGTCATTCGGAAATTCGGTAAGCTTTGCCATTATATGCTCTTTCGAAATATTTATTGTTTCATTGCACATATTTCTGGCTTCAACATATTTTGTTCTGGTCTCCAGACATTGGTTGCCGCGCCAACGATGGTATGCTGTTTGTTTTGAAGCGGCGGCCATAGAACAGATTTTATTGAACTATCGTTCAGAGAGCTTAGGAGGTTTCTTCTAATTATCCGGTCACTTTTTGGTGTGCACTTTGAAAGAGCTATTGTGTGTAAAATTTCTGGGAATTTATAGACAGTCGACTAGATTGGAGACGGCATGTCAGTGAATTGGCACAAAATATCACTCGATATGTTTTCGTTGAAAGTGATATCAAATCAAATTGATTACAAAACAGCTTTAACAACTTACCATGCGCATGTTCAATCCAGATTGAGATATGGACTGATATTCTGGGCCAATTCTAATGAAGCTTCTCGACTTTTCATTCTACAAAAAAAAGCGCCTTAGAAGTGTTTTAAAAATAAAACAAACTGAAACTTGTAGACAACATTTTATGGATCAAAAAATACTCACCTTATACAGTCTCCTAATCTTAGATTCGGTTAATTTTGTGATTGATAATAAACGTTTGTTCAAAGAACATGATGACGATCATGGATACCATACTAGATTTAAAAATAATGTCGTTGTTGAAAAATTTAATTATTCGTATGTACAATAGAACGTAAAATACATAATAACTAAAATTTATAATAAAATACCACCTATAAGTAGATGCCTACCAAAAGAAATATTGAAAGCAAAGCTGAGAACATTTTTGATTTCAAAAGCCTTCTATTCACTAAAGGATTATTTCAACGATGAAGTACTTTTAATTTAAACTATCTGACGATATTTTGAAACATTTTATTTGTAACAGTGTGATAATGTATTAGTATTTATTAATAATTGTATGTAGGTCTTATTGATTGTTTGACTTTGTTCTACGCCCGAACGGGCATTTGTGTATATTTATATGAGCATTTTATGTTTTACTTGTATTGTATATACATATATGAACTAATAAATTTACTTTACTTTACTTTACTTTATTATTACTTCCGATATCCGATGATGACTGCAACCAGATGTTCGAAAATTAACAAATATTTCTAAAATATTGATGTGAATTAGTATTTATTAGTGGTTGTGTGTTTGTTGGAAGATTTTATATGATACTGAGTTAAAAGTATGTCTTAAGTCAGATCTTCACAGTTCAGTAGGTATACATATATATAGTTATTTTTTTCAGGACAATAGTATAGCAGAATTTGGATACCTTCCATCATTAGGTACGTGGAATAATATTAAATCACAGTAATATTTGGTAATTTCAATATATATTCCAGCGACTGAGTTGCCATAGTGATAATCGGAAACATCTGAAGCCTTCGACGAAAGCGACAAAAGCTAGCTTAATTTTTTTTACCTGACATAATGCAAAATAACAAACATACTTAGATTTTTGCTTAAATGATTCGAATTTTCAAATTATCAACATATAAATGACTTCAGTCGATGGGAATAAGCCTTGTTCGGAGTTATTCGTTATCGTTTCAATATGAAATTCAAGAGATAACATCCACCTGTACTACTTTTGTAGTCTTGAATATTGATGTAAATATTTTTTGGTTGACGTTGATGGAAAAAAAGATGAGATTTTTGATCAGCACCTACCATGAAATTATACAGGATGTCCGGAAATTCATATTCCAATTTCAGGAGGTGGTTATACACAAAAAATAATTTCGTATTAAAACAAGAAATGATTTATTTGGTGAAAACTTATTTTATTTCTCAACATAATCTCCTTGTAGCGCGATACACTCCGCCCAACGTTTTTCTAATTTTTGGATCCCTTCAAAATAATACGATTTCGGAAGTTCTTCAAAATAGGCGTTTGTTTCAGCGATGATCGTTGGAGCCAAATCACTTTGCGCCTAGCCATTTCTTTTGAAATAGATACAATCGCAGTTGGGCAAATCTGGAGGATATGGTGGATGACGAACCAATGTGTAGCGCAATTCATGCAATTTTGCCATTGTGACTGAGGACATATGCGCTGGTGCGTTGTCCTGGTGGAAGAGCACTTTTTTCTTCGTCCAATGCGGCCGCTTTCACTTTCAATTGACGTCGAATCGATCCAATAGCTCTGCATAATATACGCCAGTGATCGTTTAGCCATTTTCAAGGTAATCGATATGGACGATACCGTGCATACCAAAAAAAAACGTCGCCATGACTTTGTTGGGCGATGAACCCACTTTGTCTTTTTTTGGCTTCGATTCGCCAGGACAAGTCCGCTGTTTCGACTATTCTTTAGTCTCAGGTATGTTGTGATAGATCCAAGTTTCGTCCACGGTTACAAAACAGCGCAAAAAGTCCTTCTTATCGCACTTGAACATCGCCAAATACTTCTTTGAAGTTGTCACACGGTCGCACTTTTGGTGTCAACAGAGAGCAAATGCGGCACCCATCTGGCAGATAGCTTTCTCATATTCAAAAATGTATGCAAAATGTTCCTTACCCGTTCGATTGAGATGTCCGCAATCTCGTGCACTTCAACTCGCCGATCGTCCAATGACATACCATGGATTTTATGGACGATTTCTGGGGTTGTAATCTCAATTGGACTACCAGTACGTTCGGCGTCCTTGTGAATCGTTCCAATCGATGGTGAAGAGTCCCCATAATGTTTAAACATACTATGGTTTGCGTAATGTTTTTTCCACACAAGAAATAATGTTTGATCAAGATCCAAAATTTTCTTTTTTCCATGTTTACAAAAATCTCCAAGGCTGCTTGTTTCGATGGGCGTCAAAACAGAACTGAATGACATATCGGTCTGAATATTTTAGTGCGTTCTAGTTAAAAATGATACATCACAAATGTCACATGGTATTGTGGCGCCATCTGCGTTATTTTTCATGCACTTATCACTTCGCCCTGTTATGTCCGAAAATGCATCAATAAGGAGCTACGGCGCTTCGAAGATGAAGCTAAAATATGACTTTCGTTTGATATCTCGGGAACCATAATATACCAATCTTTCAGTATTGGTATTTTATCTCTTATCGCTATGGGGCACCTGCAATACATTTTCTGCTTTATTTTTAATCGCATCATTTTCTTATGCTTACAGTATTTATAGTTTTTGGGATAATTTGGCTCCAAAAAGGTAAATTTTTTAGAAATGTTAATATTGACCAGGCAGAAAATTAGTTGTTAATATATCAGATGTCCTCAACTGCAAAAATATAACCACAAATTGAGCACTCTTAACAAAAAACCTGGTCGAATCAAGACCCGGATGAGGGTTATTGAAACAATTGAATAACAACTGGTATTAACCACGGAAATGTTACCTTTATTCAACATTTTATATCTCTAGACCGCAATTAAAACATTTTAAGTTCGTTTATTATTATTTTTACCTGCATAATCTTATTCCTTTCAAACCTTCAATATAACCGTGTATCAGCAATGCCAGACGAAACTGAATAATATAAAAATATTGTTTAATGTGGAGCACCCACACCCACACCCATACATACACCCACATATACATTCACACCCACACCCGCATCCCCACCCACACTCCCACATAAACACGCACGCACACACACGCGCAAAACACACACACGAGAGAGTATTGCACGTACCTTCATCTAGAGTGTGAAAATATTGCGAAACTCGTATCTGCAGTAGCGTATGTTTTAGTATAAATAATTATTTTGAAGTTGAGACAAAAAAAAAAAATCGAAAGTTGGTACGAAAATGGATTAGGCGACGAAATACATTCGGCTCTTCGGAAGTACTTCTAGGGGAGTTGCAGGTAAGACCTTATAGTCGAGGAAATAAAGCACTAAAATAGACCAAACCTTCCAAACTTGGCGCAGTTGGAAGGATTGAGATGCGGTTTTCTGCATTCGATTCAGAAAGTGATTTAGAAAATTTGTCCGGTATTTTTTTTTGCGGAAACAATTTATTGCATTTCTACAGCCAAAAAATGCATTTTTCTGAGTGCACTTTTTGAAGTGAATAAAAAAAATGAACTCGAGTTTGTTTCTCGGGGGTTTTTGGGGTCGCTGGTCACGAATATGCTATCAAGAAAATTCCGTGAGGTCCCCTTGGACCTCCCCCGGGGTATCCGGGCATCCTGACTAGATATCGATGAAATTAATCAAAAAATTATTTATAATGTTTGTTAACTGTTCAAGAGGTGATATAAAGGGTGCTAATGATGATAACGACGTGAAAAAACTCTTCTGCAGTACCTGGTGTACCCTGAGTCCGGGTAACCAGGACATCTTCTAGAAATTTGTTAATTTTTCTGAAATAAATGTAACAAATTCTAGCTCCCGGGTTTTCAAAGTCGCCGATCACGACTATGACACTCACAATGTTCTGCAAATTACCTGGGGGTATTTCCGGGTCTCTGGTGCCCTGTGTATCTACGTCATCTTCTAGAATTTTCAAATAGCGATATATTTTTTTAGGTATTAAGAAAATATCAATACGAATAAAAATCGGTAGTTTGCGTTCTCAGGATCACGACTATGCATGAGCTTTGTGAATGTCACAATCGTGATTGGCGAGTTCGAATACCCCCCAAAGCCAAAACTTGTTACATTTTATGTATAAAAATTAGTAAATTCCTTAGAAGATGACGTAGATACACAGGGCTCCGGAGACCTGGAAATACCCCCAGGCAATTTGCAGAACATTGTGAGTGTCATAATCGTGATCGGCGGCAATAAAAAACCCCGAGGGCTAGAATTTGTTACATTTAATTAGAAAAATTAACGAATTTCTAGAAGATGACGTAGATACAGAAAGCTCCAGGGACCCGGAAACACCCCCAGGTAATTTGCAGAACATTGCAAGTGTCATAGATGTGATCGGCGACTTTGAAAACCCCTGAGAGCTAGAATTTGTTACATTTAATTAAGAAAAATTAACAAATTCCTAGAAGATGACATGGTTACCCGGACTCAGGGTACACCAGGTATTGTAGAAGAGTTTTTTCACGTCGTAATTATCACCAGCAACCTTTATATCATCTTTTGAATAGTTAACAAACATTAAAAATGATTTTTTAATTAATTTCCTCGATATCTAGGGCGTTAGGACACCCGGATACCCCGAGGGAGGTCCAAGGGGACCTCAGGGAAGCGACCCCAAAAATCCCCGAAAAATCAATTCGAGTCCCGTTTTTTCATTCACCTCAAAAAGTGCACTCAGAGGAATGCATGTTTTAGCTGTAGAAATGTGATAAATTTTTTCCGCAAAAAAAAATACCGGACAAATTTTCTAAACCACTTTCTGAATCGAATACAGAAAACCACATCTCAATCCATCCAACCGCGCCGGGTTTGGAATGTGGAATGCTTTATTTCCTCGACTATTAAGTCTAAGTGTAATTATAAATTCTTAAAAGCACTCCTTCCGCTTGATCTCGTTTATATCTGTCTTTATATTTTGAAATGGACTTATCGCAAAGACAGGGGTATTGTTGGTAACATTCTAGAAATGTGAGTACATCAAGCATCAAACAAATAAGCCATGATAACCAAATTTAAATTGAGACATTGAGTATCACGCTCTGGTGGTCTGAACGACCCTTTAACATTGGCGACACTGACAGTACGACTTTGCACCATTTGTTTTTGGGTAAGTTTGGGATCAGTCCACGTCAGATATAAGTGAGATGAGGCGGAAGAAGTGCTTTTGAACATTTCTAAATTGGAAATAGTCTTTGGGGCTTCCAACTGGAATTCCCTTAGCAGTTTCGGATACACCTAATCTATTCCTACGCTTAATTCATTTTCTCACCGACTTTCGTTTTTTGTTTTTTGCCTCAACTTCAAAATAGTTAATTGTTCTAAAACATACGCTACTGCAGATACGAGTCCCGCCGTATTTTCACACTCAGAAGGAATGTATGTGTTGCGATACTCTGGGTGTGTGAGCACCTAGTGTCGAGAGATCGAATGTCCATGGCATTATGTCACCGTCTGAACGAGCCTTTATTCAGACCTCAATATCATCGTATTTATGGATATAAATATAAAATAACAAGTGGAAAGATCTAGTGTCGCATAAAGCACAATGATGATGAGTTCTTTGTTGAGTAGATTATTTAATGCTTTCAGTGATCGGTATAGCAAAGTGCTTAGTATTGTTAACAATATTGCACAGCTAATGAAAGAGAGGTTCATCTATTATTTAATTAGTTCATTTTGCAAGTAATTGATAATAAAATGAAATGGTTATATAGCTGAGAGCGACCTTAGTTAATGATATAATTTAATGTGCATGTCGTCAGCAATACACAACTTGGGTGGTCCGCGGCAAATTGGCTAAGCTGAACAGGCAAATTATAGCTTTATAAGCTGACTTTGAGGGGATATACTAAGTTGGACGATTGTTTGCTATATTTAAACATTCATTAAATTTCTAAGTGTTATGTGTGTGTGTAAATTGTATCGCAGAAATCGGCGAGTTTTTCAACGGACACTAATTAAACTTCAAGAAGGTGCGACAAATATTTTTAGTAATTTGTCTAGGTGAGAAAAGAATAACCCAAGCCTAAGCACTGACATGAGCCTTGCACGACAAAGAAATTAGGACTTATTCTATGGGGTAAAAATATTGATAATGTCTTTGATCGATTGCCACTATTGATGTAACAACCATTTGGAAAAGGAAATGTTATACAGGGTGTTTCAGTTTTTTCATTCATAACTTCGGTAAACGATAGAACTTCTAAAACTAATAGGGGTCTTTCATATAACATTTTTCTCTAAATCACTTCGTTTCCGAGATACATTGAAGTTTTGAAAAAATTATTACATTTTCTTCATTATCTTCTAAACAAAGATTTTTGGATCAAACTTTGTATATTTTAGTTTTACTAGATGAGAAATTTTTTTGGTTTCAAAATGTTTTTGAGACAAGTACAGTGGCGTAGCTATGGTGTTTTGTACGCATTTGAACCTCTCAAACTTCTACGCCAATGGTCGGAAATTTAAGAACTTTGATTCATTTTCTATCAAAATGTATTCTTGATAAATTCTTCTTAGAGGCTTCCTATTTGAGCTATTTTGATTTTTCTAATCAGGGTTATCCCATGGAATTTCTTTTGAAGGACTATTTAAAAAGTAAAATACTATTTAAATACCAATTTATTGGGAACGATAACGAATAATTCATAACGGATGCTCAAAAAGATCAATTTACTTCAACGCAACGGTGACATAGATTTCTCAACGACCTTCTTGTTCGAATGCGATTCAGTAGATCTTCTTCTTCTCTATTATGAAAACACTTTTGGTACAAGATCTAGGAATTTACAAGAAAAATTCAGTGTCAATGTCTAACAATATATTTGGCCCATACCTTTTAGCAGAAATACTAACGGTTGCTGTATTTTTCGAATTTTAGGAAACTAACCACGAAGACATGTGGGAGGAAACACCATTCAATGAGAGAACAAATGCATGGATACAATTGGAAGATTGTCGTGCCCATTTTGGAAGACAAGTACGAGAATGGCTAAATAGAAAGTAAATGGATCATTTATTATGAATTATTTTTTTCGTTACCAATAAATAGGTATTTAAATATTTTTTTAGTTTTTAAATAGTCCTTCAAAAAAATTCCGTGAGATAACACTGATTAGAAAAATAAAAATAGCTCGAATAGGAAGCCTCTAAGGAAAATTTATCACGAATACTTCTTTACAGAAAATGAATCAAAGTTTTCAAATTTGTATACAATAATAATTTCCAACCATTGGCGTAGAAGTTTAAGGGGTTTAAATGGGTACAAAACCCCATAACTACGCTACTGTAACTGTCACAAAAACATTTTGTCATCAAAAAAACATTTACCGAAGTAATGAACGAAAAAATTGAAACACTCTGTATATCACCACCTTATGGCTAATTCAAATTCAATGATTTTTACTTATATTAGCCAATTTATCCAATTCTCCTAAGGGAATATGAAGTAACGTGACGTACATTTGGTATTAAGGGGTATTTTGGTCCGCTGAACCCAAATATGAAGTCGGAAAATTAAACCAAATCTTAGCAACAAGCAAAATTTTTTCTTGGGCTTGAGTGGTACTCTGATAGTTTCATTAGTCACCGTAACATTTCCGGTGTAATACGTGCAACTTCTTGAAGCCTTAGTTCAGCTAACGTTTGCGGACCCTCAACGTATACCTTGCTCTTGAGCCAACCCCAAAGGAAAAAGTCGCAGGCGGACAAATCAGGCGATCTAGTCGGCCAGGCAATGTTTCCATTTTTGCATATGATATGGTTCGGAGAGTTCCCTCAAAGCAGCAATAGATAGACGAGCAGTATGACTGATAGGACCGTCTTGGTGGAACCACGTAATGGAACCAGTTCTTGCCCCAAAAATGTTGTGACCATGCTTATGTAACAAACTGCAGTAACGGTTGTAGCATTTCCACGATCCTCTTCAAAATAGAATGGCACTATAATTCCAGATAAAGAAATAGCACACCATACTTCCCTATATCCAAACGCTGCAACTTTTCTTGACAAAAATTCATGCGAGTAACCAAATCAGCTTCTTTTAATTCTTGGACAATTTTAATTTTGTAGGGGTGAAAACTTAAGTCCTTGTGTAAGATTCGATGTATCGACGGTTCACTGATATTCATTGCTAATGCATGTTTATTCGCAGAAAGTTTTGGACTAAGTGTTATGGTAGTTCGAACTCTATAAATGTTTTCTGGCGTTCTAACACTTCTTGCTGCTCCTTTATGTTTTAAATTTAAAGTAGATCCAATTTGTTCAAACTTTTGTAACCCATCAATTAATTGCGTTAATAGACGGTACCCACCTATGACACGGAATATTGAACTGATTGCGAAATAACCTTCTCACATTCGTCGCGGAGTCTATCATGCATCATCGTTAAACAACTAAATTCTTGGGATGCCTAATTTCTTGTGAAATAACATAACAATAACATATAATTTGCTCAAAGTAAAATTGTAGTAAGTCCATTTTTTTTTAATTTAGACGGCTTTATCTGTTTTGAATTTAGGGAATCTCTTCATCGGCCAACTGGACACCGAAAGTACTGCAATATGACATTTGTAAGAAGAAAATTTTTTTCCGTATTACGTACCTAAACAAAGTTACAGCGATTTTCGGTGAAAGTAGAAATCAAATAGCTTTCCTGGAAAAAGTGCTATTTGGACTTATCAACAGTTTTATTCTGAGATACAGAACTCACATTCCTGGATGTCTAGTCCAGCGTGTTTACCAATTAAACGATTTTGGTCCCGTCAGAGTCTTATATTTTTGTAAATATAAACCTCTGAAAGGATAGTAGACCATTGGTGAACACAATGCGATTCGATGCTCAGCTATAGATCGCTATTCATGCACATTCATCTAAAGTGCAATCGTATTGAATTGAGTTGAGGAGTATAGATATGAGTATTACTATGATTGGCAATTACTACTCTGACAGTACTCATTCGATGACAGCATCCCGGTTCTTATATATTTCAATAGAACTGGCTGGAAAATGTTCTGATGGGTAAGTATAAGCAAGTTTGAGGTTTTTTTACCTAATTGGCCACAATTTCGTGTAAGTACATTAAGAGATATAGAATTAAATTTTCTGAATCATTAAGATAATTTAGATGCGATTCGATGTAGCGCTATAAATTGAGTATTCACGCACATTCATCTAAAGTTCAATCGTATTGAATTGATAAGTGTAGATATGAATATTACTATGATTGGCAATTACTCTGACAGTACTCATGCGATGACAGCATCCCGGTTCTTATATATTTCAATAGAACTGACTGAAAAATGTTCTGGCTAAGTATAAAACATTGAACCATAGGGGGGATTCGAACCCACATTCCAGGATGTCTAATCCAGCGTGTTTACAATTAACACCACTTTGGTCCCGTCAGAGTCTTATATTTTTGTAAATATAAACAACTGGAAGGGTAGTAGATCATTGATGAACACAATGCGTTTAGATGCTCCGCTATAAATCAACTATTCACGCACATTCATCTAAAGTTCAATCGTATCGAAATGAGGAGTGTAGGTAGGTATGAGTATTTCTATGATTGGCAATTACTCTGACAGTACTCATTCAATGACAGTATCTCGGTTCTTATATATTTCAATAGAACTGAGAAATCTTATGAGTAAGTATAAACAACTTGAAGGTGTCTTTGTCTAATTAGCTACAATTTCGTGTAAGTACATTAAGAGGTATATAATTAAATTTTCTGAATTGAAAAGATAGAAGATCATTGATGAACACATCAAAGTGATGTAATTGGTGAACATGCTGGACTAGACATCCTGGAATGTGGGTTCAAAGAAGAGAACATGTATTATCTATTTGTAAGTTTATTTTTGGAATCAATAACAATAACTGAACATATCAAAGAACATATCGTCATCTCTCACTCTTTTGTCTATACTGCAGATAGCATCGCATCAAGTGTAAGCTTTTATATGTAGCTACTAGATTATGGTAAGTGCTTTCTTAATTTGTTTTGGAGTCAAATGTTGGATATGTATTTTATTTCCTGTGTTGAATTAAAATCAAAAAAACTGTATTGTTCATCAGATTAAGCACAAACCTGTTGATTTCAACAACTTGACACCATATAAATGTGTTGAAAAAGAAATAAAAATCGTAAGAAGTGGGATCATCAGTTGGATATCACATGTCACGTAATATGTGGGCGTTTTGCAAGTTCGCACTTTGTATTGTCACGGTTTTATGCAGTCCGGATATAGTAACTACCATTTAGCTTGTAATATTAAAATCAGTAGTGATGTATAAATTTTATGGCGTGCTGGATGCGCTACGCGCTAGTAGAGTTCACTTTGAAAATGATATCTTCTGCTTTTGAATGTTATATATAACAATCTTTCTCCAACACGCTTTTAGAAAGTAAATATTCTACGATTAAAGATTAGATTGTAATACATATCATTCAGACAAACTGTATCAGATTATATATTCTATCACTAAGAGGCGGATTCCTCGACTAAACCGTTTCTGATTGGTTGAAATCAGTGATAGAATATACATTCTGACACAGTATGTTAGAATGGTATTTTAATAATGAGATATTTTAATAATTAATTAGTAATATTTTGACAAATAAAAGATAACTTCCTTTGTAAGATTTCTAAAATCTTGTTAGAGAAAGTATAGTTTACTAACACGTTTGGTATACTCAACACTCCCGAACCGTAGCCCTCGCCATCGGCCCGGGACTACAAATTTTCCCTCGTGTGGAATATGAGCCATTCCAAACTTGTTATAGAATATACTATTCAATGTTACCACTGTTCTCTGGAATGTACATATAGGTAATAATCCAAACAGCTCTAAAGGAAAATTGTTCAGAGGTGAGACAATTAAAATTACCATTCAATATTTTGAAGTTTTATTTTTCGGCTTGAATAAAACACATGTGAAAGTCAAACTTGGTAATCGAAAATGAATTACAAAGCAGTCTTCTATATATGAAAACGAAAGTACGCACCCAATCGTTGATCATTAGCTATTGCAGATTGGGGAGAATTTTAATCGATGTCTTCGTGGATTGTGACATGACATAGTTTTCTTTAACATTTGTCGTCGCCAAAAGGAAACACGCAGTGAGCTGCTTTCTTGTAGCATCAAATGGACCCCATTTACTTTATTTTTGTTTGTTCTCACAAATAAACTCGGGTTTGAAATTTCGTTGGAAAAAACAGTCTCTTTGAAATCCTTAACAACTGTTTACTGTATTTTTTCGCCATCTCTACCGTTATCATCACAGCCAAAATAAATCGAACTTAATGTTCTCCATTTTACCGTTCCATTGCCTAATATCAATGGATGTGCGAAAGCATAAGCCGATCTCCTTTCGCCACACTGAATCATTCCGTCTTAACTCTTCGGGCATACGCAAATTACTGACCGACCTCCTATTAAAGTGATAAAAAACCAAGTGGTAACTGTTTTTTGTATGAGAAGGAAATCTGATATGTCCATTAAGCAATCGTAAATTGAATCATAAACAGCTACATTTCACACCGAACGTCATATTGCATATAGCGGACCTGAGACGATATTGCATTTGTTGCCTAGCAACCGATGCATTATGAACCAGTAATGGTTAAAGGACAGTCCTTTAACCATAACTTTTTAAATATGACACTAGCGACGGCATATTTGAATAAATGTATGTCATCAGTACTTCTGTCAACATTTTTTATAATTTATTAGAATATTGAACGTGAATAGTTATTTGTCGTAGAAAAAGTGTAGCAGGTTTACAACTAGCACAAAATGGATAAATAAGGTATCATAATGTAACGGCTCCGGTATCCACCATTGATTTCATAAATCTTGTGCAAGTAGTTATCAAAAATTGGGATACCTGTATAAAATCAGCCTATATGCTCTTTGCTTACCTATTACAGGAATATATGTTCTACTTAATATATTCAAACTGATACAAGTAGCAACATACTTGCACAATAATTCTTCTAGAGTTATTATCGTTGATTGAAAGAGTTTTATATCTTACAATCAATGGTATTATTTTAGTTTGAAATTCAATTTCTAAAATGTACTTTTTCGCCATCTGTTGGAGAATAGCGTCAGTCTACTGCAATTTCATAATCATTAATGAAATGTAAGATTGCTTATAATTATTCGATTAAGTGCGTACATTAAATCGAATGGTTAATTGTTTTTCAGCCCAAAATTATGCAAATCCTCCAAAAAAAATAATTCAAAATATATGTCAATAAAATAGTTATCTGTAAATTTTAGTAGAACTATTGACGATCAACGACTGGCCACTGTAGCCACACAAGACTGACATTGCTAGATTTCTGTTATCTGTGAGCAGAGATCCGTTGATCGCTAACAGCCATTACAGAAATCTATAATGTAACTGAACTATTAACAAAAGGTATCTTCCCTCTTTCAAACAGTAGCATTGAAAAATCAGTTTTGATGTAGGTATTAGTAGCAGATAGCAGAGAGATCATCTTTCTGATAGTCTGGAGATTAAACTTTAACAAATTCCAACTATTTCAAATGTCTTAGGGTAATTGAAAAGTCACAAACATTTATTAATGTAATTTTGAATGTTATTCAAAGCCGAGTTGGTGATAAATTTTAGGTGATGGCCTACTATTCTAGTAGACTAATATGCTTGAACCTGGAGATGCACACTTCTCGGATATTCAGTTACTGCGTAAAGATGTAATCATAGATAACTACTACCGTAGTAGTTATCTATGGATGTAATATGACCGTTTATGGAACATCTGTTTAAACCTGTCCCAGATTTAGAAGCAATTGGATTACATGGTAGATCGTACAAGCGCTGTTAGCTCGTCCCGTCCTTGCGAGCCATTAAGCTTTTTAAAGTCTTAAGTCTAGACTATAACAATGAAAAATATGGCTTTCCGAGGTTGATTTAGCACAAAGGTCAATGGTTATGATAACAAATAGCCGAAGCAATGGAAGGTTTCAAGAAAACACTAGAACATATAGTTTTTAAATTTGTTATACAATTACATGAGGAGCTCCTGTTGGACATACTGATAAAAGCCCCCAGTGGTGAATGATGAGCTCGCGCCGCCATCTTAGTTTGTACGTCACTTTTCAATTTTTTATAAAAAAACTCGAAGACTAGTAGGTTTTTGTAATTATTTTGTTATTAAAGGTATAATTCATTGTTATGTAGTTTCAACCATAGTATAAATTAAGAGCTATTATATTGAACTCATGTGGTAGCGGATGTTGAATTGGAGTGAAAATAGACTGCTATCATTAGCTTCTATAAACGGTTCATTGAAAGTTCACAATCCAAAACCTGCAATCAGGGCCGGAACTACAATAGGGCAACCGAGGCAATGCCCCTGAGCGAAGGACAAAAACAGAAAAAATGTTTCGAAGTGCAAGCATTTTTAGCGCGTTCTCATTGTTCTTCGTTATGTGAAAATTTATTAGCTGATTAATTTATTTATTTAGAATAATAAAAGCTATTGCGAAAAATCTGTTTAATATAATTACCTCTAAACCTATAAGATTCTGTACAAATCTTGACCTTAGAAAAAAACGGTATTGTTAGAAGTGAGAGATTTTATAAACGTAAAGAATTTATCATTTTATGGAGCGTTACCCTTTTGTCGGATATACATGTCGTAAAAGAGCTAGCTCATTTTTTGATAATTGAAAATGCGTTACTGTCATTCAGCTACCCAGATGTTTGTACAGCCCTTCTCATGTTTCTGACAGTCCCAGTCACTACGACAAATCTGAACGATCGTTTTCCAAATTAAAATTAATCAAAATATACTTGCGAAGCTCGATGCAACAAGAAAGGCTGAGCAACTTATCATTGTTATCAATCGAAAATCTAAGAGCGCGCACAATTGATTTCGATAAAGTCATTGAACAATTTATCTCTTCAAAAGCAAGAAAAAGAAAGTAAAAAATTTTTTTTCTCAAATATCGAATCGTGATTATGAGCATTAGTTTAATCTTTTAATACTAAAATCTTATCGAACAACTTCTGAATATTAGCGAATTAAAGGTGATTTATAATGACTACTCGAATATCTCATCCTTCTCTATATAATTCATAATTTTCTAATGTAAGGGATGAAAGTACCGTATAATATTATAGCTAAGAATATATTACTACTTTACATGATTGATGATGTTATAATGTCTGATATTTTAATATGTAATACAACGTGAAAAATGTGTAAGACAAATAAAACAAATTATTTATGAATAGAAATAATAATGCCTTGTTTCTTTTTTTTACAAAAATTGGAAAAAATTGAGTTGACAAACTCAATAGAGTAATAGGGCCCCGAACTTAGTCTTGCCCCGGGGCCCCTTAAACTCTAGGTCCGGCCCTGCCTGCAATAGATCCTCTGGTAATTTTTCGAAGAATCGCTATCGTTAAAGATAGTCGGTGAGACTTGATAGATTGTTTACAGCACTAATTATCCCATGGCCTCTTTGGACCTATCCAAGAAGGAGAAGAACTACAAATCTACATTATAATAGGAATTATTCATCTCATGACAACGTCGTAGATATAGGTAAAGACATTGATCTTCATGTGTTGCTAATAGCCTTGACTCCACAGGATAAAAATGTTCTTTCATGGAAGTATAGCAGTTGGCAAGTTGGAAGTATTATTTCTTACTTTTCTCTCAGGTCTCCAGAATGTATGGTATTGTTGTAAAATTATCTTTATCAGCGTTTATATTATTTATATGACATATAATCCTAAATACATGTATGTCGGCATCAAGTCGAGCTATTGTGACGCCGAATTCATCCGGAAGCCAAGATTCGCTATCCGCGGAAGTCTACTATTCAAGATATCCAACCCCTACGGAGAGAAAATCAAGAAGAAATCCAGAGCCCTGGGAAAACCTTCGCACTAAACTGGTGAGTTTACTTTGTTCTCTTACTTTTCTTTGTCGTGATCATAATTTGATTCCCAATTTCCTTAAAATATCCCATCCCATAAATTCACATTCATCCAAAAACATTTAAACGCGCTAGTTTAGCTTTGATTCGGGAACGAATTAAGTATACTAGACGCGAGATCAATTTCATCAATATAACCATCTTTAACCTTCACCTTGAACTTTCAAATACCCTTTCAGCATCCGATTGGTTTGTTCTCGACCGAATTACCTATGATCAAGCGGATCAAATTCGTACCTTCAATTCCAAACGTCATATTCAAAAATTCAATAAACGTCTTGCCTCCCAACGCCCTCCAGCACCAATCTTCCAGACCAACCCCTCATGTAAATACTGTGGTTAATTTATCTTCACATACCCTTACTGAAGCAGAACAATCAGTTCTATCTAAAGGTCCTAATTTCGTTTTCTCCCCCACTTTCACCGATCATAGCTAATATCTTCATGGAAACTTTTGGACAAGATGCCATTGACTCATCTGTTCTCAAATCGAAATGTTGGTTTAGATATATCGACGACACTTATTATTATTTGGCAACATGGTCGCGAAAAGCTTGTTTCCTTCCTCAATCATTTAAATTCATTACATCCCAATATCCTCTTCACCATGGAAGTCGAATCGCAAGGTACACACTCCCTTTCCTAGATGTATTGATTAGTCGACAGACTGACGGTACTTTAGGACCACGGTCGTATACACAGGTCTGCAAATTCGAGGCTGTTTCCTATGTGAGAAGTGAGTCCGCTAAGCGTCAACTGTCGCGTAGCACCAACGGGTGGCGCATGAGTCGAGGGATGTTCTCTGGCAATCATTGTATTGTAGGGCTTGAAATTTGAACGATATGGCGCCTAATCCTGACAACATACTGTGTATACGACCGTGAAAAAACTGTTTCCGTTGATTTTTGATCCTATATTACTGGCCCACGGTCGTATACACAGGTCTTGACAACATACTTCGATCCATGCGCCAGCTGGTGGTTGAGCGAGGGACTACGAGTTTAGCGACATGTGAGAGACTCATGTCGAACAATAGTTTCCAGACCTGTGTATACGACCGTGTTTAGGACATTCTGTGTATCGAAAACCCACTCATACCAATAAATACCGCAATGGTCTTTCCCACCACCACCCTGCCCAAAAGCAATCTGTCAAGCTCCTTGGTCCACAGAGCTGTCAACTTATCTCAACCTCAATCCTTAAAATCAGAATTAAAACATCTTTCATCAGCCTTATTATGAAACAATTTCTCCCATTACAACGTTCAAAAAACCGTAGAGAAATACACTTCGCACATTGGAGTTAACCACCGGAATAAAAGCAGTGAACTGTGTAGCGTGAAGGATTTTTCCTACAATAAATACGGCTACAGAAACCAGTAGAACCAGTTTCAGTTCAAGCCTGCCCTGAAGATGTCACCTGTAATGGTTGGCGAAACGTCGGCATCAAGTCGAGCTATTGTGACGCGGAATCCATCCGGAAGCCAAGATTTTTCAAGTTTAGCTATCCGCGGAACTCTACTATTCAAGATATTTCTTAGTTTTCTCTCAGCTCTCCAGAATGTATCGCATTGTTGTAAAATTATCTTTATCAGCGTTTATATTATTTATATATGACATATAATCCTAAATACATATATCTAATTCGTTGCATTGTGGGTGATAAGAAAGATTAGAAAATGAAACTAAATTTTATAATCATTTAATATTATCTGTGATAAGTAATACAATACTACTGTGACTTATTTGTTTCATTTGATTACTTATACAAATTAAATTTATGTTCCCCCAAGTTCCATTTTAATTGTAATGGGTGACCTCAGCTTAGAAAACAGCAAGCTAGAATATATAAATATAATATGACTCAATGATAAATTTTCCTATAACTAAAATTTTTGATTCTAGGATTGATTTCAACCTTTTAGAGTTGAAAGCAAGCTCTAATAGTGTAATAAATGGAAAATTTACATTCCACTGTGAATAAGACCACAATTTCATATCGAATTTTTTTTCCAAGTTTTGAATGTAGCTTCCAATCAGGTATTGTTTTAAATGTTGACATATAAATAGAGCATTACCTGCTCTCTCCATTAATTCAGATGTCTACTTAATCAGCCATACACTTAGATTGTTCTAAACCACTACTTTCTTGTTAATATGATTGTACAGATTCAATGTGATTCAGCAGAATAAAGTAAGTATGAATTTACTTAGTTTCAATAGTCGTCAAAAAACCAGGTGTCCTTTCGCATCTGCGAAAGTAAAAATCTTGAATGCAAATTTCTAGTTCTAAAGGGTTACAACAACATACTAACTGAATGTCTCACAACTTAAATTGAATTATATTTTTTCAAATATTTGATCATAATGGATTCTTGAAACTGAGTAATTAAAAATATGAATACTCCTCTGAATCTTAGCATAATTTTTAGCATCAATACCTTCAGCTACAAGAAATTGAAAATAGTGGTTTTTTTCAGAATCTAAAGCTATGTCATCAATCCATAATTTAACAAATTCAACTGTGTTTAACATAAACCTCCAAAAATTTTCATAAATTTAAAGTATATTTGATAATGTGTACAATGCGAAAACTAATACTTAAAAAACAATGTCAATAGTTGAAGTATAAATAGTAAAATATTAATTAATATTAAGTATACCTAATGATTTTTTAGAGCAACCAGTCTGGTATAAAATATTCAAGATACTTACAGGGAAATGCCGAAATTGCAATAGAAAAAAGAAAAAGAAACCAAAAGAGATTAATTATATTATTATAAATGTATTAACAAAAGATTATTAACGTAATGATGTTGAAAACATAAAATTTCACATTACACAAAAACAAAACTACACAAGTGAAGTATTGAACGTTCCTATATTATATCTACAAAAATTCTTCAGAAGATTAAATAAATATTTTACCTACTTATTATAATTTTCTTCAAGGTATTATTAATTGGGCTAATAGTATTGGCGTTTTATTTTTAACTAAAAAATTTAAACAATTAACTTAAGACAAAATGGAATAACCGATTGAAAATAACTGGGTATTTATACAGACGGATAGTACTATAATGTAAATTAGTAGCACCTTGCTACTGTACAAAAATTAACGTGATATTCTCCCACCTGCAAAAAAAAAAAAAATTATTACAAACTTGATTTGGTTAGGGTTTTAATGACAATCTTGTTCCCAAAAATAAAAAAAGTTTACGACTATAATTCTCTAGTGATGGATTCAAGCGAATAAATAATAATCGATCATTTGATCAAGACAGAAAATAATAGGAGTCATTCGATTAATCGGTTATTACGTTTTCGGAGAAAAAAAATATTTTTCGAAAGATATATATTAAACGAAATCTGATTTTTAACGTACCAAATCAATTCTTTCAACAACACCCAGACTTTGTTGGTTCCACAGGGCGACTTTGATCAATTTTCAATTTGCTCGCCTGATCTGGAGCAGAAGATGGAGGTCCCACCCGGTTTTTGATTTCAGCGGCCATGGTCATGAACGCTTGTTCTACATTACTTGCATTTTTCGCTGATGTTTCTAAGAACGGTATTCCAAGTTGGTCTGCGTATTCCTAGAGCAAAAAAGCAATGAATGGAATATCCTTGCTGAAGAATAAAGTTTCTCAGATTTGATTAGATATAGAATTCTCATTCTCTCGATAATTGACATTTCGGTATGAGTATAAATCAATCAAGATGTGACCATTGACATGGAATTTTCATAATTCTAGAGTTCCGATGTTTACTACATATTATTCAGATTAGATACAGTAAACAAATGTAAAGTGTAAACACACATTTTTAAACTTTAATAATACCGGGATATCAAAAATTATCTTGGTCAAGTATTGTAACACTCAGAAGTCTTTAGCGCTTTGGACTCCGGGATTTTCAAGTGGCCTATCGAAATTAGAAGGTTCGAATTATCTAAAAACATAATTGCATGAACGCCAGACGTCCTTTGTAATTAGCTACGAACGAAATCATTTTGACATATGCCTCGAGGAGCTCGCTGCGCGTAAGTTAGAGTTTATACATTTTACCTCGGTCTTGTTAATTTGGGGCCGTTTCTTGCCCAGTTGTAATAAAGTGTTTTCGGCTAAGGGCAGCTAGCTTTTACCCGCTTCGTGTATATTTTAGTCGCGACAAAATTCCCTTTGGTACGTTGCACGTTAGCCGCGCGTAGCTGAGATCTGAGAATAACTCAAACTGTTTTAATTAAATTTTCCTATTTAATGGACATTTATCCGACACTAAATCTAACTACATGGAGTGAAAACGGCACGCGAAAAGTCGTCGTGAAGCCGTATTAGGTACAACCAGTTTGCACTTTCTAACTCGCGAGCTACGGGCTTCTCAAGTGAACGTCATTCGATTCACGATTTTATAAATTTGTAGGTTATTGATGATGTCAGTGTGACAGTGACATAATTATTTCAAACGTAAAGTAAGACACACGTTTTAGATTCCACAACCACCCTTGACCAAGATAATTTTTGATATCCCGGTATATTAACAATTTTTCACAGAGTAGTTAATGAATGTGGAGAAACAATTTACTCTTTATGTATACATCGGAATGCAAACATACTACAGCCCAGAAACAGCGTTCACTAAGTTACTATAACAGTTGATTATTTTTAATCTTGTACATATATCGTTAATAACAAAAGTTATGAAATTTAAACAATAAAAATTGAACCAAGGGTTTAAACAATAATAAGAAAAAAATATATATACATGTTAAATTGATCTTATAAACAATCGTTTTTAGCGGAACGTGGTGTGAAAAATATCAATCTAGTCATATGTACACAGATTTTTGCAGGAGTTTAGCATTTTGCAGAAAGGTGCATTTTGTGAGACAATAGTATTTTTATAAGGTAAAAAAACAAATCATGTGCTCTTTAACCTAGTAGCAGGAACTCCAAAAGAATGTTTGCAGAATGCTAGGCACCGACCATTCAACAGAATAATAATAAATACATCAGTTATCTTCCTTCTATCAGACAAAATAATCAAAACATTTTTTTTTTGTTTCTGAAAAGTCGTGATTCCAAATTGTTGATGCGAAGATAATTTTGTTAAATACAAATGAATAACATGCAATTAAAAATTTTTTATTTTTATTTTTTATAATATCGAAAAATAAAGCTTAGCTATTTAATCACGACGTTATCAACATGTCGATCGAATATAAGCTTGGAATCGAATGTGATGTCTAAATCCAGAATTGTGCCTTGTCCCTTAAGGTCATATTTACATAGATTTTGTATGGACTATTATGTATTTCATTACAATATTCAAATAATCTCCTGCAATCGCCAACAGTTTATTGACAGTCTTTGACTCACAATTTCTCTGAACCATTTCAGATCATATGCGAATAACAAAAATTTTGCATGTAGAAAACCGGTTCGATTATTGTTTATATGAATTACAAAGAGAGAACCTAAACGTGCCTTGAGGAACTCCACATATGTTACAAAGTTTTGTGGGAAAGCATTTATTGAAATTGGCTGAATTGTTATAAATATAGTAAAAAACAATATCCTAAATTTTTAAAACGATTAAGTAGCTGTGAGGAGAGATATAATAAAAATAAAACCGCTCAAAATTACATGTATATATATGGCTGATCTGTCTTGAAGCTAAAATTTTTATAGAATAAAAAGGTAGATTTTGCTCAAATTTTACACACGGATTCTGTAATATTGTTTAAACCAAATTCAGTACTAATTTTATCCTCATAGTAACTTTTTTAATAGAAAAATTGAGAAATTATTACAAAATTCAATAATCTGGCAACGTTGCTTTCTTTTTCTTTATAGAAAGTGGCGCGGCAATTCAAATTCAAATATAATAATAACATGAAAAATATAATTCGTTTTATTATCTCTTTGATACAATTTACAATTAGTACATCAATGAGATTAGATGGCATGCAGTGAAAATGTATAGTTTATAAACTCATTTTTAACAATATTAAAACAGATTTTTATTACACTATTCACAGAACATTTGATTTGAAACATAATCATACTCAATAACGCGGACACCATCAATTGGAATAAATTGATTATCAGAAGAAATGAGGTTAGGCATGGTTTCTTCTGTATTTCTTCTTTCACCGAGTTTTGTCCCTACGATTTTTAGACGCATTCTATCGTTGTATACTTTTTCAGTCACTCTTTTCCCTTTATAAAAATAACGGTTTTTTTTACCCGGTGTTTCTAGTATTTTAGTACTCATTTTTAAATAATTTTAAATAAACAAAGTGAACAAAAACACATGTAATGTACGCGTGGTATAATGTGTATACATAAGTATGCGTCAACGCGTATAACGCTAAGAGCGACGTTGTCATATTTCTTCCACCTCTCCTCCCCGCAACTTACAATCCCCCGCATAGGTAGGGAACCTCCTTAAGGCGTTAGGTTATGCGGATGACATCGCCATACTCTCCGGAGGAGCCTACGAGGGTACCTTGCAGAAGCTTGTTCAACAAGCCTTGATAATCACAAAAGTCTGGTGTAGAGATAACAAACTCTCCGTTCAGCCGGAGAAAACTACCATTATCATGTCCAGAAGGTACAAAATCGAGCTTCTGAAGATGGCTATCGGGGGTAACTCAGTTGACTTCAGAACGGTGAAATATCTGGGAGTCACCTTGAACAAAAAACTACTCTGGCAGAAGCAACTGAAGACTAGGTGACAAAATGCTATAATAATCTTTTGGGAGTGTAAGAGAGCAATTGGCATGGAGTTAGGTTTGGGACCTAAGCAGCTGATGTGGATCTACTCCGCTATTATCCCAAGACTGGGTCATACAGTTCTCATATGGTGGAAAAGATCCGAACTCGTTATAGCCCAGAAACATACTCTTCTTCAGAGGCATTACATCCACGAATAAGAGTACACCGACTGCAGCATTGAGGGCCTTGCTGGGCGTCCCACCCCTATCAATGACGATGTGGAATCTCGCAATGATGGCAGTCTACAGACTTAGCTGCAATGACTCCCTAAAGAGATGCGAGTGCAGACCAAGCCTGAAAGGCTGCTACTAGAACCGCAGGACAGAATCAAAGTCCTGTGGTTCGTGTAGCAGCATTTCAGGGAGTCATCCCATCGAGGAAGTAATGAGAAAATAGCCGCACGCGCCAAAGCATGGCACAATTTGGTATGCCGATGGGTCTAAAACAAACACAATAGTCGGAGCAGGCTTTTACGGTCCTAGATATATTGATGGGTACTCCGTGCGAATGGGGAATCTCAACAGTCTTCCAAGCCGACATGCTTGCCATACAGATGTGCGGAGAAGCTACTCGGCTATGGTAAGCTAAATGAGACCATCTGGTTGGAAAGGGAATGAGAGCGGACAAACTGGCCAGAGCGGGAGCCGGTTTGGACGGTCCTCACGGGGCTATACAGATCTTGTGAAACCATCTGAGAGATAACATGCCTCAGCATGGAGAAGCATTGACGGCTGTCGAACTGCCAAAGCGCTGCTTGTAAATGAGGTAAGTCTAAAGACAAACGAGATACTCTCGCTGAGTAAGCAGAGCATCAGGATAATATCCGAAATCTTTACAGGTCACAGAAATCTAATGGAATTTAAACATACAGTGGGGAGAAGCGACCCTCCCTTATATATGAGATGCGAGGGAAACAAAGTGGAGTCGTCAAGCCACTTTCTTTTTAAATGTCCTGCGATCATCCGAGCCAGGTTCACCTGGCTAAGCCCGGGGATCATCACGGCCGATGACATCAAGGATCTAAGCATAAAACAGATCTTAGAATTCTCTCGAGCAGCGGGGTATCCAAACACCCTCTGAAAAACGTAGCAGGTGATAGTGTATAAGGGTCTTTGGCTGAATGCACTGAACTTTATATTAAGCCCGCTACCATCTCAACCAATACCAATACGAATTTATTGAAAATTGTTTATATATTGGTGAATAAAGTGGGTATGTCTTTGCTTTCTTTACATTTTACTTGTTTTGTTTGTATTATTTCATCCAATAATTAAATTCAACTTCAGTTTTTAATCTCGCAAATAAATTTTAATTTTCAAATAACTTCAACTAGTTGGGATGCCGATTTTCATATTTAGGGACTCCGATAGTGTGACGTTACAACCCCGCCTTTTGTGTTGTAGATTCAAATTCGCATTTTAAACCTTCATCACATTAGAATTTATTTATATGTACAAGAGGATCATATACGTGTACGTTGATTCATACATAACTCATAAAGATATTTATTGAACTTTGATTACTGTAATCATAGAGTTGAATATATTGCTATTCTTAAGACATAAAAATTGTCGTGTTTTATGATTTATATTCAATTTCAATTTTTTTTCAATTAAGTTGACAAACCTAACCCATCACATTTTCAGATGTTCCTTCACATTGGAAGTTCTTAAATAGTTGTTAGAATTGAGAAATTAAATAACACTTGGGGGAAAATGAGCTTATTCTAACAATTATTTCCTAGTGTGTTAAAGTTTAACATTAGAGCTTTCAAATTTACTGAAATTCTTATGACAGTGAGTGGTAGGGATTTGACGACATCAGTATCAGAGGCAAAATTGCATGCAGTTTCAACTTATACTGACTGAGGAATTAACTTGCACTTTTATACAACCCATCTACCTTTCAACTTCCACACAAATAAGATTTGAAGAAGAGTTTAAAGTTTTTGTACTTTTCATGATGTTAGAAAACTAAATCAATTGTTTTAAGAAAATGTATATTTATGTTAACATGCTAAACCACGAAAGTTAGGAAATTTTCCGTAGATTACGAAAAAAATAGTGGCTGAAAACCTCCAATGAAGGAAAATGTCTTAATTTATAAATATATATAAGATTGTCCGTGTTTTTCCGGGAAAGAACACTTATATCTTCGAAAATAAGCATTTTAGAAGGTAAAGTTTCAAACAAAAGTTGTTCAGCATTAAATTTTACATAGGAATTGACTATTCTGAATTTAATTTTCATCGAATTTTCCAAGCATTGGATGGGAAAACAAAATATTTTCGAATAAGAACTATATATGCGAAAAAATTGCATTTGGCTGGTAAATATGGTATGATAATTTTATATTGGGGTATATATCGTTACTGTAAATGATTATAATTAAGAATTTTCCAATATTTGCCCTAATTTTCCGGGATAGGAAAAATTTTTTTTTTCAATCTTAGTGTATGATATGTCGATTTTCAGGTTTAATAGAGCTCTGATAAAGATTTTTCAGTTCATTTTGTCGTGAAAAGTCATTGAAAACGTACATTCGGAAAATGGAAAACCTTTTTTTTTTGTTGTTCAAAACAATGCGAAATATATAGTTATGAAAAAGTAAAACTATCTATCCATTTTTCAACCACAATAAACATTCAACCTAACTTTCTTGGCTCATACCAAAATCGAGTGAGTTTATATGCTCTCCTATAAAATTTACATTTTTCACTTACAAGGTCCTGCTTTGACACTTTCGATATTTAATACAACAAAAACAAACAGTTTCATACACATACCTTTGCTGTATTGTAGTCAACAACCTTTTTGGTAGTAAGATCACTTTTATTTCCAACCAAGAGTTTATTAACGTTATCACATGCATAACGATCGATTTCATCCAACCATTGCTTAACATTATTGAACGAATCTTGATCTGTACAGTCATACACTACTATTATCCCATGTGCACCCCTATAGTAACTAGATGTGATTGTTCTAAAACGTTCCTGTCCAGCAGTGTCCCACTGAAAAATAAACAATTCCATTAACCAAGAAAATCCATTATATAAGTCAATGATCATTTCTGTTCATAAATTTATATACTCTCATTAGACATGAGTACATGAATTCATTAATAACCACATTACTGGTTCAGTATGTTGAAATTATTCTGCAAAATCATGGTGGTGGGTTTGCATCATATTTTGTATATCTTCAAAGAAAAAACCGCTAAAAGAGTCACACTCCTTCAAGAATGAAGGACAAATACTCCCACAAATCAGTTACATATCTCTGTATTTTGTTCCCAACTACATTGCCAGTACCTAATGATGGATAATTTATAAAAAAAAAATTTTTGGTGCCACTAATAACAAACTCGTTGACAAACAAGTCACACAACATTTAACTACACTTATAGATCAAAAAGCAGTCATAGCTTACTTAGAAACCAAACAAATTCAATGGATACATAAAATAATGACCATTTGAAATCTGGCATATTGGGAGAATTTTACAACATATTTCCATTGAAATTACAGAATCTACAATTTAGAACAAAGCTTTCCTTTTTTCAATATTCAACACAAGAAAATACTATTGGCTAGTACAGTATTAGCTGAAGTAGATCAGCAAAATTTTCCATTGGTAAATTAACCATCTTCAGTTTTTGTGTAACTTGGTACATCTTATGGTCTTTCATCTCTGCTTTGATGGCTACTTATTAAATTCAAAATTACAAAACTAACTTTTAAATACCAACAATGTATATAAAACAACACTGATAGACCTCAGCAAATTTTATTTACTTATATCACTATTGGATATGCAAGAATCATGTAAAATCATTTATATTGAATTATTATAAAAACTCAAGACGTATTAAAATTAGTGTAACACCAAGTCCAATTCTAGTATACTACAAATTACATGAATAAGTTCTAAATAATACTCACAATTTGTAATTTAATTGTTTTTCCATCTAAATCAATTGTTCTAATTTTCTGCAAAAGTAAAGAACTTTAGTATCAACAGAATGATAAATAATAAAATAAATTTAGAATACTTACAAAATCTACTCCAATAGTACTAATATAACTTTCTGTGTAAGTATCATCCTATAACAAAAAGATATTGCAAAAAACAATAGACTTCAAAATAAAAATTATTACCGCAAATCGTAGAAGTAAACATGATTTTCCAACACCAGAATCCCCAATTAGAAGTAGCTTAAACAAATAATCACTGAAACAGAATAAAGAACATTAATTCTCACATTGAATTTATTAAGTGTGTACTTTGTGAACAATGATTTACAAATAAGTTATTTACAATGACAATTATTTAGAGACATCTTGTTATTATATGGAGTTTGAAGTTTCCCAACTTTGTCTAACCAAAGTGTTAATAGATAAACATTGGAAATCTTAGTAGTGGATTTGAAATAATATGTGGCAATAGTTCCCAGTAGATCAATCCAATTATAACATTGAAATCATTCAATGAATACATAAATAAATACTTTATATGTACTGTATAAATTATTGCTATTGTGCTCCATTCTTTCAAATTATTTACAATGTTATTTTAGACAAGAAATATTCTTTCTAAGAAGTAACTGTACTTTAATGTAGCACATAATAAACAAAATAAGTTACTGCTGATCCAAAAAATGTCTTTACTGATGATAAATTTACTTCAATATCAATAAATCCTACTTGTAATACCTCAAACTCAAAATACATGAATTGAAACAAAACCCTCTCATTATTAAAGAAACATTGCTACTTTTACTATTATTACCAATGATATGTCATGTTTTGCCTTATTTTATTAGCATCCTATTGTAGAAACAAGTACCTATATTTGTAATATATTACAAATAGGTAAGATAAATCCAACCTAAACGGGATGTCTACAACAGGTGCTTTCCAAGTATCAAAACTGACATTTCGCAATTACACATATTTTAGCAGAATATTATTTGATAAAAATTATATTTTTTTCATTGAATGATGTGGACCCAATTATGTAACACATAGGTAACAGAAGAATGGAAGCAAGATAAAGAGACTTACATCTACAACCTTGGATGGTGAATTTCAAATTATTCACAAATTTAAGAATTTACAAAAGGAGCCATTTATTAAGAACATAAAACTGATTTATAAATAAAAATAATTGTTCTTGTTCAATTTTAATTTTTTCATGCTGAAAGTTTGAGAAGGACTGAAATTGAAACTGAAATACTGAATTCCATAAACATTTCAAGAATAAACACAAACACAAACGACTATGAATAATGTTGTGGTCGATTGAATTGCTCCTTTGGCCCCCCTCCAAAATGAACTTGATTCATTGCTTCTTCTAATAAACAAGTTGTTGGACCAATATTAGCTTGGACAATTTGATAAACTGTACTTAACTATCATAATTAAATCTTAAGGGCTGAAGAGCATGAAAGAAAATCCTTCCCTTCTGTGGGTACTTTGTATAACTTCAATTTTTTGAGGTTTGACAAGTATGTTGCAAATACATCCAAAAGTTTAATATTTGACAAATTCATCTTCGGCAAATAGAACAGCCATTCAATGTGAGATAAGTTTCAGATAGTGGTTTCAAGGCCCCAACTTTTGAACAAGAATGAATCACCCAGATGACAACCAAATGAGTGACGTGCCAGTGAAAATCCCAATATTATCGTAGTAACTCAATTCACGTTCACGAACAATTCAATCGGTGGGTGGATAGCGTATGACATTTCGTGTGATGCTGATATGATAGACAAAGTAAATCTGCATAAAATTTGTGAACCAGCAATTTTAATAACATCATTTCTATTCTTTACAAGTGCAAAAATCACATACATTTAGCACTGCGCAATACACGTCAAATCTACCTTTCATCCATTGTCATTCCTATTACTAATCAAAAAGATAAATAAATCGATACGTACTATTCTGGATTCATTTTACTTCACTATTTTAAAGTTATTGTATGGAGAATTTCAAGAGTTCTCCACGAAACACGATTGAGACACTACACTAACTCTTTTAAACGGAATAATTGAAATAATTCCTGAATTTAGGACGAATGGCCTCTACTGCTTTAACAACCACAGATAGCGCAACATTGACGACTGACGTTATTATGTGACGTAATCAGAAATGGCAGCGCAGTCGTAGTTTCTTTCCGAAATATTCTCTGTAACATAAGTACTCTATGACTCAAGATAGTAAACATAGAGTCTTACCATTTTCAATTTTCAATATCAGAAAAACTACAACTTGTTAAACGTCACACTTCTCTCAATCTTGATCTATCATTTGATTAATTCTTGAAGCCCATTTTATCATCATCACAACAATAATGTGGGAGAAAATAAAAATGAAACTTAGCATTGGTTATAAATATAATTATACAAATTTCTCCATCGAGTGACGACCTTATATTTATTGTCCAAGGTTTGCAAATTCTTTGTCCTATTTCCATACAGGTGGTGAAAGTGAAGTGTATAACCTTGGACACGGTATAAAGATTTTATATTGTATTATGCCTAGGATTTTAGTATCTCTATTATGACATTATGTTGTTCTGTGATATGATTAGCCAATTACTTCACTTATTGCACTGAACTAAATTTCAATCAAGTTCAGTGATGAACATGAAAGAAGTTATCTACTATGGCGTATTCATACATTCCATATATTTTCTCTAAATTAGATATAATATAATGAATATTCTCTAAGCTAAGATTAATTGTAAAGTCCCATCTCTAATTTCTCTATGATTAACGAACTTTCAGCGTCATAGATGTTCTGTGATCTTCACCTCAAGACAAGACATTTTTTTTGTTCTTTTCTGATATAGTAAGATGAAATACGTTTGAAGTTTAAAAGGATATATTGTTTTCATAAATGCGGGTTATATACACAAAATTCAAAGACTGTTCCAAAAAATACAGGATTAAAACAACCTTTGATGGAAATAATTTTTCTTTACTACTTTTCTATCAAACTGATGCTTGGTCAGCGGACCCGGTAACGAGCTCATGAGCAAAATATGGTTGATATGCTAATTTCTTCCAGATATTTCATTATTTTAGATCCCACAGGACCACTTGAAAAGTTTTTCTCAGAACCATGGGATAGATTTCAACGATTATAAGGAAAAGTTGATTCAATATTTTTTTAATCCTCCACCAAATGTGATATTTACCTTTCAAAATAACATTTTGGAAATAGTGTGTACTGTTAACAAAATAAACATTAGATTTTTCAACTGCAATCTAGTTGAGGTAAGATAGTGTATAATTTCAAAGCTTGAATGCAGGTCAATTTATTTCAGGTTGATCAAGTAAAATGTATAGAGAATATATTGGATGACTTATGTGATGAAAGATCGATATATGAAAATAAGCTTAGCAACTTGAAAGCAGAAAATGAGAAATTAAAACAGAGTAAGCAAAATAATATGTAATAGATCGAATCTAAATTTCATCTGGTCTAAAACTCAGATTTAGCATCAAAAACAGCTTGATCCAAGCATAGGATATGTAATGTTATTTTCATAATCATTGCATCATTATCAAACTAAAACCAGTGGTTTCAGTTTGATAATGTTGTGATAAGCATCGAAATTCCTTCAGCAGTCACAATTATTATTGTTCTAATAGTTTTATAACAAAAAATTATTATTTTCATCCATCAAATAATGGTATTTTCTTTTCACATCAGTAACAATGAAAATAAGGTTTACTTCATCAACCACACTGAATTTCTTAATAAACGATTGCCATTTCCAAACTCAAAACATACCTGTTTTATTGTTATAATGGAATAACCCAAAGGAACTTTCAACTCATTCAATATTTTTATCAATAAGTTCATTGAATCTATGTCCATGCAGCAAATCTAACCAAATACTTACAGCTTGTTAGTATTATGGTAAGAACTTTATTTATCAAGATGTTGGAATATTACTAATTTTTCTTGTTTAAATAGGGTTTATCTAATTTCAGCTATTCAAGATTATGAAAATAAGTTGAGAGAATTTGTCACTAGGAAAAATGAAGAAGATAGTAATTTATATAGCAATTTTGTTTTAATACTAAATGAGAAAAAAAAAAGAATTCAACACCTAACGGAACTGTTAGATGCATTTAGAGAGAATCCGGTCCTTCCAAATCCAAAAGTAACCATAAATAGTAGGAAAAGGAAAAAAGGCCTAAGTACCTCAATATCCTCAGAATCGATTAAACAAGACATATCAGAATCCAGTGACGAAGATTCTAAATCAACAGATGATTATAATACAGATAATGAAGGTGAACTTTCCAGTAAAACAAAAGTTTCTGAGACATTAACAGTCACCACTGAGCCTTCTACTAGAAAGAAAGACATTCAAGAACTTTTTAAAGAAGATTCACCACCTCGTACATTTCACTCTCTTCGAAGAGGAAAAGTTGATATTTCAGCTCCAAGTACTAGCAAAGTTATTGTAAATTCGAAAAAAAAGAGTGAGGTAGCTGTAATACCTGATGGAACTGCAACTGCTGGACCATCGGGAATAGAAATTAATACTCAAGATTACTTAGATATGCTTTAAAATACAGTTCATTACTAGATTTATCGTTAAAAGTAGATTTATTTTCAAGTTTTAGTTATTTTGAAACACTATTGATACAAGCATGTATATAGGTTGTGTATTACATAGTTGGCTTGCATATCTCCCAGTAATTAATCAAAAATATTCAAGATCAATACATTCTTCTTAATTAATCAAAGCGAAAATTGTGCTTCGCAAGTTGTATATAAAGTTAATGAAACGATAATAACTAAAGATTAAATATGATTGTAATTACTTAAAGCATCATCCTTTAGGGCCACCCAAAATTATCTCCTTAACCAAGTCATGAAATTATGAACAAAAAAAATTTACTGTTTTTATTGAATAAAAACGAATAACATAGAACATGTTTAATGATCTTTCATCCCAACAAACAAAAAAGAATAAATTGTTAATTCTGAACAAAGCTGAATCAGAATTACAATGTAATCTAAACTGAAAACACAATTATATTTCATAAACTTTTATTGTGTCCTAAGTAGACTGTATTATATGAATGTGGTCACAGTCATGTATACACTCTAGGCTCAGTTGTTTCCGCGTTCGCTCGGCGCTGGTATAAGAGAAGGAGGAGCCTATTGGTGATTTCGACCAATCAGACCTGTTACGGATCCACGTAACGGTTCTCGCGTAACGCTTTCCATCAATTAGGTCCTCCCACGGTCGTACATACAGGTCTGGGGACTCTTACGCGTCGCCAAATTCGTAGTCCCTCGCTAGCGCTTGGATCGGTAAAACGATTTCTTTCCGGAATCGCAAGCGGTGTTACTAAGTATTCTGATTTGAGAGAGGATTAGAACTGTTACTCTTGTCAAAATGTATTACTCACCTTAAAAATAACTTCCCCTTTTTCGTTATACATGACGCACACAAAAGACCTCGATTCCGGAAAGAAATCGTTTTAACGAGGTCTTTTATGTGTGCGAAAAAGGGGAAGTTATTTTTAAGGTGAGTAATACATTTTGAGAAGAGTAACAGTTCTATTCCTCTCTCAAATCAGAATACTTAGTAACACTGCTTGCGATTCCGGAAAGAAATCGTTTTACCACTTCGATCCATGCGCTAGCTAGTGGCTGAGCGAGGGACTACGAGTTTGGCGACGCGTAAGAGATCCATGTCAAACATACGAGTTCCCAGACCTGTATGTACGACCGTGGGTACGGTAATTTTAAAGTGCGCGATACGGTAATAAACGTTCGAAAAGTTGGCAAACCTGTTGACCACATTCATATAAGACAAAGACAATCTACTGGGGATGGCGGACGCGAGGAGTATTACACTTATAAGATACATCATTACCAGTTAGGCCCGATAAAAAACTGTATGTAACATATTTCAGTTATCATAAGCCACTCCAGTATAACACAATAAAAGTTTATTAAACATGATTGTTTTCATTTTAGATCACATTGTAATTCTGATTTAACCTTGTTCAGAATTATCAATTTATTATTTTTTATTTGTTGGGAAGAAAGAACATTAAACATGTTCTATATTATTCGTTTTTACCTAATAAAAACTGCATTTTTAAAAATTAGAGCAGAAAGAAAATGGTTTGAATATATTTATATCAATATGAAGTATATAACATGTAGCTGTTACAAGTTCCCTACATTTGTATATGTTCTCAGGTATAATGGAAGTTGCTTTAGAATAGAATACTACTACTTCAGAATTGCTTTGGATAGTGAAGAAACTGGAACAAAAAAATAACGAGATGTCCCCTGCTCAAACTATGAAATGTTTGATATTGGTGAATTTCATCAAGTATCTCACTCAATGAGGTGAAAAGAAAAATATATCAAGTAGGGGATCAATTTCACTCCCTCTCATTATAATTCAACTGCATTACAAAACATGCTCATAAGTTATCAACTCCCAATAATTCTTATTTTCCTTTAGAACATTTAAAAGATAATTTTCACAAATAGAAGCTTCAATGAATCAGTTTATACAAGAATATTGTATTAGAAATAATAGAACCGTTATCAAAGATATTTTTAATAAAAACATTGAAATATGATCAATAAGAGTCTCACAGTAAATGTCAATTTAAAAAATCAAACTTTGTTATAGTTTAGGTTGTAATTGTAAGTTAATACTGTCCATGGTATGGCCCTCTCGCAATTCACAAATCAATGGTGCTGAAAAATAAATTATATTAGGCTTAATACTGAGATCGGGATAAATATATAATGGAAGACACCATCCAAATAGAAAGTCTTCAGAAATGTATATGGAGGATATTCCAATAATTCAAAATTCGACATTTTTTGCAATGATCGTATTTTTTTCAAATCGACTAGAGAATGGAACACGATATCGACCAAATGACCACCTCGGCTATTCTTGCAGATCTTACATCGTTGAAAGGAGAATACAAAATTGTTTGCAGTAACCTAAAATCCAATATGGGGTCAATTTAACTTGAAGTTAATAACAATACCTCAATAGCAGCCAACTTGAATTTTTGTAGACACTAATCCCAAATTATTGATTTTATCGACGAAAACAGTATCTTTGAGATGAAACTTTTTCGTATCTCTCATACTGACATATTTGACAACAAATATTTTTATTTTTTTCCAATACTTCTGACGGGGCTACATTTTGAACTTTTTCAAACAGATTTCAAACCGGCTTAAAATTGCAAAACGTTGCCCATTAAACCAAATCTCCATCTTCAATAATAAGAAACTTATCCGTGCAATCCCACTCGATCTGGGACACCAGGTACGTTTAAAATAGTATTGCAAGTATTTCGAGGTTAGACTTGTGAGCGAAGAGTAAACATGTTCAAAAATGAAAAACTGAAAATACTTTTGTGTGGTGTTCTTCAGGATAATATTCACTATCTTGATCTGAACCTAATAAATAAATAATGGATGGGTTTAGTGAACTGAACGGCTGACTGGTGAGCTTATGTTATAGTCTAGGAGCCAGAGCGATATTGATGGTCTGAACATTAACCCGATGGCACTATGGTTTATCGTTAGAGGACGGTTCAATGACCAATTCATCTCACACAGACCGAATTTTCGCCGGCTGCTAGATCTCGAGATACAGCCTCCGCGAACTGTTTATTTTTTGACTGGAGGCTAACACTTTTCGAGTTGCGGTTACTTGAAAAGCATGCCATTCTTATACACTTCCACCATGTGTCATCATTTTTTATCGTGTCCGTTTATCAGGCTGATTAGTACAGTTAAAATTGTACCGAAAATGGACTGCAAGTTAACCCTCCCAAACCTTGTGGAAAATGTTGATTGGTGTAGAAAATTGTTAAGATACCATATGCCATCAAGAGTTATCGGTTTATTTCTGAGTATTTGGCCATTATTTGGACCAAAAATGGTTTTGTTTCTCAATTTGTGGCTAAACCTTGCGGATTACATGATGACATCATGTTAAACAACTTTATTGGAGGTCAAATAAAGATTTAAAATTATAGCCATCACTCCTTGCCTATTTCAACCCCCCAAAATCCCCTAAAACCAGTCCCCAAAACAAACAAACGGACCTTTCGATTTTAAACCCAGCCAGAATCTCAATAATTGACTAATTTATCATAAAATTTGTCATATCCATATTATTCATATTTTTTTGGGGGTGGTTTTAGAGAGTGTCCAGAACAGAAGGTTATATTTGGATATGCTGACCGACACAGACACAACTTAAAACTTATGTGCTGAGACTAAATAACAGGTTTAGCGAATACTCTGCTGTGCATCTGTTAAAGTTCGCTAAACGAGCCAACGATTGAACATGCTCCATATTTCCCAAATATAATATGTGCTAACTTCCTCTGAGTACAAATATTTACATAAAGCATAAACTGGAAAAAAAATCTATCATTTCACGTGATGCATCTTACCTAAAGAATTCTTAATAGCAATCAAATCTTCTTTCTTCAAAGTATATATTACTTTTCCTTTGCTGAAATAATGCATTAATTTAAAAATTTTAATTAACTTTACTTCAATGTAACAAATTACCTTCTAGTTTTCTCTAGTGATCCCATGTTGACGAAAGAATTCAAACAATTGCTTATTGTGTCCAAGTTTAAAGAGTATGGATGGATGAATCTCCCTTCTATATCAACTTCCATTTCTTTTTGTACTCCACTCAAAATTGTTTTCTCATCACATGTTTGTCCATTACACTGTAGAGTAAATAATATTACATCTACAGTACAATAAACAATAATTATTCGTAATTTTCTGAATATTATAAAACAATTATAATGTTCGAATTGAGTATTTGGGTAATTTATCAGTTTTACCGCTCAGGATGATTGATTTATTCATTGATTTTGTTACTCATAAATTAAGTTGAATGAAATAATATAATTTTAGAAGAAAACAATCGGAAGGGTTTCTTCATAGGTATGTATGACTCAATAAGGGTAACAACTTAACAACCCCTTATGTAGATGCCACTGAGTGGTAAAACATTTGTTAACGTTTTTTGTTAGAATCATACTAGACAAACTATTAGTTCCAGGCAGCTGTTTCGTTCTTCTCATTTACTCATCAGTGGAATGACACAGACGATGAAGTCACTGATCAACTATCTCCGGCGGAGTTATAGATACCACGTTAGGAAATGATTGGAGAACCAAGGTGTTCCAACATCATCTACCAGAAAACAGATGTCCCACTGAGAATGTTATTCATGATGTCACGCATTGGTAAAACAGGTTCCACTATTCAAAGAATCGACGGGGAAACAGTTGTAAATACAACCGCCAGGTAAGGGCCCCGAAATAAGCAAAGTGAATACAAACACATTTCGTTTTAGAATCATACGGTAGAAAAAGTTTTTGATTCTGCAGGTTCCAACGAGATCATGCGAAGGGCGAAACAGCTGTCTGGAACTAATAGACGTGTTGTTACTGCCAACCTGGAGGTCCAAAAACTTTATCTAACGTTCTAACACGAAACGTGTTCACATTTGCATTGTGTCGGCGCCGTCCCATGGCGGTTGTATTTTCAACTCTCTCCCCGTCGATTCTTAGAATCGCGAGACCTGTTTTATCGATACGTGGCATTGTGAATAACATTTTCAGTCCGACATCTGCTTCCCGGCAGATGGTGACCTTTGATCTCCAAACTTTTCCTAACATGGTCATTCTACCTCTGCATGAGATAGCTGATCGGTGATTGATTTCATCGTCTGGCTGGGTTCCACTGATGAGCTCAGAAGAAAAGCGGAATACCTGTCTGAATCCGATAGGCGTGTTGTAACTGTTCAACATGGAGCCAAAACTTTACCTGTCATTACTAAAGTGGGGCATTTATGAAATTTTCATATTTGGCATATTTTTCATATTATATGAAATTTTTCAGAATTTATCATATTTTTAACTATTTTTTAATTTTTAGCATATCTGTAACAATTTTACAAACAATTCCTTCCTATACAATTTAACAAAAACATTTAATTATTCTTGCGAGTAAAGTAAATTTAAAAGCTCTCAATTTGTGTTGCTTGACTGGTTTTGCATGTAGCAGGTATAATTTTAAGAAACTGACAATTACTGGTAAATCCCAATAATATTGTTGATGTTTAAAATCTTCATTTAATCCGGAAGTAGGTACTAAGAATTAATTACCCGACACCGTTGGGGTCCATGTATTTGTTGCCAAAGTAAGGGCACGAGGAGGGGCATAATTATTAAAAGTTTTCTTTAAAGTTGTGTCGACAATTTTAGAGTTAATTTAAATTTAGATTTTGAAGTGTGCCAGTGTGTCTATTTAAAATGGCAAGTAGTATCAAAGTGTCTATGGACATGGGAAAAGTATTCTGCTCAGTCTGCAGCAAAATTGTAAATACAAATTTATTATTTTCAAAGCTATAGACTTTTCAACATAAAAAATGTTTCTAAAAAACAAGCTATACAAGGTGTGTCATGAAGAGGGTTTATTAAATATGCACAAGGTGTATTTTACGTAACTTTTTAAGATTTCAAATATTAGGATTGTTCGGTATAAAGAGTGTTCCTTGCCTCTGGCATACAGGATGGGGCAAACTTTGATCGTAGTCCCATAACTCCTTTGAAACAAAACTAAACAACTTTTTTGAATGAAACCGGTCCATAGTGGACAAAAGCACATATTCTAAAAAAAAATTCTTAGAATTCGGCTGGATAATTAAAAACGTATTTCAGGGTTACGTAACGGTAATTATAACGGCTCCAAAAAAATAAAAAAAGTTGGTCATTTAATTTATGAAAAAGTAGGTTATATTTGCATAATTTATTACTGGGTTATCCTGTATACATGAAAATAATTATAGAACACTTGTTTTCTTCCACCATTGACCAGTTTTATTTCAAAGGAGTTATAGAACTACGACCGAGGTTTACCCCACCCTGTAGTCCAATATGATTTGAGAAGTTGCAAACAAATTAAATTAAATCTCCATGTTTTAAAATATATAGGGGCTCGTATAGTGTGGAAGAAAACTCAAGTTTTTTTTACACCCTGTGGCAAATAGGTGATAGCCACTGTATGAATTGGTTTGTCAAAGATGTTGGGTACCTATTTGAAAAATTTGCTCTACATATGGTATTTCGTCTTTGTAGATTACATCTGAGAAAAGGTTTCTAATAGAACAGCATGTTAAAACTGCATCACATGTGGCTAAACGAAACAAAGTGACGTCTGAAGGAAAAAAGCAACTGTAAATATCAAAGTGCTTTCAATTTAATGTTGCCAAAACTTCACGTGAGCAAGAATTCAGGCATGATTTATGTCGAGCATGGGTGACGTCAAATATACCCTTATCAAAACTGTCAAACGATAATTTTCAATCTTTTCTTCAAAAGTATTGTAAATTTAATATACCATGTGAAAGAAATCTAAGAAGAACAGAAATTGACCATTTTTTATTCCTCGTTACTTAATAGCATCAGATTAAATAGTGAATAATTATTTTTTTATAAGTGTAGATGAAACAACAGATGCATTTAAACATATGTATACTGATGAGAGGCGAAATTTCGAGAAATACTTAATTGTTTATTGTTTTAATCATTAAATTAATCATGTAAAAATAGTTTTGGTAGATATATTTTTAAATAACAAAATATTGAACTATGTTTTGTTTTATTTCAAACTACCCCATTAAAAAGCAATTGATTGTGGTGAAAATTAAAATAATAATTTTTAAATAATTTCATATTTAATTTTTTTTTTTCATATTTCAACTAAATTTCTTTAATTACTTTAAGTCATTACTAAAGTGTGACTTTGTGTTTTATTCGCATGGATGTACGAATAATAAATCCTATAATTAGAATCATTCATTGCAAATTATATAGTCACTTACCTCAGAAAAATATGACGCTACCATGAAATATGTATATAAAAAGGGTTCAATTAAAATGACTAGTATTTCTTGTAGCAATATATTTTCCCCTAATTGATAACTACCATCGCTTGATTGATTTATCAAATTTAGTACTTTGGAATGTCTCAGAGCATCTTCAAACTCCTGAAACAGTTAATTTAGCATAAGAAAAGTTCATGTAACTTTGCTAATTATACCCACTCTCATCTCCCATGTATTGCAGGTAACAAATTCATATACAAGCATAGACCTTAAGGCATGATAATTACGTAGAAGATCATCTAAGAAAAGAAATTTCATATCTATTAGTCCAAAATAGAAGTCAGTAATTAGAAATTTACTTCCATATGAGAGGCAATGAAATAATTAAATATATAGCTTGGCAAAAGAGGTTTTCAACTGTAAACTAAGCTTTTATTCGAACAACATTAGACTTCTTTTACTATGAATCGAAAATGAATTGTTCATGTTGTGAGAGAAAAGTTGAGTCCATGAAGTGTGAAAATTCGGAGAATTATTCGAACCTAAGATATTCAAATTACAGATGTATTAGATGGAAATCTTGAATTGAAGTATGTAAATAGATTTCTTGAATAGAATTTTGGACGACAGATTTTTGTCACAAGAAGCACAATGCTTTTTCTTACAGGTACTACCTTCAAATCAGGTTGGAAACTTGACGAGGTTGAAGATTGCTTTTCTTTGTTAGATATTCAACTGAATAAGTCGTCGTGACCAGGGGAAGATGTATTCAGATGGAGTTTCCAAATATTATGAACAGTCATGGTTTTGGTTATCAGAAGCAACAGTACCCTTGTTAATTTACAAATCTTTAATTAAATTCATACTCGCACTCACTTAAGTGCATTTTTTTAGCTCATATCAAGTAATGTAAAGTAATCACTAAGTTATACATACATTCTCGGGAAATAGGTCACACTAACACATATGCTTATTATTTTCGTCTTTACGATAAAATTCAATACGTGATTAATAATTTTAACAATTTCCACTGTAAACTTCAATTTACTTGTGGAATAGAAGAGAGCAAAAGCATTAATTCCTAGATATGAACATTAGGCATGATGCAGATGGAAAAATAAAAACTTCGTGGTTTACTAAAGAAGTTTTTATGCCAACGTTATCTTCACTTCAATTCCGTTGCATCAACAAGTTATAAAAGAAAGTGTTATAAACAGCCCCTTACAGTTCGATCGTTTAAATTGTCCCACCCAGAGGATTGTCCAAAAAATTAAAAAATTGTTCGTTATACACTGGAAATGAATGGCTACCCAAAAACATTTTTCAATCCTATCATTAAAGAAAGAATAAACAAAATCTATAATGGAACGTCATATATAAATAACATAAACAGTAATACAAATAATTTTATAACATTACCATACTTTCCGGAGACCTCAGAGAAAATTAAGAAATGTTAAATGTTGCGCATCAAATCTCAATACCTAAAGATAAACAAACTCACACAGTATATAAATTGAATTGTTCAGATTGAGATGGGACTTGTATAGGAATCTCAAAACAATATTTACAAAAACGAATATATGGCCATGAGTACAAGAAACAAAAACTTAGAAAATTCCACCGCCCTTGCTAAACACTGCTTTGATTAATAACCATCATATAACCAATATTCGATTACAAAAATGTTAATATTTTAACTAAGGAAACTAATTATTATAAAAGATTTTGTAACGAAGCTCAAATCTTGAATAATTAATTAATGGGAAACACGTAGATTCGTAGTAAATTTTAGATTTCGTTTATATTAGTATTTCGAATTGATAATTTCGAATAATTATATTGTTGTATAGGAAGATAGATAGTACCGGGCATTTACATCCGAGTAGTTTAAGTGTCAGATTTGCATACGGTTCCATTCATAAGTCGCGTATATTTTGATTTCATTCAGAAACGTGCGTATTTTGTGTCAACAAAAGATATCAGAACAGATGTAACAATAAAAAAAACGACACAAAATCGAGGAACTGGTGGACCATCATGAGCGCAAAATGAGCAAAAAAGGTCTCGGCTGGAGCTGGTGTAAGTAACTTGACCAGCACCTCGATTGGTATAAAAGAACCCCTCGCAAGCGTTGTAGAATTCTTACGAACATAGTGAGCAAGCAACAAAAGTGAGTTAATCATTTAGACAGCCGAGATCAAAAAGTAAGTGCTCCACCATAATTACCTTTGAAGTATTAGGTAAATAGTGATTTTGCTATTTGAGTTAGTAGATTGAGTTTCATTGTTTTGCCCGCGGTGCGCCCTTGTATTATCAAATATTGTTTAATTAGTAATTGTAATTATTGTATTGTACCTGATAAGTTTATCCTGAACAGATTTCCATAACGTAAAAATAAAATTAGTTGTGTTCTGTACCGATAAACATAAAAATTGAATTTGTTAAGTAATTGTATTGTGTCAGAGGGTGTGAATGATTAGAGTGAAACGACACACCAATATACACTGTGTCTACCCGGAAATGAGGGTGCGTCGTAGATAGTCCACGGCCAGGGTCTACACGCTGCGACTACCCGGAAGTAGGCTCTGAAGGAGGATGTATGTTCGAGAGTCGTAATTTCCACTGTACACACTGTGTACCCGGAAGTATAGTGGTATTACTGACGAGGTGATTATAATTCTAACACGCTGTGACTACCCGGAAGTAAGAGTTATAATTGCCAAATTTATGTGTGGGTTGTATATAAGTGCCTGGCACTGTCGTACAATTACCGGTGAGACCGTTGCCGAGAATCTACGCGTACTAACCTGAAAGACGTGCAGGATAAATGAATCTCAGTATTGACCATTACTAAAAGTTCCCTAAAGATTACTGATATTACGCGGGCGTAGTGAGGGTATTGCGGAGGTTCCATTACAACTCAGGACCTGCTTTCACTTGCTCTGCTTGAGTATCCCATGCACGATGATTAATTTTGCTAATAATTAGTGCTTGAGTAGCCGTTCTAATAATACTCACATGACTATTTGTTTGTGAGGCTATAATAAGGAAATAGCAAGCTTGGACCGCTTGCTTAAAATTGTTGTTTCTGAGCTTCCCCCGGGTCGGGATAAGTTATTATCATACAGAGAGAATCAAATATTTATTTATGTTCAAGCTATAAATGAGCTTATTATTGGTAAGTTCCGTGTTTATCTAAAATGACTTTCTGCAGCATTTAAGTAGTCAAGAAGTAACCAAGTATTAATTGCAATTAAAGCCTGCAATTCTAATACTATTCAGTCTGCCCTATTGACCCCTGGTTACTTACTTCACTGAGACTACCCTGGGACAAGGCTATCCATAGATAGCGTAGTGATAAGCTTTGTGGTAAGGGCCCTAGCAGAAGCCCTCAACGAGGAGTAAACCTTGAAAAAAAACTGGCGCCCGAGAAACCAACATAAAAGTCAATCGGATTCAGATCTGGTAGACTTGAAGGAGTATTGAAGCCGTAGTAAGTAAAAATTGCCAAAAAGTAACAAGGTACGTCACAAACTATTCTAGAGATGATTCTCATAAAACGTGACTCCAAGTATGTAAATCATAGAGCACATATTCAATAATTAAGTCAGATTTATACTAATTTAATTAATTAAAACCCTTGCAAATTCCTACACGCGTCTTTATAATATTAAAAGTATATTTAGGTAGAATACTCAAATAGCAATATTTCTAATAAGGTCTGACAACCTTTTTCTATTAACTCATATATCTTCAACATTTGGTTCGAAAGTGGATACTCGAGCGTTATATTTTTGGTTCAGTCCTTCAGTAGTATTACATAATGTAATTTGATATGACTTCAAAGTTTATAAGAATATTGCTAAGCAGCGGATTCTTGATTCATATACTTAAAACATTGATGTGTTATAATTTCGATTACTCGTGTTTCTGTTCGTTTCGGCGACGTGGGCATTTTTAATTAAAATAAGTGGGATAAGGACGCCTTGTGATGATACAATTAGTTTTAAGAAATCACGTTTTGTACATTGTCTTCTGATGATGGTCGTGAGACCGAAGCGTACGTAAAGACGAAAATAATAAGCATATGTTTTAGTGTGACCTATTTCTCAAGAATTTATATATAATTCATACCTGGGTCAAGAATCATTATTAAAGTAATCACTAAGACATGGATCATGAATTTCAGGTTTTTAACAGCTGGGCAATTAAAACCTACTGAAGCAATAACTTTAAAAAAAATTAAACATCTAATTTTCCGTATCGGCTCTAGTCTCCAGCAAAAACCAAAATCATTGAAGGCTACTTGGAATATAACAAATATAGTAGATATTAGATTCTCTCACCGTGCGTGACTTTAGTTGTACAATTTTTCAAAATTGTAACAAGAAGAGCTGTATCTACCAGATAGTGTAAAGTCGGATTGATATACAGATATAACATCATGAATGGCACGGAATAAGTCATCACATTATCCGACAATCGATGTCCTTTCAATTTGGCGGGATCTATTGCATCCAATATTACTCTATCCCATTTTAGAACAATTTCTCCATTTTTGTTCACCTCTATTAGATTTTTATGAATAGCTATTGTTTCTTCCACAGATACCTCTAAGTTTTGTATATTGACCAAGGCATCAAATTCTTCTAGAATTCTCCTCAACCACGCAACCATTTTTATAAGATCGTTCTTACTTAATAATTTTTTCTTTGTGACTAGATTGTGATTAAGTATTATGGCAATCAAATTAAAACTATTCAGTACACAGCCTTTCTGTTGACGTCGGACAATTTCATGGGCTAAGGGAGGAATTATATTCTTATCATATTCAGTTAATTCTTGATGATAAAGCGGACCTAAACTGTGAACTGATGCATCCAGTTTCTCACCAAAAAATTCTCTTGATGAAATAGGTTTATCAAAGGTGAAAAATATAGATCCGTATTTTTCTTTGATAATACTAAGCGACTTAAGCAACCCCTAGAAAAAAATATCATAATAGGTTCAAGATGAAAAATATAAAGTTTACAATATAATAATAAACAAATAATTAAATTTCTTGTCAAAAATTATTCACAAAGGTATCTAGGTTTGTCTGAATCGACCAGTAACACTGCAGCTAATATTTTTGGACTTGGTGAATTTTTTACGTTTTATTGGGTTATCTTAGTGGGACATGTCATCTCGGGTAGATGGCGTTAGATGCTCTGGTCTTTAGGACTTTTGCCAAAGGAATATTTATACCTCTGTAAGGATATCGGTCATGGGCAGTGTAGCTTCTTCTTTCCGCTCATGAGCTCGAGGCCGAAACAGCTGTCCGGAACTAGTAGCTGCAATGTTACTGGTCGATCTAGAGAAAACCTGTATACAATATAAGTTTAAATCAATTTCATCACACTCTCAGCTCAATGAAGAACCAACCACCACTAACATTTCTGTCATTCAATTTTCCCTATCTGCCAGAATTAACATTTAAGCTTTAGAAATGTTTTGTATGTGCATTAGAGCTTAGGTGATCCCTAAAAAATTACTTTAGGTATTCCTTATTGTGCCAACTATTTCTATAATAAACAAAACATGAGAAAAAGAAAAGGTAATAGATACATTCGATGCACTAAATAATTGAAAGAATAAAAAGGATCATCTGTAGTATATTCACTTTGAGATAATAGCGTTTCAAATTTTGTCATAGTTTAGTTTGATCCATGAAGTTATAGTTTTGCTGAAGTGTTTGGAACTTAATTTTAATAATAATACCTAGCTATTTGGTGTAGATAGTTTACATTTGTAACGAAACCAATAAGTTAAATTACTTCCCTTAATATCTTAACCTAATTTCTATATAAATCAATATAAGTGTAAAATATAAAAATTAACAAAGAAAAGAAATTATATATAAATAATCGGGAAATAGGTCACACTAACAGATATGCTTATTATTTTCGTCTTTACGTACGTTTCGATCTCACGACCATCATCAGAAGACGTATCACTGTATAAAACGTGATTTCTTAAAATGTAGTGATGATCGTGAGACCGAAACATAAATATAGACGAAAATAATAAGCATATGTGTTAGTGTGACCTATTTCCCGAGAATTTATATATAATTCATACCTGGATCAAGAATCATTAGAAAAAAGAAAATCGTACAAATTGCATGTTTTTGAATATATTGGCAGTATTATGGTTAAATATAGATACATGACAGATACTATTAAAGTGTACTCTAGTTAGGTAATGTGCTTTATAGGTGTTTTAAATACTGAAAGAAAATAAAACCGTTTTACAGTGCCTTTAATAATTTGAATGCACTTTCTGCAAAAAAAAACTTTTCCATCATATGATTCCAACACTAAATGTGTTTGAATTCACTTTGCATTGATTTGTAAGTGATATAATGACCTTGAGTGTGTAGAAGTTATATTTAACTGGGTATAATGTTTCCAGACAGTGTCTTTATCCATAGAAAGAAAAGTATACAGTATACAATCACTATTCTTGAAGAAAAAAAAACAGAAACAATAGTTAATATTTTAATACACATTGATAAAATTGATTTATTGGTGATGATAATGATATCACATTACCATCAAAATAATTTTCTATGACATGATGAAGTATTTCTTTGCCTTAACGATAATAAATATTGATAAATGGACGTAGGGCAAATCAAATGACAGGTATCAAACCATAATTCAATTCTGGATATAATGTTTCCAGGTATTGTCTTTATGCATAGAAAGAAAAGTACAATCAACTTTCATGAGAAAAAGAACCATAAACAAAAGTTTATATTTAAAACATATTCTGAAAATTGACTTATTGATGATGATAATGATAGCACATTACCATCAAAATAATTTTCTATGGCTGATGAAGTATTTCTTTACCTTAACCATAATAAATATGGAGATAAAGGGCATAGGGAAAATGAAATGACAGACTATTCACGAATAATGCTACTGAGCATTACTAATCTCATCTAGACTAAACCTATGCAATTTGAGAGGGCTTTTGAAATAATCACAGAGGATATTTGCACTCCTTCAATAACATATTTATTTAAATAAATAAAAAAGATTTTGTTTAGTAGGTAACATGCGACATATCAATTATATGGTAGTGCATAGGATATTTTAGATGAGAAGAATAATGCGCTCTATAATGTGGATTATAGAGAGAAATACTACAATAGTTCTGCATCTAAACAATGCGGTGACCAAGTTCAAGTTTATGTCTAGCATATGAATATTTTTCACTTACAAATGTCGTCTCTTTAGGTTTTGGCACCCCTAATAATTCATAAGCAAACAGCTTTTCTTCTAGTATCTTGTCATAGCTGATATTTATTGGCACAAATAATATATCTGGTACCTCTCTCAAGAACAACGGTTTCAAAATCATGTTCAATAAACCTAGAAGATGAATAATAAAAATACAAATAACTGTAATTATATGTTTACTACGCGTAAATGAACTGAATAGTAAAACCTAAAAGGTGTAAGTTTACACTTTAATAACCATATATTAACAATTGTTTCACTGCAGTGTCATCCTCAGAATGAGTTATTAGCCCGTTTGTATTTCATTCACATTTTATTATGCAAATATATAATAAATTAAAAGTCATAACAAATTAACAGCATTCATTAGTGATCTTCAGTTTAACGAGCAACTCTAACTGGAAATACTATTATGATACCCGTAAAACAATCATCGCGTTCTATTTGCAATCGATGTGAGGTGATGTGAGTGTACTCAATCCATCTATTCCTTACCTCACCTCGATTGCCGAATGGATCAAGCAATCCTCGGATAGTCATCAGCAGTATATATAAAATAACAAGATGGAAAAGTTAAGGTGCAAAAATGCATATATTGAAACTACTATAAAACGGTAAGCTGCTGGTCCCTAATGAGCATAGTTGTTCCGTGATTAAAACCTCACTACAGCATGACCTGTCGAGGTGTGGGTGATGATAAAATCCTCACTTCGGCTCAGTCAACTGATTGCAAATAGAACTGCAGTGTGATGAGTTAAACTGAGGAATAGTGCAAATAAAAATATTTTATCTTATCATAATTATGAATGTGAATGGAATTTAACCATGTTTTTTAATATTTAGACTACACGAGGGGTAAACCTACAATGTTCATAAAACATCTTGTTTCGTTATCGCGAATACAGGTCGGCCTTGGAGATAACATGATTTGTGCCAATTATTATACTGCAACTATTTTATCCTAAAAATGTATGTCTTCGGAATTTCATTACATTTGAAAACTTTAATATTGATTTTTCTCTTACTAGAAAATATTTAAGAACTTCCAATGAGAAGGTGGTATACTTGGAACATCTAAGAATGTGCTTTATTGTTTTTAAAAATTTGAAATCTAATGAGTAAAACTTTATAATTATGTCGAAGTAAAAACGAATTTATCAGTTCTAAGATTACAGTAATCAAAGTTCTTGAATAAATAGAGTTGCGCACAAATGATTTTACCTATATTTTAGAGTATTATATTATGATCCTTATGTACATTGAAATAAAGACCAATTTGATAAAGGTTTGGAATACGAATAGAATCTATGACAGTTCAAAATAGGGTCACGTCACACTATCGCGAATTTTTTCCAGAAAAGATGGCTGTATTTTTACATTTGGCGGTATGAATTGAAAGATATTTTTGAGAATTTCACACCGACAATTTTCGACCAATGAAATACTTTTATTTTGACTTGTCGCCATGCTAACGAAAAAATTTCAGCGGATATTTTTTCTTTTAGGGTAGAGAAGCAAAATTATAGTGGATATTTTTTGACGTTTAACAAATGAGTTGGCATTCCTTCGTAATGTCTCATATTTTCATGACAAAATGTCAAATAATATCACATTGAAATTATTTTTAACTAATGTTTCTTCGGTGTGAAATTTTCTTACCGAATATCCAGAGTGCACAAATTAATTTCCGGAAATTTTTTCTTGATGGCGAACATTTTAAGAAAATTATTCGCCGTCTCGAAAAAATTTCCGGCAATAATCTTGCACATGGGATATTATAAGTGAAAATTCTTAATTTAGTCAAAAATTCCACACAAATTGGAAAAATTACTACCTTATTATTTCTGATATTGTTCTACGAATTTAATCAAACTCAACCGTCTATAGCTTCTAGATTACGGAAGTGGATCAAATGACTTTTTTTGTATATTTAACAGTAAATCGTAACAAGATGTTCTAAATACTAGGAAACATGTTATATCTATAATTTAGTTCACATTTTAACCCTTTTTCCACTTTTATCTAAAGCTCTTTTCAACTGCGATGCAGCGCTCATCAGACTTGCGTAAACTGATTATAACCTAAGATTATGAAAGAAAGCGAAATACTTGACGGTCAAAATTGTGAGAGGGTTGATTATCACCAGTAATAAAACGGCCATTATGCTAATTCTAATTTCTAATAATTACTTATAAATACGTGTTCCTGGAGCAGCTAAATCAAAATTCAATAAAACAATCCATCATTACAAGTTTCGATAAACCTCAGGTCAACTCCAAGAACACGTATTTATAAGTAATTATTTGTTTACTAATAATCGACTACCTGGAATATTTGATGTTTATTGAAGCCCAAAAGTGCATGTAATACTCTCATTCATAGGATTAGCATAATGGCCTCTTTATTACTGGTTGTAATCAACCTTTTCCCAAATTTAAACGTGAAGTATTTCGATTTCTACCATAATCTTAGGTTAGATGTCTTTGATAATGGTCGCATTGCATTTGAAATGTGCTTTGAATAATAAGTTACAATTTTAAGCGGAAAAAGGGTGATAATGTAAACTAAATTATATTATATTACATTCCACAGTGGTACCTCATATAGTATTAGGAAACATGTATAATAAATTAATTTGTTCGTGTTCAAAATTGTAACTATACACGCACGTTTTTGCATGACTACAAAATTGTTCTGTGAAATATAATCACCAACAAATTAAATATGAAACTTAAAGAGAAACCAAGGAATAAGAAATAGTAATACAGAAATTATGGCAAATCATGCAATATAATTATCTGATAATAAAACCAATTTTCCATGACATGCTTAAGTTAACAATTCGTGAACTTTATTCATCGACATGACTCATGAAATAATCACAATTCCGTCATCAAGCATGATTGATAAATTGAGTGTAGTTGAACCTTATGATTTAAAATTGATTTCAGTTCCATTTATTCGTGGATTGAAAAATATCTACATTAACTTATGTAATGTAAAATGTAGCAGCAACCAACAAAAATTTCACTTCATAAAAATATTTCTAATCAGATGTTTTTTTTCCGATTTCAACTTATTTAACTAAATAATTGGCTCTGGGAACATTATGCATCTTCAATTCCAATAACGATCTGAGTAATTAATAAGCTCACCATATTTAGGTAGTAATGATTTGTTACTTCTACTTCTTGTTCCTTCAATGAAAAATTCTATCGGCAAATCACCTTTTGTGACTAATTGATAAATATATTGTTTGAAAGTAGCCCAATATAAACTGTCGTCGTTGTACGATCTACGCATGAAAAATGCTCCTGTGTCTCTCAACAATGATCCCATTCCAAACATACCATGAAAATCTAGAACACCACCATTACGAGGATTGAATTATTTCGGAAAAAAATAGTTAGCTTACCCATCCCGGCTGCAACTGCTGGTATTTCAACATCATATGTGAAACACAATATAGACATACAAATAAAATCTGCATAACTCCTATGACTAGGTACAAATATGACTGGACAACGACCTAAAGCCGATTTTGTCTGAAAAAAAAATCTTCTAAAACGAAATGACAACTAATATTCAAGTATATTATATATCTTTATATAAGTACTATTGTATAGTTTCAACAATAGAGATTCTTGTAAATTGAATGATGAAATACATGAAGATTCAATAATCAGGCGGAAAGTACACGACATTTCCATCCCTTCTAAATTACCTAGATTATGCTATTACCGTGTTTTAAGAACGATAAACTTTTTTGAGGAATAGTGTGATCTGTATTTAAAATATGTTCGGCTGACGCTGATTTTTCACAATTATTTTTCATGGGCAAAATGTTCTTTATACCGAGTTAGAATATTCCTTATGGTTTGGCCCACATAACATTTTGAACACGACTCACAATCGATTTTGTAAATCCTGGATTTGAGGTCGGAGACTTTGTCAAAGATATTGCTTAAACAGTTTATTAGGTTGTTCCTATATCTATAAACGAGTTGTATAGCAAATGTATTAAAAAAATATGGAATTTATTAGTTACTGAAGAATGATAAGTGATACTTAAATTTTATTAAACTATTTGAAGGTAGCTCCAATTTGGTTAATTGGTTATGTTCCAATTTCCTTTTTTGTTTAGGAATTAAAATACTAATTACTGAAGAATGATAAGTGAAACTTTTGCATTTTATTGAACTAATTGGAGGGAGGTAGCTCTAATTTGGTTAATTGGTTATGTTCCAATTTCCTTTTTTGTTTAGAAATCAAGTTTTGATCAAAGATTTGTCGTAATCATTGTTCTTCGCTTTTTTTGTTTGTAGAGTCGTGAATATTGATTACACACTATTTTGCTCGAAGTTAATGAAATTCGAAACTATGTGGTTTGATTGTTTATTGGACCTAATTATTTATATCAACTAAAAATACGAAAGTGGAATTACTGAATCTTCAGATTAAAAATTAATGATTGACTTGTCGTAATATAATAGCTGATGTACTAAAATACTGAGATATACTTCATTCAGATACTTGTTGATACCTTTGAAAAACTCTGATATACGTCTTACTTCACAATTTCATTCAATTACATAAACTTTAGGGGGAGGAAACCTTATGCGGAATCAACCAATAGGATCTTAATAATAAATATGCCACACTAACATCTTGAGACTATCTATCTTGAGACTATCTATATTAAAACTACTATAATTATGTTAAGGGTTGTTGACTGGGTTCTTCTGATTATGGTAGGTAAAAAAATGTAATAGCATATAAAGTATTAAACTAAATAACAATCCTCTAAATAACCAAGTCAATAACACTGTGCATATTATGTATTAGGCAAATATTGTAAATATTGATTCTGAAAATATACATTCTTGGTAATTCATTTATTATCCCTTATACCTAAATAAATTTTAATATTAATGCATTTATGCTCTTCTGTTAGTCTAATGATGTCCTCAACATCGCTAATTGCTGAAGTTTTTCAACTTCGTTTTATAATTTTGTTGTCTCAAAGGGACGTTTAATAATCTATGAATAATTAAATCAGTTTCCAAAAGTGTGGCATAGATATGTGGATAATATTTTCGCGATTATAAGTAAAGATTTTGATTTACATGTTGTTTGAACACGCTTGGACAGTGGTTACGACAAATCTTTAATGAGTAACTGTAGCTGAAAGGTCCTCAGTACTTCAACGGTATTTTTAGTGGATTAAGGTGATAAAAGTTTCTTATTTATAGTGTTATAGTGTATCCACAGTGTGAACTCTTTTGTAGTTTATTACCTCATTTTAAGTTAAAAGATTATAATAATTCTACATTTGAAATTGAAATGGATTTAAAAGAATGTATTATAAACTTCCTTGAAGTCACTGGTGAAAGACATATAATATATAAATATAAATAATTTTCGGTAGCTGATAAAAGGATATTCACCGCGATGTGAAAGCTTGTTAATTATAGATATGAACTCATTAAAACATAAAGAGCAATACAATTTAAGTGAAATTATGTATACACTGAATATGGTTCTATGAATAATGGATGGTTTTTTACTCAAGCGTGTCAGAATGACATAACAATTTATAAAGCATATTTTATGTTGCATAATTGTCAGATGTATCAAGACTTCAAATTCCTTGTTCCAAATGTTAACAAAATTTGTATAGCTACCATTTGAGAGCTATAGCTTGTTCTCTATTAAATTTGCGTTTTTCCTATATCTAGCATTATGTAAAAGAATTATAGGTTAAAATAAACACTTTTTTTGTACTGTCAACAAAGTGCATAGACTTTGACATTATTTGAACTTCAATCATCAATCAAAGCGAGGGCGAACAAGTCCGGAGCTCTTAGGTTACTTGATTCAGTCAATTGTGCACTCCTTTAAACAAATCTCAGTTCAGCAGGGCTAAGACGGCGCCGAAGATTAGAATTCTGCAAAGACTGATATCTCTTATTATGGCTTCATATAGCATGAATGCAAATCAAATTTCTAATACAGACCAATCATTGCATTAGATTACTTCATCAATGTACCAATGAAGATTAATGTTAGAATTATTATCAAACTGAATATTCTGCATCAATTTCATTGTGAAAGTTTTATACAAATTATCTTATCCTGAGTTTATTTTTAATACTCGTTTGTAATAATATGTATCAAATAGAACTGTAATTATAAATTCAATGAAAATACAATAGATAATTAGTTATCTTAATCTAGTTTGTGATATCAAATGAATAGGACACTTACATGCAATATGCTGTCTTTATTGATGTAAACACCACTATATAAATTTAAACAGATTTTTACTAAAACCATACCCAACCATCGTATCACTCTCAAGTTCTTGTTATATCCAATCTCATCTAATATGAGGCTAACTTTTTTTTCTAGCTTATCTTTAGATACATTTTCTGCAACACTTATCTAAAACAAAATGTAAATATCAATTTTATAACATGAAACTATTCGATATGATTATATGCTACTATAAAACATATCTCATCTCAAATTGTCAAACCAAACATTGTTGTAAAGTCTTCTTGGTCAGAAGCATTTTTTAAAGTCATAAAGTGTAGCAATTACAATAGATTCTGAATCACCAACTGTTTACTGTAAAACTACAAGAATTTCCATTAGTGTGATTGAACAGTATTAAATGTAGTCGAGTCATATTAGCAAAAAAGCTGGGAAAATTTGCGGGCAACTCCGATCGACTCCGGGTTTTTTGAAAAATTTTCCTGAACAGATTTACAACATTCCTGAAAAAAAACTAATATGTGCTTTTCCATTTTTCAATTGTTATAGAGGAATATAGAGTAAAATGGCCAATTTTCATGGCCAAAGAATTAGGAAATTTCTAAAATTTCGAAATCATGCCAACAATGGCTGGAAATGCCCACTCGTAATATTGTCCAAACGCAAATTGAAATCTATGAAAAAAAATATTAAGAAAACCAATTTTTTTCAAAATATCTGTGTTGATATGGAACAATAGAAAAGAATATACATGCTTACGAATCGTAATTAGTGGATGTAAAAAAAAATTTATTAATGGATGAATAATTAATTATTCCAAAAAATAATAAGTTTAAAAAAATGTCGTTTACACAATAAACACAATTACACAATAAACTTTTTTATTGGTTAGTTTGAAATTAAAAAAAAACATAGTAAAAATTTGGGAAACAATTGTGAGTGACGTTTGCAGCTTAGCTACAATATTGTTGTACTTATTCTAATAAGTCCAAGAATTCTAACAAAACATTCCCCTGAATATGAGGAGTTATAAAATATGTCGTGATGCACTTATCCTAAATTCATACAGTTCTAGATCATTGAGAATTCCTTTACAAAATCTTTCATGAATACTGTTCCACTTTAAAGAAGGGGATAGTTCACTCGATAATTCAGAATCCCATTGTAACATAACTTCATTTTCAATATTTAAAGCTGAGGAAGAGAATAGTTATCTAATGTTGTATGACATAAGACTGTATCAACTCTACTCGTAAGATAAATCATCAATATAGTTTCAAGCTCATTCGGAATATCACAAATACATACAATTCAGTTTGAATATTAATGAATGTAACAATTATTTGTCATCTTGTTAATTTAACTTCTCCTAAAACCACCAATTTGTGATTCAGGAGTAACATTCTAATGAAAGGATCTAAAGTTTAAAGTATGAGCAGGTTGAGCCTGTACCTTTCTTGGATGGGCATGACCAAAAAGATTGATTGTGATTGTGGATAAAATTCCCAAAATATATAACAGTAAATGTATCAACCAACTTCCAGAACTTTCGTGTTTTATTCCTTACAGCTGAGAAGATAAAGAGGTTTGCAACAAATTTTCTATATTTAATAATAATTGCCATTTCCAGTATGAAGAATTTTGCTTCAGAAATAAGTTACTACACAAGTGTAACATTTTTAACTTACTTGTTCTAAAATATCTTGAATTCTGGGATGCTTCAGAACTTCCAACTTGTGTGTTGATGGTGTTGGGCGAGGTATTTGTTTGCAAACAACCTGTGGTGTGAATTTTCTTGAAAGCCAAACATAATTGCTGAATTCATTCCTTCTATCTTCCAAAATGTCTTTATAATTTAAAATTGAAAATTTCATTCTGTAAATGGTAACTAGTTCACTTCTCGAGTTGTAGAAAGCTCACTTATAAGTTTTACATAACAATAATTTCAAAATTAGGGTCATTGCGATTAGTTAATATCTATAAACGAACTTTGCACCAATTACCAATCATTGGAAGAGTTGTCAGGTGCGATAAGGTTAAAATGATAGTAAACACATTGTACATAGATCTTAGTAGTAAACATTAATCTGCATTAATTATATCATCGTATACAATCGTATTGTCCTATTACTAAATTGTCAGCTAATAGAATTGAAATGATTAGATGTTGAGATTACAGAGAACTACTCTGAACTGGAGATAATACTGACCATAGATAACTCTACTAGTAGAGTTATCTATGATACTGACTAACAGGCAAACCATAGAAATAGGAAGGCAAGAAGTAGCATAGCCTGATAATTTTGCGTGGAAGACATTATTTTGTCTAATGAAAAGGATAGAGAATGTTTACAAACAATAAGCAGTGGCGTATCAGTTTTAGATAAATTAATTGATTTGAATATTTAAAAAAATTTCATGAGTTGAATGTAATAACAAAAACATGTATTTTAAAATTAAACAGAATCATTAACAAGTATAACTAACGCAGATAATAACGAAAATGGTTGATGTCGAGAATAAATAAATTCAAAAGAATTCATATTGCACGTTCCATTGTCCGAAAATATTAATAAAATTTCACTTAAGATCAAATGAATCGAAATTTTATTTTTCAAAAACTGTTTATTAAGTTGACAGTAACTATAGTTACACGCATAGAGATCATGTAGTATTATATGATCTCTATGGTTACACGCGGTTATCTAATAACCGCGCGATTGTAGGAGATTAAGGGGAACGAGTTTACCGCAGAGTGGGGTACGGATAACTCATCGCGTATGATCGAACATGGAACATGGTCCGCAACGAATACATAAGCTATATAGGGGCTTTACTCCTGTATACTATATGATCTCTATGATGGCGGCGGATTTATAGTAAAGAAGATATTAAAAAAAATTTATTGTATTACGTGCGCAGAAAATTTAACATATCGTAATGAGCATACATGTTATGCTAAAATAGAATACAGTTTGTTCACCACTCTAAAAAATAAGGGAGGTTTAATACTGCCTTGTTATCATGTATTTCAAATTTTAGAAACAACTGTTGTATCATTTTAACGTTAGCAAAATAAATTTAATACAAAAAATGTTGTTGAACATTTCAGAAATGTTTTATCTAAATAACAAATTATTTAAAAATGATAATTGTGCCGACGATCAAATTTTGCAGACGCACAAATATAATTTAATTAACTTAATTATAAAATGTTATTTAAATTTGCGTTTACATTCAATTTCAAAAAATTTAACAAAAAATAAATGTAACAAGTAAGAGGCATACATTTAATAAATTGACGTTATTTTTGAATCAATAAAATTTGCCTTTTATTTCAATTCCACTGTAATATCACAGTTTTATGCTTGTTCCTACTATTTGTTAATATTTTGCCGTATCGACAAATAGCGGCCGTGACGTCATATTGACATCACTTTACGCATAAGCGTAGGGATCTAAGTTGTGTATCTAGTATATATATTAAAATCTCTGGCTCTACCACATTAACCGCCTACAGGTTTTTGCTAACCACTGTCTGGAAACTCTGTTTGACATGAGTCTCTTAAATGTCGCCAAACTCGTAGTCCCTCGCTCAGCCACCAGCTGGCGCATGTATCGAAGTATGTTGTCAGGATTAGGCGCCATATCGTTCAAACACGGTCGTATACGTTCCAGACACGGTCGTACATACAGGTCTGGGAACTCGAAGCTGTTTCCTATGTGAGAAGTGACTCCGCTAAGCGTCAACTGTCGCGTAGTACCAAAAAGGGTGGCGCAGTAGTCGAAGATTGATCTCTGACAACTGTCATTCTTGACTTGTAAACACAAGGAATACCTGCGTTTTTAGAAACAAATTACGAAACCGTGCATTGTGCCGAAATTCAAAACGGGGTACAAAAGTGTAAAGCAAGAATCTTCTGTTTTTAAAGTGTCGAAAGATGCGGAAATCCGAAAAAAGCGGATGCTTGCGATTCTGGATAGAAATCGTTTTAACGAGGTCTTTTATGAAGTTATTTTTAAGGTGAGTTTGACAAGAGTAAAACAGTTCTATTCCTCTCTCAAATCAGAATAGTAAATATTGCGTTACGAGAAAAATTATTTTACTTAAAACGTGCGGTTATTATCTATCAATCTTTGTATTGTGGGGCTTGAAATTTGAACGATATGACGCCTAGTCCTGACATCAAACTTCGATCCAAGCGCTAGTTAGTGGCTGAGCGAGGGATTACGAGTTTGGCGACGCGTAAGAGACTCATGTCAAACATACGAGTTCCCAGACCTGTATGTACGACCGTGGGGTCAGAGAACATCCTCGACTCATGCGCCACCCTTTTGGTACTACGCAACAGATGACGCTTAGCACTCACTTCTCCCATAGGAAACCGCATCGAGTTTCCAGCCTGTTCCAATGATTATAATATTTGTAGTCATATTGGTTTAGCATATAGATATGACTTTTAGGTGCTAGATGAACCATATCTTTTTAGAGAAGGCTATGCATGAACTGTGTTGTCTGTAATGAGCGGAACCTACCATTCAATTCAAAAGATCATTTGGATTGCACTACACCCCATCCGTACGTATACGACGTATACCTACTACACAATTCCTTACAAGAAGTACAATTTTCTTAACAAACCATGAGAAGCTCAGACAAATAATACATATTTTTGCATCTTCTAACCACATCGTAATTTTTTGAAATTCCCCCATATGGACAAATTATGACCATTTTAAAATATTTGTATAAATGAGTCTACACCACGGTCGTATACACAGGTCTGCAAATTCGAGGCTGTTTCCTATGTGAGAAGTAAGTCCGCTAAGCGTCAACTGTCGCGTAGTACCATACGGATGGCGCATGAGTCGAGGGATGTTGTCTGGCAAACCTTGTATTGTGGGGCTTGAAATTTGAACGATATAGCGACATGTTAATGTTAGAGACTCATGTCAAACAATAGAGTTTCCAGACTTGTGATCTACACTTCTTGATTTTTATACATACTATTTAACATTGAATTCGGAATAAGTTGCTGATCAATAATCTACTGCATCTGTGCAAAAATCATATATTGATTAGGAGTACCAAAATATTACAAATGGGTTGCTACCTATGTTCATAACAGCAATACCATTTGCAGTCAAGGAATAAAAATGACTATGCGATGTTCAATATTGATCAAAAATAAGGCTAACTTCTGAATGTTTCAAATTAATTTTCTGGAGGGTAAGCGTAACGTTTCTATGGATGCTTATCCAGCCTTTAATTTGATCAATCCGTGGCTTTGCGTACATCCATTTACTACTAGGTAGACCAGGATAGGAAACTGCTTATGACATACTATAGAGTGCGGCAAGTCGACAATTTCGAAATACGTCGGCAATGATGGACGAGAGCCCAGGTTCTTCAAGATCTAGCAATAGTTAATCGCGAAGGAACCGTTAAAAGTATGTACTGTTCTACGTTTTTTCCCATTTCTAAAACAAGCTTGCGCGGCGCGCAAGAACCTGTTCCGACATCTGGTATATTACACTTCTTACTTTAATCAAGTATATGTAGATGCAGTATGAAGAGTACAAAATTTAATTAAACCCGGATGAAATTAATCTAATTTAACATTTATGTAATCAAAATATCAAATTATAAAAATGGGAGGACCTAGGCCTACGATACTAACCGACAAAAATACCTTCATATATCTATATTACTAAATCTAGATAGTCTTCATTAGTCACAATACAAACTGTACCTACAACTAAATGAGACGTTGGTCTTGGTTGAACAATAACTGAATGGTACATGAATCGACCTAATTACCTGTCTTGCAATTTGACATTTGAATAATTGTTCATTATTAAGAAAATAAAATAAAACACTACCAAGTTTACTATAACTTATATTTTTAACATTGTCACCTTGTATAATCTATACCTACCATACTTCATAACATGTAAATCCAAATTTTACTGATTTAATTAGATTCTTTTGCTTAGCATCATAGCAACAAGTAGCTAATATGTTTGTTATCATCATAACACAAATCGATAAATGATTTTAAAATTAATTCGGTACCGATCATTTTCAATTCTAAACTTATCACCATTTACTCTCATTACATCCTTTATTAGACGGTTTTAAAGGATGTTGAGAACTTTTCTTTTCACCAGTCAAATTATTGTTATTTCCTTCTAGAATAGACCCAGCATGTTGACTCTCATCAACTATTGTAGTAGTAAATCGAGCTGACTTTGAGATAATCGCGTCTGTAGAAGTTCTCCTTGCATCATCTATTGGGAAGAAAATATTGCTCGGAGAATATTTGGGAGTACCTACATCGGAGCGTTTATTCGTTGAATTTATTGGCATAATATGAAAGCTAGGAGTTGTCGTATGTGTTCCTTCACTAGCCCTACGAGGTGGAGTTATGTCGAGGTAACTCAAATTCATAGGTGATTTACCGTGAAAACTTCTAGAAATCCTATTCATCTTAGGTGGTTCGATAAAACTTTCTTTTACAGTAACTGTACCAAACTTGGGCACATCACTAGCATTTTTGTCACAAGGTGATTTATCTAGAGTCTGTGAAACCACATTGGTCTCTTTATTCTCTAAAAACTCTTCTTTTTTCGAACACCATTTATCAGAACCAAGACCTGACAACGTTTTAGTACAAGTTGGCAAATCTCTATCAATATTTCTTTTCATTCCAGGATTTTTTCTTTCAGTTTGTTTTCTCTCTGTTGTATTGTAAATCCTGTTTGGTCTTTTTTCTACTTTCATTAAACTTAATTTTTCTAACGGTTGAAACTGGAATACATTTTTATATAAGTTCATTCCAGCATTCATAGACAAACTTAAATTGGCATCTTGTGATGTTTGAACTGAGGTATTGTCAAAGGAGTATGCCGATAGAGAATATAAAGGTTTATTGAGAACCCTACTACCGCTCTCCGTGAATGTATCACTTGTGAAAGACGATGTATCTAAATCTTCAGTGACATCCCCCTCTATAGTTGTCACCAAGTCATCAAAATTTAAATCTGCTTCAGAATCAGATACTGGTGTTGCCTCACCACTGCAACCTGAAATAGAATCTTTACAGTAATTGTTTTGAGCATTAAACAAAATAGCAATTTCCAGCGGTCTGTAGAGAGGGGGAAGGGGAACCCCCGTGGCCTGGTAGCTATACTTCAATCGGAAAATCAGTCGAAGAGCAATAATTACAAAGTAAACATTTCTTTGATTTGACATTTTCTTCGTTTATATATAATCTTAGGGTATGCTTGCTATGTGAAAGGTTAAATTAAAGTAATTTCGACAACTACACCTGAAAGATATGTCTTCTTTTACTCAAAATATGATACCTACACATAAATATATACACTTGTGAGAAACAATTTTTTCAAGATTTAGTAGAAATTTCAAAGACCCTTGGTCGCTCAAAGATATTTGTCCGGGGTTCTACAATTTTCTAAACTTGATGAATTTCAAACAGATTCCAACAAGAGAAGTATCAACAACAACTCGTTGGATTCATCCCACGCATTTTATTTCAAAGGTAAAGTCCTTTAAATCAACTTGGTATTGTGAATATTTGACATGATATAATTTTCCGTCATTTTGGCCATCCTTAATGTTAAATTTAATTAATGTTAAGTCGTGTTCCGATGAAGGTACCGAGATTGAAACATTCGTCAAGACAAATATTAATCATTATTGGAATAGCCTTGTTCTATATTTCTAGATTCCCAAATTAATCCCAACTGGGTCAGTCAAACGTCAATACTAAAATAATTAAATAATTTCTTGTATATGTTGCTATTGTCTTGAGATTGGAAAGCGAGCTATCTGAAAACCTTAACATTCTTACCAATTCAATCAATAATAATTATAATTACACATAGTCTTTCAAATCTAAAGTTGTAGTAATACTGAAACTTAATTATAATTTGTTAACTAAATTTATAATTAAGTAACTGTATGAACATGTTTGCTAAGAACTTACACAATTCTACCGATCCTTCAGATTTATGTTGCGACTCCAGTAAAATTCCAACATTTCCCAAGTCTTCATCCAGTCCAGCAATAGAGCCAAACATCTTAGAGATATCATCCACTGTTAATCTATCCGAAAGAAATATTAATTACATGTAATTCTGATGTTATTTCAAGTGATTTCCAACAAACATGCTTAGAAACTGTTGTTCTGTCAGTTATATTCGAAAAAAATGTAATTCAAATACAACTTGTTCTACAATCTTATTTGAAAGAGGGTTGGTTAGTACCTCTAACAAGAATATTCGTTTCTAATAAAGCCTGTTTTGATATAATCTTCAATGAATTGGGATGTCTCGTTGTAAAATTCGCTATGAAGAGATTATTCTATTGAGGCAGATGCAGTTTTTTTATTTTTAGTATTTAACCACGTGAATCTTTGAATAAACAAAAAATTAAGTTATACAAGATTTCGTTTTTTATATCTGTATGAGTATAAATTGTACACGATTAATATAAGTAAGTGAAGTAAGAAATGGTTTTATGACAAACTCTTTGGAAATATTTCCCACTTTTTATAAGGTGGGTATTTACGGAAAGAATCAAAAGACCTCCGAACGTCGATAGTTGTTTCCCTATTTTGTAAAGTCTATATTTGCTTCACAGTCCTGCACCTGCCTTCACTATACCTGTCTGATGCAGTAGAGCTCGGCCATTTTTGTACTCACATCAACATCGGAAACAGAAAATGTCAATACTAATCATCCTAAACATTGTAAACCACGATAACATTTCCATACAATAGTGAATACTAAAATGGTGGATTCATTGGTTCCATTTTATGTACAACAGGCCCTAATTGAATTCTTACTATGACACTCCAATAGTTCATCTTCCGGCAGTATTATCAATGACTTGACAAATTAATGAATGAACAATTTGATAGAGCTTCATACACTTTAGTATTCATTTAGTCTTCTGATTGGAGTTTGATTGAATTTATTTAGTTCCATGTAATAGATTATATTTTTGTCACCATGAATATCATCAACTACATTAAATTAAAATTCCATAATCCTTAGTATAAATCAAAATTCAATCCAATGCTAACAACTGTAGAACATCCCTAACCACTACATTGATAATCGGTGATGATTTTAGACCTTGAGGCCCTAGGCCAATTGCAAAAAAGTCACACCATTTGCATAAAGTTGCAATACAACAAATCGTATTGGACTTGAGTGGTTATCGAAGGAAAATCAAGTCTACCGGTTCATTTAACATTTAAATGGACGTTAATGTATGAAAATTAGGAGGCTAGTCAAGACATTTGCATAATTGTCGTTAGTTCTTGGACTGTTTTTAGAACGACTATCCATCATGGTATAAACAAGCATTTATACTGTGCTATTATGAACAAGCTTAGATTGGGGGAAAAAACAAATGAGATTCATATTTTTAGCAAAACTCACTAACGTGAGGAATCAGCCATTGTCTTTTATACATAAATAGCTTACTTGAATCCTTCATTACAAATAATTCATGCATTTACTGCATTGTAGTCTTACGTAATGTTCTAAAATTGGAAACAAAGTTGAATGTCAAATAATGGCCAAAAATAATTATAAATCTTTGGGCAACATGAAACGTAATGCAAAATTGGCCAGCTATCGTATTCATCTCGGTAGTATACACGTCTCTCTATCGTACAATATTATTCTATTCTAACGCATCATGCAAGTTCACACTATAACACTATAAATAAGAAATAATCATCATTATCCACTAAAAATACTGTTGAAGTACTAAGGACCTTTCGGCTACTTGGTAGTCAAAAGATCGTCGTCAGTACTTTAACAGTATTTTTAGTGGATACAGGTGATTATTTCTCATTTATAGTGAACCTGATGCAAGGTTTTACCCTTGAGTAAGTACTATTGATAGTCCAATTTAGAATCAAATGAGCTCATCTTGTTTTCTGGTTACTACTGGAAATTCGAAAGCACACTTCATACCATTCTATCTTAGCTATCCAATAAAACTATGTTCATCAATAGAATTTATAACTTACGTGTTATATTAAGTTATTTTCTCAATTTGATTCATAGCATATTTTGAATACAAACATACTTGATAATAAATCAGTCTTATTCTCGTGAACATTGAATAATAATTAATATCAACAGTTTCCAAACCATTAGAAAAGGACCAATAAATCAGGGGCATTGGCAAAAGTTGATATTGTTTAAATACAGTTTTCCAATTACAGTAAAACCTATGGATCCCGTAGTTTTATTATTTCCCAATTAATCGATGATGGTGATAGTTGTTTACTTTGTGAAAATTGCTCATAACATATAGGATATTTCATTCTATCAATATTTTCCAATTGTCTGAAAACTTTAGTTTATTTCAATGTTCGCGAGAATAATCTTGAAATAAAAATATATTCAATACTAAACATGTAATTTCATTTTTGTTAATGTATTAAATATGTTTGATAACTTTTTTCTAGTTACGCTAATCAGTTACGAACGCCATTTTCGTAACAGATTATTCAAACCGGTTATATGTGGTTGTGATGAACGGGTTTCTCAACCAGTCATACAATCCGGTTATGAAAACCGGTTAAATTTTGTATAACCGTTGAAAGTATTTTCTTTCGACAGCCTTAGCAGGAATACATCATTCAAAGATATAGGTGGCAGAAAGTCATTATACGTCTTAATGAAATGGCGTCAAACAATAGATAAAGTTTATAAACTTTAAACATTGACGCTATGAATAAGAAATAATCACACTTATCCACTAAAAAACTGTTACAACAGTACTGAGGACCCTTCAGGTACCAAGTAGCCATCTCAAGGCAACTAAATTAGAAGTCAAACTGTGCTTGTTTAAATACTATCTGGGGTTAACAATGCAAACAAGGGGTTACCCTCACCTGTATAATAAACTGCATTTTTGGTTTATATATTTCCATTCCTTTTATATTACCTAACTATTCGTTCGTACTGTGTTTTAAAAGGGATAAACTTTCTTGAACTATTTGGAGGGAGTGGGCTCTAACTTGGTTGGTTGGTTGCGTTACAATTTTCTTTTTTGTTTAGAAATTAAATTATTGATCAAAGATTTGTCGTAAACAATGTCGAACGCTATTTGCTGAAGTTTCTCAACTTCATTGTTATAATTTTGCTGGCTCAATTCGAATTCCAATTGATTAATTTTGATTTTAAGGAGGTTTCAAGTTCGCTTAGAAAAATATTGGCCAACAGAGAGGAGAGTTGATTATTGCCCATTGTACACCCGCTTGTTTGTTTATACTAGTTTTGTAAAAAGTTGAATAATTTGCCCCATACATTAGGTGGATAAGGACGATTATTTCTTTTGTGTAATGTTATAGTGTATCCACAGTGTGAACTTTATAGTTATTTTTTAACAATGACACTTTTTTAAAACCTAATTAACACGCTGATGTTAAATCATTATCCTGCAATAGAGGTGGTAGAATCTTAATTTATTGATGGGCTACATTATTACGGAAAAATGTAGCAATAAAGTGTCGCTGGTATCCGGAATATCTTTATCCCTCTAACATATGTTATCCTCTTTGTCAGATTGATACCTTACACCCGTGCTCAGATTACTTCTTAATCTCAATCAAGAATGTACATCATCATCATTCCCGGAAATAATTTCACCTATAAGTAAGAGGTAATGATAATGAGACTACAGTAAAAGTCGCAATGCGAAAAGACTGGGCGATTAAACACGTCATTGAAACGGCGCACGCATTAACAGTTGATATATCGAATCAGTAATCACTCATAATCAGCGGTTGAAGCCAAGCTGGTAAAACGCACAATATTTTTGTAGCGTAGGCTCGAAACTTACACTGCCAAACAATTCTTTTATTAACTCTTAAAAACTCTTAAGGTTACAATTTATGAATGTGATACTACCTCCAAGCGCCAATTCTAGGTTAGTAGGTTATCAATTTGTGAGTTTATTTTTGGATGTAATAACATTAACAGAATAATTTTGAATTGTGTACACGCCCACAATTCAAAATGACTAATCACAGTCTTGTCGTATAGCGACTATTACTGCACCCTATGGTAGTGAACGAATCTAAGAGAATATGATTTACAAATAGAGAAGTTTGAAATATGTAAAGTAAAAGAAATTTGAAAATTAAAAACTCAAGATAATGAATTATACAATGCAAATCAGGACATTCTAATAGAAAATGGAACTTTAACAGAGGATTTAATCCGTTCCACATGATTGTATAAAAAACGATTGTGAATATATTCAAAAGCAACTGTAAGTGTTGGCTAAGGGAGCCCTCGCCAATAATTTTAATGGGTACGTTTTTGAATTATGGTTCTATTCATGGAATTGATAAAATCCTGATTACCCACCCATATATGCACTGGAAGAATGTTATTATTGTTACATATATAATTATGTTCAATTTACTTTGTAAAATTCAAATCTATAAATTTATAACATAAGAATTGTGAATAAACCTTAAACTATTTCCCTGACGAATATCTCGACGGAAATTGTATTGAATCGTGAACAGAAAAACTTATGCAAATGTTTTGGTAGAGTTCGATGTAACCGATTCTATGAAACATAATTATATCGAGAAGTTGATAATTAATTTAATTCAACAACGTTTGTTTTTGTAGCATTGTGCAATATTAACTATACTATTATAAGATTAATGTTATATTCATTACAATACAAATTATATCGAACAAGATTTTGTTTGATCATATTCAGAAGATATAGTCCACTTAAATAACAGCGACACAAGGCTTTACATTAAAATTGTATCTGGCTCGAAGGACCATTCGTGTCGCTGTTATTTAAGTAGACTGTATCTTCTGAATATAATCAAACATAATCTTGTTCGATATAATTTGTATTGTAATGAATATAACATTAATCTTATAATAGTATAGTTAATATTGCACAATGCAACAAAAACAAACGTTGTTGAATTAAATTAATTATCAAACTATCAAAATAGATAAGCGTCTCTCTTCCAGAGCTTTCTCAATATAATTATGTTTCATAGAATCGGTAACATCGAACTCTATCAAAATTATCGGAGCCACAACAACAAATATGAATGTGTCTAATTCAACGACAAAATGGATACGAATCATGGAGTAATAGACTACGATAGTGACATCTTCACACCCCCACGACTCACTGTCTTAAGAATTTTAGTAAATGAAGACTCTAATATTGAGCTTTATCGGCTATGGCTATGGGAAACACCGAAGAAAGGTTAGAATAAAATAAGAATAATGAATATAAGACAGTGAAAGGGGGTTGCGACATACGAGGGCAAGATGAAAAGTCCCTGAAAAATAGAACAGACAGCACCACAATCGAAAATCCCATGTGACATTTGTGATATACCATCTTGAACTAGAACGCATTAACCTTTTCAGACTGATTTGTCTTTCAGTTCGGTTTCCACACCCATCGAAAGCAACCTTGAAAATTTTTGTGAAATGAAAAAAGTGAATTTCGCGTCTTGATTAAACATTATTTCTTGCGTGGAAAAAACATTACGCAAACCAAAGCATCGCTTGTTTAATATTATGGGCACTCTTCACCAGCGATTGGAACGATTCACAAGTGGTTTACTGATTTTCGTTGTGGTAGCATGACCACAAAGGCTGCCGAACGTTCTGGTCGTTCAATTGAGGTTACAACTCCAGTAATCGTCGATAAAATCCATGGTATGATATTGGACGATCGGTGAGTGAAAGTACACGAGATTGCTGAGGCTATGGGCATCTCAACCGAACGGGTACGGAACATTTTGCATACATTTTTTAATATGAGAAAGCTATCTGCCAGACGGGTGCCGCATTTGCTCTCTGTTGACAACAAACCTGATAATGTGACAACTTCAAAGGAGTGTTTGGCGATGATAACGCGCGATAAGAAGGATGCGCCGTTTTGTAACCGGGGACGAAACATGGATCCATCACAAAACACCAAGGACCAAAGAACAGTTGAAACTATGTCCTGGCGAATCGAAGCCGAAAAAGGCCAAAGTGGTTTTATCGACCAACAAAGTATCGTATCGTCCATATCGATTACCTTGAAAAGGGCAAAACGATCACTGGCGTACGTTATGCAGAGCTGTCGGATCAATTCGACGCCGATTTGAAGCGAAAGCGACCGCATTTGGCAAAGAAAGAAGTGCTGTTCCACCAGGACAACGCACCCGCGCACAGGTCCGCTTTCGCAATGGCAAAATTGCATTAATTGCGCTACGAATTGGTTCGTCATCCACCATATTCTCCTGATTTGGCCCCCTGCGATTTTTATCCATTTCCAAACTTGAAGAAATGGCTTGGCGGAAAGAGATTTGGCTCCAACATTGAGGTCATCGCTGAAACAAACGCCGAAGTGTTTCTGGCTACAAGGAGATTATGTTCAGAAGTAAAATACGTTTTGACCAAATAATCATTTCTTGTTTCATTTGTCAGGGACTTTTCACCTTGCCCTCGTACTATTGAATTCACAGCAGTTTCGTCACTTTGTATGTCGTCAGAATGTGAACAATAATTGTCTACTGAATTAAGAAGTCGAACAATGTATTTAAAGGTTGCATATAATTATACAAGACCTAGCAGGTTGAAACAGGAATGACATTTTAGCAACTTTGAATCATATATGTGATTTGTTTTTTGTTCAGTGATCAATTATTATTTTTACATATGAAATATCAATTTCTAATGTAGAATTATTACATTATAATTTAATGTGATAATTCTAAGCGAGCGATCGTTGTACAAACTCATACTATAATAGTATTATAGTATGAGTTTGTACACCGATGGCTCGCTTTCATTTGCACCAGCCATTCCCCAAAATTGAGTACCCCCGTTTAAGGTCCTTTCAATAAGATAATATATAAGATAACAGACAGCAACAATACAAAGCAGAATGAAGTCAAATAATACAAACCTTGTGGTAGAGGATATGAAACTCATGCAGAATAAAGTGCCACATTCACAGGAGGACTAGGGCGACAAGGGTGAAATAAAATTGGAAATATAACCAAATAACTAAAATATGTTGATTTATTTTTAGATATGATCAAGAATTAATCATTATTTATTTAAATACCCGTCTCCACTGACAATACTGGAAGATAGTTCACTGCTTTCTTTGGAATTTGTTTCAGATAGTCCAGGTGAAGATTGTCCACTACTTGACAGGAAACTTGGTGGTCCGCTCCATATTACACCTACAAAGCAAATATGTAGTCATAATCAAAGACGTTGTACCGTACACGTACATGTTTCCAAAGACTAATAACATGCTTATAAACCTAGTTCCAAATATAACTGATACATTTATTTACCTAAGCCATTTTTGGGGAAAACCCTAAAAGAGGTCGATTTTAGTTTCGAACTGCACATCTTTTCTACCGGGATATCAAAAATTATCTTGGTCACGGGTGGTTGTGGAATCTAAAACGTTTGTCTTACTTTACGTTTGAAATAATTATGTCCTGTCACACTGACATCATCAATAACCTATAAATTGCATACCTATTTATTTCAGTTGTAAAACAATAATGAACTACAAATTAAAAATTATCTTGGTCAAGGGTGGTTGTGGAATGTAGAACGAAATGTTAACTTTGAACCTTTTACAAGGTCGCAATAGCCACAAACCGGGTCGAAAACTGTTTTAAATTGGTTAATTTAGTTTTTCTTGTTACTAAAACCGTTATTTCATAATTTGTAGTTCATTATTGTTTTACAACTGAAATAAATAGGTATGAAATTTGTAGGTTAGGTTAGTTATTGATTATTGTTATTGATGATGTCAGTGTGACAGTGACATAATTATTTCAAACGAAACGAATAGTACCGGGATATTAAAAATTATCTTGGTCAAGTGGAATCTAAAACGTGTGTCTTACTTTACGTTTGAAATAATTATGTCACTGTCACACTGACATCATCAATAACAATAATCAATAACTAACCTAACCTAGCCTACAAATTTCATACCTATTTATTTCAGTTGTAATAAAATAATGAACTACAAATTATGAAATAACAGTTTTAGTAACAAGAAAAACTAAATTACATGCTGCATTATTGTTTTACAACTGAAATAAATAGGTATGAAATTTATGGGTTATTGATGATGTCAGTGTGACAGGACATAATTATTTCAAACGTAAAGTAAGACACACGTTTTGGATTCCACAACCACTCTTGACCAAGATAATTTTTGATATCCCGGTACTATTCGTTTCGATTCTGACTTTACGGCCGTCAAGGCTATGACGTCGTCGAATCTTTTTTCAATGGATCATGCCGTAAACTTTTCAATTTTTGAAATCTGTATGAAGAGCCGATTACAGATTACAGAGACCTATCACACTTAGGGTCCCAACACCTGCTTTTTCAATATCAAAAAAGTCACGAGCTCTTTGATTACTATTCAGGTCGATTTTTGTTTATGAAACGACACTATGACATACTAATTGTTTTTCACTCTCTACACCCTTGAAGTGACAACTACTCTTATAATTGTTTCAAATTGTATGACACCTCATTTTGAAAATATTCGATTCTCGATTCAGCACTGAGATTTTTTAAATTTCGTTTATTAGTTATAAAAAAAAATTAAATATAAAAATGATAATTGAGTAGGTAACTAAATATTGCCCGACAAAATCAGGTAATATATAAGTCTTATAGAGCTTCTTTTGGAGCATATATTCGTTGGAAAAAAATCCCATTCACGTACAATTTAAGGAACTTATGATTTATTCTTTGAAATTTATAAAAGGGGTTGTGAAGGGTGAATTATTGCCCGACAAAATCAGGTAATGTATAAGTCTTATAGAGCTTCTTTTGGAGCATATATTCGTTAGAAAAAAATCCCATTCACGTACAATTTAAGGAACTTATGATTTATTCTTTGAAATTTATAAAAAGGGTTGTGTAGGGTGAATTATTGCCCGACAAAATCAGGTGATATATAGGTCTTATAGAGCTTCCTTTGGAGCACATACTCGACAGAAAAAAATCCCATCCACGTACATTTCAAGGAACTCATGTTACACTCTTCGAAATTCATAAAAGGGTTGTGTAGGGTGAATTATTGCCCGACAAAATCAGGTAATATATAAGTCTTATAGAGCTTCTTTTGGAGCATATATTCGTTGGAAAAAAATCCCATTCACGTACAATTTAAGGAACTTATGATTATTCTCTGAAATTTATAAAAGGGGTTGTGAACGGTGAAATATTGCCAGTCAAAATCAGATAATATATAAGTCTTATAGAGCTTCTTTTGGAGCATATATTTGACAGAAAAAAATCCCATCCACGTACATTTTAAGGAACTTATGTTACACTCTTCGAAATTCATAAAAGGGTTGTGGAGGGTGAATTATTGCCCGACAAAATCAGGTAATATATAAGTCTTATAGAGCTTCTTTTGGAGCATATATTTGACAGAAAAAAATCCCATCCACTTACAATTTAAGAAACTTGTGGTACATTCTTCGAGATTTATATAAGGGGTTGTGAAGGGTGAATTATTGCCCGACAAAATCAGGTAATATATAAGTCTTATAGAGCTTCTTTTGGAGCATATATTTGACAGCAATCACAAAGCTCAGGAGTTTTTTGATATTGAGAAAACAGGTGTTGGGACCCCAAGTGTGTTAGGTATCTGAAATTGTCTCTTCATACAACTTCGAAAAATCGAATAATTCACAGGATGTTCCACTTAAAAAGTATAGATTTCGTCATAGCCTTAATGACCTTAAAGTCAGATTCGAAGCGAATATCAGAAAAGATGTGCAGTTTGAAACAATTTTATGAAAAATGGCGAATAACAGAAAATGAATCTATTTGTTAATTGTTAATTTTGAATTCCTAATTATCTATGATCTAGAATAATGAGTTTATACAAATCACTACCAAAAATTACTCACTGCTACTGGGGCTCTGCAGCTTCAAAGGTTGAGGAACTGATGTACTACTATTATAACTTGCTTGAGTTACACTTGGAGTAGGCAATGGGGTAGAAGGGTTCTTCGGAGGTGTTGATGAAGGTGTTTTAAATAGTGGTGCTGTAGTCATTTGATCCAGAAACGTGTCAATTTGCTTGAGAGACAGGGCATTATGTAGGGTTTCCAAAGGTCTAATTGGAGGAACACCACCAAATCCTTCTATAATAGCTGAAACGAAAACAAAAAAAAGACATACCCGAAAAACAAACACTGTTTATATTTTCGACTAAATAATTCATGCTTCTCATTAATTGGCCCTACAACACATATTTAAGATACGCTAATACAATGGAAAATATTGTTAGAAAGAAAACAACGAAAATTGTTATTGTTAGGAAAGTAACAATGAAAATTGTGAAGTGAAAACTTTGAATATAACGCAAAGTAGTAGTTTGCTTATTGTTTCAGTACAGGAGTTCTATTTCAACTATTTCTCAAATTAAAATTTTTAATATCATTATAAACTATTAACCAATCAAAATTGTAAGGTCATGAAAAAAAATTAATTTCTCTTCCCCTTGAATTAAAACGAATTAAATTGACAAAGTATAGTTAGTTGAGTACTTGAGTAGTTACTATTCATCACGAAATTGGTTTGATTTTTTTACTTTGTTAGTTTATATTGAATAACTAGCTGACATACTCGGCGTTGCCCGAGATACATAATCGAAGTTTATCCCCCCCCCCTTATTTTTTTTCAGATAGTCGTGTGTGTGTGTGTAGCCGCTGAAACAGCTAGCAACGACGGCCGCTTCGCTAACGATGTAGGTCGATCATGTTACAAGCGTCTAGTGCTACCTATAAAGCCATACTATTCTTCTTTGGCTTTGGGCCGCCGCATGCGCAGTATTCTACTCATGCGGTGGCCCAAAGCCAATGTAGAATGGAACACAAGCGTTTTTAGGTTGCCGCATGTGTGTGCAGTTGATAACGCCCCTAGCGGGAAGCGAATTAACGTTTGATATAACGAATTCAATGTTGATGCTGCATCAGCGATTCTAGTGTTCCCAAAAATATATTTTGCGCATGCGGCGCTCCAAAATCAAAGAAGAATGGTGTAGCTTTATAGTTAGTCCTAGTAACACCGGAATATTTAGTAACTAACTAATAACAACTATTTGTATTTCTGACGTCCGTTTATGACAACAATTAACAAATTGTCATCTTTGTGGGATCCGCATATCTTTCAATTTAAAGAAGTCTTAAATATCTTAATAAATAATTCAACCTACAGAATATTATATTATTCATATTCCAGCTAAAGTTTTCATACTCTATCTTTCTAACTTGACCCAGACCATCTTATCTAATATACCATGTCAAATAGTGTACAAACTTACCAGCCACGCTAGTTGCGCTAGGCATCATGTCTCTAAGATTCGGGGCACTAGAACTTCCCGAGATGACCGCAGTGGAGAAGAGAGAGTTGGTACTCGCACCTAGCTTCTTAAAAGAAATGGGACCTCCCCATCCAAAACCTAGCATCTTGAAATAGCTCATCTGCCCAGCGATACTATGCCGATGGCCCTTTTCTGTTGAACTGTTGGACTCTGTATAGGACATGCGTGGGTTTGTCACAGAGGTTGCAGGTTGTGATGTGGAACGTTTGGGTTTAGGATGTGATTTGTTATTAGGTGGTGATGTTAAGAATGATAGTAAAGTCGAAGGAGCACGTCTGAACCAAAGCGAACCAGAATTTTCGTAAGGATAAGAAACACGAAGAGTATCTTTTTTAGGTGAATTACTCTCTTCTCTAATATATTCAGTAGGATGCCTCAAAAGGAACATTCCTTCTGAATAATTGATAAATACGTTATCTAAAATGTTTGGATCAGAAAATGATCTTTGTCTTTGATTTTTGATTCTGCGTAATTTCGAATTTCTAGTACTATTTACTTTGACCGAAATATCTAGTGCATCATCCTCATGACATTCAAAACTATCCTGCACTTGTAATTTGAATTTTATATCAGATAGAGGAAGTTCATTAGTACTCATTCTAAAAGGCTCACAACTTTCTTGTTCACCAGTAAAAATATCCAAATTTAGTTCTGTTAATGGTAATTCATTCGTGGCACTTTTTGCTCTCGATCTTACATCATTTGAATCTTTACTACCATTCAAAACTATATTAGGCACTTCAAAATCGAAGATAACTGAACTTGTAATAGGTTTGAAAACATTGTTTTGGTCAAGAGTTTCAGATGGGTCTAATGTTTTAATAGGTATTTGATGAGGGTTCCAGTAAGGTAAGCTTAAGCTTTCTAGTTCTGATAGAGTTATGTGAAAGATTTAATGGTATTAAATGTTTTAGCATGTGAATTCATGAATGCATGTATGCAATAGCATTAATAACACAAGGAGGCCAAGCAGAAAGGTATTAAGAAGATAAGAAAAAATATAAGAATTCAGTACCATCACCGATAAACTATTAGTAGAAATCAAAAAGCTCAAAAAAAGTATTATATTATAGTAGATTTATATTTTGCACTCAGATTACTCATTCGATCTTAATAATAGTATATTTATATGAACATTCAGTCTCCATATCCAAAACAAAAATTCTTGAGCGTTTTCTGAATTTGAAAAAAATACGGAAAATGATTGTTTATTCTATGTAAATTTAATAGATTGTAACGATCCAAAAGTTACAGTATCAATTGTGAAGTAATTAGCAGAAATCTTAGATAAGATTATTGAAATCTTCCTTGACTGAAGTTATCTACATTATTCCAGATCCCTATTAAATACTAAGTAGGTCAAAGTTGCGAATATTTACAGTGTTCCAAGATGAGGAACATCTGTTTGACTAGATTCATGCAAGCGTGTGTGAGTTTCAATAAAATGAATTGACCAGTCAATTTTGAAATCTTTTTGGTGATTACTGATGACATGAGTTAGGTGGAAAATGTATAAAGTACTTTATTAATTTGTCCTGTAGAGTAACCATTTTATTTCAACTTATGTGTACTAGAATCAGATATACTATATTATTCGTACTTTCTTTCCACATAGATTCCAAGATCCTACTTTTTGTATTATAAATCAAGTCGGTCTTGAACCGAATTGTATTATCTTGAGAGGGTATGTTGAATCCACGGTCGTATATACAGGTCTGGGAACTCGAGGCTGTTTCCTGTGTGAGAAGTGAGTCCGCTAAGCGTCATCTGTTGCATAGTACCAAAAGGGTGGCGCATGAGTCGAGGAATGATCTCTGGCACGTATACGACCGTGTTCTCTGGCAACTGTCATTGTTGACTTGTAAACACAAGGAATACCGGCGTTTTTAGAGAAAAATTACGAAACCGTGCATTGTGCCGAAATGCAAAACGTGGTACAAAAGTGTAAAGCAAGAAACTTCTGTTTTTGAAGTGCCGAAAGATGCGGAAATGCGAAAAAAGTGGATGCTTGCGATTCCGGATAGAAATCGTTTCAACGAGGTCTTTTATGTGTGCGAGCATGTATAACGAAAAAGGGGAAGTTATTTTTAAGGTGAGTAATACATTTTGACAAGAGTAACAGTTCTATTCCTCTCTCAAATCAGAATAGTAAATATTGCATTACGAGAAAAATTATTTTACTTAATAATGTGATTGCCGCAATACTTCGATCCAAGCGCTAGCTTGGCTGAGCGAGGGACTACGAGTTTGGCGGCGTGTATGAGACTCATGTCAAACATAGAGTTCCCAGACCTGTAGGTACGTCCTTGGTTGAATCTCATCAAATCCACTCAATTCCTTATTACATATTTATTGCCAAACCAACGATGCTTATTTCTTCTCATGTAACAGAATACATTCTCTTTCGATTTGTGGTGGCGTCCTTGGTTTGTTATTAAATCAATAGGGCACGTTTTCAGTAAGACCGAACTCCTCATAATTTGGGCTAGTTTGGGGAATATACGTGGTTCTTGATAAACTCACGCTTCAATTATTGTTTTATTAAGTATCGTTACGAACCATACGCTACAAGATTTAACACGGAAATGGGTACCCTACTATTTATTTAATCAATTTGAATATCATTGCAATAATATTTGGTTGAATTATTGAGCAATCCCCAAAATAGAATCAACAGTTGCAATCATTGTAGCCCGTACCAATTTCATCAATCTAACGGTGCAAAATTTTTTAATAAGATGATCAGGTGAATTTCTACTATATTATAAACATTCTGTGAGATTAGGACATATCCTAATTGATTCAAAAAAATTTCAAGGTTAATTGCTAATTCAAACGTCATAAAGTAATCAAAACACACACAGATGGTTACCTACCAAGAAAGCTGCCTGATGCCTTTTTACTGAAAATTTTATAGAAGGAGGATAATCAAACAGAACATCGTTATAGCATGACACTTTAAACTTCGAAACTTCGCAAGTCTGTTTGTCCTATATTGTTTGTAATTGGAAGGATTTAAAACAAATTACGACATATATTCAAGGCATCCTCTAACATACATAGCAATGCAAAGTTAAACTGCCTCTATTGAAAATGTATTAATTTAATTAAAAACCGACTTCCATCTAATATTTGTATAGAGAGTATTAATTATTGGTGGTATGTGAAAAACTGAAGCGTTTTAAGGGGTTGATTGGGGGTTGGCCCATCCTTAAAATTATATATACAACATATTAATAGAAGCAGTTTAACAGACTACAGTTCCATATGCAAGTGAGAAGGAAAGGAAGCATAATAAGGTGGAAGGCAGAAATGTATTAAACCCTACACATTTATGATAAATGTAAGAGTGAAATGCACTTCCGAGTAAGAAGGTCTTGAGGGACCAACTGCTTAGGGTTGCCAGACAGATGAGTTCATGAACATCAACTTGACTTTGTTCATGCACAGTGAACACACAATTTTTATCAAACTTGTCCCGATACCAATAATGTAAGTTTGTTAAAGTACATGCAAAAAGTTCTTAAACAAAGTTTATGATTAAAAAATTCAATACAATCTGTAATTTAACCGACAAACAATTTAAATGATTGACAATGTGATCACAACGTAATGCTCTCAAATTTGTATATCAAAATGAGTTTCTTCATGTGAGTAATTTTGAAAGAAAGTAGTGAAACAATATTTTCAATAAATTTTATACACCGTTGAAACAACAAATTACCTCTTTAGGTAATTTGTGGTTGAAACAATTGTTGAATGTATATACATACCAGTGTTATTATTGACTATGTGATAATTGTGTAAAAAGCACAGAAGTAGAGTGAACTAGCAAAGTTGATCCTAATTTGACCGGAAAATCAACGGATTAGGAATAAATTGACAAAAAAATTACTGTGAAACTTCACCTCAAAAACAATAGATTAAAACTGGTTTGTAAGACTTTGGAACTAACAGGATCAATACAAAATCAAGTTGATTATATAATATGTTTAAATTGAACCTGAAATTTCTGAAAACTAGGTAGAAAGCAAATTATCATCAATTAGAGCGAATGTAAAATGAACAATTCGTTGAAATCCTACCTTGACTGTTTACAGCATCCCAACTCTGATATTGAACTTTTTCCGCTGTTTAGAAAAAAAATTCATGCAGGGTTATCAAATTTTTATAGCTATCAAAAAATATTCAATGTGTATGGTTGCTTCGAGAAAATAATAAAGCATTTTACAAAACCTGTGAATATGTATGTGAATGTTTCTGAATCCAAGAGGACCCAAAACAATGTTACGTAAACATGAAATATAATTCTTCTTAGTCATCATAATAAAGAGAAACTGATCACAATCTTAGGGAGGCATTATACATTGAATTTAAGTGGGGAGTGAATGACGCATCAATCAACTTTACTCATAATATAGTTTCCATATCAGGGAAACATGTCTAAAGGGCTCCACACTATGTGTCTAACAGTATATGAGCAATATTATATTATATGGGATCCCCACTATATCCTGCTTCTTCGAGCTGAAGGTTCTTTAAAAGTAAATAACAACACTTTGTCAATACTGAAGCACTTGCAGCAATAATCGTATCGTCATTGTTCTTCAATATACAGCTCTGCATTTTCGGATTCAATATTTCAATGCATCCTTTCTATGTTCGTATATTTCCACATTTGTGTGGAGTTTCTGCGTTTAGTCTGTACGTATCCTCTATAAGCCCAAGGCTTGGGCGCTCGATCGTGACGTCCGAGAGGCTATGTTGCAGCTGGTCACCCGTACGTTACGGCAGACTGCTGCAATATCGACAGTAAAACAAAAGTTTTGTTCATTTTTTGGCACATATATAAGAACTTACTGTTAAAACGGAGTTGCCAGATGTTAACTAATTCTTTAGTTGCACCCCATTTGCCTTTTTCCTGTAGAAAACCTGCCTTCTAATGGATCTGTTCGAAATTTTCCCAATATACTCGTATAATTTACATTAAACTCATTGAATCAATACGAAATTATTTCTAAAATTTCGTGAACTGTGTCTGACCATGCAGTATGTGTCGGTGTTGTTGATTTATTTAAGGCCGAACTAGACTTCCACGTATCTAACCAATTCAATAAATTTCTTAAAAACTTGATTTTCGAATTATCCTCCGTTACCTTTGACCATAGGTTCCTAGAAAATGTTCTTTAAGCGGGAGTTCCTTTTGATGGGAGTTTTCACATTCATTATTTTCCACCAAGTTAATATAATATTTATGAACTAGGCTGAGGATTTGAAATGCTCTATATTTGAACCAAATTGAAGTAGAGCCTGTATAACATAATCATTAAATACTTTGAGGGCTACTTTAGTCTTCAGTATTGACATTCCAAATTTGTAGGATAGAGTGCTCTCAAATTCCAAGAATATCCAACTAGTTGGCATACTGCATAATTTGATTGGTTTTTGAATTTAGCTTATATATTTGGGAATGTGAACTGAATCGACTAGATAAAATAATGATCTTGAAACTGAAATAGGATACACGATACTTAACTTAAAAATTATCATGATTGTGCTGTTGAGTGCATTATTGTCACTTATAATACAGAATAATTTGTATCCAGTTTGTTTTAAATTTAAAATAATTGACTTTATAAACATATAATAATTCGTGATTTATTTTTGATACAGAACAAATATGGACCACCTGTTTGAATATTGAATTAACCCAAATGTTGTTGCAAGCGGTACCAACAATATTTACGCCTTTATAATACAAAAACGACTTAATATGGATCTCGTTCAACAAAAGTATCATGTTTATTATTACTTTCATTCTAAAATTTGAATTGATTTTGGGCGTATGTGAGGAAAATTTGTTATTCAGTTACCAAATCGCTTAAGTAGAAATTAGAAATTGTCTTTATAGTTGGATGCGGGAAAATTAATACTATTGAACTGCTTAAAAACGTATATGCATGTGTACTAATAAAATCATAGTATTTGCAGAATATCTATACCTTTCCTTGCAATTCGTCTGCAGTGTAATATCTGTTCAGATAGAAAATGAAATTTCAAATTACTTAGGAAGCCATTTTGCAACGCACTTTATTCAGTCAAAATACTTCTATACACGCTTATTTTCAGGTAAAAACACTTTCCAACCACATAAGGACACCAAAGGAACAGGTGCAACGCATTTTTCACTACAAACAGGTAAAACTCTTTTGAATTCGAATATTTATCACCTGTCACACTCAATACGGCTCATGCACCATTACGATAAACGGTCCTATTGTTAGCTACGTCTCTGCTCCAAGCCTTTTGTTGATGACGTCACACTTACGTTTGTAGTCAGCGCCCATGTCTTGTGTATGTGAGGGTGTTGGTACATAACACTATAGGTGAATCTTCATACACATTAAATTGGCCCAACAAGTTCGACAAACTTCACGCACCACCCGTATTCGCCACATAGTGTGGAGCAATTTCAAAAATTATTATCGAAATATTAGTCGAGTCAAATAGGTATTTCATTACGAAAATCGAACGATATGGACCGATTTTGATGAAACAAAGTGCATTCGATTCGGGATGACGTCTAGAAAAAAGCTTACCGGTTAGTTTTTTGTGCGAATTTGTTATTATTTTGTTAACCGAAAAATTGACCAATTTCCAAAATTTCATCAAAACTAACCAGAAATCCTCAGTTAGGGGTTGTAGAGGTTTTTTTTATGTTGAATGTTTGAAAATTTGTTAAAAGGGGATCGTTACTAATTTAAATCAAAAACAAAATCGAATTCTAATTTTTTAATTTGGAATAAATTCCCGCTCATCTAAAATTTTTTTCTATCTTCTCTACTCAGTCTTTTTATATTCCACACAGCATCTTTTACATATACTATGGACATATACGTAATAAAAACCGGGCGGGAGTAGGAGGTTGGTATTTTTCTTAAACTATGGAGTCTACACTATACTATAACACAGCATCTATCATATAATAAGATATCTATGGCATCCACCGCTTCATAGAGCAGCTGTTTATCTAAACCGGTCCTACTTCCCATCCCTCCCAAAATAAATACGCGGCAACGTATACGTGGACCACGCTGCTATTGTAATGTAGATACATAATAAATGATCACCACGTGTCACTTACTGTTGGATGCTGCTGTTGTTCAGATTAGTAAAATTTCTCATTCGTTTTATGTGAAAACTATTTTGTTCTGTGGTTCAATGAATATTATCAGAAACATTTTTTTAATAATTCAAATACATATTGTTCAATAAATAAAACATTGCTTTAATAAAGCATTCACGCTGCAAATTAATAAGTGTTTTTCGGTTAAAAACATAATAACAAATTTGCACAAAAAACTAACTGAGCTTTTTTCTAGACGTCATCCCGAATCGAATGCACTTTGTTTCATCAAAATCGGTCCATATCGTTCGATTTTCGTAAGTACGTAAGTCGGCCTGTTTTAATACCTATTTGACTCGACTATATACTGTGTTATGTTATTATCACAAAAATGCATACTACTTAAATGCAATGCATGCAATTACAATTCAAGGCAATTCATCAAATAGTAAAGTAATGAAGAAATTAAAGTAAGTTAGCACATCAGTATGCTTTCCGTTGGAAATCAGTATAATTTTCTTAGGACAAGATGACGAATATCTGTCAAGAATAGTAAGCACTTTTATTGAATGTAGCGTGAGAAATATGGGCGCTTATACTATACCCTGTGACCTGAAATCCACTTGGAAATTGATAATTACAAAATGAAAAATTTGGATGCTTTATGGAAATTTTACTAAATTAATTACTCGAATTTCGATTTTCATTTGTTGAAGAAAACCAGAAAATCAATCTCAAGAAACCCACATCAAAAAATATAAATTGATTCTACCAAAGGAAAGATAACAATCAACAATCATTACGATACCTTTATCTTTCTGTGAAGTCTTGTGGTCATAACTTTTTGATCTTGGCTCCGGATCTGGGCTATTGGCGCGTTTGATTTTATTCTTCTTTTGGGCCTGCTGCGCCGCCAATTCTTCATTCAAACGTCTAGCTAGGTGAGCTGCTTCATGGCCACAAACAGTGTGAGAACTTCTACAAAAACAATTCGTGACAAAATCAACTAGATGTGCCTGAATGCTTCAGACAATATAACCATAGATCAAGTCGGCTGTTCAATCAATAGCCTATTTAAATTGAAAGCATTTTTGTAGCAGGATGGTTACATATGTATGTTGTGAACTAATCTATATTGAAAGAAAAATACCAAACTTATTATTTAGGAGAAACTAACTTAGTCTAGGAGCCAGAGCGATATTGATGGTCTGAACATTAACCCGATGGCACTATGGTTTATCGTTAGAGGACGGTTCAATGACCAATTCATCTCACAGACCGAATTTTCGCCGGCTGCTAGATCTCGAGATACAGCCTCCGCAAATTGTTTATTTTTTGACTGGGGGTTAACCCTTTTCAGGTTGCGGTTACTTGAAGAGCATGTCATTCTTATACATTTCCACCATGTGCCATCATTTTTTATCGTGTCCGTTTATCAGGCTGACCAGTTAAAATTGGACCGATGATGGACTGCAAGTTAACCCTCCCAAACCTAGTAGAAAAGGTTCATTGGTGTTGGCAATTGTTAAGATACCTATGCCATCAAAAGTTATCAGTCCATTTCCGAGTAATTGGTCATTATTTTGACCAAAAAATTATTTTTTCTCATTATGTGGCTAAACCTTGCGGATTACAAGGTAACATGATGGTACCATGTTAAATAACTTTATTGGAGGTCAAATAAAAATTTAAAATTATTGCCATCACTCCTTGCCTATTTCAACCCCCCCCAAAAACCGCTAAAACCACCCCCCAAAACAAAAAACAAAAAACGGCTGTTTCGATTTTAAACCCAGTCAGAATCTCAATAATTGACTAATTTATCATAAAATTGGTCATATTATCCATATTATTCAATTTTTTGAGGGGTGGTTTTAGGGGGTTTTGGGGTGTTGAGATAGGCAAGGACTGATGGGCAATAATTTTAAATCTTTATTTGACCTCCAATAAAGTTATTTAACATGGTGTCATCATGCTACCTTGTAATCCGCAAGGTTTGGTCACAAAATGAGAAAAAAAAAACCATTGTTGGTCCAAATAATGGCCAATTACTCGGGAATAGAGCAATAACTTTGATGGTATAGGGTATCTTAACAATTGCCAACACCAATGAACATTTTCCACCAGGTTTGGGAGGGTTAACTTGCAGTCCATCATCGGTCCAATTTTAACTGGTCAGCCTGATAAACGGACACGATAAAAAATGATGGCACATGGTGGAAATGTATAAGAATGACATGCTCTTCAAGTAACCGCAACTTGAAAAGGGTTAACCCCCAGTCAAAAAATAAACAATTTGCGGAGGCTGTATCTCGAGATTTAGCAGCCGGCGAAAATTCGGTCTGCGAGATGAATTGGTCATCGAACCGTCCTCTAACGATAAACCATAGTGCCATCGGGTTAAAGTTCAGACCATTAATATCGCTCTGGCTCCTAGACTAACTGTAGTCCGTTTACTGAGAGTAACATGCGAGTTCACTCCGTAACGCCTGCGCAGTACGTAAATCGCTATAATCTCCTTGCAGTGTCATATAATAATAAGATACTGCGTGACTTTATAGTGAAAGTGCGTATTTTCAACTTATTTTCTTCAGATAGCGAATCCGTCTATTACAACAGTAATATTTATTGGGAAAATATGTAACTTATTCAGTTAAAATTATACTAACCCTATAGGTATTGGATCACTTGTTTTAACATGATATTTGTAATAGACAGGACCTGTAGGTGACGCTGGAGGAAATAAATCTGTCTGCTTGTACACTTCTAAATTGTTTTTTGAAGCTATCGGAGTCTGCCGTTCATCATCCGTTTCATTTTCTTCTTCTATTCTTAATGAACATTGACTTTTTGTTTCCTCTGGAGGCGTGGCAGTCGTTGATGTGTTCGAACTCTGAAAACCATTGTCACAATCACCGTTTTTATACAATTTATATAAAAGTAAAGTTCAGAGCGTAACCATGTCATATTTCCCAGAAAAAGTTAGGGCAAGGAATATAGTTTCCACAATGATATATTATATCATTGCTCCGATATTAAATATACAGACTGAGGGAAAGATCAACCTGGTGTACCAAAACTTTGCCTCAAGAAGTATGTTGTATAAACCGATATTTCTCAAGAACAATAACTGTAAAAATTAATGTATATTGGTATAAGAAGAATCGAAAGTCCCTAAATAACTACCTTCCTTGTAGAAGAAAATGAATTTTGGAATATCCGATTCTGATGCACAATATGAAGTTGAGACATTTCGATGAAATCGAAGAATTGAGATCAACGATTTTTAATAAAGTATTGAGAGTAATAATAGTGTAACCTTTGCAGTTCATAGTCTTATGGAAAGCTTCGTGATTACACAGCCCTATTTTCTACTGTAAAAAATTGAAACTAGCTATATTTCTCTTTAATTTAGTGACTTACCGAGTTCTTGGCGCCAGTCGATTCATTTCTTGAATGTGGACGAAAACCTGGACCTGGGGGTAAATTTTTCTGAACACAACAATTTACCCCAGGAGAGAAATGCAACTCTACATGGAATCTTTCTTCGCTGCATGGATCTTTTGTAGGATCTTCATATAGCATAACAACCACTTGAGACATATAATTCAGCTCTGAAACCATCGACACATATTCCATTGCTCTGCGCCACTGTTCATCTTTTGTTATCTACAACAGATTTCAGAATAAATACAATTTACCCAATACTTATTTGAATCGCGCTCACATCTAATAGTCCTCCATGCCTAAGAACTGTGATCAACGAATGGACATGACTTTCACTAGTGAAATATAAACGTGTACGAACATGCCTCCCAGGACTTGATACACCGTGGGAATATCTAGGATTTAACCTATTGACAGTTTCTTCTGTTTCCTCTATATTTCTCTGTAGGTCAGCCTTGATCTTTTTCAATAATGGAGTACAAATACCTTGGCCTATTGTTAATTTTTCCTGAGTAGTCATACCATATTCCTGTGAAATTGTACAATGTAACTAACATTTGTTTGGCGTTCAACACTTTGAATTATTGCATCACGTAGTAGCATTCTCAAAATGAGTTATTAACTAATAACTGTCATTGTGTGGTGAAACATCAATTGTTAATATCAAAATGTAAATTTTTGTTTTATTCACATTTTACTATTCAACAACAAAACAAATGAGATTTCCTTAGCTAAATTTATTTTGTTTGAATTCTAGACAATGACTATTGAAACTATTCAAAAAATCGTCACGTACTTATAAGGTCAATAAGCAAATGTCTTAGTTTTCATTATTACTTACCTGGGGTATTACAACATCAGCCAAATATTTTGCATACATATACAATTCCTCGGCTTGTTCAAATTGCAGGGTATGTTGATTATGTTGAAGGTCATATTTGATACAATCATAAATATCTGGTATCTTGCTAATATCGAAAATTTTATTTTTTGTGTAAAAATCTTTTTCTATTTTACCCCATCTTCTTCCCATTAGCTCCCAACTTTCGCCGTGATATAGTACAGCATCTGTAACCCATATTGATTAAAGTTTAGCAGAAATATAAGAAAAAATTTATTTTGCAGGTGAGAATGTTTAAATTGCTCATCTTATGGTACGTTGACCTCACTGCAAGGAACCTGTCTTCACATGATAATGATTTAGTCTTTAATTTCATAAAGATCTATATAAGTTTCTGTTAAGTGTACGGGATGATATGATTTTTCGACAGAACGTATCTGAACAGGCTGATGTTTTTGTTATTAATTGCTAATAATTACCCAGATCAATAATTGATGGATGGAATATTAAGAATGCCTGGGTTATAATCACATTAACTCAATAAAAGTGTGAATTATTAAACCTCGAAGAAGAAATACTAACTATTCACCTTTCGAAGCTTAAAACCTCAAAGAAGAGGTACTAACTATTCAGACAACAAATATTTGAATTTTAAGAAATGCTTTTTTGGGACTCATATAGTGATTTATTCAGAATATCATGCCCCGATATCAGTGCTATTATAAACAACGGTAAGAGGTTAAGAGAACGCACGAACCTTTTGTTTTTGAATCTTCTTTTTTCACTTGTACTATTTCCATCAAAGATTTGATCAATTCGTGAACATGCCTGCAGCATTGAACTGGATTTTTAACAAATTCCAATGCATCAGCTATACTGGAGGAATTACACGGATTTATCTTATCTCTATCTTCTTGCGAAAACTCTCTATCCAATTGCATCAATTCATGTAATTGCGACTTACACCTAAAAGAAACATTATGTAATGTTGACATTTGTCAGTAGCATCATTTCGGATTTGTAAAAATGGAACAAATCAATGTTTGTGAATACAAAAGTGCACATATTTAATTAGTAATAGCAGCGATTGAGACGATGCAACAAGTTTTGTTTTTTCTAGCGGTTCCATCACCACAAATTTAATGTATCCTATGGTCGGACGTGAACGTACTTGCTCTTGCACTTGTTTGTAGTAGTGATGGGAATAATCGACATAAATTTCAAGAATACACTAATTTAGTACTTATAAATTAGTAGTATCCTTGCTACCTGAGTTTGAAATTTGGATAATAAGTATTTGATTTTTATTGTAGGCAGATCTAAATTTTTACTTTTACCGCGTCATGATTTATATATATAGATATTGACTGCCACCCACCACCGCCAAAGTTTACGTTTATTATCGACATACTTAATGATCTTATTTTGAATTATTGATCTTTTATTTGTGCATCTGTTTCATACAGCAAAATGATTGCTTTAGCTACGTTTGCAAAGTGGAGCCATTGAAATGTCTAATGTTTTTATTTACTTCCGCAATTTATGGTTTATGGTTCAGTTTCAGCAGTTCTATATATTTCTATTTTTACTCTATTATTTCCACAACTAGTTATGTCGGGTGGTGGAGATTATTGAAGTACTAATCCAGGCGCGTCCATTTGATTTCAATCTAAGTAGCACTGTGGAATTTCACGAGAGAAGTGTTTCGTGCATTAAGTAAGAATTTTTTAAAACCAAATATTGTAGCAAAGCTGCCTTATTAATTATCAATTAGAATTCATTCCGATATCGAACAAGTTGCTCAAATTGAAGCTGGTCCTAAGAACACCCATGAACGTAAATAGAAATAGGATATTCTTTGTTGCCTCCTATTACGGACAAGTCAAGTATATGAGTTCATTTCTTAGTACGACCGTCCCATCATAAATTAATACTTTGTTTGTTCTTTAAATCTGTGGGACGGAAACAAGATGTGTAGTTTCTGAATCCTTGTCAAGGAAGGGTCATTATAATTTGTAAAATATCGACAAGGTCGAAGAGCTTCCTCACAGTTTCAATAGGAAATCATAAATTACGAAGTTAACATAAATGGTTCTAAAGATCACAAGTGCTTTACAGTATATTGGAATTTAATTCATATTTTTATGATCTAATTCGAAACGGTAAGTGAATCGCTTGCCTATGATTTAAACAAAGACTTTCTACCCTGTTTTTCCTTTGAAGCTGCAATATATTCACGTAACCATAACATAAAACGTGCAGGGCGCAGTCGTTTTTTATTAAACATGTAATTATGTATTACCTTAATATAATTTTCATTCATACCTAAATTCAAGGAAGTCTGAATAAGGCCATAAAATTAAGGTCCCTATCAACGAAAATAGAATAGTTCTTTTGTATCCAGCTCACTAGACTTGGGAAAGTCTCTCTCTCTCTCTCTCTCTCTCTCTCTCTCCCTCTCTCTCTCTCTCTCTCTCTCTCTCTCTCTCTCTCTCTCTCTCTCTCTCTCTCTTATTGGATAAAAGTTACTACCCCCAAACACATTGGTCAAGGAGGAGTGGTTATCCAAGATTATAAAAAACCAAACTCACCACACTAGAGTCAGTTATAATCTAACTTCTTGAGTTAAATCTTGCTTTGACTATTTCACGAATCACTGAAATCATATGATAGAAAACTTTGTAAGCAACGTTTTCTAGTTAAGATTGCGTTGTGGAATTTATGGTAGAATTTTCATTTAGAATCAAGTCATATTGCTCAATACATAAAATTTAGAATTCCTTGAATACAATTAAATTATAATAGTTTTGTTTAACTCTTTACCCTGGTACATCCAGGCTGTGTTAAATTAGTTTTCACTTCATACCTAGGTTCTAATAAGGTTAATTTTAAAATTAAGGATTAATTAATTGTTTTCTAAATTTAACACAGTTTCTTAATACTTTAGTTATACTTAATCTTTCAACGTTTAATTAATTTTATAATTGTTTTATTTCTTTATTATTATTAAATATTTTATATTTGTTTTTCTACTTATCGTAATTTATAAACTACCCTCGATCACACTGTCCTCAATTAATGTGTTATTGTCTCAACCAAAGAAGAGTGAGTATTATAATATCTATAAACCGTATTGTTGCCTGATTTACCTTAGCTAATGAGAAACCCATCATATCGGGTCACCTCTTGGTTACCGGTACACATACTACAAGTTTACTGGTATTAATTAATCAAGGCAAATGATATATAAGGATGAATTTGATAAAATAAGTAAATTGATAACCTTTAGTAATCAAAGTAAACCAGATATATGGGAAGAAATCCCCAGTTTGGTTAGAATTTTGAATACACTGGTCGGAAACTCAAAGAAAAATTGCAATTAGTGGAGTGTTCATGTATGGTAGACAATTGAAATTATTCATCTTTGGATGCACTCGATAGTATTTTCACTTCGTTCCTTTACTTCAGTAAGTAAAGATACAACAACCACCCAAATAATTTCGGTAAAATCCATGATGGAACTAATAATAAACCACAACGTGAGCTTTGCATTATCTATCCGCTACTGTATTCCAGCTGTAGCAACATGAAATTCCATAATGACATGAAATGAGATTAACACATTTGAACAAACTCTATCTGGAATTAACTCATGTATCGTTTATGGCATGCAAAATGTCCCAACTTCAAGAAAAGACGTGGTGTTTTCAAGCGCTTAATTATTTAAAAAGTGTTCACGAACTCGCTTAAATGATTATAGTTGCTTAGCTAATTTTAAATTAGATTTTTCTTACGTACATGTTTTGATATTTGCTACTATCACAGTCATTATCCAACAAACCATTCGTATTTGCGCTCTTCACCATCTGAACCAAAATGGGAGTGAGTTCACCTTCTAAAGCTAGAAGACCTTTTGCAAATGCGGCAGCTGTCATTTGCACACGTCCTTCGTCGGAAGCGTAGATTTTCAAATCATGCCGAAATGTAGAATGTAACCTCAATAGTCCCAAACCTTGAGCACCTGCATATTCACCTATGGAATCAGAAAAAGAACAATCTGCGAATGATGGTTAGGAGAATACATTTCTTGAAGTTTAGTTATTATTTGCTCAATGAATAGCAAGGTTATGTAAATCTGTACATGCAAACAGTTTTCACTTTGGAAATGTATCTCAAGCAATTGTGGATGAAATTATGAAGCAACATATTAATTATTAGTATCTCCCATGAACAGGCTTATTTGTTAATATTAGAGTACAAGTAACTAAGCTATTTGTCACAATGTCTAGATAACTGAATAGATAAATGATGGTGGTGCTATAGTTATTGGAATGTTTTCTTCGTAATGGGAGCTAGAGTATCCTAGTTATCAGCAATTCAGCATACGGCCAGATAATGTTGTAATGGATATTACACACAGCTCAAGAGTTATACGAATAATCGGATGTGATAACTGAAAAATTAAGATTCGTCTTTGGGAAGGTACTCATTTAAAATATTGCAATGATCGTACACATCCGGTTATAGCAGAATATGAGATATATGTTCTTACACCTGCAGCATTTTTTATTTAGCATTAAATTCTTGATTATTTTTTTTGTTATTTAATGTTTTTTTTTTTAATTGAAAGTGGCGGAATATCCTACTATCGTTTTGATAAATTCTGGGAAAATTGAATTATTGTTATTTGAAATAACAGAATCGATGTAGCCGACACTAGTTGGATGATGAGAATATTTTTAATTCAATAGCTCCACATATTTATACCAAGTGGAATATTCTATTTCAAATATGATCAGTTCCTGGTAGTAATCATGTTACAACCTATAAAAAAGATTGCATGAAAAAAAATTGCATTGCAAATTAAAAATAAATAAATGTGCGAATGATCAGCTGTTAAGGATAGGATGGCTAATAACTAATAACATCGAGTAAAAAGCAGAATACCAACCGGCCAGATGTCTACCTTGTCCTCCAGGATACATGCAACGGAAGATTCGACCGAGTTCTTCAGCTTGAATACGTCCTGCAGGTGTTAACTCACCACCCCATTTTAAAATCAGTACTAGCGAAGGGTCTGCTGGCTTATCTACTGAATAAAATCATATATGTATTACAAATGTTTATATAGAAATGTTTCATTCCACAATAAAACTATTTCATTTTTCAGGTCGACGTAAATTGAGTCCGGCAGCTATTAATTGGCTTCCTATGTAGGTAAATTCAGTCCCGGGACTTTTTAAGGTCTACGTAAACAGAGTCCCATGTATGTACCAGGTTGTCAGGTCAGATAATTAGAATGTTGTACCTGCTGCCTAGGCCAACCACCATTCTGTACGCAAGTATTTGCACAATAACCAATAATGATTGTTTATTTAACCCCCTTTGTTTCTAACCTAACCTAACCTAACTTAGTTGATATAGCTTAATCGCACTAATATTAGCACTCTCAAATTAACCAATAATGATTGTTCATTGTACCCCCTTTGTTTCAAACCTAACTTTGTTGATATAGAATGCAAATATTGTAATCGCGCTAATATTAAGTCTCATTATTAAGAATATTCTGAGAATTATGTTCAAATGTTATGACTCAATTTACGTAGTATGATTTTATCAGTGGGACTGAATTTACTTAAGAATATGGAAATGGAATTCAATTTACGTTTTCCGTTTTCTTCATTGGGTTGAATTATAAAATATGGTGGTGTTTCGGGAACAAGCGCTGTTGTTGTAATTGAAACAGTTTAGTTCAAGAGAAAAATTTTATTCACCGTTTTTATTATAATGAACTTTGCTTGGACTATACACAAATTTATTCTAATTCTTTCTCATAACATTTCGATTTCAGTTCTAGATGAAGGATGATTGCTTGAAATTTGTCAATGTTAATATATGAATCGTCTATTTTACAACAATTATATGATTTTTTCTTTAATGAATTACTTATCTATGAAACTTGTAATCAAATCTATAACATATAATATACCCCATCATTAAAATAGAACTTAGTATTAATCTTTAAGCTAGTTTTTGAAGAAATATATTTCTTCATAATTTTCACACACGCACTAGGTGATAATAGTAATAATAAAAAAAGGTGAGAATAAAGTAGAACTGGATAATTGTAATTAACTTACCTTTTCGGATTTTAGTATAATCTGAAAAAAATATAATGTTCTCAATGGGATATTAATGTATTTGTGCAGTTTACAGTTAAAACTACTTTTATTCATTATTATAACATATTGAAAGTAATACATTATTTTCATATTAAATTGGCGATTCCCCCAGCATTATATAATATATTGAAAGATAAATTTTCAATAAACACATATTTACACTATATTAAAAAAAAGTGTAAGGCTTTAATCTACACCACGTCAATGAAGTAAGCTGATTAACTGAAATCATTTAATTAGAAATGCTGGAAAACTGAGTGACAACAGTTCATTAAATATTTAAAAACAATTTTTGAGGAACACAATTACACCGGAACTTTGGGTATTGTGCATATATACAGATTGAGTCAACTCGGCGATGTGGGTCTGTAGGTGTAAAGTTATTTAGTAAGTGCGAGCGAGATTTGACAAAGATTTGTTGTGATTCAATTATTTACAAAAACGCTACTTCATAGAGATTTGACTCTCGAATTATCAAGTGGTTGCACAAATACCAAAAATTTTATTTTTTAGGGCATATATAATGACTGTTTAAACGGGGTTGCCAAATTTGACCCGAGTCCTTAGTTGCACCCCATTTGCTTTATTTAATATAAAAAACATGTCTTCTATTGGATATGTTTGAAATTTTCCGAACAATATGTATTTTAAATTAAGCTCATTAAGACTATACGAAGTATCTAAACAATTTAATAAATTTCTTAAAAACTTAATTCTCGAATCATCAAGTTACCTCTGACGATCTGTTCCTGGAAAATGGCCCTTAATCGTTGCTAGTCTAAGAGCTGGAGCCGAAAAAGTGATTTGATCTTTGATATGGTCAAAGTCAATAGACTCATTCCATTACTAAAGGGATTACATATCCGAGCTATCCGACAGTTTTAATGATGCAGGATAAAGTTATGAATGGTGAAAGAAATAAGTTTTCCCATAACACATGAGTATAATTTTACAACTTTCTACGGTTTTAGCCTCCGAACAATAAACCTGCTAGAATGATAACGTTACAAAGTGCCTGATGCAACATCAACTCTAACGGAATCATAATATTATCCGCCAACTGTAGTCAATGTTGTCATATCATATTTTTAAAGAGTTATAATTATTCCGTGATGTCGAATTTCCACCGTACCTATTTTATCTGGTTGGATATTTGATTGTTTTACTTGTATACAAAGTAACACGATTCGGAAATGTTTTAAAACGTATTTTGTACACTTTGAACTTTGACAATACTTTTGTAGTGCCTCACACGACAGTGTGTAATATTTTTTGGTCAATGTATCAACGCCGCAACTGGTATAAGCTATCCGACAGTTGACATTTGATTGCGAGTCAAGTGTTGTTTTCTTGTGAAGTTGTTGGTATATTTTCAGTTTGTGTCACGATACGAATCTACAACAGCCATTTTATTCAATTGGTTGTACATCGTATAAGTTTTATTTATACATTGGTGCTCGTGAAGGTGGTAGAAGATAATCGGAAAGCGGTGATCAAAACACTTCAATTCACAGGTAAGATACCAGTGTGGTATCATTAGATATTTGAACATTATTAGCCCAAATAATGTAAATTAGAACATAAAAATTCAATTGAACGAAATAAGTGGGCCAAAATATTCTGAAATTCTTATGGAGGCTGAGGTATTTTCGATGATATGTAATTTCAGAAAATTTCATTGCCATACCTTGATCACAGAGTAGGTATAATTGGCTGTACCTTGATGTAGGAAAATCTTCGATCATTGAACAGACAGAGAACGTCTTCCATTATAAAAAAAACAAGGAACTAGAGTGCCACTATAACTTAACATGCTGTTTGAACTCTTCGATTCAGCATTTGAAAGAGGAATATTCAACGACAGAAAGAGCAGAAACTATAATTGAGGTTGCTGCTTAACTTATTATACAAAGTACAGAAAAAACATTGAAGAATTGTCGAATTAATATTCCTCAAATTAAAAAAAAAATTTACTACTGCACCATTTACATTTTCCAAATATTTAGTTTTACATAATGGAGGTACAAAAGTACTTCAACTCAAAAATAAAATGAACAGATTTTTTCAAATGTCTAAAAATACACTATATTGTCATTCTTCAGTTATATATTAACTTTGATTGGAAATCAACCTCAATACATTAGTGTTAATCATTTGATGATAGCTCAAAATTAAATTTTTATTATTAATTCAATGATCATAATATCCAATTTGTTCTCATTTCAAAATAATTGACAAAATGTACACTTACTACGGTACTACTACGAGAATCTTGTTCTGTTATTGTTGTTACCAGATCAGCTTCGGAAAAGTGCAATATGCAAATTCTAGAGTATATAGAGGGGTTGAAATCTTTCACAGGGACAGCCGATATTCGTTGTTTCCGTTATCCTTTAGGGAAACTAAACATTTGAACTTTTGGCCATTTGTTGTAATTTCCCTTGCAACCAGGAGCACAACTTTTATTAGGCATAATTAACCAACAAACGTCAGTAAACTGTACGTACGACACAAAACGCGGTAAGAATCAACATAAACAATCACTTAGGAAGCCGTTTTGCAACACACTTCATTCAGTCAACACTTTTTACACGCTTATTTACAGGTAAAAATACGTTCCAATCACACGAGGACACCTCAGCAACATATAATTTTCCACAAGAAACGTATAAAACTCTGTTTAGTTCTAATATTGATCATCTGTACACTCAATATCAGCCACGCGCCTTTGTGCCTAAATGATACTGTAGTAAGCTTCACCGCTCCTTAAAGCCTTTTACTTTTACGTTCAGGCCTTGAGTAATAGAGGATCTGGCTCGCTCTACCTTACAAAACTCTCGTATACACTGCTGATATAAACTCAATCTGTATGTATAATATACTTGCACCAATTAAAACACTAGTTTGTTAAAAATAACTACTTACCATCATCAGAACTGGAACCTCTGGGTCTCCCCTTTGGTTGATACTTCATCTGAACTTTCCTATTGATTCCTGAGAAGTGACCATACCTGTGGAATATGTTTATGGTGGTAATACTCCAATAGCAATTAGCTTTATTTTATTTGTAGTAACATGAAATATTCGTATCAATATACATAATTAAACGGTGTATTCGAGAAAATAAATGACTTACATTTCTAAGACTCCCTTTAATTGCTCTAGTTTTCCTTGTTTCTCCTCAATTTCTGGATCAGCTTCATGCTGCTGAATTTCAGCTAACAAAGATCGTGCTATATCGAGAATTTCTTGTAACTGTTTCGGCCGTTTTAATTTGACATGTCCATGTTTATAGCCGTCATATCTCTCAAATATTTCAAAGAATCTGTGGATATGATATAAAACTGAGTTTGCACGATTTGAAAGCTAACTAGGGCGCTATATTATAATATGTTCTCACGTTTCAAACAAATGTATTCCTCCTATCACCAGTTAATCTGAGCTCGTATATAAACATGGCAACAAATTTTATCCGAAAAAGTTGTTGACAGTTAGAGGTTTGTGAATAGTTTCGAGGGTACGCCTCTCCTTTAAAACACCAGCGAGGAAGGGGATCGAAGATAATGAACTTCAGAGGGAACTCACTTGTGATAAATTTGGCCTGGAGATCTAATAATAATCATTTAATTACGTTATTAATTGTTTTAGTATTTTGATTTTTTATATTTATTGAAATTGTGTTTGTATTTTTTGACTAAAAATAACTACTAAAATATATTCATGGGATATTTCCTATATCATGTTTCAAAATGTAAAAAATCGATCGTAGAAGCCGTTATCATTATGATTAAATGAAAGAACAATTAAATTATAAATATAATTTTGTATCTGTTTGATAATGGCACTTCGATGTTGAAACTGTAGTAACATTTTCATGTTATTATTAAAAGTGGTATAAAAACTAAGTAATTGTTCTTTCATTTAATCATTCTAAAATTCATTACTTCACAAGTTATCTATCTCTAGATATATATTGCTTGCCACAAAATGTAATTACCAGGGCCGGATTAACACTATGAGGGGCCCTAAGCACAATAGATTTTGGGGGCCCCTCCCCCCTTTTTTTTAATTACTCTTTATTCATAGAATAAAATAATTTGTAGAGTAATATAATGCTCTAAATCGTGGAGAAGGTTATTGCCAGAAAAATAGGTACATAAATGAATATTTACACTATTAGTACGTCTTCTTAATTTGACATAATATACAATGCGTAACTAATCACTTTTACAATTGTACTTTTGGAAACTTATCCGCTGAATGATTCGCTTATATCTAACAGATTTAGAACAATCCTTTCCTGCACTTTCTAGCCGCAAAATCTTTTATCGGGTCATCAAAGCTGATTCGACGCAATACATCAGCTTCCATGCACAGTAGTGCAAGCGAGTCTAACCTATCCTGTCGTTAGGCATACGCAAACTTTTATATTCCAGTAATTTCTTTACTTCGTTATTTTTTCCCAGAAAAATTGTCATTATTAGTTCTTTAATTTTTAATTTTTACAATTTCCGCGGGGCCCACAAAATGTCGGGGACCTAAGCTATAGCTTAGTCAAGCTTGTGCTATAATCCAGCACTGATTACTGTTTTATATCGGTGAACCTTAACTCAGAGAGTCTCATTGCTAATTTCTGAATCCAACACCAACATTACATTACATTAGCGATAGACCCTAACGTACGCATGAACTCAGATAGTCTTTATACTTACTCTATATAAAACTTTACCATATACAGAGTGTTTAACAAAATTGTTAAATATTTTTGGTGTTGATTTAAGATTAAAAAAACGAACTCTATAATTTCAAATCAACTTACTGATTTTGTAACTTATACAGTTTAAAAAGTCAACTTATACATTTTCTAAAGTCTTTAATTTCAATTTGTCTATTTTCTAACTGATAAATTTTGGATTCAATGAAGGCTAAGTTGTTTTGTGCCAGTTTTGATATTTTCCTAGATTTATCACTATATTTTAATTATTTTTATAACATCGAGATACGTTTGGGTGAAAATTAGTGCAATAATTATAAAATTTATTATGAAATTCTCACACGCATTAAGTAGTCTGCTAACTTACTGTATTTGCAGCACAAACGCCTGGAGGAAATATTGCGGTTTCGCCAATGTAGTTGTCTACCATGTAGTCAACTTTTTTGTAATTTTGGGATTGGCTGGCATGTCGGCACACAATTCGAAAACAAACAAGGCTGCTACGGTCTGTGGATGTAGATATGTAAAAGCGAAGATCTGCTTCAACGATTTTCTGATTTCTGTGTTGTTTTTATATTCCATGAACAGACCCAAATTTTGTATTTTACGCCACCATCCTTATCCAAAAGAAATCTGAATCCTATGATTTCCGATGATGGAAAAGTTTCTTTCAATTGAGTTAAGTGCAGTTAGCTCAAAATCGAGACAATTGACTATGGTCGAAAAGTCAGTCCGTGATCTTGACTGGTCCACAAAATATGATGTTTTTACATCAGACTGTCTTTTGGCAGTGGTAAAAGTTTTTGTTTATTATTTGGCAAAAGATAAAATAATAACTGTATGTAAACATCGTTTTTCTTAATATGAACTGTGGTAAATTTTGGACAATAATTGAATGTTCCCTCCATAACAATGATGTCGCTATTGCATAATTCAATTAATTTAGTTTGTGTTGAAAAAATAACATATCTTCTGAACCATGTAGTCGTTCAGAAGAATTTTCTACTTCTTTATGAATATTTTTTGATGGTTTAGTGTTGAGTTCATCTGTTGCTTTCCTTTTGTGAATATTGTTTACATTTTGTCGATTCGATTTTTAATTCTCCACGCTAGCATGATTTATGTTCGCCTGTTTGTCTCGCAACTTTTAAATTACATCCAATGGTTTGGCGTTTCAGTTAGTTGTTGAGCAAGTCTATTTTCTTTCTTCTGTGTTCTTCAACAAAATACCTCTTGAATATTTAAAATTGTTTTCGCTTTGCTCTGCCCCTTGCTGGCTTAACATTCTTGTAAATTTCATCTTAGATCTATCACTTTCAAAATAATAAACTGAACTGACGAAAATATACTATCACTTGGTACTTGAACCTTTATCGTTATCATAATCTGCAATTATCTACTAAGATCAGCAAAATATTAATTCACTGTTCATTTAGTTGGAACTGTATAACAGTACAGGTTATTAGGGGATTATACAAATTTGAGTTTCCTAGAATAGGCTAGTTAGGTACTAAATACGAAATAAAGTTTGCAAATATCATCACAGATATTCAGTCGTTGGACATTTCCGTACACTCTGTATATAAAAAAATTATTTATATTTACTTCAATATATTTTACATTTACATTCAACCATCTGAGTTCATGTGCGGGATTAGAGCACCCCCACTGTTATAATCCTAACAGGTACTTTACCGTCTCAGTTCATGTCCGTTCGTTTTATGTTGATATTAATATTATGCTATTGAGATAAGTCAGTCTGATAAATTATGGTCATGACATCAAATTTATGGCTTTTACCATGTGACGTTGTAAAGTCGCAAATTTAGACTTTTAAATATTTCATATATGTTCGCTTGGCCACGTTATGTAATAATGTTTATTCTAGATAATGTTTGTTTTCAGATTTTTTAATTTTAAAAATAAATAGTTTCAATTTGTGAATGATTTGCACTAATGTTACTTTTTACTGCAATTTCAAAACAAATTAATGATATTTTCATTTTTATAGCACACAAAATCACAAAAAGCATAACCCCTACTGTATAAATAAATTGACCAATTAATTTTCAACGATTCAATTAGTAAGTTGAACTTACTTAGGATGTCTAACTTCAACTTTCATCTTCTGTTTAGGTGTTCTATCACCATGCCTGATAACAGCTACAACGCATCTTAATTCCATCATCTTACCGAATGTCGTGGGTACAATAGGGGGATCGTCTAATTGAAATGGAACGGACCAGGGTATGTGAAGTGTTGGTGCCAATTCTCGTAGTATCATATTACCTAATATCTTGGCACAATCGTCGTAATACTTGTTCGAATTTTTTACGAAACTGAAACCATTTACATCACAGACAAATGATTTACCATTAGCTCTAAAAGAAAAGAAATGCGGTTAATTATGATACGAATATTGAGTGATTGTGAGCGTTTACCTAAGCAAGTCGAAACCACAAACAGCTTGCTTGAAAGCTAGACAGACTTTCCTAGAAATCAATTTTTCCGCATTGCTCAAAATCACAGGATAGCGAATTTCTTTGCCTTCTCTATCCCTTTCGACCTTCCCATCCAACGCTGGTGATTTTCTAGCTTCAGCATGTGCATAGTCCGGTCCCACCGTATATACCTAAAATATAACCATATATTGTTAATAGTGAATTTATTATTCAAGTATAACAATGAACATTATTCGAAATTTCATTTGGATGAATTAGTCATATGTTGAGAAGTTACAATTTAGTGGACCAATCCTTTAACCACATATGAAACAATGTACTTCTCTTATGCCATTTTTCATTTAGACGTCTAATGCTCAAGATACAGGCTGCTAAACTTTAACTGTTTTTAAAACATTAATCTGATACTTGGTAGGAACCTGCGACAACTAACAGGACTCTTTAGGAGTCACTATCAATCAAGGGTCGAGTGGATAATCCTATGTAGCCAAGAAAAGGGTGAAAAAACAACCCTTGGTACCCTAAAGTTCAACTCCGATAGGAGCAAACCGCAGTGAAGTTGACTGTGCAGCAGTTTGTGTAGAAAAGTTATTGAAGCGCGTTTCTCCTTTTTTCCAAAGAAATGGATTGGAAATGGTTAAAAAGGTTATTATGGTTAGCACCACTAGTTGGATAGATATCACAATTTTCGAAGTACAGTGACTTTCTTTGTATTTTTTCAATTGCGTACTCATGACAAAAATAGTAGCGGTTCCAAATAATTGGCCAGTATTTTAGCTTGGATCTGACATATGAGAAGTACAATATTTTCAGGGCATTAACGTTTGTCAAATTTTGAGTTTCGAAAGATGAATCATTTGGCTTCAGAAGCTTTTTATTTATGTGATAAGCAAAATCCATTTTGGAGCCAAAGAATACATCTAAATAACACTGTTATTGTCACTGACTAGTCATGACATTGATATGAAGACCGAGTGGACAATTATAATATCGGCATAACTATTATTGCTTTCAGATATCAGAGAGCAGACTTATGGCCCAAAACGAATTGTCCATGTGAAGATATTTCCAAGTACTTACTTTAACGTCAGTTCCATCAGTGGGCATGAAATCTTCATAAATATAACTGCCCGTCTTGCGTACTCTAGATTCAGGGGAATAAACGCTGCTCCTACTGCCGATCTGAGAATAATAAAAACCCTTAAATTATTTTAGATTTTTTGTGTAAGCTTTTCACACTTATTCTGTGGAACAAAAACAATCAAGCAGAACATGAACAATAGGGAAATGAAATAAAATATACTAAGAAAACATACATGTTTCACTATAGTTTAATAGGAATAAAAAGGAAGGTGTAAGCGGTTAAATTCTTTAAAATCTCTAAATAAAATAAATCATTATACAGATTGGAAATTTAGAGGCAAAAGTCGGGTACTGTGAGTGTGGGACTAGCATACTTGTATTAGGCGATAGAGCATAGCAGCGACAGCCCCTGAGTAGTTGGAGTGCGTCTTCAACTAGCTTGTTAAATTAATAATTCAATAACTCTGGACGAACGCATGGGTGTACATCGTTAGTATTCCTGTTACTATAAGTAAATTAAGTACATTCTTTCACCTAGTAGTAATGTTTTTATCTTTTCTGAGCGAAAAATAACTAATACTCGATGCTACCTCTCACTAGCCACACTGGCAAACTCTGAACCCCGCACTATACACTTCTCACTGCCAATAATAGCCAATGTTCTAGCATTGTAGACGTTCACCGGTTTTCCATTCCGTCGCTCTAGTGAAAATAGGAAACACATGCGGCTATATTCTAACACTAGTTAAATCCTGTATCCATTGCTTCGAAAATTCCAATCGGTATATGAGAATCAAAGGCATTCATTGACATAGATTTTAGTAAATAGTGTGAGAATTCATTAGCACCGGGTTTTCTAATTATATATCATTTTATCAACAATATCGTTCTTCCATGGTATAAGAGCCTTGGTCTAGCTGAAGCCAACACTGTAACTCAGGATTGTGGTAAAAGTTTGATTTCATAGACAGGATAAATTCTTCTTTACACATTGTATGAAGCAGTGCGTCGATTCGACATTCATTTGTAGAATAACTTCTTACATGCCGTTCCATTACAGAGCATTTCTTTAGGATGATTGATAGTTTTCTTTCAAGCTCTAACTAAATCTGCTAACGTCTACTGGATATAAACGTAGCTCAAGACACCACCATTAGTTAAATAATTTAGATACATTTAATATCAGAAATTTCTACAAGTTCATTAAACGAATTCAATTCTAATTGGACATATTGTTACAGTAACAACATAATAGTAAGCCTTTCTAACTTATCCAGGTGTTCCACAATCGCAATCTATTTCGTTTCATGTTTCCAATTTGCTATATTTTATTGTCATTATCACATGTACTTATGCGAAAGATGGGAAATGTAGTATTCTTTTCAAATTTGTTTCTATTTGTTCTTGTCTAAATTAGCAATAATTTGAAACTATGACTAATGCAGTTGACCAGTACTGTTGACTACTAAAGATCATGTTTTTGTTGTCCGAGTTGTTTTTAGGTGTGTTTCAGGCATAGCAATATCTATAACTAGAGGGTTTATTTTACTCCATGTAATTGTGTATGCAGCTAGCTAATGAGGATGTATTACAACTGAGTCGATCGTCCTTCCCCTTTGACAGATACTCTTTTGCTACTATAAATGACAGCTGAATGAATTGACTTATTGATCATTACAACAATCTTCACGTAACAATGTTTGTCCTATTCACACATAGTTAGTTTCCCATTTTATATCCATCATGATAATTCTTTCATGCTACTTACATTTCAATCCAGAGAAAAGCTTCTGCACTATTTTAAGAGTGTTCAAAGAAGCGATGTAAACCCAATTTGCATTCGTGAAATTCGTAATTAAACGTCTAGGACATGATTGTTTTTATACTAGGTGGACTGCAAATCTTTTGCATTTCTAAGTTTCTACGATCTTGCTAGAACTTATAATAGCATGCCGCTGTTGCCTCCACCAAATCAAGTGGAACTTGAATTAATTCTGAAATAGGTAGCAGCACCCGTATTATCGAAAACCTTATAAAAAATTTGAATAAATGCAATAAAATATAGTCAATTATTTAATACGGGGCTTAAAATGAACAATCGCCAAGCACTCAGTAGAGAATATAGATAAAGAAAATATCAAGTATAAAAGAAACATGTTGACGATCATGCTAAGGAGCGTGTGCTTATATCGAGATTATGGTACATACCTTACGAAATAATCTTTGACTTCCTCCCCCTGCAGAAGTAGGATAATAAATATATATATTGTGATCTTCTGCTGAAACCGGTTTTTCCACAAATGGTTTATTGAAGACAACCCCATTTACTTCTACATGATCTTCAGATTCAACTAATTCATGATCTATTAAGAAACAATTGGAATTATAAGTCACTCAACATGCATCTATTGTTTGTGAAGTTTCTCTCAAACGTGCTACATTAATATTGCAAAGGATATACAACAATTTATTAAAAAGTCAAGTGGTTATGTTATAATAGCGGAAGTGACACTGGATTGATAAAACTGTATTCTTTTTTAATTCTAAATAAAATAGTATTTTATGCACTGTATTCTGAATAACACCATATGTGCATATAATACTTTTCCAGTTACTTTTACTTTCTTCAAGAATATTAATTCAATTGAGTTGAAGTAAGGGTCTGTTTGGGACTACCTTACAGGTTTATAATCCGAACATCCCTTCTTATAAAGACAGCAAAACCCCTTGCTATCGAAATCTCTAAATTAGGTTCTACCCTATTTATAAAAAACGCATCGAACTTATATAGAATACCCAAATAATATAACAATTTTTTTCTTTTTTATCATCTTCCCAAACTGTGCAATAGACAAATATGATAATTGGAATTTAACGAAAACGTGTCGGAAAGGCCCGAAATATTCCGAACGTCACGAATCTACTCTTCACCGGTTGACAATAAACTCAAAAAAAGTAAAATCTGTAATTTATGTGATTTATAGTAAGTGTAAAATAAGAAAAAAGTAGTTACAAAAGTTGTTTTATACCCCTATGTATAAATACATAAAAAATAGTCAGTTAACCGCCGGAAAAAAGGGTTCGATTTGAGTTTACACAAAGACTTGAATCGAAATTCATATTTTTGTTACGAAGTATTGAACATTAATATAATTAATAAACGTTAATGTAAGCGAAAGAATATTGAACTCAATTTTCTTGAATTGCAGTTAAGGGGAGCCTAGAAAAGTATATTAGATTATCTTCAATCGGAGGAAGTAGGAAGAGGTACATTGCGAAAATTCTGGCGGATGATACGAAAAATCAGCTTCTATGAATCCATTATCCATCGTCACTTTCGTTTTATATTAGCTTTTTAAATATATACTCGCTGAAGACTGAATTTCCTTTTTACGAACACCTTCAAAGAATAGAATCGTGACGTCACGTGCGTTTCAACTAATCGCAGCCATTTCGGCGCCAGATGCAAATATTCAACCATCAAATTCATTTTATAAAAAGAGAATTCTTAATAATGATTCTTGACCCAGGTATGAATTATATATAAATTCTCGGGAAATAGGTAACACTAACACATATGCTTGTCTTTACGTACGTTTCGGTCTCACGCCCATCATCCGAAGACGTATTATGTCTAAAACGGGATTTCTCAAAGCTAATTGAATCAGCACAAAGCGTCCTTATCGCACCAATTTCAATTTAAAATGCACACGTCGCCGAAACGAACAGAAACACGAATAATCGAAACTGTAACACATTTAATGTTTTAAGTATATGTATATGTATCAAGAATCTACTGCTTAGCAATTTTCTTATAATATATGAACTCATGTCAAACAAAAAAGTCTGTATACAACTGAAACAAAAAAATATAACGCTCAAGTATCCACTTTCGAACCAGATGTTGAAGATTTATGAGGTAATAGAAGAAGGTTATTAGAAATATTGCTATTTGAGCATTCTACCTAAAATATACTTTTAACATTATAAATACGCTTGTAGGAATTTGCAAGGGTTTTAATTAATTAAATTAGTATAAATCTGACTTAATGACTGAATATCTGTTCTATGATTTACAGACTTGGAGTCACGTTTTATGTGAATCGTCTCCAGAATAGATCTTTTATAATAATTGGTTTCCTTAGTTGAAATATAAAAATTTTTATAATCGAATTGATAGTCATAATCAAAGCAGCGTTTAGCAATGGCGGTGGAATTTTCGAAGTTTATGTTTCTTGTACTACATGACATGACATTTTTTTTTGTAAATTCCTGTATAAGTCCCATCGCAATCTAAACAATTTAAAGTGTATACTGTGTTTGTTTATCTTTAGGTATTAAGGTTTTAGATTTGAAAAATATTTCCCAACACAGTTGGTAGGTTTATGCGCAACATTTATATCATATTTTTTTACATTTCTTAATTTTCTCTGAGGTCTCCGGAATGTAGGGTAATGTTATAAAATTATCTGTATTACCGTTTATGTTATTTATATATGACGTTCATTATAGATTTTGTTTATTCTTTCTTTAATGATGGGATTGAAAAACGTTTTTGGGTAGCCATTCATTTCCAGTATATTACGAACAATTTTGAAATTTTTGGGACGGTTCTCTGAGAGGGAAAATTCAACCGCGCGAGGTGTAAGGCTGTTTATAACACATTTTTTTATAACTTGTTGAATTGAAGTGAAGATAACGTTTAGACCAAACTTCTTTAGTAAGCCACGAAGTTTTTATTTTTCCATCTGTATCATGCATAATGTTCATATCTAGGAAATCTAGAAAACGTACGTAAAGACGAAAATAAACATATGTGTTTGTGCGATCTATTTATCGAGAATATATATATAATAAAAAGAGAATTGAAATCTGAAAACTACGTACCAATACCACTCAAGAATAGTTATAGGGTCATGATACAATCAATCAATTATAGTCACCGCAAAGTATTGTAACGTAAATCGCTTATTGAGAATTCTTACATTTAGCACGGAATAAATAATAAAATTCAAATATAATTACGTTTTGGATCCGGACTGTCCCTGTCCAGAACAGCATATCGAGGTATTTCTATGCCTTCTGATTCTAATATCGAGTATACTTTTCTTCGATCTTGTATATCATATTGCATATGTAAATTATTGATAACGTATGGATTATGTAACTGAGCATACTGTATAGCCTTCTCCAATGGGAAACCTTTGGAATGAAACGATATTAGACAGTCACAAACTGGCCAATCCTCCACCGATTTCTAAAACCAACACAATTAATTTAAACACAATTGAGAAAAACCTAGAATTAACCTGTAATATTACGTCTTCCGAAAACACGGTAACTTTTATGTACTCAAATTCTTGTAAACGGGTCAAGATTTCTTTCATCGGTTTACTTTGAGATTTCTTGGACATAGCACATACACCAACTATCACAACTTTGTCCCCATCTTCTAATCCAGAACCCCCTAATGATGTATCGCTGGAATCGCATATTTCTAAATCACCCTAAAATCAAGTCACAATTAAATAACACAATTCGAAAATTTAGGGTTTGCTTGTTATATATTTGAAATTACCCATAAGGAATCATAACAAATTGTTACTTCAAATTTGTCAACACAAGAACACAATGACATGCTCATATTACCACATAAAATGTACTAAGCTTCAAGACAAACTAATATCCAAGGTTTCACATAAATCATACGGCGAATTATGCTGACAATATTTACTAATCTCAATTGCATGTTGTAAATTTACAGATACATAGTTTGATCATTTTGTTATTATATGTGTTCAATATTGTGATAATTAAGGGCTTATTTATTGTTAGTCGATTATTTATTTAACGTAGTATTTGCTGATATCTCTATTTGTACAACTTATCTTCAAAATCTGAATAGTTTATTTGTTGAAGTAACCTGCGTATAAGATTACATCAGAAATATTAAATACGGAAGATGTTTATTATTTGTAAACATACAGGTTAAAACATTGAATGAAAACAACTATTCTATTATGATATCAATTATTTTTAATAAAATTAACTTTTAAAGAAGTGATTTGGCATTATTTTAGAAACTACCACTTGTTGAGGATGCAAGGATGTACACACTTGAAATAATTAGCTGTGATCCACAGATCAATAACTTGCCTCACCCGTAGGAATTCAACATATAGCAAATGAATATAAACAGGTAAAAAGTCGAAAGTTTATTCGAATTGACAACAAAATATGTTTACAAGGGTCGATACTAGGTCCTTTATTGTACTATTATATATACTAATGAATTAGAAATCGATCGTGGATCGGACTGAAATCATCATATGTAAATGTACGAATAAAGAATATCTATCTATCTACTACTGTTTTTACCATGGTTTTTCGCGTTCAGACACTTCTACGGGTTAAAATGTATCATTGCAAAATATATTTACTAGCCGTTATTCGCGAACTTCGTCCGTGGAAACACCTAAATACGTGGAAGAGAATTATACTTGAATTTTTATGGAATTGTCAACATGTGTTTCGAAACTCTATATTTTATACTTTATGTAAGTATTATTATATTTTGCTGCCCAGTGAACTATCAAAATCATTGACCCAATCAACCTTACTTTTATGATATTACATTGTAATTAATTCAATTTAGATATGCGACGACATACTTCGATGAATGATATTACATAGTAGTTAATTCAATTCATCTATGTGAAGTCATACCTCGACGACGTGTGAGTAGTGAAAATTACGGGTAACTTAGGATAATATTACTTGTATCCATACAAAACACCCTATGTGACGACATACTTCTATGGAGGGTATTACATAGTAATTAATTAAATCCAATATGTGAGGACATAGGTACTTCGACGACGTAAGTGTGACTAGTGATGTAAAATTACCGATAACTTAGGGAAATATTACTCGTATCCATACAAAACACCCTATGTGACGACATACTTCGATGAATGATATTACATAGTAATTAATTCAATTTAACTATGTGACGACATACTTCGACGACGTAAGTATGACTAGATATAAAATTACCGGTAACTTGGGGTAATATTACTCGTATCCATACAAAACACCCTATGTGACAACATATTTCGATGAATGATATTGCATAGTAATTAATTCAATTTAACTATGTGACGACATACTTCGACGACGTAAGTATGACTAGATATAAAATTACCGGTAACTTGGGGTAATATTACTCGTATCCATACAAAACACCCTATGTGACGACATACTTCGATGAATGATATTACATAGTAATTAATTCAATTTAACTATGTGACGACATACTTCGACGACGTAAGTATGACTAGATATAAAATTACCGGTAACTTGGGGTAATATTACTCGTATCCATACAAAACACCCTATGTGACGACATACTTCGATGAATGATATTACATAGTAATTAATTCAATTTAACTATGTGACGACATACTTCGACGACGTAAGTATGACTAGATATAAAATTACCGGTAACTTGGGGTAATATTACTCGTATCCATACAAAACACCCTATGTGACGACATATTTCGATGAATGATATTGCATAGTAATTAATTCAATTTAACTATGTGACGACATACTTCGACGACGTAAGTATGACTAGATATAAAATTACCGGTAACTTGGGGTAATATTACTCGTATCCATACAAAACACCCTATGTGACGACATACTTCGATGAATGATATTACATAGTAATTAATTCAATTTAACTATGTGACGACATACTTCGACGACGTAAGTATGACTAGATATAAAATTACCGGTAACTTGGGGTAATATTACTCGTATCCATACAAAACACCCTATGTGACGACATACTTCGATGAATGATATTACATAATAATTAATTCAATTTAACTATGTGACGACATACTTCGACGACGTAAGTATGACTAGATATAAAATTACCGGTAACTTGGGGTAATATTACTCGTATCCATACAAAACACCCTATGTGACGACATACTACGATGAATGATATTACATAGTAATTAATTCAATTTAACTATGTGACGACATACTTCGACGACGTAAGTATGACTAGATATAAAATTACCGGTAACTTGGGGTAATATTACTCGTATCCATACAAAACACCCTATGTGACGACATACTTCGATGAATGATATTACATAGTAATTAATTCAATTTAACTATGTGACGACATACTTCGACGACGTAAGTATGACTAGATATAAAATTACCGGTAACTTGGGGTAATATTACTCGTATCCATACAAAACACCCTATGTGACGACATACTTCGATGAATGATATTACATAGTAATTAATTCAATTTAACTATGTGACGACATACTTCGATGAATGATATTACATAGTAATTAATTCAATTTAACTATGTGACGACATACTTCGATGAATGATATTACATAGTAATTAATTCAATTTAACTATGTGACGACATACTTCGACGACGTAAGTATGACTAGATATAAAATTACCGGTAACTTGGGGTAATATTACTCGTATCCATACAAAACACCCTATGTGACGACATATTTCGATGAATGATATTGCATAGTAATTAATTCAATTTAACTATGTGACGACATACTTCGACGACGTAAGTATGACTAGATATAAAATTACCGGTAACTTGGGGTAATATTACTCGTATCCATACAAAACACCCTATGTGACGACATACTTCGATGAATGATATTACATAGTAATTAATTCAATTTAACTATGTGACGACATACTTCGACGACGTAAGTATGACTAGATATAAAATTACCGGTAACTTGGGGTAATATTACTCGTATCCATACAAAACACCCTATGTGACGACATACTTCGATGAATGATATTACATAGTAATTAATTCAATTTAACTATGTGACGACATACTTCGACGACGTAAGTATGACTAGATATAAAATTACCGGTAACTTGGGGTAATATTACTCGTATCCATACAAAAAAACCCTATGTGACGACATACTACGATGAATGATATTACATAGTAATTAATTCAATTTAACTATGTGACGACATACTTCGACGACGTAAGTATGACTAGATATAAAATTACCGGTAACTTGGGGTAATATTACTCGTATCCATACAAAACACCCTATGTGACGACATACTTCGATGAATGATATTACATAGTAATTAATTCAATTTAACTATGTGACGACATACTTCGACCACGTAAGTATGACTAGATATAAAATTACCGGTAACTTGGGGTAATATTACTCGTATCCATACAAAACACCCTATGTGACGACATACTTCGATGAATGATATTACATAGTAATTAATTCAATTTAACTATGTGACGACATACTTCGACGACGTAAGTATGACTAGATATAAAATTACCGGTAACTTGGGGTAATATTACTCGTATCCATACAAAACACCCTATGTGACGACATACTTCGATGAATGATATTACATAGTAATTAATTCAATTTAACTATGTGACGACATACTTCGACGACGTAAGTATGACTAGATATAAAATTACCGGTAACTTGGGGTAATATTACTCGTATCCATACAAAACACCCTATGTGACGACATACTTCGATGAATGATATTACATAGTAATTAATTCAATTTAACTATGTGACGACATACTTCGACGACGTAAGTATGACTAGATATAAAATTACCGGTAACTTGGGGTAATATTACTCGTATCCATACAAAACACCCTATGTGACGACATACTTCGATGAATGATATTACATAGTAATTAATTCAATTTAACTATGTGACGACATACTTCGACGACGTAAGTATGACTAGATATAAAATTACCGGTAACTTGGGGTAATATTACTCGTATCCATACAAAACACCCTATGTGACGACATACTTCGATGAATGATATTACATAGTAATTAATTCAATTTAACTATGTGACGACATACTTCGACGACGTAAGTATGACTAGATATAAAATTACCGGTAACTTGGGGTAATATTACTCGTATCCATACAAAACACCCTATGTGACGACATACTTCGATGAATGATATTACATAGTAATTAATTCAATTTAACTATGTGACGACATACTTCGACGACGTAAGTATGACTAGATATAAAATTACCGGTAACTTGGGGTAATATTACTCGTATCCATACAAAACACCCTATGTGACGACATACTTCTATGGAGGGTATTACATAGTAATTAATTCAATTTAACTATGTGACGACATACTTCTATGGAGGGTATTACATAGTAATTAATTCAATTTAACTATGTGACGACATACTTCGATGAATGATATTACATAGTAATTAATTCAATTTAACTATGTGACGACATACTTCGATGAATGATATTACATAGTAATTAATTCAATTTAACTATGTGACGACATACTTCGACGACGTAAGTATGACTAGATATAAAATTACCGGTAACTTGGGGTAATATTACTCGTATCCATACAAAACACCCTATGTGACGACATACTTCGATGAATGATATTACATAGTAATTAATTCAATTTAACTATGTGACGACATACTTCGACGACGTAAGTATGACTAGATATAAAATTACCGGTAACTTGGGGTAATATTACTCGTATCCATACAAAACACCCTATGTGACGACATATTTCGATGAATGATATTGCATAGTAATTAATTCAATTTAACTATGTGACGACATACTTCGACGACGTAAGTATGACTAGATATAAAATTACCGGTAACTTGGGGTAATATTACTCGTATCCATACAAAACACCCTATGTGACGACATACTTCGATGAATGATATTACATAGTAATTAATTCAATTTAACTATGTGACGACATACTTCGACGACGTAAGTATGACTAGATATAAAATTACCGGTAACTTGGGGTAATATTACTCGTATCCATACAAAACACCCTATGTGACGACATACTTCGATGAATGATATTACATAGTAATTAATTCAATTTAACTATGTGACGACATACTTCGACGACGTAAGTATGACTAGATATAAAATTACCGGTAACTTGGGGTAATATTACTCGTATCCATACAAAACACCCTATGTGACGACATACTTCGATGAATGATATTACATAGTAATTAATTCAATTTAACTATGTGACGACATACTTCGACGACGTAAGTATGACTAGATATAAAATTACCGGTAACTTGGGGTAATATTACTCGTATCCATACAAAACACCCTATGTGACGACATACTTCGATGAATGATATTACATAGTAATTAATTCAATTTAACTATGTGACGACATACTTCGACGACGTAAGTATGACTAGATATAAAATTACCGGTAACTTGGGGTAATATTACTCGTATCCATACAAAACACCCTATGTGACGACATATTTCGATGAATGATATTGCATAGTAATTAATTCAATTTAACTATGTGACGACATACTTCGACGACGTAAGTATGACTAGATATAAAATTACCGGTAACTTGGGGTAATATTACTCGTATCCATACAAAACACCCTATGTAACGACATACTTCGATGAATGATATTACATAGTAATTAATTCAATTTAACTATGTGACGACATACTTCGACGACGTAAGTATGACTAGATATAAAATTACCGGTAACTTGGGGTAATATTACTCGTATCCATACAAAACACCCTATGTGACGACATACTTCGATGAATGATATTACAAAGTAATTAATTCAATTTAACTATGTGACGACATACTTCGACGACGTAAGTATGACTAGATATAAAATTACCGGTAACTTGGGGTAATATTACTCGTATCCATACAAAACACCCTATGTGACGACATACTTCGATGAATGATATTACAAAGTAATTAATTCAATTTAACTATGTGACGACATACTTCGACGACGTAAGTATGACTAGACATAAAATTACCGGTAACTTGGGGTAATATTACTCGTATCCATACAAAACACCCTATGTGACGACATACTTCGATGAATGATATTACATAGTAATTAATTCAATTTAACTATGTGACGACATACTTCGACGACGTAAGTATGACTAGATATAAAATTACCGGTAGCTTGGGGTAATATTACTCGTATCCATACAAAACACCCTATGTGACGACATACTTCGATGAATGATATTACATAGTAATTAATTCAATTTAACTATGTGACGACATACTTCGATGAATGATATTACATAGTAATTAATTCAATTTAACTATGTGACGACATACTTCGATGAATGATATTACATAGTAATTAATTCAATTTAACTATGTGACGACATACTTCGACGACGTAAGTATGACTAGATATAAAATTACCGGTAACTTGGGGTAATATTACTCGTATCCATACAAAACACCCTATGTGACGACATATTTCGATGAATGATATTGCATAGTAATTAATTCAATTTAACTATGTGACGACATACTTCGACGACGTAAGTATGACTAGACATAAAATTACCGGTAACTTGGGGTAATATTACTCGTATCCATACAAAACACCCTATGTGACGACATACTTCGATGAATGATATTACATAGTAATTAATTCAATTTAACTATGTGACGACATACTTCGACGACGTAAGTATGACTAGATATAAAATTACCGGTAGCTTGGGGTAATATTACTCGTATCCATACAAAACACCCTATGTGACGACATACTTCGATGAATGATATTACATAGTAATTAATTCAATTTAACTATGTGACGACATACTTCGACGGCGTAAGTATGACTAGATATAAAATTACCGGTAACGTAGGGTAATATTACTGGTATCCGTACAAAATACCCTATGTTAGGACTTATATCGTTGAATGATATTACATAGTAATTAATTCAATTTAACTATGTGACGACATACGTCGACGACGTATGTGTGACTAGATGTAAAATTACCGGTAACTTAGGGTAATATTACCCATATCCATACAAAACACCCTATAAAATGTATTTCAAAAAATGTGGGTACATAATAAAGGGTTTTATAATGTGATAATAATGTAGTTTTCTGAACTGGGAACATCAGCATTAGTTGTGACTTTTGGACAGGGAGATGATGACAGTTGATGGTCTCAGATTTCAAATAGCATGCTTGTAGTAACATTTATATATGGAAAAAGATAACTATAATGATTATTCAAAGGTTTTACACATTCAGAATAAAAATAATAAATTAAATTTGCTGGAATCTCTAGAAATTATTAAGAAGTCCGATAACCTGCTGAAAGATCAGCAAATACTTAATAATTGTCCCTTGTTAAATTTGTATTATTAGATTTACGGTTTGTTTACAGTTTATCGTTTAATCCCTCGAGGGGTTAAGCCGGAATGAGATAAAATTGAAATAGCCATCTATCCTAAGACTATTATTAATGTTTCATAATAGATTAATAGCTCTTTTATTGTAAGTTAGTACTTTGTAATATATGTTTCAAAAAGCTACGGTAATTTTATTCAAGTATAATAACCAGAAAAAACTGTTGTCATAATGGTTCAATAAAATGCTATAGTTAATTTTGAAAAACTGAAGATCGGTGTCAAAAGTACTACTTCCAAAGGAGCTACCGCGCCCCAAAGCAATACAGTTCCTATTTTCATGACTTCGGATATTTTCCCAAAACTCAGGAATATTTGTAAGGCCCGTTACAATACTTCCCTTATATTTATTAAGTATAGTGAGGGAAGTAAAAATCATTAATCCAACATATTTTTGTGCCTTTGTGGGTTTACAGACAAAGCTGATGTGGCGATGTGAATCAAAATAAATTAATCAAAGGAAAATAGATATCTAGATACTGATTCAACAAACGGCATGAATTGTAGTTCTCAAAATAATGCCACTACATCACTATTGGTTTCACTTCAAAATACCAATGCAACTTGTGAACGTTGATTGAAAAATCTAAGCGAATTTGGAATCTTGCCGTTTTATTGTACGACAGAAGTCAAGACTTTGTATTACAAATAACAGAATATATATTCAAATTTTTTATTTCGGACTTGTTTCAATGGCAGAAAAGATGGTCAATTGGATGGGCGTTAACCGCCCATCCAATTGACAATTATCTCTCTTTCATGTTCATATTCATGTCAAATTTCGAAAACACGTTATCCACTTCAGATGTTATTTGAACCAGTGTTTTTAAATATTTGGACACAATGATTTTAGAATTCGGGATATTCAAAACTTAAGTTCACCAAAAGTAGAGAATAAAATTCATGGAGATTCCACAATATATGTTCATTAATGCACAATCAAACACCCCACAATTGAATTAGCTTTCTTTTATTATCCGCCAATATCTAGGTTATTCCATGTTGGAATCAGTTATAATGATAATAAGAAATAATTCATTATCAATCAACTATTAAAATTACAGTATCACAAATGCTAAATATGAAAAAGTGTAACAATAATAATTAATAATTTTTAATTGTAGAAATTCATGGTAAGATAAATAAATGTAAAAATAAATTACAGAGCGAACAATGATAAAAAAAAATTGTAATGACAGTAACAATGAATCTTAATAATACCGGGATATCAAAAATTATCTTGGTCAAGGGTGGTTGTGGAATCTAAAACGTGTGTCTCACTTTACGTTTGAAATAATTATGTCACTGTCACACTGACATCATCAATAACCTACAAATTTCATACCTATTTATTTCAGTTGTAAAACAATAATGAACTACAAATTATGAAATAATAACGTAAGTAGTAACAAGAAATGTTCGAAATGTGAACTTTGAAAATTTTTAATGGTCGTGATAGCCCCAAACCGGATCCAAAACCGTTTTAAAATAGTTAATTTTCGATAAATCGAATGACGTTCATGTGAGAAGCCCGTAGCACGCGAGTTAGAAAAGTGCAAACTGGTTGTACCTAATACGGCTTTACGACGACTTTTCGCGTGCCGTTTTCACTCCATGTAGTTGGATTTAGTGTCGGACCGTGCCCGACGGCCCTTCTCTTTTCGATAAATGTCCATTAAATAGGAAAATTTAATTAAAACAGTTTGAGCTATGCGCGTCTAACGTGCGACGTACCGAAGGGAATTTTCTAGCTACCAAAATATACCCAAAGGTGGTAGCGGCATATAGCCGAAAACACTTTATTACAACTGGCGCCGGCCGCACGGGGCACAAAACGGCCCCGAATTAACAAGATCGAGGAGGTGAAAAGTATAAACTGACGCGCAGCGAGCTCCTCGAGGCACATGTCAAAATGATTTCGTAGCTAATTACATAGGACGTCTGGCGTTCATGCAATTATGTTTTTATACAATCCGAACCTTCTAATTTCTATAGGCCACGTGAAAATCCCGGAGCTCGAAGCGCTAGAAACTTCTGAGCGTAATAATATTCGTATAAAATTGCGAAATTTCGCACTTCTAGAAACTTCAAATTAATTAATTTGACACAAGTTTTGGGGATATTTTTATTTCAAACGTAAAGTAAGATACACGTTTTAGATTCCACAACCACCCTTGACCAAGATAATTTTTGATATCCCGGTACCTTAATAATACTGAACAGTTGGCATATCTTGAAAAATCCATGATGGTAACACATTCCCACAGAGTTTGATACGCAATTTATAAGGTTTAATCAAGAATAAAATGAAGATTAAAGCATTGAAACACTGGTAACTATCTAAATCTGTATGTAAACGAAGAAACAATAATTTAATAAAAAATAATCAACTAAATTTTGAAAATTCCTACATTTCGAAATCTGCCATCTGTAAAACAATATAAAATATACTCCTGAATATAATGATTTTTATTCTGTTCAAAATCCTTTCTTTACTACATTGAATATTTTGAAATTTAGATTTAATTCATCACTCACTATGATTGGAACAATATCTAGGCTGAACCAAAAAGACATCCTAGAATGTACTAATTTATATGTTCTTGTTTCCGAGATTTGTAATAAGTGATAATTCAATGTTTAGGTTTTTAATACGAACAACTTCAATGTCTATAGTCAGTAGCCGACCAGCCGTAATATATCATCAAAATTCACAACTTCGGAACTCACACAGGTTTAAGAAAGTGTTTTCTGTAGTGGTTTATAACACTGTATAAAGTTTTATTGTATTTTCGTTTAGTATTTAATTTACGTACCCCCTATTGAATCGTATAACCTTAGCTTTACAGTGTGGATAAACAATATAAAATTTATTAACATAATAAAACACTTTTTATATTGTTTCTTACCACTACTATAGAAACACTAACGTGACTAGCTTCGACAATTAGCGTGTCCTCTTGCGATAAAAAAAAAGGTTTTATTCTAACAACATGATAAATTTTCACAAAGTTATGGCTTTACTATCGATTATTTGAAAATTTAATAATCATTTACATATCTCGTTAAATTGTTTCCTCAAAAATTGTCCGGCCTCAATTAAGTAGCAAAATATTAATTTAAATAAAAAAGAATCAGATTGACTATTCAGTTTTTCGCACTCTCAATTAGGCAGCAGCGCGGGCAACAATATTTAGCTACACCGATAGCTATAACATATTTTGAACTAGAAAAGATAGGAGGCATTGAAATTATGTTTTTTCCTCAGAATCAACTCAAGATGAATTAAACCAAGCCAAAGTTATAACTAAACGAATATGAAATCAACATAGTGCTATAAAAACTCGAAACTGTTTAGTGCCTCCATGGCAGTACAACCACATACCTTTCAGTACATAGAATGCGCCTCAAAATATCAGTGTGCCGACATCTGAGGTAATTGTAATTGCTCGGAGTAATTCCATTACGGCGGCGCCGGCGGTCGGTTAACAAAGTCACTGCCGCTGCTTTTGATTGCTCTACGCCCCTGGGTGAGCTATACGAATTACCAGATGTTGGTATACTGCTCGCACTCCGAGAGAAAATGTATGGCGCAGTTCATGTCCTAAGAAGTCTATGAGTGCAACCTTCATCCACTCAGTTTTATTCTATCCCAAACAGTAACTTTTGGCAAATAATGATCCGCGTGTATTCACTACTTGCGTGGGACAGGGCAGGACTAACGATGTTTCTGAAGAGGCCGATTATTTCTTGAACATATGTAGCGAATAGCAAACCCACAATAAATATTCAAATGATTTCTCTACTAACAAAATATATCATCCAAATTAGATTAAGGTACTCAGGAAAATGATATTCCAATTACCATTGGATTGCTCCGCCTGCAGACATTCACAATCGATTTTGATGATGAAATATGAATTATTGACAACTTCAAAAAACGTCATAAAACTACTGATGGATGTCTAGTAATTATTATTTCCTGTAATTTGATCTTATTGAATAATGCACACGTCTCCACTCTCGATCCGAAGTGATCTAAAGGTTAAACGCATGAAATCAGTGTATATTTCACCTTTATTCGGAAAGAATAGTAGATCATTGATGAACACAATGCGATTTGAAGCTCCACTATAGATCAACTATTCACATACATTCATCTAAAGTTCAATCGTTTTTGAATTGAGAAGTGTAGGTGAGTATCACTATGGTTGGCAATTACTCTGACAGTACTCATTCAATGACAGCATCCCGGTTCTTATATTTCAATAGAACTGACTGAGAATTGTTCTGGGTATAAATAAGTTTAAGGTTTTTTCCCTTAATTGGCCACAATTTAGTGTAAGTACATTACCAGATATAGAATTGAATTTTCTGAATTATGAAGACAACTTAACACCATAGATGAATGGATCATCATCACAGTTCAGACTATGACAGACAACACATAACCCATCAATAAGTAAGGTAACGTTTACATGGACATCTACCACTAGCGCGCAGCTCATAAGAATAATCTCCTTTTTATACCACTAGCGCGCAAGCTCGGTATACGACTAACGCGGGAGCTATCTGCGGTATACCTTCTCTCAACCTTCTTTTATGCGCTCAAAACAAAATAAAAGTGTACTTTTTTTGCGAATTAATTTTTTTTTAAATTTATGAAGTAATAAAAGAAAGAGCATTTTAGTCTTTTTTGATTTTCTTCTAACTTGAACCAAACTCATAATATGCATTGGTAAGCAATACTAGCATAGATGGTGCGGCTGATAGATTCTTCGGCAACATTTTTACTTTGTGTTTTTTTTTGGGGGTTATTTAGATAATTATGAGCAAATGATTTAATTAAAGAAAAGCCCATCATCATAATATGTTATGCAATCAATTACTATTTGAACTTATTTTCTCAATTTTCGGTCAACATTTTTATATTTTATTCAGATTTAATTTTAATTTATCTATTCTAATTTTCAACCATGTTATCTATGTTAAGTGTAAAATGGAAAGGGTTACGTGTGATCGATAACTATAGATCTAGAAAAGACCGTGCAAGTAATGCAGGTCAACGTAGGAGGTATGTATATATAAGTTGCAATGTCGCCGTCGAATCATTCACACAAGGAGATCCGAATTTCCAGCCATTCCAAGTGACATTGCAGAAACTCATGAACGTATTGATTGGATGATCCAGAATGATCAGATTTCTACTCCAGACAATGAAACGAAGCTGTCAACTAAAAAATAGTACTTGGAACTATTCAAAGTCTACAGTTTTTATGCCAAATGAGAACGATCTATATGGACGGCACATTTGAGTATTGTGTCCAACATTTTCAGCAACTTTTTACCATCCATGGAGTGAAAAACAACAACTATGTACCGCTGTTGTTTTGTTTGTCAAAAACAACTTACGACATTTTATTTCGATCAATAATTGATAAATGTTGGGAATATCGGTGGATATTTTTTCCATACAAGGTTATTGTGGATTTTGAATAGGCAATTCAAGATTCGTTGAGATCACGTTGGCCTGAGTTGATAATCCATGGCTGTTTATTCCACCTCACCCACGCGTGGTTCAGGAAAATTCATGAATTTGGTCTCGTTCGAGAATACAAGAATAACCAATCTATGATTGGAATGTGGCTCAGATGGACATTTGGCATACCTTTTCTACGACCAGACGAGGTACAAGAAGCCTTCATGGAACCGTACGTTGATTATTTGCCACAATTGGAAAGATTTGACGATTATTTGAAGACAAATTACATGAATAACGACGCAAACTATTCACCACAGATATGGGCAATTGCTAAACAACAAATGCATGCGAATCATTTCATTCGCACTTTAACGTGTGGTTTTCCAGTGCGCATCCAAACATTTATAAATTCGAGTTAAAAGAATTTATTGTGGAAGCACAAATATGTATACCGCAGGTAGCTCGCGCGCTAGTCGTATACTGACCCTAGCGGCTTTGAGAGGCTTTGCGCGCTAGTCGTCGAACGCCGTTTACATGACAGTCAGCTGATATATCGATAGTCACATATCCGTGACAGACCGTTCCATTACCTCGTCAATTCAAATAAACTTTCACATGACTTAGAGTAAAAGTTAACGTCTTTCCACGCCTTTAGCTGTTTGTACTCACTAGACATATTTTTCTCCAACACGCTTTCGGAATGTATCTATTCTAGGATTAAAAACTAGACTGCATCGTAATATATATTCTGTATATGTTTTCGACCAATCGAAAACGACTTAGCTACTTTCTCGAAGCAATTAACCATTTCGATCCACGCCTTGTCGTTGAATAGTGTTTATTACGTTCATCGTATCAAGTGTCTGTTTGCGGAACAGTAAGTTTGACAAAACTATTATTATTAATTAATGAAAGCTTGTTAGAGAAAGTATAGTCTATTTTTGGATAGGCATACAAACTTTTCGCTTGCGTGGAATATGAGCCATTCCAAACTTGTTGTGGAATATACTATTATTAAGTATTGAAACTTGCGGATTGACATCGCGGTGGCGCAGCGAGATTTATTAAACGTCAATAGAATAACAACAGTTGATTTATTATCCAATGATTGTTTCAAACGTTAATACATTAGACAAATACAATATAATATCCATAAATTCATCTCAAACTAACATCAAAAGTTTCAATTTAATTCTGAATGCGAGTGTACATTAATACTGTAACGATCTGACTTTTGAATAAATCGTTACAAATCATTATCATGATAGAAACCTATAATAATTTGATTTTATATCCTTGAACTCCCTCCCAATTAAAGAACTCTATCTTAAATGATATAGTTAAATGTATTCAATTAATACGGTGCGGATTCAACGAACACTATATTGTTACCCCCACATCCGAATTATTAATTAGGAAGGGAGACTCGGAATAAAACCGGTTGTGGTTGATAACTAATCATCTTTGGTGTTTCTGTGAAGACAAGGTAGGTCTTAATCAAAGTTATTAATTAAATTGTTTTTTGAGTAGCATTGAATCTTTAATATTTCATTCATAATCAGGCTTACTCTGATTTATACAAAACTTTGATTGTTTCCTGCTCTTATAACAGGCACCTAGATGTCTTGATTATAGATATTGTAATTTCATTCATATCATTTATTCAATTGATCAAATCACTTGATTCCATTTTCTGAATACACGTGGGATTATTATATCGCATATTTTTTGCTTTTAACTCCTCGTAATACGAACAACGTAGTGTTATCCAAATCGAAAAGGTACGAAACATATAGAGGATGGGCTAGAACTAACCACTCCATAATTATAATTCCACGAGCATTGTTTCCAATACCTTCGATTATAGAGTTAACGTGGGACTTGTTAAACAATCCCGTAATCGTAATAAAGAGTCCGAATAATACGAAATCCACCCACGTGGTTCTATGAATCACTGAACCATAATTCATATCTGATTTTCAAATTCAATTCATTTTTTTCTAACTTTGTTTAAACTCATTTCGTTATAACCGTAGTAAATTCTGAATAATTGTCACATATTAGTTCAATCTGTAATTGTAGTTATAATTTATCTTGGCTTCACCTATTTAACATTTATTTAGCTTAACTCAGCTATTCGCAGCTTCAATACTGAGTCATTGCATATATTAAATTTTACTTCTCTTGTGGACATCCTACTCGTGTATTTTCTTTCTTTTTCGATAGGAGGATATTGGATCCAATACCCTACTAGAGACCTCGCGGAGCCACCATCAGGACCACAGGAGAGACACAGGGGAGTAATTTTAATATCACTGATGCAACTTTCATTAACATGATGAATTAGATCCTGGTCAAAGTAGATTGATTATCTTTATTTACAATTGTTTCAATTAAATATCGGTGCCCCGAAAGGGCATGCGAGTTTGTATAACGATTTTTTCTATTGTTCATTAATAATTGAATATATTTGTTATTGTTTTTATATGCTTTGTTTCTTTTCCTTTTTATTTACTACCAATTCAATGATGCTTATTTCTTTATTTATAACAGCCTGAAATTCTTCTTTTTTACTCGTGGTGGCGCCCAGGGTTTGTTGTTTAAAAAGTAATAGGGCAAGTATCATCATTGTTAACGAAAAGGGCCGAACAACCACGAATTTGAGCTAGTTTGGGAAATATTAGTAACTTGGGTAAATTCATCTTTTTGATTAATTTAGAATCAAGGGAAGGTGGAAATTGTGTAACTTACATTTGGCACCCAACAATTATTTTATTACAATACCTGGACTTGAATTCGATAGTTTTCCGATATATGGCTCCATTTCTAAAATAGCATAGGTACCACGATTTCAGGAATTGGCATAATAATGTAATTTTTGTTAATTTGAAATATGCAAATCGGTTGGGGAAATTGCAAAATATGTCTGAACATTATGTTCCGTTGATACAAAAATCTGAATATTTTAGCAAAGGCTTAAATATGTGTAACAATAAAGTTAAAAAAAAAACTAACATAACTGAGAAAATAAATATAAAATATTGGACATGTTTACTTCATTTTTTACTTAAATGACATACAGAAGACCATTAATTAGAAATCCTTTTAAATTATTAAAGTTTTTTAGGCCCATAAAATACGGGATTGTAAAAAAATTAGTAGGTAGGTATTAAGACTAATAGCCACTGGTAACTCAAAAAGATTCACAAAGTACAAAGATCTTGATCCTGGGAATATTATTTAAACGCAAAAGTTTATTGTTCTTTAAAAGTTAATGATTTGATTATTTTAGGTTATGGGATGTAAAAACATATCTACTATAATGGAACATAAATTACCCTTAAGAGTAAATCTCATTATTGGATGTCTCACTTTGACTAGATTCGGTTAACTTACAAGTAGTGTGGTTCCGAGCGAAATATTTTGACTACTTTACCTCTTAGTTGAATAAGTTTGTTTTAAATGCACAATTATTGAGGGCGTCCAGATGTGTGATCAGTATATAGACATAGACAGAGTTTAAACCAGTCTAGTGTCTAGTGAGTAGAGCAAGCCAGACGCAATGTATTGTTTTATAAGAGAAAACAGTAAAGCGCTATAGTGGGTTGTGCGCAATCCGACTGACTCTCACTTCACTAACTCGCGATAGAAGCACGATTATACATTGATTTGAGAATTTTTAGTATCTCGTAAATCAGTTCAATAAATAACAATAGTTAGCTAAGTTTACAGTACCTACTTCAATTCAATCATATTTCCGGCACCATCTTTAGATATTTATTTTATGCTTACCTATTCGGATGCAACATGCATAGTCTAGCTAGACGTCCGACAGGAGCGATATGAATAGAACGTCCATTTATCCCTATCTTTTTCGAATCTCGCTCACTTATTAAATCACTATACTATACACCGCTGATTTAAATTCAATGGGTATACGGTTTCTAGTCTAGCTATTTTACGGTATATTTCCGTATTTCGCGTTTCAGCAAACTTTAAAAAATATGTTAGGCTACCTCATTTGTGTCATCGAAAGATAGTTTATAGCATACAATACTCATGTCATTGCAGATACGTTTTGGGATTCACAAACATAAAAAAGTGATGTTCCACTTTTCATTTCACATTTCTGGTTACATGATAAAAACATTAAACTCCTGAGAAACACAAGAATGCAAGTCTTGCTAAAACCAATGCATTTCACATGGTTTATGATGAAGTTTTAACTTCAAACAAATTTTAAAATTGATTCAGGATGTTTTCTTATGACAAAACTAGATGCGACAGGATTGTAAAAAATAATTGTAATAATTTCCTCAAAGAACTTATTCGTGTATTTTCGGGCGCCTCTAATCTTGGATAAGCATTGCTCATTGATATCCGAGTGGGGTCTACTTCGAAAGAGAGGCCAGCCAGTTTATTAAGATAATGTTGAATCCTGAATGGGAATTTTCAGTGGAGCGCTAGGATGCAAATAAATGATACTGAATCTACACAATACTGATTTAATCTTCCCATTAGGAATTGTATGAAATTTTTTGTGAAAGCAGAGATAAAGTGAGGGTTCTGAAGAGGTATACTTTTACATCTTATATTCCATATTTGTACTCAACCAAATTCAAACCTCTCGAGGTCTTCTACTCTTAAGAGGAAATGTAAAATTTTTGAAAAGGCTCACTACACCAATGAAGTGAGGTAAGTAGTGATTTGTCAACATCATTAAGTTTTTTCTAATGTTTTAATTTTCCTCCTGAACCAACACCCAATATGAAATCATTAGACAATTTTTATGTCTCATATCATAAGATTATCTTGTTGCTCTCAGTTTTTATTATCTTTCTCTTTCCTTGACGATTGATATTAAATCAGTTTCAATAAATGTTCAGAACATACATGATTATTTTCTTACGAAAGTAAATCTTTCAGCAGGGTAAAGAATGACTGATACTCTGTTGCACCTGAATTGAGTTACCAAAAACTCAAATGAAATGAGTAAAACATATAACAAAAAAAAAAAGAAAATCAACAGAGCACAGATCTCAATCTTTGAACTTAGTTAGAATTTAGAACTAAATAAGCACATAAACAATTATTAGTAACATATAAAAATTATAAAATAACACTTCATTTCAAATAAACTCAAATCACTATATTAAATGAACCAAATAAATAATACCAGGTGCCAACTAGATGAGTGCCAAGGTATATTGCTATCCACATCTTCAATTATTACAGACGGTATAGGCACGAACAAGTTGGTTTTACTTTGGAGATTGTCTTCACATAAATGTTTGTTTTCCAAACTCATCATAAAAATTAATGAAGGTATTAAAAAAGTTAAATGAACTTACTGCTCCTACGTAAAACTGAGTAGGTCTAGTTGCATTACGTAAGCCTTGATAGCCATGTTCTAACTCAGTGTAAGACATGGAACATCTTTCAGAAAGCTCACCTAAAACAAATACTAGTTCTAGCTAAGTGTATCATACTAACAAAAAATAAAGTTGTAATAGATTAGTGATCGCAGAGAAGGATGAATGAACGAGTCAGGGATAATTGATTAACTTTAGTCATCTTAAATTAGGGAGACACTTAACATTTTAGATAGATAACGAACCTACTTCATTAATTAAATCACTGTTATCTCTGGGAGTAAATCAGCTTTCAATTATTCAACGTGTTATTTATTGGAGGTGAAGGTGATTGAATGATAATAATTGATAGAGAGAATAGAAAGAGATAAAGAGTAAACAATACACAGATTTCGATTACGAATTGACGTTGCTTTGCGCATGGCCCCATTTCATGGTTTGGGTTTGACAGCTCCGTTGACTGACCTCTTGTCATTTGTTTTCAAGTTCAAGTTAATATTATTCTGTGTTCAAGTTCAAGTACTTCTCCTATATTGGTACCAGTGTAATTTTTTTGATTCGCATGTTTACACCATTGATAGTGTGGACTCCATAGAGGTATATATAAATTAACTCTATGGTAGACTACAGTGCATTCATTTCATCGACATATACATATGGACTGCGCGTGGCAATGACAAGCGCGGCTAGTGCAGGCGAGAGAGAGGGAAAACGGCCAGCTCGGGACGTAAGCATACTAGCTACCAACGCTAGCTACAGTACGCAGCGGCCAATAGAAACGCGATAGATCCGGCCTCTTCGTTTTCCCTCTTTCTCGCCTGCACTAGCCGCGCTTATCATTGCCACGCGCAGTCCATATGTATATGTCGATGATTCATTTACGTCAGATCAATCGTTTTCATCCGAATCGTTCATTTCACCTAGATGTAGGCGAAGTAAATTTAGTCCGTTCGGTAATTTAATCGGATCAAACGGACGTAAACATAGATAACTCTACTACCGGTAGTAGAGTTATCTATGGACGTAAAATTAATTTGCGTTAGTGGGGTTATTATAGTTTTACTGTTTTGGAAATTGTTCGAATTTGTTTTGGTATTTGTTACAGAAATGTCTACGAGATGCCTGAAATTGCGTTTTACGATAGCGGAGAAGATAAACTATAGATAGGTTTCCGGTATCACAGGCCAATTTCGAAGCAATTATTTTCCTACCATGAATGGCAACCAAAATTGTCTTACAAATAAACAACGTACAGAAAAAAAATTGTTATTGTTATTATGCATGTTCAAATGTACCTGGATACATTTAAGTGCTTATCATTATTTCCCGTATTTATTGTAATACTTTTATTATTATTATACTCTTAGCAGACAAAGTCTCAAAGAATATATAGCATTTACTCAAGCGATAAAAATTCCTGGAACAAAAATCCCTTCACCATACTTACCATTTTTCATCGAATTCAAACAACTCATTTTTGGTTGTGCGTCACGATTACTCAAAAACGAGAGGTCCTATCATATTCAAATTTCGACAAAAAATCGTTTGTTGTTCCTTGACGATCCCTATAGTTTTTCAGGGTGTAAACTCCACACTTATCACGAAGTGGAGTTTCAAGATTAATAGCTTATTTTTAGAAATAAAGGAGAACTTTTTATTTTACTTGACTTTATTTATTTTTCTTTTCAACTGTCAAACTTGACATAAAACAACATAATCATTTTTATTTAAATACAAAGTGAACTAAACTAATCTTCACATCCTCCAACCTCCAGCCGAAGTAAGGAGTTCACCGGTCGAGTCGATGTTTTCAAGTCGACGCTTCGAATTTGTCCATCTCTGCTTGGGAAAGTTTTGGTTATTCTGCCCAATTTCCATCTGCCCGGATGTTAGGGTCAGGTATAGCGACAACGTCCCCAACACCCAGAGGTCGACTTTTGTCTTGCTATTTTTGCCTCTTCTGCAATGATGGAAGCAATTTTCCATTGTTTTCTGCCGAATACGTCCAATGCAGTAAAAGCACTTGGCGCATTTTCAACATTGGCCGAACCAATGAGAAAGTGCATAGGAGCTAAAGCTTCTATATCATCCTTATTACACGACACGTAAGTTATGGGCCTAGATTTCACGATGCTTTATGCTTCTAGTAGGAAGCTTGTTAGAATTTCCTCCTTCGGATTTTGTTCCTTCAACATCTTGTACAATACTTGTTTTATGAACTTAACCATTCTTTCCCAAACTCCTCCGGTATGCGGGGCTGCGGGTGTATTGAATATCCATTTGATATTTTCTTTATACCAAGTTCCGCTACATTTTGTTCTGATCCAATTCCTCTATATATTTTTTCATTTCGTTCTCAGCTCCTACAAAGTTGATTCCGTTGTCAGAATGAAGTTCAATTGGTTGTCCTCGTCTTGCAATGAATCTTCTTATTGTCATCAACGTTGTCTGTATTCAAGGAATTAGCCACTTCGATATGTATTGATGTCGTATTGAAACATACAAACAGAGCACCATATCTTTTTTCTACACTTCTCTTGACCTTTACTGAGAGAGGACCAAAATAATCAAGACCACAGTAGGTGAAAGGTCTACAATAGGCTTTTAGATGACACTCTGGTAACGGAGACATTTCAGGTTGTATTACTTTGACCTTGTGAACTTTGCAGAATTGACAATTACGAATTTCCGTTTTCACAGTTTGTCTCATTTTCAAAATCCAAAACTTCTGTTTCAGATTATTCAGTACGGTTTCTTGTCCAATGTGTCTTACTTACTTTCTGAAGTGGAGCGTTCATATTCAATCAACCAAACAGGAAAATCGCCAACATTACCATAGAATTCTTTTGTTGTAACTTTGAAGACTTTTGTTTCATTACAATTTTTTCAAGATTCAAATTCAAATGTTTCATGCAGTCAACTAAAACTTCAGGAAAGCTAGTTTCTATACCACTATTATGGCCAATTATCTGTTTTTCACTTATATTTTCAGAAATCTCGCTCATATTCTTAGGACTATCTGTAAACCCATCATTTGTATCAGCGCGATCTACCCAATTCTTTATTTGAATATATTTTCCTTCATCACTGAGATGATAATTTTCACTTGCACTTTCATCATCCTGCTCTTTTGAATTGATACTGACTGATCGATTCATTAATTGAATGTTCCTCTAATTCTAATTCTTCCATCTGTAACTGAAGTATTGGTAGCTCAATTTTCATTTTCTTTGCTTCAATTTCTTTCTTTTTAATCGATTTGTTCGCCGTAGTACTCGATTTTACAGACTGTCTTTTATACATCATTTCTGCTTTTTGTGTATTCTGAATCGCTCTAACTTCCACATCAACTATTTCTGGTCGTTTTCCAACAACGTTTCCCCAAATCCAAGGCTCGCAGGAGGTACACTAATATTGTTCCTTGAACTACTGCGAGGAATTTTATCTTCCCACATATCTTTGGCGCTTTATTCAAATCCTCGAATGACCAATTGCAAACTCCACACTTATCACGAAGTGGAGTTTCAAGAGTAATAGCTTATTTTTAGAAATAAAGAAGTTTTTATTTTACTTGACTTTATTTCTTTTCCTTTTCAACTGTCAAACTTGACATAAAACAACATTATATTTTTCATTAACTAATCTTCACACAGGGAAATCATGAAATGAACACGGGTTGAGAAATTTAAAAAATGATAACTCCCGAAGTATACATTGAATCGATTTAAAACTTGTACAGTAAATTTAAGTTGATTTAAAACTGCTTTCACTTAAATTTAAACAATTTCGTTCAACAACGACAACAAAAACACATATTGAAGTAAACTTAAATTTACACCGAATTTTAATTAATTGATAGTAACGGCGTTTTAGTCCAGGGGCTAGGACAGCTGGCTCACTCAGTAGACTCAGGCTCGTTTCCCAGAATCGGAAAATTTGTTTTTGTACATTTTCATAAAAACTTTATTAATTTGAATATTATTTAGTTGTGTAAAGATAATGAAATAAATGTGTATCATTACCTTTATACAAATGCGAAGAGTATCTTATAGAATGTGAAACAATTATATAAAAATTAGTAACCAAATCAAATGATGATTTGCGAAGAGTAACTTTTCAACGCACACTATTTATCTATTCTCCAAACGGCATCACATTTCTAGTTTTAATACTTATTTTATTATAATTTATCAAATATGTGATTTTGTTTTGTAAGTATATTTTCTAATATTGCAATAAATATATTTCTATATAGACTGCAACGGAATCATAGTTTCAACAATGGTAGTGTCATTTCCACCACGGTCGGTGTATACGACCGTCATTGCCACTGAACTAAATGTCATTTGCGATGGGGTGGAAAACAGTTCAATGATTACATGCAAAAGCTTTATTTTAATGGTACAAAAGATTGTTTTCAATACTCTAATGGTTCCGAGTTGCAAAATCCGTGAATTTTTTATCAATTACCACCTATCTTCTGCAGCTGCAAGTAGTGAATTTTCGACATTCACTATTGGAAACACCACCAACACGACTAGTTAAACTGTTGCCTTGAAACAAGAACAAAACTCGAATGTTTGAGTAATTATGTTACTTCAGTTTGTACAAAATGTTTCTAGGACTTGCTGTTTGCTTATCAATGCTTGGAACTTTCGTCAACAACCATAAATAGCAACAGTTCTTCGTAGTTGCTCTAGTGTGGACACAGCTTATCATCTTTATTTGATGCATGAATAATGTAAATACTTAATCTTGTTCTCTGGTCAATACAATATAATACAAAATTCTCAATCACAGATCACATATATGATCATAGTTTAGCTTTGAAAGATCAATGAAAATAAGAGTGTTTGTGTTCGGTAGAAATACATAATTATATAAATGCACAAAAGTCGGAAATTATTGTTTTATTTGCGGTTTAGTGAAAAATAACTCGTTGACAAATTAATTTCACAGATAAAATTTAATAAACAAGCGTATCATTTCACAACATACGGTACCGTCTTGGTTGGCTTTACTGCAACAAACTTCAACAAGACGTTTGAGCCATAGTCAAAGAGTCAAAGTATAAATACTTTGACTATGGTTTGAGCTTGAGCTATTTCTACCAGTCGAAAGGAGTAGGAAACGCGCAATCCATGTACTTTTATGGTCTAACCCATAGACCTATTATCCTAAGGATAATAGGTCTATGGTATAACCTACTATCCACCATTAGCGCTCAAACAAAATGATATCAAAATAGGAAAATCGGTGATGACAAACTGAAGAATAAAAAGTAAACGTGCACAGACGAAGATTGTATCTTCTCTTAATATATATTATGCTAGGAGGTACGCTGCGCATATACCCAAAGGGTTGATTACCGACCTTAAACGGAACATTCAACGCAATTATAGAAATATACCACGCGGTAAGTGTGAAAGAATAGTCGCAAATTGGGCCTCCAGAGTGCATTCAGTCAGACTAAGGCGAGGACATTTAAACGATATTATTTTTGAAATAAAATTCATCGATAATATTTCAAAATTAAATATACATTAAAGGATTATCACTTGTAGTCTTTATTGTCTCATTTGACAGTGCTAACTAGTTAAATAGAAAATGGTTAACTCATTCGGCCGGAAATACCAATTGGTGAAGCTCAAAATCACTAGTGAAAAATAGTTAATGCAACAACTTGGTGATTTTATGATCTGGCTTTGACAGTGCTTACGTATTTTTTTTCATATTTTGTATTAGAATTGTCACTTTGTGTTACGTTAGTATTAGAATATAAATATACATCATATTATTATAATACCTATTTTTATAATTAGATAATGGATAAAAAGAAAAGAGCTGATTACAATGATATAATTAACAATTGCGCTAAGTACGAGAAATCCAAATGTCCCTTGTTGGATAAGATTATTCGGACGTATTTAACGGACGATCTATTGGATGCTTGCAAAGTTAGTTCTAAAAAGAGAAGATATTTGAAACAGTTGCAAAGTGAGCAAACCAAAAAAGATGGCGATAAAGAATGTAAGACTACTGTCGAGCCGTTATACCCTGTTGTACCTAGTTTGAATCAATCACATATGATATTGAATGAATTTGCCAAACAATGTCCTATTGTTCCTATGCACAGACTCCTAGAAAAGGAGATTCGAAAAATGATTAATGAGCCATCTTTAGAAAAGATTTATCCACACATTACGGATACCATTCTAAGAGAAGTATCTTTGGATTTCAAAACTATAACACACGAAGCAGGTATAAATTTAAAAACTAAACCACCTGACGGTGTAACGTGTCGATTTCAACCGCTTCCCTATAAATATTTAGGAAAAACTTCGAACTATGCAATTTACCTGAAAAATAGAGAGCGACTGAAGGAAAAGTGGCTTCTATATTATCCATTGATGAGAAAAATATTGCAGGAATCAGTTACATTCCTTCCAAATGAATTATTTAATCTTGGAGTGTTTCACTATACGGGTATCTATGAATTGAAAGATTTATCAACAACGAAATTGAAGGATCTTGCAAATCAAGCTAAAAGAATAGTACATCAGTTCCACGATAGAATAATTAATTTGGTAGAAAGGGATAGAACGAAAGTAAAACGAGCTCACTTCATCCATTATTACAAAACCTGCATTGGATTACAAACACTGTACGTATCTAAAATAATATCACAAACACTCGAACATATAATTGACGTATGTGGAAACGTGAGATTGGTCCCGTTCCTTAAATTAACAATCAATTTTGAGGAATGCTTGGTTTTGCAGCCAGCACCTCTTGATGCCATCATAGTTTACGAACTATTTATGATCCAGTTGGTTCAAATTGCTAAAGAATATCAATGTGTCGCTAAGAAATGGAACGGACAACTTATAGAGCATTATATTCATCTAGACATTACCGATGAATATTTTAAATCAACCGTAACCAGAATGTCGGCAAATATAGAAAGATTGTATGATCCAGTTATACAATACATCAAATCTTTAGATTCACAGTTTTGTGAAATATATGAAGCCATGGAGTGTAAGAGGAATGAAGCTGATGGTTCCGAAATGACGTTCACCGTCGGATGTCAAACAATCGAGCAGTACAAGACTTATCTGACTGAAGCAACTAGTATACATTGCGACGAGAATTTTGCGATAGGGGAACTAGTTTTATCCGAATACATGAAATCTTTGGAACTTTCCTTATCGGCTATTATCAACGATATGTTTCAAAAATTGTGCGTGTTACATCAGCAGGAGAATGCAGACATATGTGAGAGTTTCGAAATACTCGTTGCTAAAGCATTGGAACGCCCTACTAGTACGGAAGAATTAATTCAGCAAGGGAAATTCATGATTTATGCGAAAACAGAATTACTGACTAAACTAAAAGAACGAATACAAATGTTGATCGATACTTTAATTAAGTTGATAGAGCATGGAGATGTGTCAATACATCATATGTATATGAATGCACATACAATCCAGTGGATTGAAAAAATAGAAGAAGCCTTCGCACAAAACTCGACAATGTATGAACAATTAAAATATGAAGCTGAAGAATTATTACATAAAACAGTTAGAGAAATAAAGGATAGAAGTAGTAATCTTATACCACTTCTGTCAATTCTTGATCGAATGGATTGCATTGAAAATTCCAGAGCATATTCACAAAAATTTGCTACTATAATGACCGAATTAAGAAACATAAAATTAAGAATAGAATGGGTTAATATTGAAGAAACAAGCTTGGGTTTTCCAAATTCGACCTATCCTGAGTACCAAGATCTAACACAATTCGTTTATCCTTTCTATCATTTGATAAAAGTATGTACACATTTAGTCAGAAAAACCACAGTCTGGCTTGACGGACAATTTGAATTTCTAATTTTTGAAGATTGTGAAACAATACTGGAGGATATAAATAAAGAAATTTTAAGAACCCAAAAACTGTATCGAAATAAAATACGTCAAAGCCAAATTGAAAAATCGCCCCTTCAATTTAGTGGATTACTGGAAGACGTAGATCCGATGAGTTGGCCATCCCCTTTGAAATTATGTAATCAAGCAGTGAAATTAATCAAAGAGTTTCGTCCCGCAATGACAATGATGAGAATCATGTGTAATGATGCTCTGATGAAACGGCATTGGAAAGACATGTCGATTGTGGCTGGTATGGATTTAACACCTAATGCCGGGACGACTTTACGAAAAATGATGATGTTGGGTCTAGAGGATGATATTGATAAATATGATGTAATCAGTTCAGGAGCAACAAAAGAAAGGGAATTGTACAGAACTTTGATAAAAATGCAAAGCGAATGGCAAGATGTTCTATTCAAAACAAGTATCTACAAAGATACGGGATTATTAATTTTGTCCGGTCTAGATGATATACAAGTTGTACTTGATGATCACTTGCTAAAAGCTTTAACCATGAGGGGTTCGGTGTTCGTAAAGCCATATGAAACGGAAGTACGAGAGTTCTATAGTAGACTAGTCAGAATCAACAGTACTATTGAAGAATGGGGTAAAGTTCAAGCTCAGTGGTTATATCTATTACCGATATTTTCTTCCAAAGATATAGTGGCTCAAATGCCGGAAGAAGGAACGCTCTTCAAGGAGATCAACGATTCTTTTAAAAGATTTATGGATGCAGTAGCTCAAGACCCTAGAGTCTTCAATACTGCTGGTGCGTTGGGAGTTCTAGAGGCCATGGAACATAATTTAGAGCTACTAGAACAAATTAATGACGGAGTAACTGCATATTTAGAAAAGAAACGATTATTCTTCCCTAGATTTTTCTTTCTGTCGAACGATGAAATGCTTGAGATACTTTCAGAAACTAAAGACCCATTAAGAGTTCAACCACATCTTAAAAAATGCTTTGAAGCTATTGATAAACTCCTTTTCGATGAGAAAATGCAAATTCACGAAATGATCAGTCAAGAAGGTGAAAAAATTAAATTTAAAAATATCGTAAATACAAAAGAAGCTGGTGGAAGTGTGGAAAAATGGCTTATATTGGTTGAAGATCAAATGATTACATCAATACGCGAACAAATTATAAAAAGCAGTAAACAGTATGCAGTGTCCCCACGTACCCAGTGGGTCTCCAAATGGCCAGGACAAGTAGTTTTAGCCGTGTCGCAAGTCCATTGGACCACTACGGTTCATAACGCTTTGAATGGTTACGAAGGTTTAAACATGAAGAAGTTTTTCGTAGGGCAGCAGAAACAACTTCAAGACATAGTAACCCTAATTAAAGATCCGTCTCTAACGAATTTAGCACGCATTACCATCAAAGCATTGATTGTGATAGATGTTCACGCTAAAGACGTAGTACAAGACTTGTATGAAAAAAATGTTGCAGATGATAGAGAATTCAAATGGTTATCCCAGCTAAGGTATTACTTAGAAGAAGATGAATGTTTGGTAAGATTAGTGAATGCTACAGTCAAGTATGCTTATGAATACCTTGGAAATTCCGATCGACTAGTCATAACCCCTTTAACCGACAGATGTTATAGAACATTAGTTGGAGCTTACCACTTGCATTTGAACGGTGCACCAGAGGGACCAGCCGGTACTGGGAAAACAGAAACAACAAAAGATCTAGCTAAAGCACTAGCTGTACAGTGTGTTGTGTTCAACTGCTCTGATGGTCTGGATTATAAAGCTATGGGAAAATTTTTCAAAGGGTTAGCTTCATGCGGCGCATGGGCTTGTTTTGATGAGTTCAACAGAATTGATATCGAAGTGTTATCAGTTGTGGCTCAACAAATTTTATCCATTATCCAAGCTGTGCGAGCTAACGTAACAACATTTATGTTTGAAGGAACAGAATTGAAATTAAATCCAGCTTGTTATGTATGTATTACAATGAATCCAGGTTACGCTGGACGATCTGAATTACCAGATAATCTGAAAGTTTTGTTTAGAACGGTGGCAATGATGGTTCCTGATTACGCTATGATCGGCGAAATATCTTTATATTCCTTCGGCTTTACCGATGCTAGAAATTTGAGCGTTAAAATAGTCACAGTTTACAGGCTCTGTTCTGAACAACTGTCTTCTCAAAATCATTATGATTACGGAATGAGAGCAGTCAAATCTGTTCTATTGGCAGCAGGTAACAACAAAAGGGCATATCCGAAGGAAGATGAAGAAATTTTACTTCTTCGAGCTATCATGGATGTCAATCTCCCGAAGTTCCTTACTCACGATTTAGGATTGTTTGCGGGAATTATCTCTGATCTTTTCCCAGGCATAGCTTTACCAGCAGTAGACTATGATCAGTTTAACAACGCTATGACAACTTGTGCAAGAAAGAATAATCTGCAAGCGGTGGATTCTTTTCTCATAAAAATTATTCAAACCTATGAGATGATGATAGTACGACACGGGTTCATGATTGTAGGGGGACCTTTTGCCGGCAAAAGTTCAACACTTAAGACTTTAGCACAAGGATTGACACTCCTAAATTCTCAAGGCCTACCGCAGGAGAAAGTTCAGTACGAGTTCTTGAATCCTAAATCAATCACCATGGGTCAGTTATACGGATGTTTTGACCCAATCTCATATGAATGGTTCGACGGAGTTGTAGCCAACACATTCAGAGATTTTGTAACAGATCCTTGTAAAGACAGGAAATGGCTTATCTTTGATGGTCCAGTTGATGCTGTATGGATAGAAAATATGAATACCACTCTGGACGACAATAAAAAGTTATGTCTCATGTCCGGAGAAGTGATGTGCATGACTAATTCAATGTCCTTAATATTTGAAGTGATGGATTTGGAACAGGCGTCTCCGGCAACAGTAATATTTCTGTTTCTTGTGTTCTTTCTAATTATGTCTGATTCCATTTTAGGTTTCTCGATGTGGTATGATATATATGGAACCAAGTTCTTTGGGCTGGAAACCACTTTTTCATTCCTGGATTCCTCATCAAAATCCAGAATGGTGTGAAGGCAGAGCCGATTTTATAGAGGACGTGTTCGATTGGTTGGTACCTCCATGTTTGCAGTTTATTACAAAAAAATGTGTTCAATATTGCAATTCTGGTGAAATAAATTTGGTGAAGAATACGATGAATTTGATACAAATGTATCTAGATAAAGCGTGTGGTAGATCCGTAAAAAAGGAGGAAGATTTCAAATTTTTGCGTTTGTGGATTGAAGCTACATTTATAATGTCGATCGTATGGGGACTTGCAGGCGCTTTAGATACTGATTCAAGATTAAAATTTGATCACTTCTTCAAAGAGATACTTGCTAATGGAAATAAGAGTTATCCGGTGCCAGAAAACATTGAAGCTTTAGAAGTAATGGTCCCTCATGAAGGTATTCTAGCAGATTATAGTTTTTTTTATAAATCAAAAGGAGCATGGAAATACTGGCCAGAAATAGTGAAATATCAAAGAGTGGACGAATCACATAATATACAACAAGCCATAATACCTACGGTTGATACTGCAAGATATGTTTCTATCTTGAGAATGTATATTAATAATAAGCAGCCTTTTCTAGTAGTGGGACCTACTGGAACCGGAAAAAGTTTTTATATTCAAGATCTTCTTCTGAATAAGATAGATAAGGAACTGTATGAACCAGCTTTCATCACTTTCACAGTGCAGATATCTGCAAATCAAACACAGGAATTAATAATTTCAAAATTATTTAAACGAAGACGTGGTATTTACGGCCCGCCAAGAGGTAAGACTGCAGTGTTATTTATAGATGATGTTAATATGCCCCAAAAGGAAGTTTACGGTGCCCAACCGCCTATAGAATTACTTCGACAATTTTTTGATCATAAAAACTGGTTCGACTTGAAAGCAATGACAAAATTGTATATGCAAGACATAATGTTTACAGCTGCCATGGGGCTAGTCGGAGGAAGTCGCCAAGAAGTATATGCAAGATTTCTAAGACACTTCGGTATTATATCAATAAATGAATTTTCAACAGAAAGTATGGCCAAAATATTCACAAATGTACTTCATCTTGGATGGAAAAATAATGGATTTCCTAGTGACATAATAAGTATGGTGAATCCTACTGTTGCGGCCAGTCAAGAAATATACAGAAGTGCTACAGAAGAGCTTAGACCTACGCCTTCTAAAAGTCACTATGTCTTCAATTTAAGAGATTTCTCTAGGCTCATACAAGGATGTGCCATGTTGCGAAAAGATTCAATTACCGAAGAAGTGGGTAAAAAAATATTCCCTAGGATATTTACACACGAAGTTTTGAGAATATTTTACGACAGATTGATCGAACCTAAGGACAAAGCTTGGTTATTTAATAAATTGAAGAACGTGGTGAAGGACTTTTTTAGGGAACCTTTCGAGCTATTATTTCAAAATTTACCAAGGAGTTCCTCTGGAGAAATAACGGAAGATTCTATGAAAGCTCTAATATTTGGTACATATTTTGATCAAGACGCAGTTGAAGAAGAAAGAAAATATGAAGAAGTTGCGAGCTTACAGGTATTTGGTGACATGTGTCGTTTATGTCTAGATGACTACAATTCATCGCATAAAAATAAAATGGATATCATATTATTCGACTACGCATTAGAACATTTGTCAAGAATCTGTAGAATTTTGGCAATGCCTAGTGGTAGCGGATTATTAGTTGGTATAAGCGGTTCAGGTCGTCAATCGCTGACCAGGCTTGCTAGTGAAATATATGCAATGAAGTTATATCAACCAGAAATAACAAAAAATTATGGGTTGAATGAATGGCGCGATGATATAAAAATTGCTTTGAAAGAGTCCGGTGGTTTTGGTAAGAGCTGTACATTTCTCATTGCTGAGGGGCAGATAAAGCAGGAAGTTTTTTTGCAAGACGTTGATTGTTTGCTAAATTCCGGAGAAGTTCCTAACATTTATCCAATAGACGAGAAACAAGAAATATTAGAAATGGTCCGCCTGGCAGCTCAAGGAGGGAATAGAAATCTAGATATCACCGCTGTTATGGTATTTTTATTTTTCACTAAACGTTGTCGTGAGAAACTACACATCATACTTTGCTTTAGTCCAGTTGGGAATAGTTTCAGAAACCGTTTACGTCTTTTCCCAGCATTAATAAATTGTTGCACAATCGATTGGTTTGAAGAATGGCCTGAATCTGCATTGGAAGATGTTGCGAATAATTGGATGGGGGATGTAAATTTAGAACAAAATGTTAAAGATAATGCAGTCATTGCGTGCAAGTATTTTCACATCGAGGCTCGACATGCTGCAAACGATTTTTTTACTTCTTTAGGTCGTAAAATATACGTTACCTCAGCGTCTCAATTGGAGCTTATCAAATCATTTACAATACTTACTAACACAAAGCAACAAGAGATAACGAAAGCGAGAAGAAGGTATTTAGGTGGATTAGAAAAATTACAACATGCCGCCTCGTCAATAGCAGTAATGCAAAAATCGTTGGCTGAATTGCAACCTCAACTACAAGCTATGAGTATTCAAGCTAAACAAATGACTGCTAAAATAGAACATGAAACTCTAACTGTGGAAAAAGCCAGTGCTCTAGTGAAGAAAGAAGAAAGAATAGCGAATAAACAAGCTGCTGCAGCGAATTTATTGAAGAGAGAGTGTGAAGCAGATCTTGCGGATGTTATCCCGATATTGAACGAAGCTTTAACTGCATTGGATACTTTGAAGCCAGCAGATATTACACTGGTTAAATCCATGAAAAATCCACCTTCCATAGTCAAAACAGTTCTGGCGGCAGTTTGCATTATGAAAGGTATTAAGCCCAACAGAGTTGCAGACCCAACGACAGGTAGGATGCTCTTAGATTATTGGGCACCCAGCAAACGCATGTTAGGAGATATGAACTTCCTTCAAGGATTGAAAGATTATGATAAGGACAACATCAAAGCAGACATAATTTTAAAGATAAGGAAAGAATATCTACCGCAAAAAGAATTTCAGCCATCACTAGTTGCTAAAGCGTCGAGTGCAGCAGAAGGCTTATGCAAATGGATCATTGCAATGGACATGTATGAAAAGGCCATTAAAGTTGTGGGACCTAAAAAAGCCAAATTGGCCGCTGCGGAAAAAGAATTGTCTGATACAATGAAATTTCTCACAGAGAAACGAGCTGAAGTAGAGCGACTTGAAGCAGCTCTAGCGTTACTCAATGAAAAATTCGAAGAGGCCATGTTAAAACAAACAGAATTGTTAGGAAACGTGAAATTGTGCAATGATAAATTACTTAGAGCTCAAAAATTAATAGGAGGATTAGGTGGAGAGAAAAACCGTTGGACTGAAGCAGCCAATTTACTTCTAGAAAAATATGATGGCATAGCGGGTGATATACTGATATCGTGTGGAGTTTTAACATATTTACCTACATTCAACGCTCAGTTTAGGCAGAAAATTGTAAGTAGTTGGCACGGCTTTATCCGGAAGTTAAAAATACCATGCGCAGAAACGTACGACCTCGTGACAGTGTTAGGTGTAGATGTGTTAATCCAAACCTGGAACATATATGGGTTGCCAAGAGATAACTTTTCTGTAGAAAATGGTATCATAATGGCAAATTCTCGGAGATGGTCCTTATTCATAGACCCACAGGGACAAGCCAGCTCATGGATAAGAAAGTTAGAGAAAAAAAATGATTTGGAGGTTGTGAAATTCTCTTATGCTGATTATATGAAAAAAATTGAAATGTCTATACAAACGGGACAACCAGTATTGATAGACAGCGTTGAAGAAACTTTAGAAGCGCCCCTCGATCCTGTCTTATTTAAAAAAGTTTTCAGACAGGCAGGCATGGATGTGATAGCTTTAGGGGACAATGTTATTCAATACAACAAAAATTTCAAACTTTATATGTGTTCGAAGCTTAGGAACCCGCATTATTTGCCAGAAATTTTCAACAAAGTTACTATAATAAATTTCGCACTAACTCTAGATGGTTTGCAGGATCAATTACTGGGAATTGTAGTAGCAACAGAGAAACCTGAGCTGCAACAATTGAAAGAAGAACTTATTGTTCAAAAAGCAGAAAATAAGGCTGCATTGCTACATGTTGAGGAGAATATTCTGAGAACTTTATCTGAATCCAAAGGAGACATTTTGGAAGATGAGAAAGCAATTGAAGTATTAGATACATCGAAAATATTATCAACCGAAATCCGAGAAAAGCAAGAACAATCGTTAATAATAGAAAAATCTATAGAGGAATTTCGAGTGAAATATCAAGGAGTTGCAGAACATTCTGCGGTTTTGTATTATTGTATATCAGATTTGGCGAATGTGGATCCGATGTATCAATATTCTTTAGAATGGTTCATCAATCTATACATAGGATCTATTCTAAAAGCAGAAAAATTCCGTATTATAGAGAAACGCTGTTTAAGCTTGATAAATGGTTTTACTTTTGACCTTTATTCAAATATTACTCGATCACTTTTCGAGAAAGATAAATTGCTATTTTCATTTCTACTTTGTGCGAAAATTATGTTGTATCAGAAGAAATTAAGTAATTTAGATTTCATGTTTTTATTAACTGGAGGAGTATCCGTTGAGAATACCATCCCGAATCCTTGCCCATGGCTTCCAGCTAATTCTTGGAACGAAATATGCCGTACATCTGATATTAAAGCGCTTAAAGGATTTCGGGAAGACTTCTCACATAATCATGAAAAATGGAAATTCATTTACGATGACTATGAACCTCAGAACAAAACACTTCCAAGTCCTTGGAACGAAGCCCTTAATCCCTTCATCAAAATAATCATAATTCGGTTACTTAGACCGGATAAGCTAATTGTAGCAATCTCAAATTATGTCCAGGCAGAAATGGGAGAGAAATTTGTTACGCCTCCACAATTTAATATTGCGCTTTCTTATACAGAATCTTACAGTTTGTGCCCTTTGATTTTCATTTTATCGGCTGGTACGGATCCTATGGCTTCTCTTGTCAAATTCGCGGTAGATAAAAAATTCAGTGACAAATTTCAATCGATTTCGTTGGGGCAAGGTCAAGGGCCCATAGCTCAAGCGCTAATAGAGGAAGCGCAATCGGAGGGTTCCTGGGTCTGTCTGCAAAATTGTCATTTAGCTACATCTTGGATGCCGACTCTAGAAAAAATATTTGACGGTTTAGACTATAGTAATACTCATGACAGCTTTCGTTTATGGTTAACTAGTTACCCTTCAGACAAATTTCCTGTTACTTTACTTCAAAGGGGTGTGAAAATGACTAATGAACCGCCCACGGGATTGCAACAGAATTTACTGAAATCATATACCAGCAACCCTGTCAAGGATGAAGAATTTTTTGAAGGATGCCCTGGCAAAGAGGAAATGTTCACAAGATTGCTATATGGAGTAGCCTTCTTCCATGCGGTGGTACAAGAGAGAAGGACATTTGGAGCACTAGGCTGGAATATTCCATACGGTTTCAATGATTCGGATTTCGATATTTCAGTACAACAAGTGAGAATGTTTATAAATGAAAGCGATGAACCATATGAAGCACTTGCATATCTTATAGGAGAATGCAATTATGGAGGTAGAGTGACTGACGATTGGGACAGACGATTAATTGTAACCCTACTAGCAGACTTCTTGAATGAAGAAGTAGCCACTGATAGCAACTACAAGTTTGTAAATATCGCTGAATGTTATGGTCTTCCCCAACAAACTGATTATGAAGACTATGTAAATTATATCAATAATATGCCTCCAGTTCATCCACCAGAAGCTTTTGGGTTACACAATAATGCTGGCATTACAAGAGATCTACAGAACTCACAACTGTTATTAAATGCAGTCTTGAAAGCATATGGTGAAGGACAAGGAGGCGGCTCAGTGGATGTTGATAAATATATAACGATGATGACCACAGACATTCTGGGAAAAGTACCTAAAATGTATGATTTAGATGTTGCCAAAGATAAATTCCCTATAATATATGAAGAGTCTATGAATACCGTTTTAGTACAGGAAATGGAAAGATTCAATAAACTCACTAGAGTGATTAGAACATCATTAGTTAACATGCAGCGAGCTATTGAAGGCTTAGTGGCGATGTCACCTTCTCTGGAAGCTTTTAGCTCTGCACTTATGCTTGGAAGAATTCCTGCAGAGTGGATGAAAGTGTCTTATCCTAGCCTTAAAAATTTATCAAATTATATAACAGATTTCGTAAGAAGAATTGACTTCCTTCAAAATTGGTGCGATAATGGTAAACCAAGCTCTTTTTGGGTGTCTGGATTTTTCTTCACTCAAGCTTTCTTAACAGGCGTGAAACAAAACTACTCCAGAAAATTTAAGATTCCTATCGATAAATTAACTTTTGACTTTGATATTCTACAAGAAGATATATCAAAGAAAAGTCCTACAGATGGCGCGTATATCTACGGCTTATTCACAGACGGAGGGAGGTGGAATAGACAAACAAAATGTATCGACGAACTGTTGCCAAAAGTATTAAATGATGTAATGCCAAGTATTTGGGTGAAACCAATACTTGTAGAAAAGTTGAATATACGGGGAAGATACAATTGCCCGGTATATAAAGTGTCCACTCGTAGAGGAACCTTATCAACAACCGGTCATTCGACAAATTACGTGGTGCCAATTCTTTTAGAAACGAAAGTGGGTAGTGCGTTCTGGATAAAACGTAGCGTAGCACTTTTATGTCAGTTAGATTAAATTTGCGACAGGTGTTATAATAACAATATAAATGCTTCTAAACTAATTTGATTTCGACCATCATTAGACCCTATCTTTCGTATTTTTCCCAATTTACAATATGTATGTCAATCTTGGAGTACCACAAGGAAGCGTCTTAGCGTCTGTAGGAATTCTTCATTGATCATATTATCTGAATCTGAATGTATATCGATAAATATAACTTCCAAGATCGTATATCGAATATAAATAGCCTTAAAGAATCAAAGGGGAAAAATTGTTCTGGGTAAACAAATTAATTAATACTGATACCTAAAGATGTATCAAATGTTATAGTTTTTAAAACGAAAGGCTCAGAGGGGGATATTATAAAAGAAGTAACTTTGGATGCCTTACTTAAGATTAATCTTGTCAGCTGCAGTATAAAGATCAAGAAGGCTACTTTTTGATAAGGTTTATGAAAGCTTACCACTACACTGATTCAGTAAAATTTATCTATTTTGCAAACTTCCAATCAATTTCAAATTCACGTATGTTTTTCTCGAAGATGATGAGGGCTTATTTTATCTATGTTGTGGAGCTGTCGGTAGTTTTCAGAATCCAGATAAGAATTTAGATGTTACTAAATTTACCATATAGGGCCTAGTAACTGATGTGTGTGGTAATTAAAAAAAAACTGATTTATACATCGCTTCTAGTGAAATAACTTAAAATGATTGAATGTGTATGTTTTATAATCAATGGTTCATCTTGAGAATTGAGAAAGGGGCACAACCATCGACCTTAAAATGTCTAAGGGTAAACCCTTATTTTCTATTACACATGCGGCTGAAGAATTATATTACCAGTCAATAGGTGCCGGTTGTGTAATAATATTTTAAATTAGCAACATAACCTTTGTCGGAAAAATCTATTTATTGGTCAGATTACATGTCTTGCCGGATTAATGCAGGGCTACGCAATGGAGTGCCACATTATTTGAATTTACTCAACGGAATATATAACACCAAAAAATCAAGCTAATTCATTAGAAACATATTAATTCAGCAGTTCTATGACATGAAACTATCTTGCAAACTCACAATCGCAGTGTAGGTATTTTGTGCGTGGTCTGTGTCTGTGGTAGGTATGTAATTTGAATGTTGAATGCCCTTATTTAAAATTAAAATGAGAATTTGAGTATTTTAGTAAGATCTAGGCTAAGTTTATTGGCTTTGAACCACATCAGGAAAAATAAAACATTCTTGAATAAAATCGGCCATTTTACGTCATGAAAATCAATTCTAAACTTTAATAAAATACCTATTAAAAGTTATCTGTAAGTAAATTAACACATCAAATACATTTTCGTCTTTGCGGACGATTCGCTCTCCCGACCATCATCAGAATACGTTTGAAAACTAATGGTCGTGAGACCGAAACGTAAATAAAGACGGAAATATATTTGAGATGTGTTAATAAGACCTATTTCCCAAGAATTTACATATAATTCAAACCTGGGTCAAGAATCATTATTACACTGATAAAAGTTTAATTTGTGAATTTCAAACTTTTAATAGTTATTTTATTCAAGTTTATAAACCATTGTAGCATCACCTTACATATGCATTGTAGATTTTAGTCTCAGTTCAACTATACAATTGTAATCCTCAGCTTGCCTATCTAACCTGCATGTAAGGATCAGTCGTGGACCTATTATCCTAAGGAGACACAACATCTCATTCATAAAACTCCATTTGTTTTGTCGCAATGACAAAACATGAAGTATGACAAAGAAAACCAACGGACCTCATTGTCGCCGAGTCGAGTTTCTCCCTCAGACCAATAATTGAGGTTACTCCTTATGTAAGTCCTGAATTCAACCAAGGGCATGACACTATAAATTAGAAATAATCACCCTTATCCACTAAAAATGGTGATGATATAAGGGCGATTATTTCTCATTTATAGTGTTGTAGTGTATCCACAGTGTGAACTCATTTATAGTTTATTTATTTAAATCATGAATTGAGAAACGAAATGTGAACATTTTTTCACATTCGAAGAACGTATCATCTTATTATGTTCCTTCATAAAGTTTTTATACTTTGAGTACTACTACAAAATATGATCCTTATTATTATAGACATTTTGGACTATTCATAAAATTGTAGTGAATCTGAATTGTGATAGAATTAAACTTCAGAAATACAGAAGCAGTTGTAAATGATGATCAGAAAAATTGTATGATTTGAATTTTAGAACATTTATAAACTATTTTAATTATTTCATCTCTGTATTCTACAAATACAATGTAACAAAAACAATAAAATATGTGCTAAATATCACGAAAATAATAAAAATATGGTTTGTGGGATGAATCAACAAATAATCCTAATACTTACTTAATATCCAGTACTTGATAATGATTGCCTCCAATATTTTATCGCAACTTCCGTGTAAAATTATTTGCAGCCCATATTATAGTTAAGAGATTTGATTATTTTATTTAACCCATTATTGAAAAGATGCGTTCTACATTATGCTGTTGGTGGAAGTATGGAATAATTATGTAGGAAATAAGTATTATGAGGTTTATAAAGGTATTTTCAGAATTCTGAATATTCTTAAATATGTCTATCAAATTTTCCAAGGCATTGACTAAAATTGTTCAATATTCTTGCACATAAAAACACTTTCCGTGTTCATATCATAGAGATGAAGATTAGAGTTCTTGAGTCCCATAAGCGCATTGCTTTACAAAAAGACCCTCTCTAAGAAATTTGAAGGCAGCCTTTCTCTTTCTGATTCTCGCATCGTTATGTGTTCACTCCAACGAGTTCTATAACTAGAGTGGACAAGTAGGCTCCTACCAATGTACCAATGTATTACATTCATACGCGAGTAGGTATTCTGTCCTTGTTTTTCATCATGCGTTCTCTGTGCACTATTTCTTACCGCGCGGGTGCGTCTCGTGTATTATACGACGTGGCGCTAACAAACGCTTACGCGCTCTGTAGTACGAGCGCGTGGAAAGAGAAGGACATACGCACTCGATTCGTATGATTAAATGGCTTACTTATCCACTCTAGTTATAGAACTCTTTGGTTTACTCACGGAACGTAAGTGGGCGGAGCATATCGGGACCGAGTAGAAAAAGATAGCCAGCCTTCAAAGACTGAGTCAAAAATATAGCACCTTCAAGAACTCTTTTCTTCATCTCTATGGTTCACATCCGTATTCCGTCATGAACTTGAAATTACAGTGCGCTGACGTAACTGAGAGGATGATAAAATCAGTCGAATGCCATCCCATTTTTTTTATATTATAGTTTAATGTCCTTGGTTATAGATAATCCAAGAAGTCTAGAAAGTTATTTTAAGTCGTGGAAGCAGAAACAGCTGAATTACCACAACAGGGGTAAAATAATGATTATGTTTGCGACAATGGTTGTCATATGTCACTAATGTCAGTCACAGAAATCACATTAATCAATGGTCGTCCATTGGGAACTTCGAACCAGCTGATCTGAGTTGACAATAAAATGTTCCGGTGTCTGCAGCCCGATTTATCTGTTTTATTGTTTAAATTCAGTGTAACAGAACAATATAATTAAAGGAACCAACTCCCAGATTAATATGGAAAATCTAACAAGGCCAGTAAAATACACAGAACCAGTAGAACAGAATTTGGAAAGGGCAAATGATAATTTATACAATGGCAACTCTGAGACTTTTGTAAAGACAGAATCCAATGAAAGTATTACTAGCCATGGAAACATTCAACAGTCTAAAGAGATAATGAATCCATCAAGTTTTATGATAAGGTTTGTTGTATGAAGCACTAGTTGCTTGGTTAAAAAACTATCCAGTTGCTTGTTTTTGTGTAGTACGAACCAATGTTGTCATACCATTGGGTTATACTGTAGTCACTTATTCAATTTCTATGTTTATTACTATAAATAAGAAACTCGCCCTTATCCACTAAAAATACTGTTTAAGCACTAAGGATCTTTCACATACCATGAAGCATCATCAGATAGCTCCTCAGTTCTTAAACAGTATTTTTAGTGGTTGAGGGTGATTGTTTCTTATTTATGGTGTTATAGTGTATCCACAGTGAGAACTCCTTAATAGTTTTATTGTGTGTATATTATGTCTAACTTATCTTGCACTGAAATCATTATTTTTAAACAGGTAAACATTAACAAACCATTTCCTTGCATAAACAATATTTTTTATCTACTAAGTAAACAACAATGAAAAGTTTGATTTTCACCAATACAATAAATAAATGTAACTATAGTTTTGCTAACCCTTAGCTTCTTCCAACGAACTCGGATGTACTGTTAGTCAGTCTATTCGTAACTAGGAAATTTTGTATCGCCAACATGACGTGTAGAAATCCAGTATGGATAGAGGAATAGTATTGTATAGGGTATTTTAAACAGATTTCCAGGGTACCCCACTCCACGGGCGTACTATTTATAAGGTACGTTTTTTTTTAAACTGTTGAAACATCAAAAATAAAAACTTTATAACCAATATTAACAGTGTAGCTGTAGACATAGAAGAATGTTAATGACAAATGTGGGTTACTTCCATGTTTTACAGAAAAAGACTGGTATTTTGGCAATTAAACTTATTCACTTACTGACCACATTTGTATAATAGCAATTTGTAAGGTCGTTTTTCTTTTGGTGATTGCCATTCACCGATTTATGTGTGCGTGCAAGTAACTATATTGAAGCGCAGACTATGAGCTGCTTATTACTTTGTTCATCTACATCTGGGCAATTAAGTTTATTTTTATATATTCTTAACCAGTGAAAAACATTTGTTTCTATCGAGGACATTATTAGATCACAATTATTTAATTTATATTGCAATACAATAATAGTTTCACTTTTTTCACCACTACATCAACCTATAATTTGGTTTCAAATCATATCTGTATAAGTATATTCATACAAAATCCATTTTTGGGCCCTATATGGAAAATTTCATGAACAAAAACTTCCGAAAGATGTTTAACATGATTATATACTTTTCTTGACAGTAGGTAGACGATTAGCGGCGGCGAATTACGAGTGCCAATATCGGAGATCTCTATTCAATCTTCATTTCTCCACACGATTGCTGGGAAGCTAGATGACAGTATGGTGGGAGAGAGACATGTTGGCGATACTCAAAAATGACTTTAGCTTATTCTAGTATATCCGCGTTCGTTGGCTTCTTCAAACAAATATCACAAAGTACCTTGTAATATTTGTTTGAAGAAGCTACTGTGTTAGCGAAACTATAGTTACAATCATTTAATAAATTAGTGAAAATCAAACCTTTAATAGTTGTTTTATTTAAGAGCTGATATCACTTATTCTAGGTAGAACTTGAATCATTCGATTTATAATTTTGCTTCAACTCTTCAGTCTTTTAAGACTGGCTTAGAGTATAGTATTTTATTTCAAACATGTTTGATGTATTTCATGAATATGCAAGTGTAATTGGCAATTGCTTAAAGAAGAAAGATTTAGTAGGAACAAGAGCTCAATACAAAGTAGCAGACTGAATTTGGCAAATCAATATTGAATTTCTTGACACTTAGCGCTTCAAGGTTTTCTTTTGAAGTGATATGCTGATATGACTAATTTAATAGGATGGTTACTAGAATAGTTCATAATTTCAGTCTTCAGGGAGTGGTATATTTCTAGTCTGTGCTTTTTGAGATATTTTGCAGTAGTGGTTAATAGCTCAAAGATGCCATTGTCAAATGTTTTGAACTAATTTCAGCAATTTCAGTTTATTTCAATTCAGTGTAATATATATGTCCTCTCTTATAGAAAACTAATTTCTATGATTTTTGAATACTACTTTTGGGTCTCCTCTGTTTGTAAATGAAAATTAAAATTGAATCGGTATCTACACACCTTTTATATTGTTTTCTTCAAATTGAAACTAATCATATTCAGTTCTATCTAAAGCCATGTTAAACCTAAAGTATTACAAACAGTGCATAATAATTATACTGAATTATGTCTTTTTTTTTGTAATGTACCCATGAAAGAATAGTAGATCCTCAATAAACAACTATTATAAGATGGTGTACTGTTTACATTTTAGAGAATGGTAGACTTTTTGAATTTAAGATGAAACAGTGGATCAAATGAGAAATCTAGACCAAAATAAGAGTGCTTCGAATAATCAAAGAGCCTCAAGTCACGGTAATGATTCAATCAGTTATGCCACTAAACGTCAGAAGTTGGCAGTTACTACATTTAAATTAATAATAATAGGGGAAATAATAATTTTTGAAACTTTGGGATAACACTCATGTGGGTTTTAGTAATGGAAAACAAAAAAGTAAATGCAGTATACATTTATCAACAGATTTTTCAACGAGTGACGAGTTGAGCTTGGATTGTTGAACATCATGGAGATGTTCAGATCATGTGAATAATTCACTTGCAATTTTTCTTTTCTAAACATAGCTGAAGTAGTGTCACAACTGCTCATTGCATGAACAAATATGTTTTTTTCGTCAGTAGAATGTTCTTTTCTTCTGGGGCTATAGCTATCAGTAAAGCAATGAGGTCTTGTCCAACAACAACAACATTCCTAGAATTTAAATGTGAGGCCTCAATTGCTTTGCCGACCATGAAAACATCTGCATCACCTTTTGCAATGCTTGCTTCGATTCTAGCACTCCGTATCGTTGTTGTGAAATGTGGGTTCTCTCCTCAGTAAATAACATATCCCTTGATGTTATCGCCATCAATCGTCTTTGACGTCCGATATTTTTAGTTTTTAAAGCACTTTCAAAGAGCCATCAAAAACTTCTGCAACATTAAACTTGTAGTGTCGTCCAATGTAAGGCATGAATGTTCCATAAAAAGCACCAAAATTTGGCCCACACGATCTGCTGAATGAGGAACCCCCTCCATCGGTCAAAGGAAATCTCGTCATTGATATCAATAGTCTTTTCATCTACTGAATTGAAAATACTATACAATGTAGATTTTTCAGTTATCTTCATGAGGTCATTGGTTTCAAATAAAGACATAGTTGCCAGCTCATTTATGTGAAGCAAGATCGTAAGTCATTGGAGAAGGAGTACACAGTATTCTCCAGAATTGCTGAGTTAAATCAACTTAAATAACATATTAAGCTCGAGGGATTTGGTATTTTTTTGACCACTGGCCTTCTCTCAACAAATCTTGAATTTTAAAATCGAGCGTTTATGCGTAAGAATTAAAATAAAACGAGAACATTCACTAAAAATTTCGTTTTAGGTCCATTACTGGACTCTCATGAGTGTTACCCTAAAGTTTTAAAACTTTAGAAACTATTTCCCTTCTTTGAATTTTTCTTGCCTTATTTAAATGTACCTACTATTAGTTAGCTATTCATACAAATTATATACAGCTAGCATTAGCATTAACAAACTATTTGTCGAGGGCTCTGTGCATGCGATAAATATGGAAAGATCAATTTGCATGTACCAAGTGTGGTTAGCTATTCATACAAATTATAGACTTTAATAAAACATATTTCTCAAGAGCTTCGTTATACTATAAATATGGAGATAGCAATTTTCATGCAAAACTTGTTTTAAATTATTTTGGGAATATTTCTCATCTCGACATGTGTGAGTGTAGTAGAAAATGTAGGTACTTTTGTAATCATAATTATTAGTTTTTTGGTCTTAATGAATTTGGAATGAATTCAGCTTTTAACAAAAGCCAGTTTTATTAGAGTGCGACATTCTATAAATGGATCTCATTTTTCATATAGAAAATATGTTGAATGAAGTCTGTACTGCTGAATAGTTGTAAAACTGTTAGTGGAGAAGAAGATATGTCAAAACTGTTGTATCCATATGATATGAATAATTCTGCAAAACTTATAGCAGAAATTTCAGCCAAAGATTCTTGACTACAGCCAGACAAAAGAAAATTTACTTTTACACTTGATTATTAAGTCGATACTGGCGCGGGTAATGGCAAGCTAGCATACAAGCTAGTTAGTTTCAAACAGCATTATTTCCTGATGGTACGCAAGTTGACATTTCCATAATATAAAAATCAATTGTATAGGCGGCTTCCTGAAGCTTCTATGAATGTAGAAACGCACTCTAATATTCAATTCCACAAACCGAACATCAACAATTATAGGATTGTAAACGAAATAGAAAATGGGGCTGTCACTGTAACTCGGATATAAACTGACACCTACAATACCCTAATAATCTATAAAAGAGTTCACACTGTGGATGCACTATAACAATAAATTTTCTTGCCCTTAGAGTAAACTCTGATGATGGCTACTTTGTAGCTGAATGGTCCTCAGTACTTCAACAGTATTTTTAGTGGATGAATCTTTATAATTGTAAATATATATTCTTCTATTGTAAAACATTGTTCTGAAGTTATTTATATTTTGTTTCTAAAGAGAATTCGAATCCAATAGTCCTTCACGTTATTTTGTTATAGTGACCATGGAAAAGAAGTAGTAAGAACAATATTGGAACAAATAAATTCTCTACCACATCTAGAAAAATTTTTGATATATCTAAAATTGAATGAAGATGTATCAAACATAGGTGATCCATTAAAACAGCCTTTGAATCCATTAGGAAGTCGCTCAGAAATACATAGGACAATATCATGGATCAAGACGCATTTGGAAGAGGATCCGGAAACATCTTTACCAAAACAGGAGGTCTACGATAAATACTCGTAAGTTTAATAAAAAAAAACATATGTTACAAATTTTACGTCTATCCGTTTCTAGTACATACTGCTCCCAAATAAGAATTAAACCATTATCACAGGCAGATTATGGAAAAGTTATGAAACAGGTTTATCCAAAGGTGAAAGCACGAAGATTGGGTACTAGGGGTAATTCTAGATATTGTTATTCAGGTCTTCGTAATTGTATCAAACTGAGCACACCTCAATTACCTGATGTAACAGAAACATCACTGGTAAGTTTCAGTTTCATATTTTTCAATAATTGTACAAATTATTTTTATTAGTATGAATAACTGGGAGGAAATTCATTTTGGGCCATTAAATTTACCATGAATACACCTCAAAAATAATATTTTAGCGAATTACAATCTCGATAGAAGTTGCTGAACAATACATTATCACTGATAAATACAGATAAAATGAAACATAGGGATAGTAAGTTTTAAGAGATTTGAAATTTGCAGTGGGCAGGAAGGATATCGAACTTTCTAAGCTAGAAATATTTCCGAATAAAATTATCTTGCTAATTATTGGGTATGAGATTATAAACAAAGAATGTGTTTCAGATTATTGGTACATTCAATAAACAATCTACACTTGAATCAGCAGCGTGGTTGATAGTGAAGAAATGGTCAGAAGATCTCTTATGTGCCCAATTCTCTACAATACAAGCCCTTGCATTCTTCCTTGTTTTGAATTGTTCTGTGGGTGTTGGAACTGATGCTGCAAATCAAATTACTTCTGCTTCAGAGTCTTGTGTAAAAGGTGCTTCAACAATCTAAAATAATGACTAATTAATAAACTTTAAAATTCCAATTAAATGTATAGATTCTGAAATATTGAGTTTTAGATGATGATAACGAAGTAATTGTTAAATCAACTAACATTCATAGAGAAATGCAAATGCAGCTACAAAGAAAAATACATCAGAAAAATGAAGTTAGTAAAGAACGCAAGAGGAAAATTCAGGTAATTAATTTGTCATCATTGAATTTAAATAACTTCGAATCAGCTTTGCTAATTAGGACATCATATTCCTTATGTAAAAAAAGTCATATAGTAGGCTTGAGTAAAATGCATGAGTGAGACATCTTATTCACATATGCAACTAATTGTATCTGTATCATTTTGAAGTATTAAGTATTGACATCCATATACAGGATGGTCCAGTTTCGAAAGTGGAAACTGTACTACAAAATAATAACAGTTTGTACTATAAACTATATTCGAAAAATGCTTCATTACAAAGATCCTGTATCTGTCAAAATTTTTATTAAAAAAATCCAGATTTAATAATATTTTTAAAACTACTTTAAATATTTAAATGAAATTTGGCACGTTTGAATAGAGAATTTAAATACATCTTTTTACTTAAAAAATATTATTTTACTTTCACCAGTGGCGTGCTTACAGATACATCTTCGATTATTTTTCATAAAAAATATGATACGCCACTGATTTTTTTTGAAGCAAAAATTATTTCTAGAATCCTTGTTCAATTTACAACCGAAAAAGGGTCTTGCTTTTTTTCGTTTGACACATCGTTGGTCATATCTGATTTCTGAAAAACAATTAAACAAAAACGAAAATAATAAATTTAATTAGTGGCTTACAACAACAATAACAAAATGAAAGAAAATTAAAGGTAAAATCACAAAAATTGCTCGAAATGTAGTCCACCCACTTCAATACATTTTCGACATCTACTCACTAACGCATTTACTGCAGCAGATACTTCATGCGGATTTTGCCGCATATCATTGCAGGCTTGCTGAATTCTTAAAACTAAATCTTCCCTTGTTAATACGGGATTAGTGTAGACTTTATCTTTAATAGTGCCCCAAACGTAAAAGTCTAGCGGATTAAGATCCGGTGACCTGGGTGGTCAGGCCACTGGTCCAATACCATTATCCACGTCATTCTTCATGTCATTCCTCCCTAGCCGGCCAATCCATCGTCGAGAATAATTGGTATTGAGCCATTCTCTTACAACTATTCCAAAATGCAAGAAACTCCATAAAAAGTTGCGAGTTCAACCTTGGGGGTAGGAAATGTGGACCACAAACATTAACATCAATAACGCCCAACCAAACATTTACGGAAAATTCATTTTGAAATGATCTTGGCCGAATTTCTCGAAGACTCTGATGTGCCCAAATATGGGTATTATGGTAATTTATTACCCCACGTCTGGTAAAAGAGGATTAATCCGTCCTAACAATCTTATGGAAAAAGTCAGCATTTTCTTCCAGTGAGTTTAAAAGCCACTGGCAAAATCTTATTCTCTTTTCAGCATCACCAGGATGCAAATCCTGAACAGGCTGTAGGTGATATGCGTGCCTGTGGTCATCGTGTAGTGTTCGTAATATTGTAGACTTCGGTATGTGAAGATTCTGAGCTGCCTTCCCAGAGCTCAGCCTCGGATTGTTATCAAAAGTACGAAGTATACGATTATTCTGAATATTATATCGACGGTTTCTGTTCCGTTCGTTATTAATACGCAGGCCAAAGTTACGAAAATTCTGATGAGTTCTGATGAAAACGTGCTATTCGGATAGCGTCTAAGATATTCACGAACTGCCGCTTCTGCATTTCCATCACAAAATCCGTAGCAAAAATGAATATCTGCGTATTCGTTGTTAGAAAAAAGCATTTTTCAGATTAATACTTGAGTAACAGTAATAACAATGTTAACAATAACTCGAAATTAAATTACCTGACACAATTCAATCAACTGTCATAATAAAATGAAAGAACACTTACAGTAGTAGTTGTTTTTTTAATGGCCTACTAGGACAGATTGAAATTTGTCTGAATTCCAGTTGCTTAAGGAATTTTAATTTTTTACTGGCAAACGATGTGTCAAACGGAAAAAGTAAAGAGCCTTTTTTTGTTGTAAATTGAACAAGGATTCGATATTATTTTGGTCTTTCGCGCTCTTTCCTACCCTGTACTATTATAAAATCTATATACAGCGACAATCCGTTCTTGCCTTACGGTTCTTTAGATGCGACAAGAGTCGGTAATCGATGTTTATGGCACACTGCTGTGATATACCGACCTTGTATCCCCGAATGTTAACAGAACGATACAGCAAATGGCAAATATTCAGTCGCCTGTTTAATTTTCAATCGTGCCCGTTAGTCGCTTCGTGTTTTGTATAATAATGTCATTTAATAAAAGTAAAGTTTGTTTTTTTTTCGTAATTTGTGATGACAATAAGTCTTTCGCAAAGTGTAAGCTTGTGACAACTTTTGAAAATTCAAGACGAATACAATCTTCTTGAGAAAAAAGTTGTACAGGATGTTTCAACTAGATGGAACTCGACGTACCATATGTTGGAAAGATTGCAAGATTTGAAGACTATATATTGTGCTGATGCTCAGGAAAAACTTACTACTAGTTTAACAAATAACCAGTGGGATTGTTGAACTCTACTTTGAAACTTTTGCGGCCGTATGAAGAGGTAACAAGGACAATTAGCTCTACAGAATCTATAACTTCAGATGTAATACCAATAGTAGCAACTTTAAACAATAAATTCTTCATAGATTCTGATATTTATGGAGTCGGTACAACCAAAGAGGCCTTACGAGAAAACATTACCAGAAGATTTGAGAATATCGAGAAAAAAAAAAGAAGAGTATTACATGATGGCCACTGTATTAGATCACAGGTATAAACTAGCTTTCATTTCAGATTGTAATCTTATAAAGCAGATTGTTCTAAATAAATTAGAAACGTCAAAAAATATTGAAATATCTAATGATATGGTAGCTAGTAATCTAGAACGAGAGGCTAGTAAGGAGGATAGTGAAGACGAATATAAACCATTATCAAAAGTTGCTAAACGTGAAGAATCATTGTGGAAGTGTTTTCACAGTATCGCCAGTACCACCACCTCCAATTCCAGTTTAATAAAAAGTGATGGCATCATTAAGGAGTTTGAGGACTATCTGAGGGAACCTTTACAAGAAAGACTGTTCGATCCACTTGTTTGGTGGAAAGATCACAAATTTGTGTTTCCGAACCTGACAAAGATTTCAAAACAATATTTAAGTGTCCCAGCTAGTAATGTGTATTCTGAAAGATCATTTTCAGAATTGGGAAATATTTATGAAGAAAAACGTTCCAGACTGACTCCACAGAATGCTGAAAAACTTTTGTTTATTCACCATAACTTAAAAAAGATAAACGTTGACTTAAATAAACAAATTTTTTAATAAAATACATAGTATAGGTTTTCGTTTCGCTTCTGTATGAAGTGTTAATATTTTGATTTACTTAATTTTTGTATATATTATCTTGACTAAATAAAATAGATTTATAAAAATTAATATTTTACTTGTCTTTTAGAGTCATTATCTATTTTGAATGAATTTTTTGTATTATAAAAAAAACCGGCTAAACCGGACGTCTGGTAAAGAAGCCGGATTCGGTACTCGGCCGGACGTCCGTTCCATCTCTAACATAAATCATTTGTATGTCAGTGCATCCTAGATTACATGTAAATTTGCATTGATGCTGTAGACCAGGGGTTCCCAACCGGTAGTACGCGTACCACTGGTGGTACGCGGGAACGTTTCAGGTGGTACGCATGAGTGATGTGAGGAACATGCTATCAATAGCTCCTGTAGGCATGAGCTCTATCATCATATTATGAAAAAAATGAAATATCTCCAATGCCAGATGTGGTAGCAGATATCATTGTTCACTTGGAAGGCCTTCAAAAAAGCTTTAAGAAGTATTTCTCTGAAGATTTTTCAAAAGTGGACTGGATCAGAAATCCTTTTTCGGGAACCTCACCAAATGAATTGGAACTAATATAAATTTTTATCGATCTTACAGAAGAGATAGTTCCATGAAAGATTATTTTAAAGAAAAATCTTCAATTAACTTCTGGATCGGATGTAAAACCGAGTACCCTTTGATCTTCCGGCAAACTCTGCTATTTTTGATGCCATTTGTTACGAGTTACTTGTGTAAGAGTGGATTTTCTGAACTCTTGTACATAAAAAATAAACATAGACAAAATAAGTGTTGAAGAGGACTTAAGAGTGAAGATAAGTTCCATGACTCCTAATGTTGATATTTTAATCACAGGCAAACAACAATAAGTTTCGCACTGAAGACTATAAAAGTATATTTTGTATGATGATTAATTTTTTGCTGAGTTTGTACTAATTTTTTATTTGTATGTTCCTAGACCTATGGGTAATAAATAAAACTGTAAATTAATACCATTTTAATCTTTTTATTTCTACTTTATCATAATCATGTTATAAATAAACAAATATCTAACCAATAAATATGAAGTTTTCTCAGGAATTTAATTCAAAAAGCCTTTGAACACTTTTAGAAGAGTAAATATTATACGTTTATTAAAATATTTAGGTCTAGTGGTACGCCAAAATTTCTCAAAAAGTCAAGTGGTACGCAGGTGCAAAAAGGTTGGGAACCCCTGCTGTAGACAATAAAGAAAAAATAATTTTTTCAATGTAAATGGATGTAATTGCATATTTGACCGTAGTTTTTAGTTCTGATCAACTTTTCTTTATATCAATTTTCAATATTATGAAATATAAAGGTACTTTAGTAAAATTCATATTTTTTGACAAACTGTCTATACGACTGAAAAAATTTAATATCTGATGATTGTATTTTAGATTTTAGAGCATGCATGACTTTTTATGAAGGATAACTTTTTCCTAAAATTAATAATAAAAAAGTTTTCCATATGGTTCCAACTTAGTGAGACATATTGTATATATTGTGTAAAATGTGAATGAAACCATATTTTTTTGCAGTCAACAAAATCTGTAGATAGCAAATCAAGTGGAGGTAAGAAGTTGAAGTCTTCTTCACTACCAAGATGTGAAACATCACCTATTGAAAACAACACTAGCTCCAGCACCAGTCCCATTCAGTGCAAACCTATCTGTGATAAACCCCAGGAGTTCACTAATGCAGCTTCGTCATCTGACTTCAATTGTTTTCAGAAGCCCGTCCCTATTGATGAAAATTCTAGAAATGAAAATACGCCAGTTAAGGTACATATATTTAAAATTCTTTAATCGCTAGTTTTGACTGATGAATCTATTAATGTCAAATTCTGTATAATGTGAAAATAATTATAAGATTCAAATGGAGCACACTACTAATTTTGGGCCATCTTAAAGTTAATACTAGTTTTTTTAATCCTGTTCATCATTATGATTGAGTAGACTAGTACAGTATTCCATTAATATTGACACTATTTCAGGTAGCAATACCCCGACTCAATACAGTTAAGCAACAGGATGTAACTTCTTCTAAGAGCATAGGTGCAAAGTACAAAGCCATTCAACCTAAGCTCCCTCAATCTTGTGATATTGCAATGTACAACCCGCTAGTAGCGGACAATCGATCTCAAATCTTACATCAAGATAGAATTAAGGAAAGTGATAGTGATGAATTTGATACAGAACTGCCTTTATCAAGGGAAAGACTTAATAGTATCAGTAACGTTGACAAGGATGCCATGGATGATTATTTGGGTGAGCTTTTTTATTCATTTTTCAAGTTACAAATTTTCAGATCGAAATGTCTACTGGGGAAAACTTTTAAGCAGAGAAATTGAATTTCAAGTATTATTTAAAAATTCAATGGTGGCATTACTTTGTGATAATTTATCATATTGATATAATTAAATGAAAACACTTTTACTTTACTTTTATCACATATATTATAGAAACATCTCATGACTATAGTTGCGACACTAGCGTGACATCTTCAAACGATGCTAATGTACGGAAATATGAATAATCTTGGCTATTTATGGTACAATATAAGACACAGGTAAGAAGTGACATCTTAAAACGATATGAAAATATGAATAATCTTGGCTATTTGTGGTACAATATAACACAGGTAACAAGTAGGGTTCCGTTTTGGGGCAATACATTGCTAGAATAGTATAATTGAAATTGGATAATAAAGTAGAGTTAATATTGTGATAAGGAAATGTTAATGCCCTAGTATACCTCCGCATTGAAATTTCCTTATCACAATATTAACTCTACCTCATTATCCAATTTCAATTATATTCTAGCAATGTATTTCCCCAACCGGAACCCTACTTGTTACCTGTGTTATATTGTACCATAAATAGCCAAGATTATTCATATTTTCACATCGTTTGAAGATGTCATGCTAGTGTCGAAACTATAGTCACGATTTGTTTCTATAATATATGTGATAAAAAACAAAGTAAAAGTGTTTGTATTTTATTATATTATTTAAAATATATTAATATTCAGTGAAATCATTTTAATAATTTTACTCATCCAAATTCATAGATATTATTCATAAAATGAGCAAATTGTTACTTCAATTTAACCTTAGATTTAGAACCTCATTTGTAACGTAGCTGAAATTTTGAAAAACATTAAAGAATATTAATGTGCACTAGTCTCGCGTGAAACAAAATTTCCTTATGTTTTGTTCATTAGAGGCTTATCTTAAATTGGAAAATCTAAATTTTTATATGAAATTTACCTCTTGTCCAGTTGTCATCATTGCATTTCAGCCATAGACCTATTATCCTAAGGAGACAGAATTTACATTTAAACACGATCAGACATTGCCAAATTTCGGGCCACTCAGACCGCAGTATATTACAAGTATGACCGTATGGAATGTGCTGTTGCCAGATTAGTTGTTATGTGTGCCGGTTTGGGGTTTGTAATTATTATAAAAAATCCATAGCATTATTTATTGGTTATATTAGAAGCAAAACTGTTGAAATGTCGTTTTCTCTGAAAAATATTCCATAATTTATGGTAACCAGGAATATACAATCGAATTATAGAATATTTAAATTTTGAAATATAGAACTATTCCATTCCATTGCATCATTTGTTCAGATGGCGATAACGCCGCGCACTTTTTATGAATGGGGACTTTGTTCTGTACTACGCAATTTGACAGCTTCCGTTTTTCTCGTAGCTATTTCGAAGCGGTGTTGCCTTACAAGTGGTACCAAGTTTTCAATCATAGTTACAGCGTTGCCAGATTTGAAATCTGGGGGCGGGAATCTTGAGATAGTTTATGGCTCGAGCATGCGCTGAGTGATAAAAGTAGTGGGGAAGAAGAAGATAACCTCATCATTATACTTTGTTTACTCGGGTCATTTGCTTATTTGTGTGGCTTCTCTTTCCTTATTTTTATATTATATATTGTTAATTGGTACGAAATGAATCCTGACCCTGATGAGGTATCTACATTCTAAATTTATATATTTTGGCTAAAAATAACTTTACTAAATGTATTTTTAATACTGTGGTGGTAGCATGCTCAGTCTATTGCAACACAAACGACATAATTGCATTGAGTTTGCACAGTCTGAAGATGTGACTGAAAGCTCCCAAATGTCTGCAGAAAAGTCTGGAGATCTGAAGGAAACAAACCTATTTCTTTTTGTTTTACTCCTTTTTAACAATACTTGAACAGCAATTGCACGCTTTCGTCACCAATGAAATAATTCTGATTATTAGATTAGAAAATGTTAGGTTATAAATGTCACATATAGCTTAGTGAAAAATAATATCCCTAAAATAGTTGCGAAAGTTCGCGAGTATATGAAATAGGATGCGACCACGGTCGTCCATACAGGTCTGGGAACTCTATTGTTTGACATGAGTCTCTTACATGCCGCCAAACTCGTAGTCCCTCGCTCAGCCACCAGCTAGCGCTTGGATCGAAGTATGGCAACAATCACATTATTAAGTAAAATAATTTTTCTCGTAACGCAATATTTACTATTCTGATTTGAGAGTGGAATAGAACTGTTACTCTTGTCAAAATGTATTACTCACCTTAAAAATAACTTCCCCTTTTTCGCACACATAAAAGACCTCGTTAAAACGATTCCTTTCCGGAATCGCAAGCATCCACTTTTTTGCATTTCCGCATCTTTCGGCACATTAAAAACAAGTTTTTTTGCTTTACACTTTTGTACCCCGTACAACGCCGGTATTCCTTGTGTTTACAAGTCAACAATGACAGTTGCCAGAGAACACGGTCATATACGTGTCAGAGATCATTCTTCGACTACTGCGCCATCCGTTGGTACTACGCGGTAGTTGACGCTTAGCGGACTCACTTCTCACATAGGAAACAGCCTCGAGTTTCCAGACCTGTATGTACGACCGTGGACGCGACTTGCTATTTGCGAATGCGAATATTCGCAATTCGCGCCTCATGAAGTAACCTTAGCTCAGATAAATTTCTTCTAGAGATATCTTGAGTTTAATGTAAAATCACCCGAATAAAACGTGGTTTTTTGTATATCAGCTTTTATGAAAATCTGATTTGTGTCTGTTACTTACTTGTCAGTTTTTTCGACATCACAGTAGACTAAATATCTATAAGTGTTACTATGGCTACCTAGACTTAATGCATTTAATTTAGATTTTGACTGTTATTTCAAAAGCAAATTCCATATTGCAATATATAAAGACAAGAGACATTCGGGGCTAGCCAAATAGAATGAAAAACATGTAATGTAAATATAAACAAATTCAAATTCAGACATACATATACATACAGACATGCAAAATATTTGTAAAGTTATAACTACAAAAACGGTTAGCAGTAGTTAAACAACAGCAATAAACTTTTAACGTCGCCTATCTCCCATCTATTTTCTCGTTTATGCAACATTTCTTAAAGGAAACCTTACCCCAAGTTCTACCAGTTCTAAACCTATCAGGTTTGACTGCCGGCGGCCCCTGTGTATAATGATCAGTTCCATAACATAAAAATGTATTTGCTCTCTAATAAATTGTTACGCGTAAGATGAGGAATAAATTGAAACATTATATTACTCTTATGTGATCCGTTGATGATTGTGTTGATAAATTGAGATTTTTTCACAAGATAACATTCTTTTTAGGTAAAAATAATAGCCAGCATGAGGAAGAATTGTCCAAGTATTTTAGTAACAATAATAACGACACATCCGATATTGACAATTCATCGAAGATATCTCAATTGAGACAACTGCTGGAGCAAAATAGCTTAGATAATAAAGCAAATTTACCAGATATTTTATATAACGGAACGGAAGAAGACCGGACAGTAGTGAAACATGGTTCGCCATTTATATACACGGTGCCTCAACACATAGTACCAAATATACCAATTGTAACAACAAATGCAAGGAGAAGAGTAAGCTTTGAAACACCAGTTCCAGATGAAACTGTACCGCCCAGTCCGAACACCAGACGTAAAAATTTTAGCTTCACACCCATATCACCTGGTCCTCAATCACCGAATGGTAGACAATCTAAATGCTCTAGCAGCAATGTCAGTCCATTTGTGAGTCCACGCAATACACCAGTACCCCGTTGCAAGAATAATCCACACCAAAATGCAGGTAATTCTTATTTAATTTATGTTAATTGAAATTCTGATTATGAGAATGTTGTCTTCATTCAACAACAATTTTTACAACTACTGATTAAATCGATTAAACGTCCAATTTGTAAAACATACTTTTTGTCCCTGTTGCTCTTAATATTCTTTCCTCCTAACGTATTAGCGCATAGCATGAAGTTAATTACATTGTTTTCCACAAATAAATTCCTTTTGCTTCATCGTATATCATATGAATTTTAATATTCATTACTGTATAGAATATTAAGGTAATTAGCCATTTTTTTAAAGTTTAAGATGATTATTATTGATCATCGCACACCTAAATTAACAATACATCTTTTTTAAACAACAAAATGAGATGATATTGAATAATGGTGCATAATTATGTGAAAATACCAGCTTTTCATTTATCAATGGGGTTCAATGCAAACATAAATATTTACAAAATATATAGGAAATTAAAAATAAAACTATATTGGTTTATGCTATACCCTTTAATGTTTCAATCTTGAATAGAGGGAATATTCTGAGGTTCTGATTTGATACCCAGTACACAATATTACATTACTTACTAGTAGGGCATGAGTTATAAAAACAATAATTCTGAGGAAGGTAACACATATTTTCGGATGTTGGTTAACTTGCAGCGTCAGAATGAATGGAGAATAAAATTTATGAGATAAAAATTTTAGAAAAACTTCAACTAAAACAATTTTCCTCGATTTTGAACGTTAGTGAGTCCAAAGTAAATGTTCATAAGTTGAATTTATACTGATTATTGATTCTATATCTTAATAGTCTGATGAATAAATACTACTTTTGTGTTTTATAATAGGTCATAATAAACTGAACAGTATTTAATTCATTATGTACATTATACTACAGTAGGGTTATCCGGGCTGCGGATTATCCGTGCCATGATTTCCCATTGTTGAAATTGTATTTTTGAAGTTTTATGGAAATAGCGTTACCGTATATCACTTGATAGAAGCTCTCTATCGCCGCCAGGTCGCGACGCATGACACAATTTCGATAGCACCAGTGATCGGGGGAAATCCCTGGGAATCACGTATGTACTTTTCATCTGCCGTTGCGGGTTACGGCGAATGTGTGAGACTTATTTGCGGGCTAGGGACGAGTTTCTGCACTGCTAAATTCTCAACAGGTGTGTTTGTTTTTAAAATGGAAACAACCAGTGTTAAACGCAAGAGAAATGTTTTAACGACTGAACAAAAACTTAGGATTTTAAACAAACGTGAAAAGGATGTAAGTGTCGCATCATTATCACGATTCTAAAAGATTGGCAAACGAACAATACGCGATATCATTAAAAACAAAGTGAAACTACAAAATTTTATATCTCAGTCTGACTGCACGGAAAGGATTAACTTTTCAACAACTCGATAAAGCACTTTCCAAGTGGTTTCTGCAGAAAAGATCGGAGGGCTTACCAATTTCTGGGCCAATGTGTGCTAAACAAGCGGACATTTTTCACAAACTCTTGAAAATCAAGGAATCTTTCAATGCATCCAGTGGTTGGTTGCATCGATTCAAAAAACGTCGAGGGATTCGTGAGCTTACAATTCAATGCGAAAAGCTCAGTGCCGGCGAAGAAGCGATGGTCGAATTTTGCTGTGAGCTGGAGTGCAGATCTACTGATGTCTCGAAGCCTTTACATCATTCATGTTCTTTTACACGATTAGCTACTGTACGACCTGTTTCACCAATGTAGACTTTACCGCAAGAACAGGGAATGCTATAAACACCTTCTAAGTGAACAGGAGGAAGGGGATCTTTGATAGGTTTGTAAAACTGAGATAGTTTTGGAAGTGTGGAAAACCGAGTAGAAATATTAAGTTTTTAAGGATTTTGAAAATTCGATCTGTTAAGTTTTCAATATATGGAAGATAGGCAGTGGATAAAGTAAAGCAGGCAGGGGGGGGGGGGGTTGTGGCTCAAGTTGATTTGAAATTTTAGGCGAAGTGTATTTCTTTATGGCTTTTTAAATGTTATATTGGGAGAAATTATTTGATTATGAGACAGATGGAAGATGTTTTATTTCTGACCGGATATTATAAGCTTATATCGTCATAGTTACGCTATCAATAAAGAGGGTCATAACTCCCTTGGGACATTATAGATTCTATAATTCCCTCTACATTTCACAAGTAAAAATAAAATAAGAAATGCTAACACGTTTTTAACGCAAACACAGCTTGATAATAAAGCTTTGTTTGTAAACAAGTAACAAGTAACGGTACCTGATTCAAATATAGAATTGGTGCATTTATTCCGTTTTAAAGATGAACAAAATTTTATTGAAATCGATCAGAAATAAAATTATCTATGTACCACGGGAATTAATGAGCCTTAATAACCTCAGGCAATTGCTGTCCCTCAGGACGCAAAGTTTGCCATCGGTAATTAAGGCCCTTATAATTCCTTTGATACATAAATAACTATTAATTCTAATTCTAGCGATTTGGGTTGAGGTAAGTTGACAGCTCTGTGGACCAAGGAGTTTATGACAGATTGCTTTTGGGCAGGGTGGTGGTGGGAAAGGTTATTGAGGTATCTATTGAGGTTATTGAGGTGTGAGTGGGCTTTCGATACACAGAATGTTCTAAAGTACCGTCAGTCTGTTGACTAACTAATACATCTAGGAACGAGAGTGAACCTTTCAATTCAACTTCCATGGTGAAAAGGATTTTGGGATGTAATGAATTTAAACGATTGAGGAAGGGAACAAGATTTTCGCGACCATGTTGCCAAATAACAAATGCGTCATAGTCATATCTAAACTAACATTTCGGCTTGAGAACAGATGAGTTAATAGCATCTTGCTCAAAAGTTTCCATGAAGATATTAGCTATGACCGGAGAAAGTGGGGAACCCATGGCAGCTCCCGAGGACTGCTCATAAAACTTGCCATCGTACAGAAAATATGTGGAAGATAGACGAAAATCAATTGACGGTAGTAAGTTCATTGAAATGTTTCTGGACGGTAACAGTTGAGAAACACAGAAGAACAGTTGGAAAGGGTGTCTGGAATGGAAACATTGGTGAAGAGTGATTCGACTTCGATGACGAGAAAATCGCCTGGCTCAACCTTTAGCGTTTGGAGTTCTTCAACGAAATGAAAGGAATTTAGGATAAAACTGTTGGAATTACCTACAAGAGGTTTGAGAATAGATGACAGATAACGAGAGAGTTTATAAGTAGGGGATCCGATATTGCTGACAATTGGTCTCAGGGGACCTGAGGGCTTATGAATTTTAGGCAAACCATATAAATGGTGACTTCTTGAACAATGGTGGATAAGAAATTTCTTATATGGATCAGGAAGGGAAGCATGACGGATAATCTGTGAAATTGAACGTTCTATAGAGGAGGTGGGACCTTTTGGTAAGAGTTTATAGGAATTAGTATGGAGATGTTGCAGGATTTTGTTATCATAATCTGAACGATTTATGACAACAGTGTAGTTTCCTTTATCAGCTTTCAAAATAGCTAAATCAGGATTTGATTTGAGTAAATTAAGAGCTTGAACTAAAGGTTTAGGGCAATTTGATTAAGGAATGTTGGAATGACGAAGAATTTTAGCAGTTTCGAAACGAATTTCATCTGCTGCTAGATGGGGAACCTTATGTAGGGATGCTTCTACAGCAGAAATAGTGGATGTTGTAGTAATATTTTTGGGGGAGAAAACGAAATTAGGACCTTTAGATAGAACTGAATGTTTGGCTTCAGAAAGGGTATGTGAAGATAAATTAACCACACTATTTACAAGAGGGGTTGAACTGGAAGGTTGGTGCTGAGGGCGTTGGGAGGCAAGAAGCTCATTGAATTTTTGAATATGACGTTTAGAATTGAGGGTACGAATTTGATCGGCTTGATCATAAGTAATTCGTCAATAACCAACCAATCAGATGCTGAAAAGGTATTTGAAAGTTCAAGGTGAAGGTCAAAGAGGGTTATATTGATGGAATTAATCTCGCGTCTAGTACACTTAATTTGTTCCCGAATCAAAGCTAAACTAGCGCGTTTAAATATGTTTTTGGGTGAATGTGAATTTATGGGATGGAATATTTTAAGGAAATTTAGAATTAAATTGTGATCACGACAAGACAAAGAAAAGTAGGGGAACAAAGTAAACTCACCAGTTTGGTGCGAAGATTTCCCAGGGTTCTGAATTTCTTGATTTCTTCTCCGTAGAGGTTGGATATCTTGAATAGTAGACTTCTGCGGATAGCTAATCTTGAAAAGTCTTGGCTTCCGGATGGATTCAGCGTCACAATAGACTTATGTGTTGATATTGGCTATATCTTGTCGAGGTCTTTTTTAGTGCACCATTTTACATTGTACAAACCCCTGCTATATAATATTCGTGTTATGTTCATGATACAGGCAATTCCTCAAATTTTTGCAAAATGTCGTGTATTTCACGCTATAAGAAACTATGGTAATGCAACTCCCATTCCATTATTCATTGGAGCAGCATGGCAAGTTCTAAGACGCTGCGCAACTCGCCGCTAGGATCGCTAGAATCGGGTGTTTGATCTAAAATAGCTTGCAATTCTTATTTGCACTCGGTATTCAAATCAGTATTTGTATAGTCCGTGAGTGTTACCATACATGAAGCATTAAATCATCCGATTTATAGATCTTTTCACACGTTTAGGGATAAGATTTAACCTCTTTCTTATAACGTGGTAGATTTGCATTGAAAACTTAGCAGCTTCCACAACCGAGAATACAATAACGAACGTTTCTTATTAGTCAAAACGAGTTATTAAACTTTACATAAGAATATTTAGATACATACGTAAGTGTACGAAGGTGTTAGAAATTATATTGCCAACGCTTGTTTGTTGTTTTCTTCAGCTTTCCTTGGGTAGCAGCATAGGGAATTTTTTCTTGTCTATATATTCTCAACTATTCCATAGTGTGTTCACACAATAATATCAGCTGTAAGAAGTGTTTGGAATATTTATATGGCTTTAAATAAATAAGAGTGAATATGTAAAGTTTGTAAAAATATTTATTATGTTTTCATGCACATCTTTGGACCAATTAGTAACATATTTTACTCATTCGTTAAAGCGCGCTGTTTCTATTGTTTATATTTACTCAGTTAGGTCAGTCAAGAATAAGGATGCATAATCTCATCTTTTAATCCATATACCATAAGTTTATCGCCTATGCAGGCTAATTCAAAGATCTTGGGAGGTCAGTTGTCTGAAAATAACAATTATTTTTAAAGAATCAACATTCTTAATCGTTATTATTATTGTATTTTAATTATTCTCATTTTCAAGGCATTATGGTTCAACCATCACAATCAAGGAAATGTATAGCTACTTCTGGTATAAAAATTAAAAAGGAACCTGAATCAATTCTGGAGCTACCTAGAGTGAAAGAAAGGAAAAACTATTTAACCATATCGGCACCGACAAGCCCTAGGACTTGCAATAAATCTGTGTTGCAGAAGCTACTGAATGCCTCAGGTAAAGTTTCCTATACACCCAATTATGGTAATCAACATGTTCCAAAACATGAAGCTTCTAATGAAATCAGCCAAATATTCCCAAATGAAATTATACCTGTTTTATCTGATGTTGCAAGTTATCGCTCACAATCAGTTCCTTTACATCAAATGGTATCAGGAAAGCAGAATTTTATGCTGTCTAACGATTTCTTAACACCGTTATCAGTCCAAACTACCACCAACGATTTCAACGATTTAGATCCCATTGCAGACAATGAAACTGTTCGAGTAAATAACATTATAAATTCCTTAGATGATCAGCCTTGTGAGAATAACAATATCGATTTATTCAATGTAAATATGACTGCCAATAGTTTATCAGAATATGGTTTGATGACTCGTAATAATTTGGACCAAGAAATTGATTTCAGTCAAAATAATATGACAACGTACGAACAACCAATTCCTGCAAATAGAGCACCTCCATTGAGGAATTTAAACAGATCGCAGAGCATAGAGGTCGGTAGTTTTGAGCAAAAATGTATTCCATCTAGATCAGTACCAAGTACACCAATATCTCAAGGGAATAAGCTGCAGTTCGTCAAGTTTGTTAATCCGAATTCTCGATCTTATCCTTCCACTCCAGTTTCTAATAATGAAGGTTTCAGTTATAATATTAACAGGGATTGGTTGTTGAACGGCCAACCTATAAAAACTGACAGTTTGACTGAACGTTATGAACCTTTGATCAATTTCGACGAATTGAATGGTGACACCAATATGCAAGAACATCTAATACAGGATGACGGTAAAGTTTTCATAGACAGCCAACTGCCTGAAACGGGATTCATTATAGTAGGAAATGATGATATCATTACAATATCTGCACAAGATTTTAACGTTAGTAGCAATTAATTTTATAATAACTCATCAATTACGTTGGTGTCATATCTCATTACTTGATGTGGACCAATACAAAATAGTGTACCTGCACAAAATAAACGCATTTATCAAATGTACCTTTTACCCATAAAAATAGTTGTATAACATGTTTACGTCATAAGTCAGTATAACCTGTTCACGATAAGAAAGAAAGCATAGCAGCATAAGATAGTGTTGTCAGGTTGACAAGGTTTTCAATGTTTGTGAATTCAACTTACCTAGCCCTTCCTAAAAATAACCATGAATCCACATGCTATCATACCTATGCTCCCCCTCCAGCTTATTGCACAACCACAGTAAAATAATAAAGCTCACTTCACTGATTTATATGCTATAGTTCCTTTAAAGAATGCGTATATCCTCTCCCAACATTCCATCGCTTGCCCAAACGATGTTCTACGAAAATTATAGGTTTTCCTCTCGTGCAGCCTAAATGTAGAAACAAAATCACCAATAACAGAAAGTTTTTCACTTATCAAACTGTATAAGATTCACCTCAACTAAAACGCCGAAAAACTAACACGTTTCCACTAATCAAGAAAGCTGTATTACTAAGGAAATTTATTATTTAGAGCAAACCCGTATTCTACACTTGTTCCAAAATTATTACATTTACAACCACTTCAGCCCGTTGCCGTTTTCTTCTTGAACGTGCAAGATCTTCTTCACCTTTGTTTCGTTTACCTGTGATTTTATTGACTGTTGAGACACTCAGTTGTAAAGCTGATGCAACTCTGTGTCTAACGGTAGTGATAGAAAGATATGAACCTCCATTTTCACGGTCCTCTTCAAAGTAGTTTATTGTTGTGGATACCATTTGTTGACACTAGATGATAGTGGATTCGATATTTTCGCAGTTTACACAGCCCACTTAAATGTAGATGGAATCATCACTGTCCTGAGAAGAACTGTTTATGTATGTCTGGAGTTTTTATTGAAATTCATATGCACAACAAATATATCAACTTTCAAGTAGGGCTGGGCGATTATGCAAATCAATAATCGAGTTTTGTTTCTTTAAAATACACAACATCCATAAATGTAACTGTATATGGAATCATCTCTGGCCTGAGAAGAACTATTTATGTACGTCTGAAGTTTCTATTAAAATTCATATTTACAACAAATATATCAACTGTCAAGTAAGGCTGGGCGATTATGCCAATCAATAATCGAATTTGGGTTGTTGCAGATTATCGATTAATCGAAATATCGGTTAATCGATCAATTGGAATATCGATCACACTGACATCATCAATAACCTACAAATTTCATACCTATTTATTTCAGTTGTAAAACAATAATGAACTACAAATTATGAAATAACGGTTTTAGTAACAAGAAAAACTAAATTACAGTAATTGTTGGAAATGTCCCCGTTTTGTTCGATGCACAACTTGACGTGCATACGTGCAAAATGGTTTCCACAGCATTTCTGGTGTTATGGTTGCACATTGCTGAACTATTCTTTGTTGAAGTTCTTGCAAATTATTTACCGGAGCTGACGAACGTCATTGACAACTTCTTCTGTACGAACTCTTGGTCTACCAGCACCTTTTTTATGAGTCACACAACCAGTTTCGCGAAACGCTTCAACACAATTTGTAAGGCACGCATAAAAATTGTCCGGTAATATTGCCACGTTCAGCACAATGACTTAACAGATTCTGACACAACAAAACATATTCAAAAATGTAAAGTAAGAGACACGTTTTACATTCCACAACCACCCTTGACCAAGATAATTTTTAATTTGTAGTTCATTATTGTTTTACAACTGAAATAAATATGTATGAAATTTGTAGGTTATTGATGATGTCAGTGTGACAGTGACATAATTATTTCAAACGTAAAGTAAGACACACGTTTTAGATTCCACAACCACCCTTGACCAAGATAATTTTTGATATCCCGGTATAACACGACCTTGATTAATTAGCTACTATTTTGATTACTACTAAATTGCTCTTGTATCTATTAATTTGACTCGACATAATTTTAGCATTAATAATCGGAGATGAAAGCAAAGCTCTTAGGCTTTAGTCAGATTATTAATGCCCAGATTGTGTCTCGTTAAATTATTATAAAATACACTCGAAATTTAGATACAATCAAAACAATAGACTATTTATCAAGGTCTTGTTATTTTACCCTTGACTGTTTTATCCCATTGCGTTGGAAAATGTTGCCAACTGTAAAAAACAAAATATTCCTGGTTTGACGAAGATAGTGCGGCGCTTATTTAGGGGAATTGTTCAAATGAATTCTTATCTTTTAGGTTTGCTAAAATTAATATTATCTGAATAGTATAGGAGAATGGAGAAAGTAATAGACTCACACATAAAAAGTAACTTAAATTAATTCATTACCATATCTGGCAATGTCTTCAAGCAGACAAAACGTCGATAAGCACCATCCAACAATGGATCGAAAGATCATTCGGGGAAAATGATAAATTTTTATGAATTTTTGGATCTAAATGTTGCTTTTGACTCTAGAGACAGGCAGACCAACAGCTAGCGGGTCGAACCCTAAACGGCCAATTGAATCAGAAACTTGACGGGATCGGTGTGAAGTTGAGAACAACTATGCTTACCATCAAATGCTGTCGCAAAAGGATTCTGACACATTTGGTATGGTGCATAGTTGTTAGTTATTTCCAGAAACAGGAAAGTAGGAAATGAATAAAGAATCAAAATTCTGGGTCAATATTCCAGAAGTACGACCAACGACAATGTTCTTACATTTCTCAAAACAGAGAGCAAAAAAGTTCATCACAGTGAGCAAATAGGAGCAGAGGTGGATATCTGGCCTGTTGATTACGAGGCATGACGTACATTACAAAAATTTTGCCATGATGACATCTGTCCAGATCGCAGGAACAATATAATTTAACTTGCTGTTTGCAGAAAATTCAAAAAATTGTACTGTAGTAGATGACATCAGATACCTCAAGAAAGATGTAGAAAGTTCTAAGCTAGCTACATCTGGGATTTAACTTTTACGTTGCAGCAGTGATTCGTCTTCCGTATGACACAGGGTCCTGTGAAGGTGATTAAGGTTCTTACAATGTTCTCTGTTGAATGAATATGAGTTCAAGGCTATTAATTATTCTGAGTTTCTTGAATCGACTAGCATTCCTGCAGAAACGAATATTTTCATCAAATTCTCACATCAGAACTGAATGTCGTTCCTTTGAAAGTTATCTGAATACTTTGGATTACTTTGGTAATTTTGGAGTAGTAATCATTGAGATTTTTGAAGGGAATAATATTAGTCGAATAAGTTGAAGATCATCTTCAAAATTGTGAAAAAAGGAGTTGAGAGTGGTGCAAAGAAGTATAGAACATGTAGGGAGTATTTTTATAGATCAAGCATGTTCTATGCCTCTTTGCACCACCTTTAGAAATTTAGAGAGTACTTTCTCTCCGTCTTCAACTAAATAAACATGCCACTGATAAGTATGTTTCAATTTTGACATCATCTTAAGAAAGACTTAATAATTGAATGAGATATGACGCCAACGATACTTTTCAGTTTGAAATGAATATTTTTACATTGATAGCTAGATTTTATTAAATTTATAATGTGGAAAATACCAAATTGTCTGTGATAAATTTTGTAGTTTGGAACCTGCGCAGCAGGAACATTGATGAGGTTTTGGATTCCTTAGTTAAAAGTTTTAAGTTACTTTCTTTGCATAGCTCAAAAGTTTGTAAAATAAAAAACTTATGCTTGTACTATTTTTTTGGGCTATTGTTTTATGTACCTAATTGTAGGATATACAATCCGAATTATAATATCTATGTATTTTTGTATGTATGGCTTTTGTAGTAAATCTTTATTTTAACTGTTCTTAAAATTTTATGTTTCCGTAAGAGACTTCAATTGATCTTCTATGTGAATTTTAATATGTAAACATGTGTAAAGGATGTTCATTTAGTATCCATAATATTTTTAGTGATAGGATCTCATAATATGTGATTACCTTGTACAAAAGTTTTGAACAAGGTACATGAATAAGTGTATCTTCAAAATTGAATGCGAGACATTTAAAAATGTCATTTAATTTGGTAGGAATATTATCATATTTTTGCAGTCAATTTTGTGGTTAAATTTTTGCACTGACAACTGAAAGATTAGACGATTTGTTCAAATCTCTAGCCTAAATAACTTGTGCCTGCTTTTTAATACAATTAGATATAGCGATTTAGATTTATAGTTTCAAATTCAGCACAAAATAGTTTTCATCTGTTGAATTGGCATATAAATATAATGATACCGATATTAAAGTAAGATCTATCAAAACCTACCTTTTTCAAGAGTTGCAACCCTACTAGAACAAGAACATCGAGGATGTGGCGATGGTTGACGATTTATTTAAACTTGACGAAATATTTTTTTTAGTTGGTATACACGTCATTTCTGTTCAAATTTTTCAATACTTGCTTGCTGGATTAGATGTGTGTAGATTTGAACAAAGTAAAAACCAAATAAGGCAGAAGTTTACATATTCGGACGAAGTTCTATATTTGTTATTTGTCATTTAAAAAATTTCGTTCATTATTTAGATTACGATTTATTACTCTTTAATGAGGAATATAAGTATGGAAGAAGGTCCGGAAGGTATTTCATTTATTTTTCTAATCATGTCTTCTAATTTGAAATTGGATCATAGTGGGCTAAGAAATTATTAAATCGAGTTGTCCGTTACTTTGTCTTATTCCATTTTTAAATGATTTAAAATACAATTACTTGTTAAATATTACCGTTAGCGTATACATTTATTGTATGGTATAATTGATATTTAACAAAGTAATTGTATTTTTATTTGTTTCAGGAAATGTGCTTCAAAGACAGTCAAACTAAACATCAGAAATCTTCAAACTCAAACTGATTTTAATTTAAATTGAATAGAATCAGCCAGTACGTAATCAAAATGCATTTAAACTTAAATAAAACAACTATTAAAAGTTTCATCGTCCAATTTAATAAATAAATGTAAATAGTTTCGCCAACACAGTAGTTTCTTCAAACAGAAGAACAACTTGCAACAAAACAGCTAATCTATTATATAACATTAATGATAATCTTAGGATATGTGGTTAGTGGAATCTAATGTTATTGGCGTTAAACCCGTAGAGAGGTTAGCAAACGGAACAACAAATTTAACAGGCGAGAATTATCAAGTATTTGTTGATCGTTGAACAGAATATCAGACTTCTTATATTTAGTAATCTATAGGGATTCCAGCAAATTTAATTACTCAATTTTACACATTCAGAGTAATAGTAATCAATCAAATTTGCTGGAATCCCTAGAACTTAATAATTATAAGAAGTCCGATATCCTCTTGAACGATTAACAAATGCTTGATAAAATTCTCCCCTGTTAAGTTTGTAGAACTATACAGGATGTCCCAGGTTTTAGTAGCAGAACTTCAACAGTCGATAGAAAAATTGATTTTGAGAAAAAAAGTTCCTATTAACATATATGCACAGACGCTTAGTTTTTGAGATACAGAGTGTTGAAATTGAAAAAAAAAATTCGTTTTTTGCTAATATCTCTGGAACCGTTTATCGTACAAAAGACAGCTTTTGTAAGCATTTTCTACTCATAGTAAGCTATGTTCTGTGCGATACAAAATTTTTTTTTACTCATAATTGGTTAAGATTTTGAAGGGGAAGTTTGTGTTTTTCTCCCAAACTTCTACGCCACTGGAAAAAGTACGGTTTTGAGACATCCATTTGAATCGCCAATGTTTTCTACACAAAAAAATTACTCTTGGTCATAAGCTCTAAAGTTGACTGTTTTCGAGAAAAATTAACTTTTATGTTTAAAAACATGGTAAATTCTTACTAATTAAACAAAATTTATTCAAACGTTAGAACAAGTAACAAAACCAAAAAATTGACCATGTTTTTCAACATGAAAATTGATTTTTCTCGAAAACGTTCAACTTAAGAGCTTATGACCAAGGTACCTTTTTTGTGTAGAAAACATTGGCGGTTCAAACGGTTGTCTCAAAACCGTACTTTTTCCAGTGGCGTACAAGTTGGAGAGAAAAACAGCCACTACCCGTTCAAAATCTTCACCAATTATAACTAAAAAAAAAATTTTTTATTGCACAGAACATAGCTTACTATGAGTAGAAGATGCTCACAAAAGCAGATATTTGCAAAAAACGATTTTTTTTTTATCTCAAAAACTAAGCGTCTGTGCATATATGTTAATAGGAACTTTTTTCCTCAAAATCAAATTTTCTATCGACTGTTGAAGTTCTGCTACTAAAACCTGGGACACCCTGTATTTTCTGTTTGCTTCTAGCTTATCGTTTAATCCCTCGGTGGGTTTAACCGCAATTAGATAAAATTCCACTAAAAGGGTTTCGTTGAAGTTAGAAGATCTATTGTACGACATTGTGAACTATGTATACGAGAAAATGGGAATCATTTTGGACAATTTCTTTAAAATTAATACACAAAATTTAGAAAATAGTGTCTTGTTAACTCTTGTTGGTGGACTTACTATAAATTAAAGTACATTGTAGTTATCTGGTTTAAACATTTTTGGAAATAAAAATTTGTTATTCGGCCTTTCTTTGTAATGTATTGCTGTAGATATTAGAAAAGACAGCTTATTTTATTTTTGTCACTCAACGACGCTCTTTAATTTAAGATTCCTCTTTTTCCAATTTTCATGCAATTTTCATGGTGGTGGTAATTATTCACAAAAATTAAATTTGCCGTGAAACGGTGCCAGGTACAAAGAAATATAAAGAGACCTTATTTGTTTATATATAAATTTTGCATCGAAGTTTGTCCCTAAAAAGTAGTCTTTACAGGGTGATAACACTTTTCTATTGTTATTAAATACCTATATCTACGCCACTGGAAGTAATACAGGTCTCAAATTATGTGCAAATGTGGTAAATTATCTACGCACCCACGGTACCAAATTTCATTTAGACATCTTAATTATCTTCGGAGATACGAACAAAATTAAGAAATTTTTTATAAAATTCAACATATCTCAAAAATTAAGCGTCTGTGCAAATGTGTTTCTGGAAACTTTTTTCTCAAAATCAAATTTTCTATCGACTGTTGAAGTTCTGCTATCAAAACCGGGGACACCCTGTATATTAGATTAGCTCTTTTGTTGCAAGTTAGTACTTTTTAATATCTGTTTGAAGAAACTATGGTGTTAGGCGAAACTAGTTACATTTATTTATTAAATTGAAATGAAATGGGAACTTGTCCCTGAAATTTTACGTTTGGAATTTTGAACCAACTGCAAATTAAAATGTGATAAGAAAAATATTTCAAATTCCTTTTAATGGGAAGTTTTTGATCCATGTTACTTATTCAAAACGCGCAAGATTATGTTATTTTAAAGACTACTATTAGAATTTATTCAATTATCTTCAGAACCATAGAGCTTCAAGCCACTATATTGATTTCGATACATTTCTAGGGGATTGATACAAGAAACATGGAACTGATAATTCATCAGTTCCCATGACAATACTCAAACTCACTCATCTCTGGCAGCTCTGAACCGATTTTCCATAACCTCAGTTATATAAATAATTGTACAGTACTTTTAGCCTACCTTTTTATATGTTTTCCAGGAAGACACATCTGTAACACCTCGATACAGTCAGAATTAATTGCAGTAATAGAAAGACGTTTTTTTTACGAGTATTCTTGTAATTTTGATCCTGATTGTTCACTGTTTCATATTATGCATCCTAAGGTAGTCAACGATTCATTAATTATATCACGGGTCTTATAAAACCTCAAGTAGATTCTCAATGTAAATTGCATGAAACCAAAACTGCATTTACTAACTAGGGATGAGAGTTTGTTTCAATTCTTCTAAAATTTCATTCTAATAATACAATAGGACCAATCTACTTTGCTTATGGGTAATAAAATTATTTTAATTTAAAAGGCATTAATTAAAATTAACCAAAGTTTCATTTCATATGTTACTTTCTGACAGAATTTTAGAGGAACTGTAAATTGAAACTATTTTGGCTGTGCTTTTGTAAAAAGTTGTATACTGATGAATTAATATAGCATAAAATGATGTTATGCAAAAACTATTTTGAAAATACTTATTTAGATTCCTCTTCTACGTTGTACCTTCTATTTTGTGAAATTCTACTTGAATTTATTATTTTAAGTAAATGTATGTTACAGAATTTTTTTATTGTAATTCAATCACATCACCTTACAGTAGAAATGAATTTAAGCTTTTATTTTCTGCTGTTCAATGAACTATATTGGTAGTTATACTTTATCAAACATTTATCACTGTTCTCTATAGAAGTTTCGAAAATGTACAAAATATAATTTGAAAATTGATTTTAAATTTTTTAATTGAATGCATCTAACATCATCATCGTTCCCCACATAAAATATTGAGAATATCTAGAAGGCTCTTCTGACTAAACCTTGAACTATCTACATAAATGAAATCAATGAATGTATTTCTCAACATTAAGATTATAAGTGAAGTAATTTTGGATTTCAGACATGATTCTTGAATGAGATGTCATTCTTCGCCAAAACTTAAGTGATAAGTGTCTCCAGTTATTTCTGTCTGATTCATCCAGCTTACCTGTACCTTACAATTTCTTGATTTTTATGTTACCTAGGTTAATGTAAAATTATAAAAATGAATGTACCTAAATACTGCTTCAATGAATTGAAAAGGATGCATTCAATCAAGAGTCCGTTCAGAATTTTTAATTTGAAACCAGTTTACTTGTGCAAATAATATCAGGAAAGTTGTTGACCAATTCCTCACTTATTGTATTGTGTATGTTCAGGGTGTTTCAGCAGCTAAAGCAGTTTCTCCAATCATAAGTTTTGTCCTTTTCTTCGCATAACCTGCACTATTCTTCCCTTACTAATTCCTACTACTTAACCGACAGTGTTCTGACAGAATTCCCGTTAGTATCCTGTTTTTTTTTCTTCGGTTAGTGCAGTCGTTAGAACTCTTCTGGTTATAGATTCCCAAAAGTATATTGGCCTGTCTTAATTCTAGTTCTATGCAGTGATGTTATCGTTTTTATTTACTTATTTCTTGAGAGCTTCCAGCATTGTGCAAGTGGTGCTTATTCCGCAGAAGGTCCTAGAAATGGTGTTTTGGCCCTTTTTTCCTTCCCCACCACTCCGGTGTCCTGTTCCAAGCCCATATACTCATTCCAGTTCCATCTGTTGTATTACAGCTTCTAATGTACCATTTAATGGACTTTCAGCTGTGTCTTTGTTCCATTCCATTTGCGACTTAGCTTTGTGCTCAATTCTTTCACGAGTCATACCATTTTATCATCTTATCTTGGGACCATGTCCCAGGTTTGCTGATTTACAGGGAGGGGTCGCTACCTCTCCATTCATTCTAATTGTCTTTATCGCCATTCCTCACTGAAGTATTTGGTGTAATGTGAGAATAGCGTAGATAACACCTTGACACTGCGAGCTCAACACCATATTAACTCCCCGGTAGGTATAAGGTACCTTAAACTATTCTGGATTGTAATGCTATGTCTGACGATGAAGCAGTAACATTAGATATGTTTCTCTTCTTCATTATATATTGTCAATCATATCTATGAATATTTAATAGATATAAGGTAACCCAAAGGATGTAATAGCTTTCGATCAATCAGTGTTGCAGCTGAACTGATGATTAATGTAAGGTAAGCCTTCTATTCCAACTATTTAGCAACTAACTTAAAACCCTAGATGATGTCACCAATAGAGGAATCGATTAACAGCAATTGATTCTTGAGAACGTCATTTTTTTTGGGTTCAAGTTTATTGATTTTAATAAAAAAACTATCCAAACATCATTGTAAAATTAGAATAGGGTAAAGGCAATTTCATCAAAATTAACACTTAACAAATAATTTTCTAATTGTTTGATAATGGCACTTCGGTGTTGAAACTATAGTTACGTTTTCACGTTCTTATTAATAAAAGTGGTATAAAAACAAAGTAGTTATTCTTTCATATAATCAAAATGATAAATTACCATAAAGTAACGGCTTCCACCATCGAGTTTTTGGAATACTCTCTTCTCAATTTTTTAGAAGAAAACTCCAGGTTTGAATATTCAATGAATAGTGACATGGAAAATCTATGATTGAAACAAATATTTATATATCTTATAGATCTTTAATTTCACTACGAATAAAATTATAATTAGATTTTGACGTGTTTATGGCCATCTTTCTCAAAAACTGAAATTTTATTCACAGTTAAACTAAAGAAAGTGAATTCTAATAAATACAAAATACTGCTATACAAATGGATCAATAATATCAATCAAAAAACATTTTCAAAAGTATATCAGACCAATATGTGTATTATGAATAAGTAAGAAATAATATTGCTTTGATCACTTGTTTGTAATATTGATTGAAAATTAAATCAAGTTTATTTTAAAATAAATAGTTTTAATTATTTTCAGTCATATTAAAGAACCAAAATACCAAGAAAACGTAACATACATCCACAAATGGTTCAAGAATAAATAATATAAATAAATGTATATATATATATATATATATACAGGGTGTTCCATCTCAGACGAGCCACCCCGTATATTTCTTATCCCATAGTGAGTGGAAAAATCTCCCGAAACACGTCGAATGATTTTGTTTGGGGGATATCTTTTGACGTATATTTGAGGCTTGATAGAGCAACCCCCTAATAGGGGGCGTTTCAACCCCTCAAAATAATTGAATAGGGGAGAGGGGTTGAGTGATACGTCATTTGAAAGGTCTTTGAAGCCTCTTTCCGGTGTATGAAAAACGTAAATTTGATGAACCGTTTTCACCAAAAATTAATTTTGTTGCTCGAATGCGCCACCTTGAATATTTTGGTTATTTGTACAATGTACAAGCTCATTTTTATTAAGCCTTTTTTACAAACATAAACAATCTTCAAAAAATCACATTCATAAAAAAAATTGAATTGTGTTGTCATGCTTACAATGAAAAAAATTAAATCTGCGTGTTTAAATCAAATGTTCAAATTGTCCTCCATTGACTTCCATACAATAATACATTCTCTCAAACTAATAAATAAAAAAACAGCAAAACATTTCCTTATGTTGCCTTCATTTTTTGTTCTTAGAAGGTGTTTATCTGGTTTTAACGTTTCTTCGATCATTTCATTATTTTAATCAATCTGTTGAGTTACTACTTTGCTGATTTGTTTAAAATTTCAAAAAATATGGTGTTCACATTGCAAGAACGTGTTGAGCTGGTTAGCCTTTATTACCAAAATCAAAATTATGCCCGAGCGGCTGCAAGGATATTTAACGAAAACCATCCTGAACGTAGCGTTCGCCATAAGTACGTAATGGAATTGATTTCAAAATTTGTGGAGACGGGTTCAGTTATGGATAAAAAAGGGCACCCATTGGAATTGTTAAGGAGCAGCTGTGGCGGTATTGGGACATGTCCAACTTATGCCAAACACGCAATCTGTACGACAACTTTCTGCAGCTTCCGGTATTAGCCAATCTAACGTTTTCAGAATCTTACATAAACACAAGTTCCATCCGTACAAAATTAATTCAGGAATTAAATGATGATGATTGAGATCGAAGGCAAGAGTTTTGCAAAATTATGGTCGAGCGTATCAACAATAACCCAAATTTCTTGTACAACGTTTGCTTTTCTGACGAATGCACTTTTTTACTTAATGGAGAGGTTAACCGGCATAACGGTAGAATTTGGAGCGATACAAATCCTCATGTATTTCGAGAAGCTCACACTCAACATCGAGAAAAGCTAAACGTTTGGGTAGGAATTTTGGGAGACCACCTAATTGGACCTCTGTTTATTCCTGGTAATTTAAATGGCGAAATTTATCTTGAAATGTTGGAAAATGCGAGATCCGTTAATAACTGAACAATTAGAAAACGATCCCCTACTACTTGAACAACAATTGCATCTCCAACAAGACGGAGCTCCTCCTCACTACATCGCACCAGTTCGCCAATACCTCAATTTGCAATACCCCGGTCGTTGGATTGGAAGAAGAGGTCCTATGGAGTGGCCTGCCCGATCTCCTGACCTGAACCCTCTGGACTTCCTCTTGTGGGGATATCTTAAGTCCAAGATTTTTGTGACAGCCTGAAAATTTGGACGAACTACGCCAACGAATTGTAAATGAGTGTCGTCAAATAACTCCAATTATGCTGAACCGTTTTAGAGACGGTTTTCAGTCAAGATTGTATTATTGTATGGAAGTCAATGGAGGACAATTTGAACATTTGATTTAAACACGCAGATTTAATTTTTTTCATTGTAAGCATGACAACACAATTCAATTTTTTTACGAATGTGATTTTTTGAAGATTGTTTAAGTTTGTAAAAAAAGGCTTAATAAAATGAGCTTGTACATTGTACAAATAACCAAAATATTCAAGGTGGCGCATTCGAGCAACAAAATTAATTTTTGGCGAAAACGGTTCATCAAATTTACGTTTTTCATACACCGTTGTAAAGAGGCTTCTAAGACCTTTCAAATGACGTATCACTCAACCCCTCTCCCCTATTCAATTTTGAGGGGATATTACAAAAGGTACAAGAATATCAATAAAAGAATACAGGGTGTCCTCGAACTGCGTGGCTAAAATAAAACCGAAGATTCTTTGATTCGAAAAAAATTTGATGAGCCTTTTTACTTTTGCCTCAAGTGTCTTGTTTAGCCGGTAGAGGGCTTCAAAGTTGCAAAAATAATTTTGTTTTTTCGGTATAACTTGAGAACGTGATGGAGGACTTTTACAATATTTGGCAGGTGAGTTACTGTCAATAATAGCCGTTTTTGAGAGCGGAGCATAGAGCCTTAGAGACCATAGAAATGGCTCAAACTTGAGGATGTAACGGGAAAAGTATCCAGAACTTTTTTGTGGTCGATGTAATTCACTCTATATTTTTTATGTAGATAGCTTATCTAATTTGAAAACTTTTCTTTCTCTTAGAAAATTTTGATAAAATCAACGGATAAGCTTGAAAAAAATAATTTTCGAGTCTGCAATTTTGGCTTACTAATTTTACTTGATTACAATACCTTAGTTGCCTTTGCTTTTCTAATGTCATTTTGGCATTTGGAGAATTTGTTCTCAAAACTGTCAGTTTTTACTTTGCTTTCCGTAAAAATTTTATAAAATTATGGCTCAAAATTTCAAGGCGTCAAATCAGGGGAGCGGGCCGGCCAGTTCACTGGTGCATCGTGTCCTCTACCTATCCAGCGATCTGGATATTCCGCATTGAAATGTCGCCTCACAGCTAATGTGAAATGAGGAGGTGCACCATCATGGATAAACCAGGCCACGACGAATGTGTAAGGGCAAGTCTTCCAACAGTTCATGTAGCCTTTGTTCCAAAAAGTTCAAGTAGTTCTCCCCGTTCAATCGATCGGGTATAACGGTAGGGCCAATAATAAAGTTATCCACAATTCCAACTCAAACATTGATTTTAGTTTGATTCTGAAAATATGTAACTTCCGTTTCATGAGGATTTTCATCAGCATAGAAATGTTCATTATGGAGGTTAAAAAGACCACATCTCGTGAAAGAATCTTCGTCCGTGAACAGAATTCTTCTACAAATATTGGGGTTTGCGTTTTGTCTTTGGACAATAAGCCGACAGAAATCTAGCCGATGACTTGGATTCATGGGCAATAAGTCTTGAACTGTTTTAATATGATATGATAGGGATACAACAGTTCTTCTTTCAGTACATTATGAACTAATGATTTTGAGGCTCCAATACGAAGTCCCAAACGTAGTGTGCTTATCCCAGGTTCAGTTTCAACCGCTTCCAGTATCGCTTCTTCGAGCTCTAACGTCCTTCTTGTCCGTCTGCGTCCAATTTCTCTGCGATTTGCTTCAAATTTGCCAGTTTCGCGAAGGTTTGCCGATTTGGAATTCTGCGATGCGGATATCTTTCCCTTCTCCGGCCATTGCAACGACAAAGTCCATAAATCAATAACATATCAACCATTTCGGTGTTAGTGAAATTTTGAGCCATAATTTTATAAAATTTTTACGGAAAGCAAAGTAAAAACTGACAGTTTTGAGAATAAATTCTTCAAATGCCAAAATGACATTAGAAAAGCAAAGGCAACTAAGGTATTTTAATCAAGTAAATTAGTAAGCCAAAATTGCAGACTCGAAAATTATTTTTTTCAAGCTAATCTGTTGATTTTATCAAAATTTTCTAAGAGTAAGAAAAGTTTTCAAATCAGATAAGCTATCTACATAAAAAATATCGAGTGAATTACATTGACCACAAAAAAGTTCTGGACACTTTTCTCGTTACATCTTCAAGTTTGAGCCATTTCTATGGTCTCTAAGGCTCTGTGCTCCACTCTCAAAAATGGCCATTATTGACAGTAACTCACCTGCTAAATATTGTAAAAGTTCTTCATCACGTTCTCAAGTTATACCGAAAAAACAAAATTATTTTTGTAATTTTGAAGCCCTCTACCGGGTAAACAAGACACTTGAGGCAAAAGTAAAAAGGCTCATCAACTTTTTTTCGAATCAAAGAATCTTCGGTTTTATTTTTGCCACGCAGTTCGAGGACATCCTGTATATATATAGCTAAAAATTCTATGGTATTAAAAAGGCCTTGAAGGCAGATTTCAACTTATTCATGCAAACGATATCATGTACAAGATAATTTGATCATAGCTCAGTAGAGTGTAAGTTCTACATTCTCATTAAGTTTTCAAAACGCTATCGCACAAAAGAGCGTACACATTGTGCAACTTTTTACTTAGTTTATAGTACCTCATAGTCCTTATGTGAAATTGCTGGGTGAACTATAATTAGAAGTGAGCCACAATAGACCAAATTAAGTAGACTACAAAAATAAAAAACATTCATGTTAAAAATAAAATATTATCATTTCTATTGTTGGGGAAATAAAATTCAGATGATAATACAAGTAATAAAATTATTATTCTTATCATTAACTGTACAATTTTGAGATTAATATTTGTTAATGTAACCTCATCTGTTTTCTTTGACTAGGTCCTGGTTCATTGTCATCCATAAGTTGTGAGGCAGAAGTATTTTCGCTGAAAATGTTTTGGAAAGTTTCTGATTCAACCCATTTCTCTTTACAGTTTGAACAGCAAGTTTGATGCTGCAAATATTTATCAATGCAATAAGAATGATATATCTTATCACAGTTGCCACAAATTCTTCCCTGAAATGAACAGTTATAAGATGATCGTGACCAATATAAATTGAGTTATACTAAATGAATTCTGAAATACTAGTTTCTGCACCATTTAATATGAGTAACAGCTGTGTATGTATTCGCATATTTCTGTTTTGGTCAGAAACAGAAATTATCTTGGAAATTTATGTTGGCATCATTTTTATTAATCACTGAGGCCCAAATATTTCAGACTATTTGAATTAATAGCAATCTCCAAAATCAGAAGATGTTGATGCTAAGAAGCATTCTGTAAAGGGTACTTATATTTAATGTATTTATAACATTTAAATAGGATATATTTATAACTTCCAAATACGAGGGTCATTTGAAAATTTTCCGGTCTTTTAAAGAAAAACACATAATTCAAGCCAAACAAAAATTTATTTCTCGACATAGTCTCCACGCAAGTCAATACATTTGGTCAAACGCTTTTCCCAACCCTTCAGGCCATCAGAAAAAAATTCTTTAGGTAAACCTGAAAAATTCAGATTTACTGCCTCTTCAACCTCGATATTTGACCCATATTTTTTCCCACCCAGAAATTTTTTCAAGTTGGGGAATAAAAAAAATGGTGTTGGGGTGTTGAAGCAATTCGAACTTCAATACGTCCAATTTCGCCATCGCGACCATGCAAGTGTGCACTCGCGCGTTGTCCTGATGAAACAGCTCCTTCCTCGCAAAGGGTGGTCGTTTCTTGAGTTCCGTCCTCAATTGGTTCAGCAACGCAGCGTATTAGGGTCCGTTAATGGTTTTACCTTTCTGAAGGGAATCAACCATAATTACTCCACGCCTGTCCCAAAAAACTGTCGCCATCACTTTTCCGGCAGAAGAACGACCTTCGCCTTCTTCGGAGCTGGTTCCCCCACCTCAATCCACTGCATTGACTGTTGTTTTGTCTCCGGGGTATGGTGATGGATCCAGGTTTCGTCGACAGTAATTAATCGGCGCAAAAACTCGGTAGGATTTTTCTGGAACAGTTGAACAGTTTCGCGCGACATGTCCATCCATACGCGCTTTTGGTCGATCGTCAACAAACGCGGCACCCATCGCGCGGATAATTTTCTCATGCATAAATCTTCATGTAAAATCTTATGCACCCGTTCAGTTGATATCCCACAAGCCTCAGCAATTTCATTAATGGTTAATCGGCGATCTTCCACCACGGTTGTTTGCACTAAACTGACGATATCTTCCGTGGAAACAGTTTTTGGATGTCCAAAACGTTCATCGTCAAAAATGCTTGTACGACCGCGTTTAAACTCGGCCACCCAATGTTTCACGCTTGTAAATGAGGGCGACGATTCACCATACACGGAGTCTAACTCTTCTTTTACTTTCCGAGTTTTTTCCCTTTCAAATACAGGAACTTTATCACCGCGCGATACTCGATTTTATCCATTGTCGTTAACAAACGTAAACTTTCAACTTTGGAAGGGTGCTATGTGTTTTTTACTGATCGGAATGACTTGAAATTTTTATGGCATACATATGTAAAGGTCATCTATTGGTTGGCAAGAGAACTTGAATGCACCCTGACTTTTTGCCGGTAAGGCGGGAAACTTTTCAAATGACCATCTTATGAGAAGTTCCAATTTATAGTTGTTACGTTGTTACTTACATTGGGCATAAAGAAAATAAACTGATCCACACATGTGTGATGTGTGATTATTTCCAAATGTTGAAACATGATAAAATAGGGTAGGATGCATTCTGCCTGCATTCAAATCTTACCATACACTGATACTGATTGAAGGATTAACAGTATATTCTCATTATTAATTAATATTATATAAATATTGATGAGGTTATCGAAGATCTAAATCTAAATAACTGCAATACCTCTTAATTAAAAGTATTTAATAATAGACTGATAAATCCTATGATGATGCTATTTACTGTGTGGTGGAAAATGTTAACATACTGTTTCAAGAGTGAATTCATATTTACATTTTATTAATCATTTCAAATGAATTTACCCATACTAAATGGTGACACTAGTATTAACTAATCCTTCAATATGAGACCTACTCAAATCTTTAGGAATCTTATTTTTTCTTTCCATACTTACTGTAAAGACTATCTCTGAGCATAAATGACAAACACATAGTGGGCGATTTGCTCGCAAGTATGAAGTAAATTCTAGTATTAGGCGAGGTCCAAGATAAACGAAATCTCCATGTTTAACATAGTATCCTCCTTTAATCCATCGGTTCAGTACTTCTTGGCCACTCTCTCTTGAATATGTACATGTTAGAGTTGAAGTTATATTTAAGCAAACTATGAAAGATATTTTTCTATGTGGGGAATCAATAATTTCCTTCAATATCACTTGAAAATATTCAATCTCCTTCTCAGAAAATGCAATTTGCATTTTGGAAATGTTATCATTTTTAGTACTCAAGCACACAATCAATTTGTGTGCTGTAACCTCACATTTTATGAATACTATCTTAAAATATTGTTTTGATATTTCTCTATTTATTTCAATTACCAATGTCTTTAGTTTCAGGACTGTATCAATGTTATCTAAAAATTATCTACTTGATTTCAAACTGGATATTATTGAATAATAATTCATATGTACCTTTACTAACTGTTGAACAATAGTTCAAAGCCTTTTGAACAGTAGTTATCCCATTTTTCAGCATAAATTGTAAAAAATACCTGTGTGTCAACTCCATTTGATACTGTAATATGAAAATAAAGTTATTCAATATCAATCGCTGTGAATGTAACTTTAATTTAATGCTATTATAACATTAACATTTGAACTTTTGAACAAATGACATTATTATGACATTTATATTGAATCATAGATAAGGATTAGGATCAGAGATATTGATACATTTGGATCAGCGAGGGAAATGTAAGTTCGGCCGTAAAGGTTTAACTAGAGCACTTACAAGTGCCTTAGTTTAACCATTGAGTTAGAATCTATTAGATCTTATTTTTATTTTCAAACGAAAAATACATTTCATTTTCACAGTTGAGAAAAAAGAAACAAAAAACAAATACATGTAATTATTTTGAAATAAAATTATCAAAAATAACAATACTATACTTGTTGTGCACAAACATATACAATATAACTAAAAATTAAATAGAACGAGGAAGTTTAAGATTAAAGGAAGTACTAGAAAGGGAAGTTAAATCCTCAAGTTTGGTATACTGATTGGCATTTCTCATTATGCGTTTAAGTGGAGAGTAAAAAGAATAATTTGTTGTACAGGAGGGAACATAAAAAATTTGAGTTGAATTCACAGTTTGACGTGTAAGACGTTTGGGATTGTGAAAGTTAGCTCTAAAGTGAGATTACTTCGCAAAAAATTATATTATTAATAGACTTAAAAAGTAGTTTAAGATCGAAGTGTAATCTTCTCACAGTAAGTGGAACAATGTTAAAAATAGTTTCAAGAAAGTTATAATCACAGTTCCACTTGGCATAACCTATTCCACTTTTGAAAGCCAAATATCTCAAAAATTTATGCTGGACCTTTTCAATATTGTAGGAATGAACGTTATAGTAAGGACACCAGACGGTCGAGCAGAATTCAAGATGTGACCTGACAAGAGAAAAATATAAAGTTTTCAAAGCATTAATATTTCTGAAATCAACAGTCATTTTTTTTATAAATCCCAACATCTGAAGAGATTTGCCAATAATATGGTTAATATGAGGGACTATTCTAACTCAATGAGTGTAATCTCGTGACTAGTCTTAGGATTTATCAAAGGCATTTCTTCCTAGTGCGTTAATTTAACGAAAAACCATTTTAATTTTGCGATGTCAGGTCGATACCCTTTTCAATATGGAACATATCAAGAGACAAGTCAAACAAAAACGCAGTTCCCGACGACAGTACTTAATGATTCAACTATTTACACAATAATTATATGATTGAAGCGAATTCTTGTAGATTTTCTCGAGCTTTTTCTGACAATCTCTTTCGACAAGCACTCATTTTGCATTTGCGGACAAGTGAATGATATATTTAAAGTACTCGCATATTTTTCTCGACTACAGACAACTAGTCATCATGCATATAAGTTGAGTGTTGGTCGAGTAGAATTGTAAACCAAATTCGGAATTATTGTTGAGTATGCGTGATGCAAGTTTACCCTCAACTGCATTGTGAAATGAACTGATCAATCAATCGATCACTGATTTCCCTCAATTTTGTTAGCAAAATAGCTTTCCGACAGTTTCACGGCTCAAAATGAAAGAAGTTAAATTATACTTTGAAAGTGTATTCAAATGGTCTACATCAATGACTATACGTAGGAAATACATTTATAAATGAACACTGCATAGTCTAAATGTTACGAAAGCAGTGGTGCTTGAATTGAAAGAGAAAAACGAGGTGGGGACACTGTCACCACTTTTAACCATCCCCACTCCTCTAAATTTTACTTTTACTAACCGTTCTGCGCTTAATATTAATTGCGCGCGCTGAAAAAAGTGGAGATGGGATATCCCCAGTAATATCAACCGCTTCAATGGAGAAAGATATAGCTTGTCTCCTCTAGTATAGAACTCTTTGCTTTTAACACGGTGTGTATCTGTCTCAGACCAATAATTGGCTCTGCTTAGAATGTGATGACTGACGACTCTCAATTTCATGTGAACAACCAACTGTTTATAGTTGTGTTTATGGTCTAACATTATGTATTTTTCCTACTACGTTTACGACCCCTGGAGGTGTTTTTTCTTGGATGAACCGCATTGGACCTTGTTTTCAAACCGCATTCAATATGACGTAGTGAACGTCTTTCAAGAAAATAAACCGTTTTGAAACGTCAATGGTCACCAATATAATAATTGTTTATATTAATCGTCGCTGACGATTATTATAAACTTGAAAATGAATTTGCACGATATTATTCCAATTTTGGTTGATGATTGACAAATTAACGCATTACATCTGATAAATCAGTTGCAGTCAGCAGAAGAGAGTATCTCAGGAATTATTTATTTTCCACAATTATCAACATTCAAAGATTGATAAATAATTTTGGCGAATAATGGGTGGATATTTATCTGGATTACGACATTTTCCAGCTGTTCAGGTTCCAGAAACAGACTGTAAGAGATTTATTCTCTCGGATAGATGGCCCCATATTGAATGTTCCTCATAGTGGAGGTTATCATACCCATTAACAAACAAAAGTGTTTATGTTCAGTATTTCTCTTCTGTGAAACATCTGTCAAAAAATTGTCAATGATCGAAAGATCATTTCTCTTCTATTGCTTTTGGATTTCGAACCGTTCTTAGGGATGCATTCAAATTAGATTGAACCGCATTCAATGCTGACGTCACTGATTCGTCAAGAAAATGTTTGGTTTCAAAGCGCATTGAACACGGTTCTTCAAGAAAAAACTGCTCTAAATTAGGGTAGTTAACCGCACTTTTCCTCCCTAGGGAGTTAAAGTTAACTTAACTTTTTCTCCAGCCAGCTTTGCAGATTCTAAAATGTTTTGAATACTATCCTTAGCTTCATATTCCATTTTAATTTGTATGATTGAAATAAAGAAAATCCGTTGAAATATGTCAACGTTACTATGTTGTAAACAAAGCCTTGGTAACGCCAGTCTGTGATGAAAAAGAATATAAAGATCATTCTTAAAAATGGTCATAAAAGGTACTAGGAAAAATTATATATATTCCTCGAGAGTAAAGTGCATTTCCTCCCTTGGATTTGTTTGCCTGACGCGAAGCATCAAACTATCCGCGGGAGGAAAAGAGGTACTTTCCTCCCCTGCTATGTAAATAACTATTACAACTTTGTTTTATACTATAACCTAAACCGTCAGGTTGATTTCCGAAATTATTCACACTATAATATAACCTTGTTACATCAATAACGTCAATTGAATCTTGAAATAAAAATTTCGGACACTTCTGCAGTTGAAACATAATTTCAACCAGAAAAAAACTGTTGTCAGAAGAAGGATGTCAAAATTGCACTTGAAACAACTGCTATTTTCACCACTTCAGAACGATTTGGAAAATTTCAAATTCATACGACCAATAGGAATGGTGCAATCGTCTCCAGTAAAAACTGTGTTGTCATGAACACGCTCACGGCACTACACGGTGAAAATCATAGTCAAAGTATAGCCGGCGACGAGCCGATGAGAGGAAGGCTGTGATTGGAGGAGATAGGTGACGTCACCTAGCGCGAGAAACGATGGTAGGGAGGCTCTAACAGACCTTTATACTGTGAGTATGGTGAAAATCACGTCTCGCGCCCATCCCTACTGAGCGCTTTATTGACAAAGCTGCATGTATGTGGATTTATATCGTAATATCGTATACAGTTTAATGCTGAAGTTTGCTAACACGTTATCAAGAGCTGTAAAATTGAGTCTTTCGCTTTAGAATCATACTTCTAGTAGATATTCTATAAGAACAGAACATTCCTTCTCGATCCTACTTCTATTTTCAAGGTTCGTAGTTGAATGCCAAAATGTGTTATAATAGTATATGAGGTACCACTTAAATTGCAACTAAATTATATTGAAAAGTATAATGAAAATTGAACAACTCCTGTGACCACAATAATCCATTTTGTAACCAAGATTCAAATGTTCCAAGCACATTTACCCTTAATAAGTCACTAACAAATGGAATATCTTTTGGATAGTTTTTTGGTTCAATTCAATTTGCAAAAGTACTTTATGAGATTTATTTAGTGACATAATATCTATTTGAAATCATCTGAGCATGAATGCATTAGTTACTTCTTGTATGGGCACAAGTAGAAATCAAAAATACCATGTCACACCTAAATTAATCTTCTAAAGAGTAAGTAGTATTCCACCACCAAAAACAAAATTCACAGATCTAATGTTTTTCTCTCACCCAACATTTTTTCAAGAAAAACTGCATATTGATTGCCACTGATTTTTGAAGGGAACAACTGAAAAGAGTAAACAATCTTAATTCTAAATTATAGACATATTCCTTATTTGACAGTTGCTTGTTTTTTTACACTTTGGTTTTACCATCTATTGAATTTTAATAGTGGAGTAAATCTTCACTCTATCTTAAGACTATAGATGTGAAGATGAATAACAGAATTTCATTTAATCCCATATTTTACTTTATGTAATATGATTAATAAATAAGATGTATTACACAATTGAACAAACATATGTATATTTTCAATATCAAAATTACATAATATATTCCAGTAAGCTGTTCAATCATGACTTGGATATTTATTTTTAGAAGAATTCCTTCCCTTTTCTAAGTCGATAGGCTTTACGAAAGGTCTGTCTCGACCTCCAAATCTTAACTGGCCAGATTCCCTCATTCCTCCAAATCCTCCTCCTAATCTTCTGGGTTTCCATCCCTTCAGTAATCTTTCACACTCAAAATCAACAAATATTTTTTTTCCATCTAGAACCATCCTGTTAGATCTTCTATAAGCTTCTTCTGCATCCCTCTCTAATTCATATTCAATAAAAGCATACCCTTTTGGCATACCTGTAACTATATCTTTTACTAACCTGAATCTACATATTTTTCCATACTTGGAGAAGACTTCATCGATGACTTCCTTGGTAGTTTTGAAACTTAGTCTACTTACAAACAAGGTACACTCTGGTCGACCTTTTACATGTTTATTTGGATAATATTCACTATTTATTGCTCTTATTATGGCTCTATCATGGGGTTCAACATCTGTTCCATCAATTGAGCCAATTTTAATTGGATCATATGTCTTCGCATATGGACACCACTTATCTGAAGACTTAAGGTAAATTTTTATAGTGTGTAGAACATACTATGCTCACTTAAATAGTGAAAAACAAACATTATTTTCTAATACCTTCTCCATATATTGTACAGTGAATTGTTTTATACCAGTGACACTTTTCAGACAATTGAAACCTTCACAATAAATCAACATGGATAAATCGAATGAGTACATAGATATTATATATAATAACTATGAATGAGTAGTAGTTTTTATTTTGATTTTCGTTTGTTGTAAAATATAAATTGAAAATTGCTAGATTTAAGAATATTATATACAGAATATTCAATGTTTGCTAACTTTATATTTGTTCTGTGATCTGGTTTATAGTTGTTCTGTGGTTAAAGCTGTAGGAAATTAGGAATGTAGAATGTTTTTCATATTCGTCGATTAATGGTAGTGTTAGGGTTAATGTATTATTTCATGATTATTATTTATAATTATTATCAAAAGATATTATATATTATTTTAACACTCCATTACACCACGACTATCTGCTTCGAATATTGCCCTCTGAGCAAATCATCAGTGTAAAATAACTAAAATCCTCAAATTCCACTAGCAGTAGTGAACTGAGACTGACAGCAGGACTGGGCAGTAGGTTCGTACCATTTAGTTCACTCATTGATTAACATACATGTATGTTAACATACATGTATGTTAACATACTAGTATGTTAACATACATGTATGTTAATCAATGGTTAACTCAATGATCAGCACCTTTGAGATTGCAAAAATATACGCTAATGTAATTATTCTACCTACATGTGCATAGTAATGTAGGGCTTTCTACTACGGAATAGAATAATCGAAGATATTCAACAGACAGAGCACACAGTAAGTCCTCAGTATGAGGACAGTATTGAGAATGAGAACATCTATAATATAGAATAGTATTGAGAGATAAGTAGAATAATTATACCAAATACTAACAAATTAATTAGTATGTGAGGAAAAACACTCGTCGATTTGTAAATTGTATATGGTAAAAACAATATTTAAGAATTTAATTTATCGAATGGCAACCCATTACTCAAGACCACGGTCGTATATGCAGGTCTGGGAACTCGAGGCTGTTTCCTATGTGAGAAGTGAGTCCGCTAAGCGTCATCTGTTGCATAGCTGGCGCGTCAGTCGAAGAATGATCTCTGGCACGTATACGATCGTGTTCTCACTTAATAATGTGATTGTTGCCATACTTCGATCCAAGCGCTAGCTGGTGGCTGAGCGAGGGCCTACGAGTTTGACGACATGCCAGTGACTCATGTCGAACATACGAGTTCCCAGACCTGTATGTACGACCGTGCTCAAGACCACGGTCGTATACACAAGTCTGTAAACTCTATGGTTGACTTGAGTCTTACGGGTCGCCTAACTCGTAGTCCCTCGCTCAGTCACCAGCTAGCGCTTGGATCACGAAGTGGTAAAACGATTTCTATCCGGAATCGCAAGCATCCACTTTTTTCGCATTTCCGCATCTTTCGGTACTTTAAAAACAGAAGTTTCTTGCTTTACACTTTTGTACCCCGTTTTGCATTTCGGCACAATGCACGATTTCGTAATTTGTTTCTAAAAACGCAGGTATTCCTTGTGTTGACAAGTCAACGGACAGTTGTCAGAAAATACTCCTACGTGACGACTTTTGGTACTACGGGCCAGTCGACCCTTAGCGAACTCACTGTTCACATAGGAAACAACCTCGAGTTTCCAGACCTGTGTATACGACCGTGCTCAAGACTTATTGAAACTGGAATTATATTTCTATGTATCATGTTATAGAGAAATAGAATTAATATTCTATGTAACGCGGATCTGAATATCCGAAATCCGAATCCTAAAGAAAAGTGAAAAGAATATGGCTACTTGAAGTAGGTATCAAAATTCGTATACAAATAAACTGAACAGTGAGAGGTATTATTATATTTGACTGAAGATTTATAAGTGATTTGTCTTTGAAATATATGAACGTATTGAATTAAAAGTAAGTACTTTTTCCACAAACTGCATAACATAATGGTAAATTTGGGTATTAACAAAATTTTCATGTTTTATTTTGTTTGTTTTTTTATGTATAGAATTGAGTGGACTATTGTGCAGCGATTTATTCTTGAATAAAGTATATCAAAATTTCTGTAAACATGGTAATAAGTTACTTTGCCAGGCCGTGGCCGATTATTGTATTGTTTTAAGAAAATTGGAATATGACATTAGGGTAATAAATAATAATTTAGATGTTTGTAATAATAATAATAATACTAAATATTATTTTTTCAAATTATCATGTTATCTGTTGAAATAAATGAAAATCTAAAAGGCGAAGATGTAGCTGCTTCTTTAGTTTCTTTCAGTACAATTAACTAACCCTCAGCTCTGATATACATATGACTGCTTCCGTAGTTATTCTAAGATTAAAAGGTTCCACAAGGTTTACCTATATCCTTTTTTAATAGTTATAGCTTGAAAACTATGAGATTCTGTAGTTCTCCAAAATATAGTAAAATTTACTTGGATTAATATCTAGTGTCCTGTGAAACTAAAATTTAATTGTATGACACCTTTAGGTTTGCTTATCATTTTTCAATCAAGCTCACTTAAACTGAAAAAGTCTGGTCTCTTCTCTAATTTTCTAAAAAAATTTCGTAAATCTAGGGAAAAAAATACCAGGATATCTCTTTTCCTGTTGATCTTTCGCTATGGTTACAAAACCTTAAAACCGTTGAATATTTCTGAGACCAAAAAAAGTCAATGCAAACAGCTACTTATTTGAAGGGTAATTAAAATATTATTTTTATATGTATAGGTTAATAGATCATAAGTCATACAATTGTTTTCTTGATTAACCAAAAAATACATTTTAGGTTTGATACCTCTGAGCTTGATACAACCTCAGAAACATTCTTTGAAGTACTTTAGAATTTGGTTTGAATAGAAAAACAAGTGGAGATTATCCATATGCTATTACAAATTTGCTTGCTTTTTCATTTCAAAACTGCTTGCAGAATAAGTAGCATTTGTGCATTTGCTTGTGCTGGCAAAAGAGCAGTTCGAAAAAAAGTTAAAATTTTAACTAAAGAAATAGACATGTAGGTTGTTTAGGCAAGCGGGATTGTGGCAGCTTGTTTTCGGCTTAGAAATGACTTGTATTTCAACGTCTTCAGGGTACTATATAAGTGTGATTGTATGATAGACTGCAATTATTGTATCAACAAAGGACACTTTTTCAGGATTTATCTGTGCATATGATCCAGAGACATGTTGTTTAATGTAAACTGAGGATTTTAGGTTAATATCAAATTTCATTTTTTTGGTATCAATAGCTACTACCTCTTGGTATTTATTAGAATAGTAGCTCTACTGCTTAATTTCAACTTGTTGATTTCATATTGGATAAACTTATCTATTTTTTAAATTGCTACATTTGAATCCATATTGCTGCATCAGATCATCATCCTCAAGGAAAAAGTTCATCAATTCAATTTTCCCAAAGGTTAACTTAACTTAAAAAAAACCAAAAGAATTCAAATACACATCTTCTAGAACTGCAATTATCTTCAATTTTGCAAGATACTGAATTTTTGTTTGATGCCTGTCAAATAATTTGAACTCTTCATCCTCAATGTCATCTCATCCCAACTTGGCTTATAAAATATTTGTTAAGTATTTCGGACCAAATAAAATAGTATAATCAGATATTTTTTTATTATTTCAAATTACTTAAAGAAAGAGGTAAGGGTGATTCATACTACTGCTTTTGGCAAAGACTTAACAGGTTATTAATCATTCCGAATCTCCTTCAATTGGTGCCTGGTATAGCCAGGTTTTGCTATTGGTACAGGAACTATATTTATTATTATTGTCATTGAATGCTTGATTCAATCCTTCAGAAGACTTGGCTATTATTATATTCAAAATAACATTTCTGATGAACTTTAAGATTAGTTATCTTATTATTGAGATTTTCTTGAATATATTTGTCATCTCAAATGGAAATTATCTTGCCTAATCAGGTCAATTTTGGGTGAAATTTTTAATTTGGAAAATTGAGTTCTTAAATTATAATTTTTATTCTTCCATGACTATATATCACTATGATACTTTCTAAAAAAATTTATTGATAATTTCAAAGTGGTATTTAGAATATTATTCATTGTTTTTCAATACTAAATTGAATACCTATACCTAGTTATTCATTGTTTTTCAATATTAAATTGAATATACCTGATATCTAATTTATTATATACTGAAATCTATGTTTTCCATATAAGTTGAAAAATGGTTGTATTTATTAATATTTTATTTTATTCTTAGTAGATATACAACTTATTTAGTTCCCCCTTATGAATTGTGGACTTTTCTAAAATCTCAATATGATTTATCACGTTTTTGTTTATATTAAATACTATATCAAATTATAGTAGTACAGATGATGATTTCATTTATTGCATGTTCACAATGAATCAAGACTTCATGATAAAACAAATTCATTACTGCTAAATTTATTACTGCTAACACTACATTGAACCTTGAATAAGGTTATGTCATTGAATAGTCAACTATCTTAGAGTTCGAGAAATATTGAAAAATTGCTCTAAATTTCTTTAGTCTGCAAGACAAATTGTTTGAACTTTCGCCGCGGCAAGCGCACTCAACACTCCACTATTAGGCCAGTACTAATAGGAGAGAGAAAATATTAGAAAAAAAAATAATTCGTTACAGCAATCTGACAGCGGGATATTGTAGAACAAGATATTATAAAAGAGGGAAACATAAATCGAATCGACAGCTGCTATCCGGGGTGGAATGGGGTGGGTTTTTAAGGGGTTTAAAACAGTTTTTCGCTATTTCTGGCTAAACCGTGCATCCTATCAAAAAAGTTAAATATAAAAGTTGTAAGATATAAAAAGATCTAAAACTTTTGTATCCACCATTTTTACCCTAACATCAAAATTTTTCGAAAAAAATGCGAAAAACCGATTTTTTTTCTTTGACAAAAAAAACTTTATGAAGCTCAAACTGTGGCAAAAGATACCTCTATTTATTGCAAAAAGGCAGTAATTTTTTCGGAAGGAAATATTTAGAGGTTGTTGTTAAATTTAATTGAAAAAAAAATGTTTTTAACTGCGATTCCTCTTAAAACTACGCCTCTTACAGAATTGTTTTGGCTCACTTACTCGTTGTTACGTCTACTTTCGGTAAATGGTAAAAAAAGGTATACTGCAATGGAAAAAATGGCGGGAAAATTGAAAAAACCGAAAAAATCGCTTTTTTCTCGATAATTTGCATATTTATCGTTGAATAATTGTTATTAATTATTAAAATATTTTATTTTTTTTATGATTATGTAAACGACGATCACTCGGAAATACATTTATGAATAATTATATACTTTCGTTACTTTTAGTTTATGCATGTAACAAAAAAGTATTTTTATGACTTCTACAATCGTCGTGCATGGGATTGTTACTATCAAACAAAACATAAGAAATGCATATTCCCAATATGAATTTAAGAACAATTAAAGTTTTTTACTCGAATTCAATTAGTTTACTTAACAAAATATAATCATACAATAGGTAATGTAGTAGATCTATAATGATATATATGGGTTTATCAGAGTGGTTTTCAATTATAAGACAGTATTTGCATGTTGCCCTGAACAAGTTTATATCGCAAGTATTTATATACAAAAAAAATTCTATAAAAAATAACATATCATGGAAAAATTAAAGCAGACACCTCCTGTTTTTAGGTAATAAATATTAACAAAATGAAATTCATGAATGCGGTAAAAAAAATTGAATATTATTTTGAACATGCTTAAAAAACTAAATTGAAAAGTATACATTCCCCTTCATGTATTTTTCTCTAATCTTGCTTTCTTCGCAGAGCGTTGTACTTTTCCTTCGTTCAATTCAACAAAACCGAACGATTCTCCAGTGTTTTCGAAAGTTTCATTGAGTACTGTTTCAGTTATAGTACATTGATCTGTTTCCCTTTCTTCCGAGTCACTTTCGTCTATGGAAATTTGTGGAAGTTCAGCATTTGAGCAATTTTCTAAATTAAAACAATTTAAACATAAGTTGGTATGACTGTAGTATACGCCGGCTCGACCTCTCATTGGCTTAGAAGGCCTTGTCTTTAGCTTCGAAAACAGCTCCTTAAATTTCTCATGTTCGTTACCTGCGATTACGAAAATACGAATATAGCAGATATACTTTGCTGTATTAGACATGCATGACATCATATCAAAACTCGATCTATACAATAATTAAAGAAATAATGTTATAGTTTCCATAAACATAAGTAAATTAAAATGATTGTATTAATTAATAACAATTATTCAACGATAAATATGCAAATTACCACGAAAAAAGCGATTTTTTCGGTTTTTTCAATTTTCCAGCCTTTTTTTCCATTGCAGTATACCTTTTTTTTACCACTTATCGAAAGTAGACGTAACAACGAGTGAGTGAGCCAAAACAGAACTCTGTAGGAGGCGTAGTTTTAAGAGGAATCGTAGTTAAAAATTTGTTTTTTTTTTAATTAAATTGAACAACAACCTCTAAATATTTCCCTCCTAAAAAATTACTGCCTTTTTGCAATAAATAGACAAATCTTTTGCCAAAGTTTGAGCTTCATAAAGTTTTTTTGCCAAAGAAAAAAATTAAAAGCCGAAAAATCGTTTTTTCGCATTTTTTTTCGAAACATTTTGAGGTTAGGGTAAAAATGGTAGGTACAAAAGTTGTAGATTCTTTTATTCTCTACAACTTTTATATTTAACTTTTTTTGATAGAATGCACGGTTTAGCCAGAAATCACGAAAAACTGTTTTCAACCCCTAAAAACACACCCCATTCCACCCTGGATAGCAACTGTCGGTTCGATTTATTTTTCCCTCTTTTACAATACTACGTTGTCAGATTGCTGTAACGAATTTTGTTGTTCAAATACTATTTGTACTGTGCGTTTGGGGCTCTTGTGCTCTGTGCTAATTTAGTTCAAATCGATCACGGTGATGCCCGCACTTAGCAATAGTAGCAATTATTGTGCCACCCTCGGCGAAGGTGTTAAGTAGGAAAAATTGCATGTGATAATGGTGAATGATAAGCCACCAATTAAACATGTTAATGAAACCGTATTCACCTGTGATACGTTGCCCAAATAAATACCGTTGTTCACAAGTTTTAAATATCTTAAAGCACGTGTTAGAGCGCGTAATATTATTCTAAAATTATAGCAAGGATTTTATTCATATTTCATCTTTATGTTTTAGAAGATTTAGTAATCAATATCAAATGCCTGCATTTATCACATTTTTTGTTTGGTTGATAATTGTAATTGTTATACCTATTTTCTATCATTTCCTGCCGTTTGTAAAAGTATGCTTGCAATCACCGCATCGCTAAAAATTCAATTTAATCTCGCACCTGAGAGGTTGACTAAACGATATGTATCCAGAACTGGTTTCTACAAAAATTTTTAAAATGTAATTCAAGCCAAATGTGATCCCTACCTTTGAATAAATTCTGCAATGATGTTTTGTTTATATTATGTATTTATATTGCAGTAAAGCCACCATGGCGTATACTTGTCCAAGGGACTTGGATGGGTTTCTACCTCATTTAACGAAACCTGATACAAGGCTCCGTCAACAAGTTGGGACAGACCTGTTGACATTTCTCGCAGAGCCTTCCAATTCTATATTTTGCCAAGACATTGGCCAGCTTGTGGATGGCTTAATACCATGGATGCAAAGCAGTAATCACAAGGTATGTAAACGGAATATTTTTCTTATGGTCCAGCAAATTCGGCATCGTTGTTCCGATCCGTCTAATTAGGCCAGTGAGTAGATGAAAAAACATTTTTGAAACTTCTGATGTGATGTGAAGTACCAACCGAAACGAAACAATATTATTTTGCAACCCTATTCAAGATCGCAAAAATTCTAATACAGCCACAAATCGACGGAAAAAAGTATCATTGCTACAAATTTGATAGAATTGGTATCAAAATATTTATGATTGAGCTAAATTTGCAGCAACTTATGACGATTTTCAACAAAAGAATTAACATGCTTGCAAAACTAGTGTGTTGCTAAAATCAGTTTATATAATTGCAGATTTGCTCGTATCTCCACTGACGTCATGGTCCGTTTGTTATAATTTACAACAAAGCAATTTTTTATTTGCCTAAAAAGATTTGACAAATGATTCGTAAATGAAAATTGCTCTTAATTGTGCACAAATCACCGATGTCGGCAGATTGATGACTTCTGTAATCATTTATTATAATGTTGATAAATAATTTCCAAATATTGACAACAAACCTACAAAATTGGAATTAATGCGAGCATGTATATAATTTTTAGCGGAATAATAAATTCAATGTCAAGAAAAAGTTGCGGAAAATTGAAATCGTAAGTGAGAAATATTCATCGCATGTTTCATATTTTCTCGCAACAACTGTGTTGGGATATGCAGACAATAGAAAAGAATGCTACTCGTCGAGTTTCTTTTCTGGCGCTCCCGTTGTTTCTTGGTTTTCTTGCCGCGAATGCGAATTGCCACGTGTTTTCGACACTCGTGAACTTTAGGAGAACTATTCCAACAAAAAGTCATAACATTTAAACATTATATAAGTTGCAAATCTACGACACACTGCTCCTGATAAATCCAATTTAGATTAATTTTTGGAAAGGTGTGTTGTAAAAATTTGGAGACTATTTTGCAGCATAAGGTTTAGTTTACAATATGCCACTCTCATGAAGAGTTGCCATTTGGAATAAACGTGTTACAACGTGGACAGAGTTCGTATAAAATTTGCAGTGATGATAATTTTTTTGATGGTAAAAATTTGCCAAGAAATAATTTACTGCTAATTTCATCAATTTGCCAACGTCGCCGTCGGGGGCTGCTACAAAATTGAAAAACATTTCAATTACGAATGTGGTCATTCGTAATCAATATCTCCACAAGTTTCTATTTTATCAAATCTTTTAGGTAATAATAATTTGCTAGTTGTAAATATTTAAAAAATACGTCACTCGTCATCGGAAATAGGTGCATATAAGGCAACTAACATGTGTAAGCATGTTATTGTTTAGTTGCAAAATCAGATGAATAAATGTTAATTAATGATAATTAATTATTTCGCCTGTCATGAATTGCTGCAAATTCAGACCCATAACTTGGATATTGTAAAACAAGTTAATATTATTGTCATATTAAGTTAGCAGCAATCATAATCTAATAAGAATATATGGCTAATGTAGTATTTCATTGTCTCCGCTGGAATTCACTGTGGAGTTTTGAGATATCTGCGCATGAGCGGGAACTACCAGTTAGGCTAGTTAACTGTTAGTTTGTTCGTTTTTACTTTTCTTTTCGTTTTAGTTTTTATGGGTGTAGGAATCAATGCTTCTTGGAAAATTTCACTTTCTTATATTATTATAAATACACTAAATGACGAAGAGAGAATTTGTTGGGTATCTATCTACAATTTATTATTAAACGAATTTGATATTATACTACATTCGATAACCTTTGAAGGAGCTCAGTTTATTTGAAATTATTATTTTTCAATATCAAAGAACACACAATATTACACATAAATATCATAAATTAATATTATTTAAGTAAAGAGTCGATAGCAGAAGGGTAAATATATTTTAAAATGAAAATTTTCAAATGATAATCTTTTATTTATTATTGAAAATTCCTTAGGTATGGATATTTTACTAAGACTTAAAAGCATTATTTTCACCATCAAAAATGTTTATTTTATGATGTTAATATTATTCATTCAATATTTATTAATATTACGGATGTATTTTAAAATTATAAATGAAAATTTGTTTGACTAACGTTTCAAAACCTTCATTGACAAAAACCAATCATTAATATACCTACTAGAAAATTGAGTATTTACATAACTTCTGAGATGCTATTACTGTTGTATTTTGAAATTATAAGTGAAAATTTGTTTGATTAGCCTTTCAAAACATTGCTTCATTTGCTTCTTTGACATAGAACCCGTGATTAATATACTATAAAATTGATTATTACAATAACCTCTGCGATGCTAAAGGTTCGTAGCACATTCTTTGAATTTAAACGGCAGGAACTTCGTCTGTTTAACGAATAGTAAACTGTTTAGTGAACATGCGTATTATACCATAAACTCCACAATTGCGATATCTATCTCTTTATCATCCGGACAATTCACTTTATAGGAAGGAATAGGACATTACCGAAATAGATATATGACAGCAATGTTTTTTCTTCGAACATAATTAAAATATTTGCGATTTTAACAATGTTGCCGACCTTTCATAGAGTTACATAATTTTACAGTTTCGGTTGGTACTTCACCATATCACAAAGTTTCAAAAATGTTCGATAAAACGTAACATTTTTCGGTTTCTATCCACATGCCTTAATTTTAGTAACAAAATAATTTTTGCCCGAAGTACTTTTGTATTTTCAAGAACTTCAAATGTAACAACGCCTATAATCACTTCTAAACTTGTATTCGACGATATCTAAAATTCTGGAATGAATTCTATGGTAAACATCTGGTAAGAATAACAGATGAATCAATTGATTTCGTTATACCTGCAGTGTGATTTTCGTAGCACCTCTGCAAAATTTGATGACAAGTGCAAAAAATAAAGTTTAAATTTTGTTGTTTCCATTCTTTTCGACTGATTTACATACGTAGAGATACAGAATATAAAATAAAATTGATGTCTCGGAAATGGAACATTTGAATAATCTGAAGATTTGTGTGAATGTAAGAGAAAACAGAATGATTCATTTCATACAAGGATGTGTGAAATTTCAGTATAATCGTAGATCATATGTTAAAAATAATTATAGGTAGGGTGCCCAATTAATTAACAAAACGTAGTTGTACGGTTGATAAAACTTTTTGAAGTACTTCTAATATCAGGAAGAACTTTTTACATTATGAATGCAACAATAAAAAAATGCAATTATTCCAGAATAGGTATGATTTATGTTATATCACAACTAGTGTAAAGTGCAATAATGGAATTGAACGTAGGTACTCTTATAGTGCTAGTATAGCTTGAGAAAAATTAAATATCTTGCATGAGAAAAGTTGAATATAGGGTACATAAAATATGGGCAACATCAGTACTCAATCAGTTAAATATAGAGACAATTATCAACACAAAGAAGAAATCCTGTTAAAAATATTTCATCTTAATGTGAAGTAACTTTTTGCATAACAAATTTTGGGTCGGCAGTGAATTCAATCTTCAAAATGTAGGGGTTAACAATAATTATTGTAGATTTCGTCGTTTTTCTTCATTTCTATGTACACAAATAATCACACCCACTTGCTTTCCATAGGTTAGAATACTAACTTTTGATAGGTAGAAATATTCAGAGTAATAAATCATCGCTGGTATTATGTAATTAGGAATTGGATTATTGTTTTGTAATCATTTTTCTATCAGAAGGGAAACTTCATTGTGCTAATTGGTACTGATATCGGCTGTAGTGTGTTAGTTCGCGTGTTATATAAAGTAGTAATCAAATTGTGTATACGAATTAGGAACGTCAGATATCTTTTCATCTTCTGATATATTTAGAAAATTAATAAATTTTGTTGGAGTAGGAACTATTACTAGTAAGTGTAGATTTTGGATAATAAAGACTAATTTATTAACTCGTCTTTCCTAAGCCTACCTCAATATTTTCATAGTTAACACATGATGACGTTTACAATTAAATGAAAAATAAAAGCTGTCATTAAAATCTAATTCGGATTAGTCGCGTCGCGCTCGCAAAAAAATAATTTTACTTTGGTTGCCAACCTACGGGAGAAATGCACTGTGTTTTTAATCCCGAAGTGTCTCTTGTCCCCAAATAGAACTGTATATTTAGATGTTCTGTTCAGCACTAATGGTGTAAAACAAACAGTCACTAGTTATACATCTTGCTCAAGATTATTATCATACCGACTAATTCGAATAGAAGATATTTCCAATGTATGTATAGGGGAGGGGGTTGTTCTGTTTAATTTTTTTTTGAAATGCAATAGGATAACCTATTTTTCTCAAATGGCAACAGTGCTGGAATTGGCATTTTTTCCGATTTCAATGAAGTAAATATTGTATGATTATTTTTTAAAATACAATTTTTTTCAATGAACTACGTCCGAGTTGGAACTAATTGTTGCACGGAAACTTTATCATTGTGTACTGTAAACTGAGTTTACTCTGATGATGGCTTCTTGGTAGCTGAAAGGACCTTGGTTCTTTAATAGTAGTTTTATTGGATAAGGGTGATTATTTCGTAGTTATTAGTGTTACAAAGTACCTATTAACCTAGAATTGCAGCTGGCAGATAATACATGTTATGTTCTCTATGTGTTCAATTACTGTTATTGCATTCAAAAATAAACTTACAAATAACCTATTAACCTTGGATTGCCGCTTTGCGATAATATTATGTTCTGTGTTCAGTTATTGCTTTCAAAAAAAATTACAAATAACCTACTAACCTAGAATCGCCGTTCTTAGATAATATAATGCTCTCTTATGGGTTCAGTTAATGTTATTGGATTAAGAAGAAACTTCCTATTAAGATAAAGGGTTTCATAATTATATTGGATGTTTCATTGGTAAATGTACAGGGTGTCCCATTTTGGGTACTTTTGCGGGGTATCTCCTTTATTTTTAAAGATAGAGAGTTGCGGTTTTCGCGACACTGTGCTACTTTTTCATAAAACTCAAGATGCCGGCAACAGAATTTTCATAGCCCTTTTAGTTTTTAAGATACAGGGCATTTCTGAAAATGTTGCATTTTGTGACCCCCCTCGTATCTCCGTTATCCTTCAACTTATCGAAAAGGTAAAATAACGTTCTAATAGATTTTTTTCCGTAGAATGCAGTGATGTAGATAACTTTTGTTACATATTTACTGTTTTTGAGTTATATAGCAAACTTATGTTTTTTTAAATGGAACACCCTGTATATTTATAGACTATAAAATTTGTCTTTTTTTTACCTTTTCAAAAATATATGATAGTATAAACTTTTTTTCAGAAACACGCAAATAATTGACAATTTTCAGAAAATTAAATACATATTTTAATAGTAGGCTATGGATAACAATAATAAACAAGTGCAACTTACATATTACTAACAAATAATTGGATACCTTGTATATAGGTATCTATTAAAAAAAATTCCCATAGATCTTTTTCTAACAGTAAGTTTGTAACAACAGTTTTGTGGCAAAAACACAAAAAAATAAAATTATTAAAAAAAATTAAATGTGATGTTCAAATTGTCCACCATTTTCTCTAATGCAAAATTGGCACATCTTTGAGATTCTTTGAATAGCGTTCAAAAGAACCATTGTTCTCATTCGCAGATTTCGAAAAGCTAAATGAATTGCCTCTCGAAGTTTTGCAATGCCGTCATATCGAGTTTTATATACTTCATTTTGTATATAACCCCATAAAAAAAAATCTAAAATTGAGAGATCTGGTGATCGTGGAGGCCATCTAACAGGTCCGTTGGTACCTATCCATCTTTGAGGAAAGTTATTATTTAGAAAGGCCCTTAAGAGCCTAGAGTTATGACTTGGGGCACCATCTTGCTGTAGGTAAACAGCATTATACTGGGCTAATGGAATGTTTTCGAGCAGTTCTGGAATAACTTCCTCAAGAATTTCTAGGTATCTACGTGCTGTAAGACCTCCTTCAAAAATCCTATAAACTATATGTCTACCCAAAATAAAACATGAAACCTCAACTCCAAAGCGTCCTTGTTGTGCCCTTTCAAACATTAAATGCAGATTTTCACTACGCCAGTTCCTGGTATTGTGACGATTGAAAATGCCAGCACTTGAAATAAAGCATTCGTCTGACCAAAAAACAAGTCTGCCAAATAAATCGTTAGCATCGATTTGTTGCAAATACCACTGGCAAAACAGTGCCCGGCGCTCGGCATCGCCAGGATGCAAATGTTGTAGTATATTAAATTTGTATGGATGATACTTATATTTCTTCAAGATCCTCTGAGCGTTAGTTTTTGGCACACCAATTTCCTTCTAAATTTTTCTACATGAGGACGAAGATGTTGCTTCTATATATCCTAAAGTATCTATCTCTTTTCTTTCCCTGTTCTCTTTGTTGTATGTTTTAGGGCGCGGGTGAACAAATGATCCGTGCTCAACTAAATTTGCTTTTAAACGGGCAAATATCCCAAAAAACGGTTGCCTTCTTTCTGGATATCTAACAAGCAAAAATTAAAATGATAATAGAGATTTTCATAGCCATAATAGCTTACTCACCTTTGGAAATATAATTCCGAAGCTTCTTCAGAATTTTCATTACTCTGTATAAAACATACCATCATATCATATTTCTCATAATTTTCGTAAACTGCCATTATTCGGAAAAATTGATAAATATCTATTGAATAATGATACCAAAAGAACGAAAATAAACAGCTTAAATGCGATAGAGATTTGATGTTTATTTCTGTTTCTTGTCATAAACAATATCAATGGCCTACAATTAAAATATGTATTTAATTTCTAAAAATTGTCAATTATTTGCGTGTTTCTGAAAAAAGTTTATACTATCATATATTTTTGAAAAGGTAAAAAAAAGACAAATTTTATAGTCTATAAATATACAGGGTGTTCCATTTAAAAAAACAAGTTTGCTATATAACTCAAAAACAGTAAATATGTAACAAAAGTTATCTACATCACTGCATTCTACGGAAAAAAAACTATTAGAATGTTATTTTACCTTTTCGATAAGTTGAAGGATAACGGAGATACGAGGGGGGTCACAAAATGCAACATTTTCAGAAATGCCCTGTATCTTAAAAACTAAAAGGGCTATGAAAATTCTGTTGACGGCATCTTGAGTTTTACGAAAAAGTAGCACAGTGTCGCGAAAACCGCAACTCTCTATCTTTAAAAATAAAGGAGATACCCCGCAAAAGTACCCAAAATGGGACACCCTGTACATACAGTGTCACCATTAAAGTCCGCACCATATGGGATTTTTTTAAATAGCTTTGGTTAAAATTTGATATCGGGAACAGTTTTAGGTTCAAATAAGAGCAAAAATGACTATAACAGCTGTGGCCAAGCGATCTTCGTTAGCTGTCAAATTTGATATTTGTTGCAGAAAGTAGCGGAAAGTGACATTTCTGAATCGAATTTGAGAAAAATTTATTTGAAGAACATGTTTCTACTTCAATTTGCACCCAATTGCACCCAAGTTTTCAAAAGTTTAGAATAAAGTTATGCACACGTGCATAAAATTGCAGTAGAAACATCTTTTTCAAATATATTTTTTTCAAATTCGATATAGAAATGCCCTTTTCCGCCACTTTCTGCAACAAATGTCAAATTTGACAACTAACGAAGATCGCTTGGCCACAACTGTTAATGTCATTTTTGCTCTAATTTGAACCTAAAACTGTTCTCGACATCAAATTTTATCCAAAGCTATTTAAAAATAATCTCATATGGTGCTGACTTTAATGGCGACTCTGTATGTAGTCATCTATCAAATTTTAATCATTCTACTATTAAACCGTTTTGAAGACTCGTCTAATGATAATTTTACTACAATTTAAGAAAACCGTTAATTGACTTTGACCCCTGTATACTTTGCTAGCTTTTGCCGCTGGCTACAGCCGCAGAAACCCCTGATATACGTAGAAGAAAGCGTCGGTTCCGCCACCAAGATGGAATTACCCAAGTGTCAAAACTCAATGCATAATATTTCAAATGGGTAGAAACGACTAAAGGGGCGGAAAAACGCAGAATTATGCTCTATGTCATATGAAAGTTTATTTGAATTGGCAGGGATACCTATGTTATGGAATGGTCTGTTACGGACATTATGTATCAGCTATCTGTCATGTGAACGTTACCTGTCTTTCTGAGGGTTTATGGTGTTGTCTATCATATAGACAGTTCGAAGTGTGATAATGATCAATTAATCTATATGTCTCATATAAATTGTATGTGATCATTTATGCAGTCAAAAACGTCAAAGTACATGGAATCCCTTTTACCCCGTTTGGGATTGAGTTTGGAACTTAAAGTTTCGGAGATTTCGTGATGAGTGAATGGTATTTGCCTTCAGTATAGTGGAGTCAATCTACGGAAAAATAGAACGAGGTTCATGAAAATTTAATAATAAGTTTTGAAATTGGTACCCTTTTATTGTTGGTATTTGAGGAACCTTCAGTTCAAATTTCGTCACATTCCGTCTACTCCTGGAATATATATATAGCTACGTTTTTTGAAGCAAAAATTCAAATTGAGCTATTTATTCTGGCCAAATTGCAATCAAATTGTACGAAATTTGATGAAAAAGTAGGTCGTGGCGGTCATAATAAGTGTCCAAATATGGGCTAAAAATATTTAATAGTTTTGCTTAAAATCCAAATTTGGTCAATTTGGCAATTTTAAAATGGCTCCCCTTTTGTCAAAAAAGTCCGAGCGTACTCTACTTAGGCTTAAATTAAAGGTTATTTTATGTACTTTAATGTAGTATATGTCTGTATGAACTTTTTTCACGATTCATCCATTTTTGGCCATTTACAGTATATGTTATCATAAACCATTTATGTGATCCACACAACGTTACATTTTTTGTACTATGAAATACGTTATTATTTTAATGTTACTATATCTACATATTATAGTAAATATACAAACATCATCTACAAAATTTTATTTTTAAAAAATATTAAAAAAAAGGTCATCATATTATACAGGTATATGCTTCCTCTTATTAACCCTTCGATAAAAATTATCATCCAATGTTTAGGACCGCGCCTCTTATTAATATAATAGAAAAACTTTTATTGAAGACAATGCCAGGTAAGAAAAAATTAAAGCACATTATAATATGTAATTGTTTTTTTTGTAAGCTATAATGTTTAATTTCTTGTATAGTACAAATTTATTAAAGTATTTTATTTTTCAAAAGTTATTTGCAAAATACAAAAAAAAAATATTACAAAAAAGAAGGCATTGTGAACTAAAATATACACGTAAGAGCACAGAAGGTGAAGGTTATTAAATAAATACAGATGTGTTATTTAAAATTTTAAAAACAATTCTGTATTCTTTACTTTTTGAACATATAATATGTAATTATTTATTTTTAGTGAGTGATTTTTTAAAATATTTTTTAAAAATAAAATTTTGTGTATGATGTTTGTATATTTACTATAATATAATATAGTAACATTAAAATAATAACGTATTTCATAGTACAAAAAATGTAACGTTGATGTGGATCACATTTAGACAAAACTATTGAACATTTTTAGCCCATATTTGGACTACCACGATCTACTTTTTCATCACATTTGGACGAAATTATCCACACAATTATAAACATTACTTTATTATCCCCCACTATTCGCCATTCGTCTATTTAGCTTAGGTATTTGGTGTGAAACCAGCCGACGAAATCAAAAAGGTATACGTGATTCGTTGTTTAGGAATTTTAATATAATTAAATAAATATGTTACAAGCATATATTTCCGAAACTTTTTAGTTCGTGAATATGCTGCACGTATAATCGAAAGGATGTCGTTGGATTGATGACCTTTGCTCTAATCCACGCACCATTTAATTCAAATTAGTAATGTTTTTATTTTTGCTTAAATTTACCGGCGTTCAAATTTATATCTTGTTTGAGATTTTCGATATTTTCGCCATAATAGGTTGAGTGCAAGCTAAAGTTCAACTAAATTCGTAAATAAATTATTTTATTCCGTTACATTTAATAAAGGCGATTATTATAATTAGTTGTGTAATTTCACGTTTATTGCATTGTATAAATTAATATTTTAATGAACTAATGTGTGCAATCGTGAATTTGAGTTCCAATATTATTTTAGTAATAATATAAAAATCATTAGTTAGCTTATGAGACGAGTATTCGTTTTGTGTCATATTTGTTATGTATTATGCAACTATAGAATGTAGCTTCTATATCCTTCAGACTCGATCTGAAACTTCTCTGTAACCCAATTAATATTTATCAACGTTGTTTTCTCTGATGTAATTCGTTTACGTCTATTAGTATGGGTGTGCTTATATTATATACTTCCATTATCGGATCTAATTTGACAATTGTTTTATTTCAAGTTGCACCGACCTTGACCAAAGACAATTAACCGCCTTGACTTGAAGAATCGTATAACGTAACGCAAACAATCGTCACATTTATATTTTTAAATTATCGCCGAGAAGCTATATATCTGAAATAACTTGAATACCAAAGCATCTCTTCTCAGAATTCTTATAAACAAATTGTGAAATGCTCGCAATGAGATAGGTAATCATCAACTTGATTAAACGGGTATACAGAAAATCATAAAGATAAGGTTGCAGTCTAATTATACACATCGGAGAAGTCTAGGGATATTGTAGAACAATTTAATGTAGCATGTGAATCCAATTTTTTTTTACATGTTTTGAGTTTGTCAAGTATTCACTATCTTTTTTTTGATGATTCCAATCAAAAACTAAAATATGAGCCGTACACATTTTATTTTTATGATACTCTCCCAAAATCTCTATTTTTCTGACGAGTGTATGTTCGAATATCATAATACTCATGTTCTTTATTTCCCTTATAGTCCAGACAACGAACCGGAAAAAAAAATATAGTAAGCTAGAATTTCAAATTTTGTTTGCATTTTGTTCCTAATACCCCATCGATCGTTCATGACTATCAAGACCGCGGGGGTCGACTTTTCTACCCCCCAAAACGGGGTTTCAACCCCCCAGAGGAACATTCTTATAAAAACGATCCAAAATTAGTGAATTGAGAGCGGAAAATGATCCCTAGTATGTTTTTTGGGTCGCTGATCACGATATCGCAGTTAGTTTTCTCGGAAAACTCCCTCTAGATGGGAAATTTGGAAAATTTATATATAATATATAATTTATAATTTTGTTGCAAAAATGACCTCTAGTAGTTTTTTTGGGTCGCTGATCACGTTCCGCTGTTATTTTTCACAAAGAACTCTCCAGATGGTAAATTCTGGAAAATTCGGGAAATTTTACTTTATTATCCACAAACGTCTCAGGAAAATCTCAAATTTCCCGAATTTTACATCTGGAGAGAGTTTTTTGTGAAAAATAACAGCGGAACCGTGATCAGCGACCCAAAAAACCTACCAGAGGTCATTTTTGCAACAAAATTATACTTCATTATTCACAACCGTCTCAGGAAAATCTCAAATTTCCCGAATTTTCCACCTGGGAAGTTTTTTGGGAAAAATAACAGCGGAATCGTGATCAGCGACCGAAAAAATCTACTAGAGGTCATTTTTGCAACAAAATTATACTTCATTATTCACAACCGTCTCAGGAAAATCTCAAATTTCCAGAATTTTCCATCTGGAGAGAGTTTTTTGGGAAAAATAACAGCGGAATCGTGATCAGCGACCGAAAAAATCTACTAGAGGTCATTTTTGCAACAAAATTATACTTTATAATTCATAACCGTTTCAGGAAAATCTCAAATTTCCAGAATTTTCTATCTGGAGAGAGTTTTTCGGGAAAAATAATAGCGGAATCGTGATCAGCGACCCAAAAAACCTACTAGAGGTCATTTTTGCAACAAAATTATAAATTATATATTATATATAAATTGTCCAAATTTCCCATCTGGAGGGAGTTTTCCGAGAAAACTAAGTGCGGAATCGTGATCAGCGACCCAAAAAACATACTAGGGGTAATTTTCGGCTCTCAATTCTTAATTTTGGATTGTTTTTATAAGAATGTTCCTCTGAGGGGTTGAAATCACGTTCTGGGGAGGTAGAAAGGTCGACCCCCGCGGTCTTGATGGTCATGCATGATCTATGGGGTATTAGGAACAAAATGCAAAAAAATTTTGAAATTCTAGCTAAAAAATATTCTTGGTCACACATTTGAATGATCAAAATATTTATCATATAATCTCCCCTCTCCAGGGGTTAAACATGAAAGAAAATGTTGGCACTCACACAAGCTTTTCTTTTACACAAAAACTACAAGTTGATGGAGGTGCCAACTTTTTCTTTCCAATTCTAGACGATTCGGCCAATTTTTGGCAAAAAGACCAAAACATGGCCAACATTCTTGAAAATGAACGCATAGAAATTGTTGGCGTATGGTTTTCTAGTAATGAGCATTGATAACAAACATTTTCGGCGTGGTCAGAAAGTGTTATACCACGTTCCAATTCTGGTCAAAACTAAAGCACGGAGAAAAAATATTGGCATTTATTGAATATTGATCGCCAAGGGACCCTCTTCGACTAGCACCAAACACCAAAGTCACACGTTCCAAAATTGAATATTTTCTGGGGCGGCTAACTCAAAATGGGGCGGGGTGGGAGGTCCAACTCACATAGGATAAAATACTCAGATTAATAATTGCTAAAACATAACATAATATGCCATGTTATATCTCAGGCCCAAAAAATGTATCTATCTCCTAGAATATTACTTCATGCCCCCTTCCCAAAATTTCACAGTAGATTGTTTTTTCTATTTTATCAATTGTTCTAAATGAATTTAACAATAGTATCTTTGTGCCGTTTGATTTGAAAAAATTGGCTTAGAGTTCAACGAATAAAAATCGTACAGATGTACAAAATCACTCGACCCTTCTAACAATTTTCGTACGTCTGAGGGTATGAAAATACAACCTAATCGATCATTTATTTATTTTTATAATCGGAAAAATTCTTCTTCATATCCTTCCAGTGGCGACTGGTGATTCTAGCGAATTCAAGGGGGATACGCCTATTTTATAACATAACGCCGGGCAATTGCTAATTACAACTAATTTGGTTTCGCCAACTTAAGGAAGATTCCTAAATTTCTTCGTCAATTTTTGTATTCAAAACAAAACTATGGAATCAATCAAGTCGTTCTGTATAGTTTTTGATGTGCCGGCAAACTATCTTTCTCTAAATTAATTTGAAACAACCTCGATTCGATTAATAATAATTACTACTCTCGGTATGTCCACGGAATGGCTCTCTTGTGTCCACAAAAAATTTTTTACATCGATCAAATTTCCGATTTTTCTGCATTCTGCTCTGCTTTTGAAATGTTCAATTTGTTGTGCGTTATGTATTACTGTGGCAAAGTTTTGTTTGCCTAACATGACGGGATGTGCTCACCCCTGTTAGGCTTCTCTACTTTCCGAAAAACAACACAGTTCCAACAAAATAAGTTTTTCATTAATTTACCGTGGGATTTTTTATACCATGAATTATTGAAAGCAGTTATGCACGATTTGGTTTGCCTATATTAATCAAAGTTATACTCAAATCTGATTGGAGTCTTCCTATTGGTTTTGGATTCAACATATCCTCCGTAACAAAGATTACTGAAGCGACATTTATTTACTAAAAATTTCATAACGTCTGTACCTTACATTAGCCCGCTCTTCATAATCTTCCTGACACCTCCCTTTTTTATTATTAAAAAAAAATTAATTTTACAATAATAACAGTATTAATTATGTCAAACACTAGTACTGTACCGAACTCAACAGAACAAAAGATCCAGTTTTTAACCGTTTCCGTGTCATGTTACCTATCCCTTATACTTCTATCTTACCCCCTTCCCACCTCTCTTTCTCTTTCTCTCTCTGTCTTTCTCCCCTCCCCCCTCTCTAGCTGGATTTCATAATTTTGGCTCGTTGGTGGCAGATTGCCTGTGACGCAAATACGATACCAACTCTTTGAGTATATGAAACCTATTCTTATCTCGCAATGCTGTGCAATATTTCCATTTTTTTGTTACTTATTTTTCTATTCGTGAGTGTGATTTCACCAACAGGATACATCTCGAATTGTTGAATTGAGTTCAAAATTTCCCTGAAAATTTCATTACACACAAATAACTGATTGTAAACTGTGGACGATTCCTCATGAATAACTTGGACTTCGAAGATCCTGTGAAGATTAAAAAAATATTTCTTTGTGCCAATTCTATCGATTGTTCAAAACGTTTTTGTTATATAATTCATGTAAAAGCACTTCTTGCATGCTGCTGCAGCAGGTGTTTACGGAAACAATGTAGAGGATTTTGACGCTTTGTTGTTTTTATTTGTCGGCATTTAGAGTGATTATGCAGGTATCGAGTTTATTGTGCACTTGGGGTGTAGCCTCACCAGGGTGGGAGGCTACGGGAGTTACTCTAGGGTGGGAGTCTACGGGGGCTACCCGCAGTCACCCAATACTATGTAGATGTGTAACAATTTTTTCGTATTTCATAGACATTGAGTCGCAGTCACGAAGGTTCTAAACATCAGAAGCAAGTCGCTTGGTAGGGCACGCTAAAAAACGCTGGCAATAGTGCAAACAACCATAAACGATAGTAGTGCAGGTCTCGCAGAAATGTACTGTTGGGCAAAGTTCTCGTGCGTACGAGTTATATATGTGGCCGTACATGTTAGTGTCTGTGAGAAACAGCTGCGAGAAAGTTGTCAAAGAATGTTGACACGACTTCGTTGTTGACAATAATTTTTACTGAATCGTTAACAATTTTCTGGTGGATTAATGATTAATCTTAGGGTAAAAAACAATCATAGAGGAATATCATTTCCTTTAATCAATTTGAAGTTTCAAGAGTGAAGTTAAAGCGAGGTTCCATATGTAGTAAAAGTAATTCTTTTTGAATATACGATATTAATATATTAATAATATTAATATCGTGCATCTCAGATAATTATGAGAACACACAATTATGAACGGTGATGCGCAGAGGCACTTTGCGCAGCGGTAGTCTTCCTCTGTCTGCGCGTTTTGGCATTAGAAGTTATACCCGTGGCATTGCGAGTTGCTCCTCCTGTTTAGAAACTTCGTGGTCGCAGTATTCAAATATAAGTTGGAATATCTATTGAGAGTACCAGCTCGGAATCGATGATCTATGTTACCCTGCGTTTAAAATTTGGCGATCTTCGGTTGCTTGTGGTTATACCGGAGGGTATGTCCCAAAATATCACATAGTATCATTTTGTAAAAAGAATGCTTACAAAAACATTTGATTGCGAAGTAATAAATTATTACACTGAAGGAATCTATGGTGTCTCCGATCAAAGTCTACAAGAAAGATACCAATGAAATTGCTCTTGACAATTGTCAATAGTATTGTCATTTTAGCTCATTTGAAATAACCGCAAAACTGCAGCTAGAATTTAATCAAATGCTTAGTGAATACGATATTGCCTTACCTTCGATTAAGGTAACTGAACTAACATCAAACATATGTATATATACAAATGTCACTGGTAATACGAATCAAAATTGTTCGCCTTTTATATTTGTATAGAAAGCATTGTTTTAAACATTTTACCTTGTAATTCGTATTATTCCAAAACTTATTCGCATGCACTTATTCAGTGAGAATTTCTCAGAGTTTGCATCAAAAATGTATAAAATCTGCATCTTTATTCATGCTATGGGAATATGTGCGCTGAAGAACAATTACATTTATTATTATTTGAGGTACTAATTAATAAACCTCTTTCGCGAGAAATTAGTGTATAAACAATTATTAATCAAATTTAACAAATGTTATTCCTCAGGCATGTTTTATTAATATAGTATTTTCTTTCAGGTGTCCAGTAATGGGATTGAGGTAATGACATATTTAATTGATAGATTAGGAACTGATTTCAAACCATACCTTCAAACAGTATTACCAAATGTTATCGATAGATTAGGAGACGCCAAAGATACAGTTAGAGAAAAAGCACAATTACTCATATTGAAACTATTAGAACGGAATGTTTTGTCACCTCAAACCCTCCTAGAGAAGTTGACGCCAGGTTTCACGCATAAGAATGCTAAAATTCGAGAAGAGGTTCTCAGATGTCTCGTCAACACATTAAACGAGTAAGTTTCAAAATGTTTTTAGTAACGTTGACAGAAATACTCTCCCATCGACATATAGTTCAGTAACCATAGAGGAAATTTGAGCCAAAAGTGAAGAATGATTTGCAATACCATGAAATTCGGAATGTGACTTCTTGACAACATGTACAGATCGACAAACCTGTTACCCAAAAAATGAGGGATGGAACCCGAAAAATTGTTTGCTACATACCAACATAAAAAATAGTTTTTTCGTGATTATCTCTGAAAGTAAAAGGGCTATCGGAAAACGTCCATAAAAAGCAATGAAATTTTCTACAAAATAGTCCAGGGATGCATTAAGTAGGCTAGGTTAGGTTGGGTTTAATGAGATTAGTGCTTCATATTTCGGGCAAATACGTCTTTTTTTAGTCATCCTAAAAGTGCAGGGAGCTTCTCTCTAGGATTGTAGAGAAGAGGTGAGAATATTTTTTAAGGTTCTCCTCGGACGTAATGAATATTATGAGGATTATGAAGATGGTCAATAAAAAATTATAATAAGTAATACAATTGTGTGACAACTGAGCCAATAATGTTGTGTAACCATATACATTTTGAACGAAAAAGTTCAACTTGAAATATCTTAACCCTACTTGTTTTAATAATGAAAGCTGACTGAAAAATGATATACATACCTCCCGGAGAAATTTTTGCAAATAAACCTGTTTGGCCAACAAAACAACTATATTACAAACACAATCTGTGCAGGAATGCTTTCAAAATAGCTTTTCAATTTTCTGATCCTCGAGGAACCCCAAAATATTGAAAAAAGTAACCGTGTTCTCGGTTGAATTTCAGCCAAATGTGAAGGATGATTTGTAATACCGTGAAACTCGGAATGTACAGTTGGAAAAAAAACTGTTCCCCAAAAAATAGAGGGTGTAAACCAAAAGATAAAAAATTATTTTTTGTGAAAGTAGAGGGCTACCATCGGAAAACGACTTGGATAGAATGAAAAGCGATGAAATTCCAGTCCAGGAATATTTTAGTAGACTAGGTTAGGTAGGTTGGGCGAGGTTAGTGCTTCAGATTATATTTAAGCTTACCTTATTCATGAATATTATGAGGATAGTGAGGATGGCCAATAAAAATTTAGTAGATAGTATAGTATATTATAATATGAAATACAATTGTGTACTACATACATTGATTGATAGGATAGGAAACTAGAGTGGAAGGAGTGAAATCCCAGGTGTCGACAATGAACGGTTCTTGGTTGGTTGTTGTTAGAAATGGGAAAAACCATAGAACAGTTCATTGTACCAGTATGTTAGCGAGATACACATCTCTAGTCATTTAGGAACCTGGGCTCCCATCAATCATTGCCGACGTAGGTTCTATAGTGTGGCATAGTCGCTCTAGTATCCATGGTACTAACATAAGGATATAAGTCGTGAATTGAAAAGTTTTCATTATCTGATACGTTCCCCCGATGACGTACGGGCCAATTTATTTGGCAAGAACTGTATTTTTCCTTAATTGCTTCATGCGCTGAGTAAGATAATTTGTTATTTGGAATAAAATCATGGTGATTCAAAACATTTTTAACAAACTCTGTACTCTTATTTGGAATAAAATCATGTTAATTCAGAATATTTTTGACATACTCAGTACCCAATTTCTATTTAGATAGTAATTGGAAATAAAATGTTATTTTGTTCATTTCAGACACGGTACACAATCTTTAACATTAAATAGATTTATCCCTGATATTGTAAAATTACTTTCCGACCCCACATCATCGGTGAGAGATACAGCGTTTTTAACACTAGTCGATTTATATAAACATGTTGGTGAGAAACTGAGAGTTGACTTGCAAAGGAGGAACTTGGTACCTGCTCCTAAGTGGATCACGCTTTGTGCACGATTTGACGAAGTTAAATGCAGCGGTGAACTTTTGTTCACAGCCACTAAATCTATGGATTGTGAGTATCATAGTAATATCTTCTATATACGGGAATGTAATTATTCATTTTAGTCGCGGACGAAGTTGATCGAGTTACGATGCCAAAACCAGCAGTTCCTGCGAAGAAACCTAATCTGGGAAGTGCGATAAAGCAACGATTTATTCAAACACCTACAAGTGCTAATGCCGGTAAGACTAAGAATATTAATATGATGCATATGTTACTTGTCTGATGGTATTACATCCTAAAATTTGTAATTATTCGACTTAGTACATTTTTCATATTAAACCGATTCGAATCAATGTATTACGTAATAGTTGATTTATTATGTCTATACACTTTTAAAAGGTTATTTTAAATTTAGGAAATGTGTCGAATCCTAAAGTAAAAAGTTGAAAATACATTTCCTAAACCTAGGCAGTGTACATTTTTGGCTATATCACATCTAAATAGCCAGTGTATTCACAAATATTGATTTCATGTACTCTTGATCGTGGACTAGGAGTTGGTTCTAAGTAATTATGTCATATAAGAATAAGTTTTTACTTTATTTCAACAAAATAATAATTATTGTGACTGAAGTTTCGATGCTCATCACATTATTAGCAAACTAAAACCAGGGCATAACATCCTATCATTTTACAGTCTATTTAGTATTTCCAGATTATGAGATATAATATTGTTTTGTATATAATCACACTGCGACCTTAATACATCTATCGTATCGCTTTCTGCTGCTGAGTCGTTCAGGGTGTCTTAAGACTGAAGCAGTTCCTCCAATCATATAACTATCTGATACGCTCCTAGGTCTCATCTTCTCTCGTCCTCCCCTTCGCAGAATCTGCGCTCTTCCTCTACTAATCTGAGCTTTTTAAGGTGTCCTTTCGACCGGCGATGTCCTGTTAGTTTTCTCAGTTTAATTTCTTACGGTTGATGTTGCCATTAAATGTGTTCTGGTTGTTATAGCTCCCCAGGAATATCTGTCCTTGCCTCAATCCTTGTAGTTCTATCCAGTAATGGAACATTTTTGCTCCTTTCTTGAGTTCCTCTAGTATTGTACTGGTAGTCCAAGCAATACGGCATGAAATGAGTGATTTTTTGACATTAATTCTACCTGAAAACCGACTGTGCCATTATGTTCAGGTAAGTGGAGACATTAATTGTGTCATGTTTTCGACTCTCAAATGTGGTCACCCTATTTATTATAAACATTTTAAACAAAAAAAAAGGCCCTTTTCAATTTTTTTGTTAATAACTCAACAAATAATGAAGTAATCGAAATGGTATAAATAGACAAAATGTAGGTAATTGGAGGGAGCGAAGGAGAGGCACACATATATAGTGTTATGATTTCATTTCATAGACAATAAAAATTTAAAAATAATAACTTACCGAACTATGAAAATCAGAAAAGATCAAATAAAAAATATTTTATGGAATTAAAAACAATAATAAAAAGCTAAATAATAGTTAGGATATTAATATTAACAATGTAAAACATAATAAACAACGATGTAATAGTATAAGATGTGATAAACAAGAACTTCAGTGAAAGTGAAGAAACGTTCAGTGTAACGAAATCATAAATCATAAGTAAAATGATTACAAAACTATCATGAGATAGTACAAAACATTGAATAATGTTATAGATGTAAGTTAGGATTAGTAAATTTGAGTTATGTAATGTTAAAAGAATGTTATTGATATAATATGGTATGTATTAGATTTAAGAATAAGTAACTGTCAAGAAAACCATAAATATGGGAATAATCATATTAATAATAACCCAATCATAGGTTATATTATACCAAAGTGTGGGGAAAAATGTAGGCAATATTAATTTAAAAAGAAGGAATCACTAACAATTAAAATAAGTTGAAAATCTCAAATAATTCAAAAAGTAAAGAATACTAAATTCTGATTGGTCAATAGGAATTTCCAATGTCAATCTGGTAACAATGAAGACTTGTGTCAGTTTCACAACAATTAGCTTGGCATGCTTGATTTGAAAAGCAATCATCTCATAGGTTGTTTATGACATAAAGTAGCGTCGGTTTTGGAGGCCTATAAAAACGAATCTGAAAGTAAAGAAGTTCAGTTTGCCATTACATCTGTAGACTGAAAGTACTCCTGCAACTCACCAAAATTTTATAACCTATAAAAAACCAGTGAACGAAAGTGTTCCAAACTTCGATAGGTTCAAAGAAACCAAAGTTAATAAGTTTTATTAAAAGTCAACGATTATTCCAAGTATCTGAATCCAGTAAAAAGGCTGTAATAACCTCCAATTAAGAAGTAGTATCCAACGATTGCCATTCATCAATAATTTCAATAAAGCATCGAAAAGTTTCATGTTTTATCTAAAAGGATAAAACAAAGTATTATCAACAGTTCCTGAGTCTCAAGAAGAAGTAATCCAAATTAGTTACCTGTGATTATTGTGAGAAAGCATAGTATTGTGTAAAAGTGAATCATCAACGAAATTATAAAAGAATTAAATTGAAAATTGCCAACATAGTTAAACACACTTTTGGATATAAACTAAAAGTAAGTTTGTTTATTATATTTCCATTGTAGTATTATTTGTAAATCTGAAAGAAAGATTGTCGTTTGTAATTTTGTAAACAACTATTAATATTGAATAGTTTTGAGGTTAAAGCTAGTTCTATGCTTAGAACATAAAATAAAATTGTAAATTAGAAACCCGAGATAAATAGAGTCATAGAGATTTAAATATAGAAATTTTTTAACATTCAAAGAACATTGTGTTTAATTCCATAAAATAATATAAAAAAGAAAAGCATCATTATTATTCAAAATAAATAAATAGAAAGCTAGCCGGAAGAATAAATTATAATTATTAAATAAATAAAAACTCAGTAAGAGTTTACTTAATAATTGTCACCACAACTGGGGCAAAATAAACTCATAAGAGTATAATCTTAATAATAGATATAGAGATGCGCTGCGCCGGGCTTCTTATTCGCCTCTCCTTCTCTCCCTCTCCCCCCACTACTCGAGCGTTTCCGTGCGATCCGCCGTTTCGAACCGACTTTCCCAGCGTTTTTAAGGCACTTCCCATCATTTGAATTGATAACGAGAATATACGTTTTGTTGTACGGATCTTATATTTTTCAAAACCGTTTTAAAATTTAAAATCGGATTATCTCAGACGCATCCAGCGATTTTGCAAAATATCGCTTAAAAAACTTTGAATTACAATTACACCCAAACTAATTGATTCACAGCGACAGTTTTTTGCACACGTGAAGTGCATAAGTACTAGAACATTTTTGCAAAGATTCGATTCTACAAAATAATAAACAACGGAGAAATGAATTTTTAAAAAAACGTCGAATTTCCCGCTATTCCGTAGTTTTCTCGGCTTCTAATTATCCGATCTAGTCGCTCCAAAGCTTGTTTTGTTCGTAATTCAATTACCTACATTTTGTCTATTTATACCATTTCGATTACTTCATTATATGTTGAGTTATTAACAAAAAACTAAAAAAAGTGCCTTTTTTTTGTTTAAAATGTTTATAATGAATAGGGTGACCACATTTGAGAGTCGAAATCATGATACAATTAATGTCTCCACTTACCTGAACATAATGGCAAAATCGGTTTTCAGGTAGTATTACTGTGACGATTAAACCCCTATTGCTTGGCCTATGGTGCTTATTCCACAGAATGGTTCGGGTTTCAGAAATGGTGTTTCGGGCCCCTTCTTTGCGAATTCGTCTGCTTTTTCAACCCCCTCCTCTCCGGTGTGCTTCTAGGAAGGCAAACGTATTATTCTTGCTTAGTTTGTTCAATTTCTCTAAGTATTCCCAGACCATCCTGGAGCTGATCACATTGGAGCTCAGCGTGTTGATGGCTGCTTGATTATATCGTGAATTTCCGCTTGGAAAATGCTCGGGAATTTGCCTAAGCTTTCAAAATATTCGGTTCCAGTCCCATATAGCCTATTCCTGTATGTGAGATATGAATTCTTTAGAAAGGTAGACTTTAATGTAAGGATATAGAAGCTTGTTTTACAGATACACAATTATAAAGTAAACAATAAACATTTCAAGTATAATAGAGTTAATGAGATTACAATTGAGAGTAAGGGATCATCGGAAATTCCGAAACAAGTAGATTCCGGGAAAGTACAGTGTGAATTAAGAAACAATTTATGCATTAGGATAATTATTATTTAATATTCTACGAATTATTATGCTTTGAAAGACGAAGGAAAAGATCACTTTGGTGTAGGACTAACTTATCTTTTAGGATATTATTATAGGAGTTTTTGACACCTTTATAAATCTATTGATTCTAATGTATTTAATTTGAAATCTTTGGTTTGACTATGTAAAATGGTTAGATAAGGTTTAGTCTGTTTTGTTAAGTCTGAAAATTACTACAAGTTCTACCTATATAAAAGTTATCACAGTCCCGGCACATTAGCTTATGCAATCCAAGTTTACTATATTTATTGGTTTTGTCTTTAGCATTATATAGAAGATGTATTTTGGTCCCACCACAATCTTAAAATCAGTTTTGAACCACAAACTAAACTCTGCCATCTTATATACCGGGTGGGCCAATCAAAACGAAACGCGGCCGATATCTCATACCGTTCGTTTAAAAAAAAATCGCTCGGACCCGTCGATTGTTATTCCCCGGGGGAAGATTTTGCCCATATCATCGACCTTGCTTTAACCATCGACATATACATATGGACTGCGCGTGGCAATGATAAGCGCGGGTAGTGCCGGCGTGAGAGAGGGGAAAACGAAGAGGAGTAATACTGTCTTTATCTACTTTATCTCTCGCGTTGCTATTGGCCGCTGCGTTGCCATGGAAATGCAACATGACTGTAGCTAGTATGTTTACGTCCCGAGCCGATAGATAAAGACAGTATTAGTCCTCTTCGTTTTCCCCTCTCTCACGCCGGCACTACCCGCGCTTATCATTGCCACGCGCAGTCCATATGTATATGTCGATGGCTTTAACCCCAAAATCTTAAATGGAAATAGGGGACGAGTGGTACCTTATTTTAAAGGTAATCGAATTCTCTGTTCAACGCAACTTAGTTTTACAAATTTGGTGCAGCCGTTTTAGAGTAAATAAGGGAACAACAATGAATTGCTCGATGAAAAAATGATTTGATTTTTATCCCGGAGAAGAAAGTCTTTTGTGCATAATTTTAAACTCTGTCACTTCAACCCTCCGCAGAGGTGAGCTTCAACCCTTAAATTAAAATGGAAATAAAATCAACTTTAATTTCTCTTCATAATTTATTTTAATAAGGAAATGTTTTCTACATTCCTCAATCCATTTATCAGTGACAAAAGGTAATGTAAATTCTAATTTTGTCGTACGAAGAAAAAAGTACTTCATTTTATCTGCTGTGGAATTCTGTTTTTGTAAAGAATTTATAAATTTTGCAGTTCCTTAGAAGTTTCGAGTATTTACATTTAATTCATTTCAATTTAGTATCTCGCAGGGTTTTGTCTGTAATTAGACTTTATTTTCATCTAAAATGATTTATTCTAGTGCAGAAGAGTATCGCTGATTGAACTGTATTATGAAAATAGTAGAGGTGTTAATATTGCAGCACAGGTATTCAATGAAATGAATCCAGATAAACATGTTAACCGAAAATATAATTGAGCTGGTAGCAAAATTTAGGGAGACAAGATCAGCTACAAACCGAAAACTAATTCCTCCAAATCAAAAGATAGTGGGAAACGAAGCAGTGGAAGTTGCCGTTTTGGGCACGTAAATAGGGACTACATTAAGCAACAGGCAACAACCTGTAGTGTGTGGCATATCTCGTACGAGTATTCGCAGAATTTTGAAGACACGTAAATTTCACCCCTACAAAATTCATCTTGTAGAACAGTTAAATGAAAATGACTTTGACAGACGTTTGGAATTTTGCGAGATTATGACTGAACGAATAATAAATAAACCGAATTTAGTGTTCAACATTTGTTTTTCCGATGAGTGTTCGTTTTTTCCAAATGGGACTGTTAATCGTCACAATTGTCGATATTGGTCTGACGAAAATCCACATCTATTCCACGAGGTTCACACTAAACATCCTGAGAATTTAAATTGTTATTTTCTCAAAAACGACTGCATCATATTTGTAAAACTAAGATGCGTTGAACAGAGAATTCGATTACCTTCAAAATAAGTTATCACTCGACCCCTATTCCCACTTAAGATTTTGGGGTTAAAGCTCACCCCAGCGAGGGAGTGAAAGTTACAAGGTTGGTGATATAGGCAAAATCATTCCCCCGGGAAATAAAAAACGACGGGTCCGAGCGATTTTTTTTTAAACGAACGATATATGAGATATCGGCCGTGTTTCGTATTGATTGGCCCACCTGTATAATGCTAATTTGAATTATTTCTTTATTTAATGCTATTCCACTTTCAGTTAGATAAAAAAGATTAATTATAGTACCAAATTTCTTTTCAAAAACATTGTTGTCTATTGGTTGTTTATTGGTTTATTTTGTTTATGTATTAAAGAAACAAATTTTTTGGATTGAATTTAAACTTCCTTGTTTATGAGTTTCCTAATTTTCCCTTTAACATAATCATTAATTAGATTTGATTATGTGGAGTTTATAAGTTAATTCGGAGTGAAATACCTCTAAATAGTGTCGAGCAATGACCTTAATTATTACTGTTCTAATAAAGTGTAAAACAAATTAACAATAATTCTTACTTACTATCTCAAAGAAACGGCTTCATCCACCAAATCTTTGAATTGTCATATTCATGCATTTCTTTCTAGCATCGGGAGGAGTAGATGAAGATACTTTCATCAGATCATTTGAAGATGTTCCAACTGTCCAAATTTTTTCCGCGAGGGAAGTAAATGATATTATGAGAAACATCCAAGACACCATTTCGGATTCAAGTAAAGACTGGAATAAGAGACAGGATGCGGTAAAGCTTTTAAAATCACCCATCAATTCACTATTTGAATAATATGTTTGTTGTAGTTGAAAAAAATTCGATCGCTGATTGTCGCCGGGGCAACAAGTTATGAAGAATTTTATGTAGGTTTGAAGCAATTGGAGATACCTCTTCAATCTTCCATCAAAGATTTGAGATCTCAAGTTGTGAGAGAAGCATGTATATCTATAGCCTTCTTGTCACAATGCTTGGGCAACAAATTTGACAAAGCTTCTGAGTTGTTATTGCCAACATTGATAAACCTCATACAGAACTCTGCTAAGGTGAGTGGATATTATAGGAACTGGTAATTTAATATCAGATTCAACATATGAGTCATTAACAAGGAAAATGTGGTGTTAGTCGTCTAGTTTTCATGAAAGTTCAAAATTGATATATCTTTAGATCAAAACGATTTCAATACATTATAAAAGGTATATTAATAAATAAATGAATAAATTAACTTTATTTATCAACAGGAAAAGAACATTTCCAATAACAGATGAAAAACAAGAAACTAATGTCAATATGTGTGACATTCCAGACAGCTAAAACGATTCAATAAACGGTACTTGTTTGAGTAATCAGCTATATTCGTAATTGTACATAAACTATCAAAGAATATATCACAAAGTAAAGTAATGTTAAAATTTGAAGTCTTGTTGAAAATTGGACATTTGGATAAGATATGTATTGGTATTGGGTTTCAGGTTATAAAATGTTGATTTTTTCTAGTAATGAACAAGTCTATTTTACTGTTTAATAATTTGTAGAGGATCATTATACTGTGTGTTTTTCTTCTACCTTCAAGGATGCCATGTTTAAAAGTTGTTAATAGTTTTTCATAAACAAAACTTCTTTTAGGATAAATTCAAAGGTTCTGTACCAAAAATATTTCCATTGAACATTCTTAATTAGTTTAATGTTGTACTTGTAGCAGGTAGTCCAGGCTATGAACCGGAAAATAAAAAATAAAAAACATGTAAGTTCGAATCAAAAAATGTTTTTTGCATTAGCTTCAGGAGGTTCTCAGGATCATTCATACACGTTAAAACCTCTTGGGAATCCCAACCCCACCCTTTGGGGGCGTAAATGGCCCGAAATCTCCAAGTCTTGAATTGTACTTTCTACAAAAAAAGGTATTTTGGCATTTCGAGTGCACCTAGGGTTTTTTTTGGGTCGCGGAACACGAATCCGTAGCCAGATTTACTTGCAATCCATCTTAGGGGTGGTCAAATCGACAAAATTGGCCACTTTCGCACCAAGGGTTTTTTTTTGGGTCGCTGAATACGATTCCGAAGCCAGATTTACTCCTCTAAGTAATTTTAAAATGCGAAAATAATAAAAATTTAGAAGCGTGTCAAATTATCCATTTTTGTAAATTTCCCACCCCTACGATGATATTCGAGTAAATCTGGCTTCGGAATCGTATTCAGCGTCCCAAAAAACCTCCTTGGTGCATTCGAAATGCCTAAAACACGTAAATTGTAAAATAACATATATGTGTGCAAAATTGGCCAATTTTGTCGATTTTACCACCCCTACGATGGATTGCAGTAAATCTGGCTACTAAAACGTGTTCAGCGACCCAAAAAAACCCTAGGTGCACTCGAAATGCCAAAATACCTTTTTTTGTAGAAAATACAATTCAAGACTTGGAGATTTCGGGCCATTTTCGCCCCCAATGGGTGGGGTTGGGGTCCCCAAGAGGTTTTAATGTGTATGAATGATCCTGAGAACCTCCTGAAGCTAACGTAAAAAAAAAATTTTGATACGAACTTACATTTTTTTAAATTATAGTTAAAATCCCGGTTCACATCCTGGACTAAGGGATTCCAGATAAGAGGCATATTATTCTAATTTAGGTCTAAATAAAGTTTTTTACTTTGTATACAGGGTGTTTCAAAAAAGGTGTCCCCGCTGCTACGATAGGTAGAACACTGAAGAATGTGTGGGGTTTGGTCAGAAAAAATGTTCGTAACGGCATCCGTATTCAAGATACGGGTGTTGGTAAAAAAAATTTTAAACGCATTTTTTACGATTATTTCGAAACTACTGGCAACATTGTGATCAAATTTTGTATGAACATGTTTTGAAAGCTGACACATCGTATGAATTTATTTTTATGTCTGACTCTCATAGAGGGCGCTAATTACACGGTTCGTACCAAGTAGTTTTAAACATAACTTTTTGAGGCTAGATTTTCCAACTCAAATTTTAGGTGAAATTAAACGTCATTCAATTTTACACGAAAAAGGTACTCTTGGTAAAATTCGATATTGTGTACCGTTTTCGGAATATTTTGATTTGAAAATGATGAAGTTATAACTGATGCTGGTATAAAGTAAAAAACAATTACCAATTTATTAAAAACCAAGAACAATAACATCATTCTAATGCTAAAGTTATTAATCTAACCAAGAATCAAATGAAGAGAATTAAAATAATTTGAATAAAAACATGAAATATTCAATCATGCGATTTCAATCCTTTGGACTACACAGTTTGGTTGTATGTTAAGGAAAAGTATATTCTGCAGAGGTAAATTCACGTCAAGAGTTGCAAGACAGAATTGAACGTCATTTCAATACCTCACAGTTGATCCTCAACCGTATAGAAAATTAATGCATTCTTTAGAAAAAAGGATAGAATTGTGTATTCATGAAAACTGAGACATTTTGAACATTTACTCTAACTGATTAAATATTTCATGTTTTTATTCAAATTTATTTTAATTTTCTTGTTTTGATTGTTGAATTAATAACTTTAGCATAAGAATAATGTTATTGTTTTTGTTTTTTTTTTAAATTCGTAATTGTTATTTACTTTATACCAGCATCAGTTATTACTTCATCATTTTCAAATCAAAATATTCCGAAAATGGTACACAAGTTTTACCAAGAGTACCTTTTTCGTGTAAAATTGAATGATGTTTGATTTAACCTAAAATTTGAATTAGAAAATCTAACCTCAAAAAAGTTACGTTTAAAACTACTTGTTGCGAAGCGTATAATTAGCGATATAAAAATAAATTCAGACGATGTGTCAGCTCCCAAAACATGTTTATACAAAATTTGATTACAATGTTGCCAGTAGTTTCGAAATAATCGTAAAAAATGCGTTTAAAATATTTTTTTTAGAACATCCTGTATCTTGAATGCGGATGCCGTTACGAACATTTTTCTAAGCAAACCTCACTCATTTTTCAGTGTTCTATCCTAGCAACGGGGCAACCTGTATGTAATAATACTTCAATCAATTTCGCTGTCCCCAACTAAATTTAATGGGCCAATTACCATACCACTTGGAATAGAAAATAAATCTCTGAAAATCTGTTGAGAAACTGGGGGTTTGAAATGGAATAAACTAGTACCCTTTTTTTTATTGGACACTGGTAAGGGATCAGTGTAAAGTATAGATAGTGAAATATTTTCGAAGTTTAGCAGCCGTCCCTTTGTATTTGGTTTCAAATCTATAACATCAAAAGCTTAGTGTTCATTAGAGTTTCATCTCTTCTGAATCTTCGTCACTGCATTTTTAGAAACGATATTTATGCTATAGTTTCTTTCAAGTGGCTGACTGAATAGAAAATCTTTTAAGACATATACGTTAAAAGCGCCATGTCTTATAGCCTTTCGGGTCAAGTTGTGCCAGTCATTGAGACTGAATTTCGTTCACTCTCAATGATGGTACATGATGACATTTTTTCTATATCAAAAACAATTTTTCTGACAGGATGAAATTTCTTAAGCAACTCTGGATACAATTGTTTCATCACATACATAATATTAACGTTTTCGCTTTCCGTAAGAGATTGAAAACCGAACCTACAATGTTCCTTTTATAATATGCTGTAGAACACGTTAAAGTAGGAAAAGAAGGAGCCTTTTCTAATCATAAGTAAAAGTAAAGACTCCACCTGTAATAATATTCTTCAAACATGGCGAGCCTTTTCTGAAGTTGATGGGATAATATAGCTCTCTTAAAGCATCCTTATTTTTTCTACAATAATAATTTATATCCATCACACTTGACGTCCTTCAAAGGAGAATGAAATCTCAAATTGTAATCTTTGGGAAAAATCAGCTAAAAATTGCCAGGGAGCAATCTACAATCCCGTCCAGCCTTAGTTGGTTCATCCAATAAAATTTCAGTTATTGCTGTGTTTGGAAGATCAGTTAAACTAATTGAGGTATAATCATTATTTTGAAATGTATTGCAAAAAGTAACGGAACTAATAACAACAATTGGTACTGATTCGGAGTTAAAAAACGAAATTTGTGATTTTCAACTCAAGATAGGTATAGATAGCTCATTCTACGACTGAGTAACACCACCTTTATTTCTAATGATTGCTTCAATTCTCCTTAGCAAACTATTTACTGATCCCAAATGTTGTCTTTGCTCGAGTTCTTACACAATCCTGGCAGGATTGGGCTTTCAACCACCTTTCCATCGCGTGTCACAACGTCTCGATAGGCGAACGGTCCGAACTACTAGATACCTATTTTTGGAGCGGTATTGCATGGTTTGAAAGCCATTTCATAAATTTCCGTGAAGTATGACATGCAGCACAAGTGTACTTTTCAAAATCCTCTAGCCTACATTGAAATTCAGATTACTACCGAGGATGTACATTTAAATTTGCGATTAAGACAATCAGAATGATAAGTTTCATGTTTCTGGCGGATAACTCCGAATAGGCTATCACCGACACAAACTTCACATCGCTGCTAGTCACTCCAATATGCACTATTCCACCTCTCCATATCCCAATTTAGATGGCCATTTCAATCTGTCACGCTTCTACCTCATGGTCAATAACGGTTTTAGTATTTAAAACTCTTGCAGGATCATATTTCGCCAAGATCGCAACACGCTGTAGCTACTTTAGTAGTTGCGATGAGGCCAATACAACGTACAATCAAGGTTACTCGCCGAGAAACGGAAAAGCGCAGCGCTAATTGGAATCGAGACGCACAACGTTTGTCGTCTTCGTCTACTTTCTCATAAATGTGAATCGGTCGTGTTGCGGATACACAAGACTGCGCGCTATAGCTTCCAGCTAATATAAACAGCGGAATTGCTAAAATATAGCAATATATCGTTTATATAAATAATGGTTAAAAGGGCGATGTGAATCTGTAATTGACATTAGATTTGGTAATGAAGTGTCTGCCCATGTACCGGGTGACCAAAGAAAAATGTTGACGGGTATATCTCAAAAACTAGTAGAAATAGATCTTTCGGCTGACAATTTTTGAATAAAAGGGATGAGGGAGAATGGTGAAAATTATTTTCGAGTTTGTTAAATGACCGCTACGTAACAATATCGCTCTATTTGTACGTTCTGGTGATTTTTCGCAAGACCGCGGCTCCAAGATGACGGACGAGTTTTGTGATTATGGGCAGATTCTATTTAAAATTGGTATAAGTTTTTTTTTGGGTCGGAGATCATGATTTTTTAGCCAAAATTCAAGAGCTTAGTGATCATGGTCCGATTTATTCAAAATTGGTATATGAGGGTTTCGAGGTCGGAGATCATGATTTTTTAGTCAAAATTTAAAAATTTAATATGGAGGCTAAGATGACGGACTAGTTTTGTGATTATGGTCCGATTCTATTCAAAATTGGTATATGATTTTTGGTGAGGGTACTCACGTGGTCAATTGATCACAGCTTTTTTATCAATGTGTATGTCTTTGTCGAAATGATAATGGTAATACGTTTTAGTATTTATTAACTGAATATTACAGGTTATGGCGACAGCAGGCATAGTAACAGTCCGGTTCATAATTCAAAACACCCACAACCCCAGATTAATACCCATCCTAACTTCAAACGCTTCAACGTCGAAAAGCAAGGACATCAGAAGAAACTGTTGTGAATTCTTGGAACACATGTTGTCTCAGTGGCCCACACATTCACTAGAAAGGCATATACCCATTCTTCAAGAAGCAGTCAAGAAAGGAATCGCCGATGCAGATCCAGAGGCAAGGGTTACTTCAAGAAAGTAAGTAAAAACAAATCTATTTTTTTGATATTCTGATAAGAAGGTTAAAACAAAGACAATATTATAACTTGACCTAGTTGCTGAGATATTGCAAAAATATATAACTATCACGTTAGAAGCAAAGGATAATTATAGCAAATGGATCGTCGATATTGACGCCAGTTTCAAGAAAACATTTTTTTAAATATTGTGATTATTGCCCAAGATTGTTCCTTTAGCTCTTGATACTGACTATACCCATTTTATTCAGTATTATACAGTTATATCCTTTTCCTTTTCGCTCATCATCTCATCCCACTTTAAACCATGTTTATTATATTTGTAGAGCATTTCGAGGGTTTCGTGAACATTTTCCTGATCAAGCAGAAGCTCTTGTGCAATCATTGGATCCCAGTTACAGAAGAGCGTTGCAAGGAGAACAGTCCATATCGGCGAGTTCGTCAAATAACAACTTATGTAGTATGAAAACCCCAAAGTATGCAAGAGGATCTGGTACACTTCAAAGCACTACAGGTGAAATGTTTTTTTATTTAATTTGATTTTGCCTCACATCCCGCCTGTGTTATTTGGTTATATGGTAGTTGGAAAATATAGTATCAGATATTGAAACTAAACTCACAACGACAAAACAATTATTGTATTCTGCAGAATATAGCACATACTCAACGATATTTCAACATTTTCACAAATTTGCATGTTGTTGGTTTTATATGACTTTTGAGTTTGGATTATTTGTTGATTTATATATAAAATTTCTCGGGAAATGGGTCACATTAACATTCGTCGAAAATTTAACACAAAGTGTTAATGTGACCTATTTCCCGAGAATTTTTATATATAATTCATACAAGGTCAAGAATCTTTATTATTCTTGTTGATTTATTGATTTGAAATATATTTCCTATAATAACTTTTAGCTCTAAGTATTGAATATAGTCATAATAAATCATGCAAAATCATATCAATTTCATTTAAGTTTACCACTTTTTTATTTTCTAGTATCTAGTCATTTTACTAGATTTTCATGAAGCAGTATAGTCCAGGCATTTAAGAAATTTTTTTTGTCCGAATTTCCGCATGGTCTAATTTTGATGTATTCTTATGTATTTTGACACGCTGAACACGATGGTGTAGTTTAAATTTGGATTAACCCTGTGCTCGAAAAACTGATCATTTTTTGGACCCAAAAATGACCATTTTTGTTGTATGAAAAAAATGTTCAAACAAAACTTGTTGGACAAATCAATACGCGCTTTTTGGCTCTGGTCCGAAGTCGATTCGAGGTCGTGGGCCCAAGATAGGGCCCATTGAGTGTTGTTTTTTAACACATTGAAAAATGCAGTACATGTCAAAGAATTTTTTTTTCACATTCTGTTTCGATGAAAAGATATTTTTTTTATTTCTCTTCTTTCGGTCTCAGCTATTTTGACGTACCTCATTTTTTGGCGCCAAAATCGGCCATAATGATTTTAATATTCTGCACGTAACATCCAAAATTCAAGCATTTTGGTTCAAAGATATAGGTTTGGCGCCATTTTGAAAATTTTGGACCGCCGAAAAATTCAAATTTTTTGAGGTCAGAAATTTTTCACGGAACCCAAATTCTAGGTTCTATTAGAGGTTTTCATAACGAGTTTTTTGAGTCCAAGCAGATCGATTTGGGTTGGGTAGAAATGAAGCCATCCTAATAAATGTGTTTGGGCATCTAGAGGGCCCAATTTTGGGCATATCGACAAAAATCTTGAAGCAAACTACAGAGAAATACATCGGCTATTTAGATTTGAAACAGCGTACGGAGATTCGTTCACAATTCCAAGTTAAAACGATTTTCATTATAAAAAACTATCGCGGAATTTTAAATTTTAAATGTTTTAAAATGTACCTGAATGCTTACAATCGTTTTGTGTGAATGTGTGAGTGTATGTAGACGTGTCAACGTGTATATGTGACCGCGACATGATGTCATTACCGGATGTTACATAACAAATTTCAACATTTAAACAAAAAACTAAGATTAATAAATAATTTTGTTTTTTTACATTTAAATTTTTTTTGTTTTTACATTTCATATTTATTAAAAAATTATGTGTATGAGTAATTATTCACAAATTACTAAAGTTATCATCGTGATCCGCTTCATCATCTGAGTTTGATAAAATTTGATCGTCGCAATTGTCATTGATAACATCATCGGTATCGTCATCATCTTCATCATCGTGTTCATTTTCATCCATACACTTATCAAAATCATCATCACCTAAAATACTGATACTTCTATCCAACCCAAATCGATCTGCTTGGACTCAAAATACTCGTTATGAAAACTTTTAATAGAACCTAGAATTTGGGTTCCGTGAAAAATTTCTAACCTCAAAAAATTTGAATTTTTCGGTGGTCCAAAATTTTCAATATGGCGCCAAAGTTATGTCTGAACCAAAATGCTTGAATTTTGGATATTAGGTGCAGAATATTAAAATCTTTCGAATCAATTTGGTTTTAGATCGATAACGTAAGTATGTCGTCTGAAATTAGTAAAAAAATAAGGATTTTTCAAAATGGCCGATTTTCGCGCCAAAAAATAAGGTAAGTCAAAATACCAGAAATCGAAAGAAGAGAAATTAAAATACTATCTTTCCACCAAAACAATATGAAAAAAACAAAAACTCTTTAACGTATACTCCATTTTTCCATGTGCTAAAAAAACACTAAATGGGTCCCCTATCTTGGGCCCACGACCTCGAATCGACTTCGGACCAGAACCAAAAATCGCGTATTGATTTGTCCAACAAATTTTATTTAAACGTTTTTCCATACAACCCATAGTTTTGTCTCAGACGCAAACAATCGAAAAAGGGCCATTTTTGGGTCCAAAAAATGACCATAGTTTTTCGAGCACTGGGTTAATTCAAAATTAAAGTACCCCATTGTGTTTAGCGTATCAAAATACATAAGAATAGACAAAAATTAGACTTCGCGGAAATTCGGACAAAAATCGTCGATTTACCTCCTTAAATGTCTGAACTAGTAGGTATAATAAGCTTACAATCTGAATGGTATCATGAAAATTCATGGATTACTTTGCATAAATGAATGAAGAAACATTCAATCAAAATAATCTCGTCAACGTTAATTGAATTCATAAGTAAATTAAAAATATAATTATTTTTAGAATAGTAGTTCAAATACAATGTGAATTATTGTACAATTTACATCTTCCATATTCGGAGGGCAAACTGTATAAAATTATCAATTTAAGTTAATTTCAATCAGCTATTATTGTGGATCATATCCATAAAACATATTAAAGGAAATCTAATGAAAACTAAACATAAGTGTAATTTATTAATGAAAATTCAAAAATATTATATATTGTTTAAATAAAGTAATTGAATTAAACATGATTGAACGTTATAATTATGGCGCGGAGAATAATAAAAAGCTATTTATACTTCATATTTTACACCTTGAGTATTCGGTAAGGAAACAGACTGAAATCAGGATTGGACTGAGAACATAACCTTGAATTGATTTCATAAATTTTAATTAAAGTTGTAACTAGATCTAATTTCTAGGTGATAGTATGATTTTTTTTCAGAATATTTTGGTGACGAAGAACTATAACTTTCTCCATTTGGTAAAAAAAATATTTCTTAATATTTAATGATTTACCAATCCTGATAAAGTTATAATTAGGGGCAGTTACATCTATATGCTATTGAAAAGCAATCTGTTTGTAAATACATAATTTAGTGGCATCTAGCTGTAAGAAGATGTATGTTCTAGAAGAAGGCTTAGCTTTGCTATTATCTGATAAATGACACTACTAATACCCATATTTGTTAAGTATAATCATTGCCAATGGATGTGGTTGAACTAAGGAACTAGAGACAAATATTTCTTCGAGCAATTTTCTGTCCAACAGCAGAAACAAGTTGTTTGCGCTAGCGTTATTTTGATAAAAAAATATATTTCTGGTGAAATCGAACAAAATTCTCAAAGCAATCGAAAGTTGAGGGAATAGGCTAGGCGTTTCAGTTTGATAAGTGCATGATTGCTCAACTAAAACAGTAAATCTTAACCCACTTTATCTATAAACACTCTAAAATCTGTTGACAATTTCGATTATTAACAACTCTCAAACTCTCATAAAATTCTTGATCAACAACAATACACATAAAGCTTGCATAATTTGGCTGTTAGTTATTCTTGTTTGAAAATTTTTAGATATTTACAAACATATAGTGTAAAAAAAAGAAAGAAGGCAATTCCTAATAATTATTGAACTCATTAACTATTATCTGTGATCAACGTCGAGCTCATCCAATACCTAGAGAGCTCCAAAATCGTGAAGGACAGGCAATATGGCTTCGTCAGCAGAGATCAACAGGACACCTGATTGCCTACGTAACACATGTATGACAGAAATCTATTGAAAAACATGGGGAGTCTCTAGCAGTATCATTGGATACCTCCAAAACATTTGACCGAGTCTGGCACGAAAGCCAGGCTTCTTGGGAAACTTTCGTCATATGGTTTGCCGCCTCAACTTTGTCGCTTAGTATCGAGTTTTCTCTCAGATAAATCACTCCATGTGGTGGTTGACGGAGTATCCTCCGCTACATTGGCTATCAATGCTGGTGTACCACAGAAACCTGTCTTGGTACCAACTTTGTCTTTGCTCCATATAAACGACCTGCTGGACGTGACCAACTGTCCCGCCCACAACTTTGCTGATGATGGTACACTTCATACTGCTTTCACATCTACAACCCCTATAACATCCAATGAAGCCAGAGGAGCAAGACAGAGACAGGTTAACGCAATTCATGGAGATCTGGGAAAGATTTTTCTTTTTTACCATTTCATGAACATTTTTTTGCTAATGATAATTAGCATTGCAAAACAATGTGATCTACATCCACTCCTGCTCTATCTGGTGATTATTATACTTTATGGTGTTCAAAGATGAAAACTCTTCATTTTGGAATAAGAAATTCTTTTCCATAATATAATATCATATCAATTTTTCGAAATGGAGAGCATGATTGAAATTGATCCCATCACAACTCTCATTTTTGACAACTCTAACCTGCCCCTTATCCAATAACGTAATAAAATGTAGGAACTGTTTTGGACTTGGATAGGCAATCGTATTTGACCTCTCGTTTCAAGAATCGTTTCAATGTTAAGATTGAAATGTTTTACTTGGAAATCCGTTATATTACAAATGAATACCATGGAAATGGGGATCTGATAAAGGCAATCGTATTTAACCTCTCGTTTCAAGAATCGTTTCAATTTTAAGATTGAACTGTTTTACTTGGAAATCCGTTATATTACAAATGAATACCATGGAAATGGGGATCTGATAATCTAGTAGAGTTTATGTAGCCAAAACTGAAGCATGCATCTTCTCCAGGAAGGCGGATCTCACAATCCCTAATATGATGATGTCAGCTACAACTATTCCTATGAAGTCTTCCATATCCATGCTCGGGATCACCACCAACAGCACCCTTTCATGGGATGATCACAAACATTTCATTCTCTATTCCGGCCCGAGAGCTACTTTACATCCCAGCAGCTCTCCATAATCTACAAAGCACATATTCGACCGGTCCTGTCAAACTTATGAGTTCATTGTCCTCTCTAGAACATCGTAGAAAGTTGGGAGATATCTCTCTTTCCTATAGATATTTCCGTGTTCGGTGTTCATCAGAAATCTCGTCTAACATCACAAGAGATTCCAGATAGGCGGACTAGACGAGCTCAAACTAGTCACTACTTTACTGTCAAATTCGAGACCTGCCGAACTTCTCCTATCAGACTTAATTTTTTTATCAAGCAGCGAAGTTTTGGAACTCTTTACCTAATGAGGTCTTTCCCTCCAAACCATCTAGAAAAATACGAATGCCTATCTCCTCTCTCAACATTCCACTGCTGGCTCACGATGTTCTTCGAACATTATAGGTTCTCCTCTCGTGTAGTCAAAGTATTAAAAAAACCATATACGCTGCTTCAGAAAATGTGCCATCAGAAGAAGTTGAATTTGCTGGTATTCATAAATACATTTTGCCAACTGTGATAATTCTGTATAGATGTCTATTTCACAAGCATCGCTAACTCTTATCATGGTCATTTTGACAAAAGAAAAGCAGATGCTCTTTTTGTTTTTTTAATTGGGTCTTCGTGCTCCTTGTCAGGTCTTATCTCCAAACCTGTCCTGGAGTACTGTTCACATGTTTGGAGTTTGGCTTCCAAACATACGTTGAAGCTCTTGAACTTTATCCAGAAGAGAACAATTCGTCTGATTGATGAGGCCACACTTACGAGTTCATTGACCTCTCTAGAAAAAAAACATCGATGGTAGAAGTCGTTACTCCATGATAATTTATCATTATGATTAAATGAAAGAACAATTACTTTGTTATTATACCGCTTTTAATGATAACATGAATATGTTACAATAAATAAGAAATAATTACTAAAACCACTAAAAATACTGTCAAGGTACTAAGGACCTTTCGGCTACCAAGTAACCATCATAAGAGTAAACTAAATTGGAAATCAAAATGTGCCCGTCTAAATACAATTTGAGAATAATAATGCAAACGAGGGATTTAAATCGGAATTTAATAAATGGATTTTGTGTTTATACATTTCCATCAATTCAAAATTACCTAGATTTTTGTCCCTTATTTCCAGCTGAGGGTAACCCCTTGTTTGCATTATTATCCCCAAATAGTATTTAAACAGGCACATTTTGATTTCTAATCTAATTTACTTGGTAGCTTAAAGGTCCGCAGTACTTTTAGTGGATTAGGGTGATTATTTCTTATTTATAGTGTTATCATGTATCCAGAGTGTAGACTTTTTTATAGTTTATATTGTATGTTAGTTACCTTCGATTTTTCCACTGGGTTTTTAGCACTTGTGCACTGAAACACTTATTCCAGAATTAACCTTCAAGTTTCGACTGCTTTTAGAATTTTTTCGATTTTAATGAAAATATTAAATTTTTTGTCTAAGAAATGAGCGCACACGCGACATGTTTACAAATGAAAACACAGCTAGATAATTAGTCGTTGAAAAAAATGACGGATAGGAATACCTATTCTTCTAGTGCTTTAGTCGAACTTCCTTGATAATTGTATTTTCTTACAAGAACTATTCCCAAAGCACACTTCATATTTCAGCGTTTGCGAACTAACTGTGCCCTAGTTGAATATAAGTAAAATAAAGGTCCTTCCAGAAATGTAATCTATTGTATGTGATAATAACAAATTAAAGGTAAACAATGATTATTAAAACCGCCGTTCTAAAGCATTTCTCTTTCCCTGTCCCATGTACTCCCCGAATAAATACCATCAAGCACTTATCAGTGAAAAGGCAACAAGTAGCATAGGGAAATACATTATGGGTCAGAATCGCGTGATCTAAAACCGATAGATTGTGCCTTTACTATTATAGAAACTCCAGCAGAGGTGCTTTATTTTTTTTTATTGTTTTGGATTAATGTTAAAAAGTCACCTCTTGTATACAGGATGATTCTGGTTAATCGTTCTAATTAGTACGATTTCCACCGCTGATTAGAATGGTGTAATCGGAAAACATATTGAACATTGCTTTTTTACATTTTTGAACAAAATAACAATTTTTCAACTTGTTTTTTCTATTATTTTATGAAAGATATTTGAATTTAGAATAAGATTGGTTATTATGAACTTTTCGCTAGAATGAACAATAAGGTCCTAAACTAAACTAATTCAAAACTAACTTAGGACGCTATGGAAACAAATGGCAATAATTTATAATGGAGTTAGAAGGATAGGAAGTACTTAAAGAAATATGGTACAATCATTTAATTATCAAACAACAACAAAAAATAAAAAAGTGTTTGTTTTTACTCCACTAATTCTACTTGAGATGTTCGAAAACTCCTTGTTCCACAAGACATTTTTAGTCTGCAAAAAAAAATATCGAGAAAAGTTAATTCTTGATTTTTCATGCTATTGATCATGGAAAGTTGTTTCAAACATTCATCAAGCATAAAGACATTCTGCATAGTTGTTTCAAAAGTGCATCTACCTAAATTTTGGAAGTCTTGCATTTATATTCATAGCTTTGCGTCATCGACTCTTGTACATTGTCAGTATTTCTTTGTTAGATAAGATGGAAGGAATGTACAAACCCTATAGATAAAAATGTCGCATTCTAAACGTGATTTCGCAACAGAACATCTGTTAACTCACATCTGTGAGTTAGGTTCTTAGACTATCTCATGAGAAGAATTTCTTTTCCAGTCTATTCGTATGCCGTTTTATTTATAATTATATATAAAAATTCTCGGGAAATAGGTCACAATAACACTTTGTTTTAAATATTCGTCTTTACGTACGTTTCGGTCTCACGACCATCATCAGAAGACTCACTATGTCTAAAAAGGGGGTTTAATAAAACTAATTATAGCACAAGCGTCCAAATCGCACAATTTAACTTCAATCAAAAGAGCCCACGCCGTCGAAACGAACAGAACTACGATAATCGAAATTGTATCGTCAGAATTAAAGTATAAAAAATTTTTTTGTAGTAAGAATCCGCTATTCAGTAATATTATTAAAATATATGAGTGCATATTGATTGGTATTCTCACAACAAATGAGAAGAACGAAGTTATTTGTCAAGTATCTACTTTCGAAACCAGATGTGTAGGATTTATGACTAGGTACTTAAGAAAGGTTACAGACCTGTACTGGGAAATTACTATTACGAATTCTTCCTAAAAACATTTTCCACACTTATAAAGACGTATGTAAGAATTTGCAAGAGATTATTTAATCAAATTAGTATAAATATGACTTAGATTTTGTGTGTCTACCCTATGATTTACAGATTTGGGGTCCCGTTTTATGTGAATCATCTCCAGGATAGATCTTTTATAATAATTGGTTTCCTTAGTTAAGATATTAACATTTTTGTAATCAAATTGATGGTTATAATCAAAGCAATGCTTAGCAAGGGCGGTGGAATTTTCTAAGTTGTTATTTCTTGTGCTATATTTATGGCCGTACATTCTTTTTTGTAAATATTGTTTAGAGATTCCAGTATAGGTTCCATCACAATCTAAACAATTCAATTTGTACACTGTGTGGGTTTGTTTATCTTTGGGTATTAAAGGTTTTAGATTTGAGAAATATTTTCCAACACAGTTAGTAGGTTTATGCGCAACATTTATATCATACTTTTTCAAACATTTTTTGATTTTCTCTGAGGTCTCCGGAATGTAAGGTAGAGTTATAAAATTGTCTGTATTACCTTTTATGTTATTTTTATTAGACGAACCATTATAGATTTTGTTTATTCTTTCTTTAATGATAGGATTGAAAAAAGTTTTTGGGTAGCCATTCAATTCTAGTGTATTACGAACAATTTTTAAATTTTTGGGGCGGTCATCTGCGTGGGACAATTTTATCGCGCGATCTGTAAGGCTGTTTATGACACTTTTTTTTTTTTTTTTTTTTTTTTTTTTTTTTTTTTTTTTATAGAGTCCTTGGTAGTAGTGCATTTTTAATATTTTGAGAAAATTATTTTGTAAGACCGAAAAGGTGATTGTTTATTAGTGAAGTATTGTCATAACTATATCATCAATTAAGAGAGGTCGTTGTAAGTTAACGCCACAGGTGGAGAGCTAGGATGGTTTAACAGCGGTCTAACGAAACTACTATGCGTCATGATTTTACCCAAAATAAAATACCTATAACCAGAATAATCATAATTTTTCTTAACTCCTTTGTTGCGTTGCTCTATAAAAGAGAATCTGACGACAACAAATATTGTGATATACAGATTGAGTGTAAATCATCGGTGTATAGTGATTAATAAATACGATGCGAGATTCTTCAACCTCCCAAAACCCCCTAAAACCACCCCCCAAAAAAATATGAATAGTATGGATAATATGACCAATTTTATGATAAATTAGTCAATTATTGAGATTCTAGCGGGGTTTAAAATCGAAACGCCCGTTTTTGTTTTTTTTTGAAGGGTGGTTTTATGGGTTTTTGGGGGGGATGAAATAGACAAGGAGTGATGGCAATAATTTTATATTTTTATTTTACCTCCAATAAAGTTATTTAACATGGTGCCATCATGTTGCCTTTTAACCCGCAAAAATGAAAAAAAGAAACATTTTTGGTCCAAATAATGGCCAATTACTCAGAAATGGACCGATAACTTTTGATGGCATAGGGTATGTTAACAATTGCCAATACCAATGACCATTTTCCACCAGGTTTGGGGGGGTTAACTTGCAGTCCATTTTCAGGTCAATTTTAACTGGTTGGCCTTATAAACGGACACGATAAAAAATGATGGCACATGGTGGAAGTGTATAAGAATGGCATGCTTTTCAAGTAACCGCAACTTGGAAAGGGTTAACCTTCAGTCAAAAAAAAAATGCGGATGCTGTATCTCGAGATCTAGCAGCCGGGGAAAATTCGGTCTGTGAGATGAATTGGTCATTGAACCGTCCTCTAACGATAAACCATAGTGCCATCGGGTTAATGTTCAGACCATCAATATCGCTCTGGCTCCTAGATTATAAGTAAAGTGAGTCAGTCGGCTAACGCTGATCTCATTATATCAGATACCACTCACTATAGCGCTTCACTTGTCTTATAAAACAATTAATGCATCTGGCTCGCTCTAACAATAACTCGCCTACACACCTCTGATTTAAGCTCATTCTGTACATGTGGAATATGCCATCGACATTGTTAAATTTTTGCCATCTGAATTTAGCATGATTGATCTGAATCTTATTTCCTTTAATAATTGACAAAACCTTGTGACGCTGCTATTATGGAACATTTAGCAAGCACAGAGAATTTGTCTGGTTGTGAAAGTAGTGGTTTGCAACGAGTACCTTCACTTCCAAGATCGTACCGACAGCGTAGTGGTATTCCAGTTCTTTCCGGCGGAAGTAGGTTTTGTGTAACATATTATGTATGCCATTAGCTTTTTATTCTTTCAGCACTCGATTATTTTATTATTAAATTTTCCACTAAATGTATATTTGTTGCATGTTGATATTGATTCCAAGCATTCATCGGGTTCCCTCGATTATTTGATATATTGCGTTGATGATCATTATTGTAATTTTATTATTTACTGGTGAACAGTTGAATTGCCCCCTTTTTAGATTATTTCTTGCACCAATTTTCCAATAAGCTTTTCATTGTTTGATAAAACTTTTAAGAAATTCTCTTGTTTGAAAATATGTTCAATGCCTGTTGACATTAGTAATTTCTCTTTATTTATATCTGTTTAATTTACACATTTATCCAATGTTACAAGAGTAGTATCAGATTATTCTAACAGCAGGCAGCAATTATTATTACCATATCAATATTACCTAAACTAGGTTGTTAACCTAATTGATATAACTTTCATGTTTGAAAAATATGTTCTATGCGCCTGTTGACATTGGAAATTTTGAAAAGCAATAGTAATTTCTCTATTCTATATCTGTTTAATTTACATATCAATGTTACAAGAGTAGTACCGGATTATATGGATGGCTACTTGGTGCTTAGCACTTTGATAGTATTTCTAATGGGTATGGGTGAATTCTTCCAGTGTATTATCATTGTAATATCTATATTACCCAAGCTAGGTAGTTGTTCGAATTGATTTATTATTTCTATGCTAGGCAATTGTTCCATTAGAAAAACTATGAACATAGTTTCGATCCACGATTTTGAGAAAAAAATTAACATATGTTGGATTCGCATTTTAAGGAATTATAAACTTTTAAAGATTTTGATGTCATTGATAAAGGCTAACGCAAATAAACATAACTTGAAAGATGTTTGAATGTTCATTGTCGGCTTGTACGCCTCATCAAGGGAGCAAAGTTCGGGCATACTACATATAATGGAAAATAGCTATTTAGTTATGATTCGGTTCAAAACTGATCCAATACTAAAAAAATTACTTTACTCTAGTGTTCAATAAAGTCACATCGTTGACGAAACGCGTCACATAATTGTGTTTTATAATTTAGTGGGATTTTATTAACATTTGTTTTACTTTTTAATTTGACATGAATTTCCATCAAGTATCAAATCTGGAAAAGCAAATTGAATGAAAGAAGACATTTTGATGAATCGAACAAACTGGTGATCATACCGAATGAACAATGATGCTGCATCTGCTTCGTTTATTGAAAGCTAAATAAAAAACATAAATTTTAGAAGTTTGGTGCCATCAAAATTTGGTAAAACGTTATACATATTCATATTCAAAAGCTCAAGGCAAACCAATTTTTGGTAAAAAGATTCAATGTAGAACTCGAGGGTGTTATTGATGATACCAATTTTAGAACACCGGTGAATATCTTACTTTTCTCACACACTTATAAAATTATATTTCTTCAGGATTATATCACTTTTATAGCGAATAAGAATAAGCCTCCAATTTAAACATGAGTTTTTTCACAAATTCAAAAGAAATTGAATTGAAAACCGCCCCCAAGTAATTGAGACCGTTTTCCGTTCTAAATTAAGATTTTATATTTGAAATGGATACCATCTCCTCATACCTTGTTATTAATTAGGACCGAGTTAATATAGTAACATCCCGTGATTGCTGCTACAATGATTTATTATATTAATTGCAATGAAGTCACTTCAAATATTGAGTCTATATAGATTTTTTCTAATTCTCTATAGATTCAAGCCGCAAGGGTTTCCGTAGTAATTCAGCTATAGATCTGCAAGCTGCTCAAAGGGCCAAAGTAAGAGCACAATATTCCCAAATGGCCAGAAATAAAGTTTCATCAGGAACTGCCAGCTTACGTAAGTATTTTATATAAATAATATTGAGCTTGCTTATATCGGACTCTCTCAATAAGGCATGTACTCATTTTTTCAAGAGTTATTACAATAATGTTGGAAAATTAATTCCCATCGTGAATAATATCTAATTATATTTTAATTTATCTCTACATCAGATATAAGTTTTGAGGGATTATAAAAAATAATAGAGGTACATAGGGAAAAACTGTTTTGTTTTTAAATCATACTGCTGGTTTAAAAACAACACTTTGAGTTTTTAACACATTGCCAAATTGGCGGCCACACTGTTTGAGACGATCTCTAAAGTATTGTACTGCTCGTTCACAGATTTTGCAGGGCGTTAACTTTCTGAACGCTCCCTTAGCAGTGGTTGAATGTGAGGGCTCCAGCTAACCCAAAGAAAGAAATCACAAACGCTCAAATGTGGTGTCTGCGCACACCACCTCTTATTACCTTTCAGAGAGACCAGACGTCATTCAAAACGGTTTACTTAGACCGCTTGCTTGGGGGTCCATTGTGCCACCCTTGGCTTAAGACCCAGTCCAGCACGTATGAGACCACGCCAAAGGGGAAAATACTGCTTGGAATGATGACTTGTGGCCCCAGGCGACATGTACGCGCTGTTGTGGTGTTTCAGCCTAACTGAAGCCAGTACTGGACATTCTACTAGGATGTGAGAGGCAGTTTAGTCCGTCTCTCCGTATCTAAACTTGGGTCATCAAAATGCCCATTAAATGCAGACATTTTTTCAGAAGGCAGTGGCCAGTAATAAGTCATGTCACCTCTTTTATCCCTCTTCAGTACAATGAGAGGAGGGTTTTCCAGCGTTTGGGTGGGGGTATTCGGCAATGTGGAACTTCGCCTGTACCATACTAGGAACACCACGCCACTCCGAGGACCACACTAACTGAAGGTCCATGACCACGAGCCACAGGCCCTACCAACAACAAGAACGCAGTACCCGCATCCACTGTTTTGTGGAGTTGTAGTGGAACGAGCTCCACCAGGACCGCCATATCCTAGTGGGAAGTTTTCATAGCACCGTTATCTCCATGCAGACAAGTCGCTGAGGCTTGTCCAGCATCATACGGGACAAACCTGTTTTTGTTGCCGGCCACCATACAACGGCTGTGTAGGTTCTTCCGGAAAAGTTTTGTTTCAAAACATTGGGAGAATTTTTGGCTGTATGAGGTGTAACCGCATCCTGTTGAAATAGCAACTTCTGTAATTCCTCTTCTTCAACAATCTCTTCCATTCTGGGTTGCAGATTGCAACATTGAGGCATAACTTTGGGAATTCACGGTCATGGTTATGCCTTACACCGCTAGTTTAAGGGAATGTAGCGGTCTTTCATGAATCAATCTGGGGTTATTTTCAGTCCAGTAGCTGAAATTTCGCATATTTACAACTCCACTCAGATAAATTTGTGCTTAGTCGTTACTCAAGAAAGCTGTTGCGGATGGGATCTGGGCAAGCACTTGTTCACACAGGCTTCTGCGGTCGGCGTAATAAACTATTTCTGAGCAAACCTTATTCTGTAGGAGTGAAGCTGCAAATCTTCATCAGGCTGAGGTCTGACATTCCCAAAGCAATAGCATGCTTTCGAGCAGAACCTCTTCTAAACATGCAATCATTTCCCCCCAACTTGCCTAACACATGATCGAATTGTGTTCCCATTAGGAACGCCAAAAAGCTCTGCGTTGCGATCATAGATTGGTTGTTTTCAAAATACGCCAGATGTGTGTAACACTGATCACTATTATACTTCTGGATATGCCATAGCGTATGTCAGAGTGAAGCCGATTCCTATGTGCTGGCGGCCATTTTCCTGAGGTCTGAATCTAATCTAATATGACGCGGAACATCGAAATACTAATATAGTCACTCGTATTTATGGGATGGTCATACAACTTCTGGCACCTTTGGAAATTTACTTATAATTGTAATGGCAAATATAACTGCAATAAATTAAATGTGTAAAAAATGCAGCACGTAAATCATGCAATTCCAATTCTTTACTATACGGTCAGAAGAAAGTTGTAAGCAAAGAATATAAATGAAATATGTTAGAGTTGTATATAATATGTACTCAGTATGAATTGACGTTATTAGTTACTTTTATTTACTTATGAAATGCTGCACTCTCCTTTCCCCGTGCTTTGCCACAATGTAAACATTTCAATACAAAAAAATTTTAAACGAAAATGTAAACTCAAAACTTTAAAATGAACGTGAAAACTCGTTTCGCGACATATTCGATTAGATTCAGACCTCAGGAGCATGGCCGCCACCCAACTGGAATCTGCTTCACCTTGTCATACTTATGGCCTATCCAGATTGGTGCTGTTTATCTATGAACTTGAAATATTATTTGAACTGTTTAATGTCATCCATAACGTAAACGGTGAAAATCATATTTCGATTATAATTCTGATTAATTCCAGAATTCAAATCATTATGAAGATGGCCAAATAACTAAATTTTGATGTAGCCTATGTATTTTGCATGTTGTAGTACGCTTAATATTTCCATTTCTGGAAGAAACCGTTCTCTAATTTGGACAGTTCTGTGGCAAATTCCATTGGTGTATTTCAACTAACTATGAAATGAGATTTCAACTGTAGTTTCATAAACACTAACTCTTTGTTGCTTTTTTGTAGAAGGAGATGTTGCTACTAGTCCAGGTATTTAACATTTTTAACAAATCTATTGCTTTTTGGGGGGCATTACACCTGTCAATCTCCATTAATTTGTAATTCTGTAATAAATTAACAATACTAACATATTTGTCAATTAAGACCAACCACTAATTAATACATTAGGTAGTGTATAATATAATAATAGGTCATTGATACGTTTAATGCCATCCCTTTATATATTTTTAATTGGTGTTATTGATTATTGATTCACTGGATTTCAAACATTTCTAAAATTATTACTTTCGTTGATTTTTTTGTAGGATCCGGAAAATAATAACAATTTAACTAATTCTTAGAACATTAACATCGACTTAATTAGAATTAGCAGTATTAGAATAACAAAAAGGTTCTGGTCTCTAAAAAATAGCTATGAAGGAGGTGGGACAACTTTTAATTTTCTTTCAAATCTGAATCACTTTAAATGTCCGTTCAGCAAATATTGATTTCATCTTTCAGTAATTCAATGGGACCTTGCATGCTCCAAACTTCTTTTACCAAGGCAATCGACTAATTTATAAAATGCTAAAACCAATGCTATTGCTGTCAACTTATGTACAGAATGGCAATTGACGAATCAAATAGACTCGTTAAAAACTAATTCACTAGATGAGTCTTATGTTGATTGAATAATATATTACCAGATGTGACTGAAATTTAATAGAATACATAATTCAAAGCACCTCTGCAGTAACAAAGAAGCAGGTCATAGGATCCCAAAAACTGTAATAGTAGCTGACTTAAGAGCCTGGCAGAATTTTGACATTTTTGTTGTCCCGCTTTTATTGACGGAGGATGTAAACGAAACCATTTAAATAGAAATATTGTTTCCTCATTTATAACTGCATATACAGAATGGCGCACTTTACTCGCGTATATTCACAGAAAACCATAAAATTATTTGTCAATAGTTTTGTTGTAGAGTATATAGGTCCGTAAGGAGCACGTGTTAAAATTATTTTGAATTATTCAGGGTGTTTCAAAAATAGTTATACAGTAAACTTGATTGAAAATACTCAAATAAAACATAAAATTTGAATTTACTGATAAATTGGAAGAGATTGGTCTATGAAACCCTAATGCAGGTAAATGGTTATTAGAATCGAATAATGATAATGAATACAGGTAGGTGTTCATTTTAAAATAAGACAGTTTTTGGCTTTGTATGCCAGTCTTTATTGTGGAATTGAATCTAATGGTTTTGCTAAACCATTAAATACGATTTGCAACACTCCTTCGAATATGAACGGCAGCGCCTTTTGAATTTATAATTTACATTTCTAAATCAACTGAATATCTTGGAAACGGCAGGTCTTAGGTGTAGGTAGCATAACAGCTAATGGCCTTTATTTACTTCGCGGCATCGAAATATGAAATAATATATTTTAATTTTTACAACTTTGGTGTGAATCTTATTTTAAACAACCAGTATGATTCAAAATAATTTTAAAAAGATTGTGAAATAATTTCGTGGTTATCCGTGAATAGAGTGTGTCATCCTGTATATTTCTGGCAAAATGAATTATAAATGAAAAAATTTCTAGCACGTCCAAGAAAAATACCTGATTCTGTAGTTACGCCTTCGCCTGAGCGATCTGGTCGAAACAGAAGCAGAAGTTCTCAATCACAACGTGAGTCTTTGAATGTTGAAAAATGGATTTTTATAACTAAATTGTGTTTGGCTTTTCAGCAACAAGTAGATCTGCATCGCCCAGTTCTCGTTTGGCATATCTCTACAGAGGTACGGATCATGAATCTCCAAGACCCAGACGATTATCTTCAGGTATCCCTAGATCTACAACTACATCCAGAGATACATCTCGTGAAACTAGTCCGAACCGAAGTGGTTTGAATAGGTTTAGGAATAGAGGCGACAGGCCTCCTCTTAGTCCCGCGTCTAGGCCCGTTTTAGCACAGAAAATACTTCAACAGAGTAGGGAAGCTGAAAGTGCGTTCGCAGATGCTTTCGTAAGTACGATTTCCTTAATTTTTAACGAGCTTATACGAATGGAATCTGACAATTAGTTCAATATTCTAACATTTTTTACGAAAAACTTTCCCTGAACGAAGCATAGAGTATAATAAAGGATGATGATGAGGTAAAGTACAGTATTTTCGATGACTTCATGAAATGCCGAAAATGCAACTTGACATTTTGAATGAAAGTACGGTTTCGTTGCCGACTTTGAATAAAGATGCAGCAACATTTTCCAATTCACTTTTGTTTTCCAAAATAGTTTAAATATTCAGAATATCAAAATCACCTAAGAAAAGTAGTATGATTAAAAGCTGCTGGGTGTTGGAATAAAACTTTTAATGTCGCATTTAAGACTACAAACCAAATTATTATTATCATATATTTGGAGTCTAGTTACATTAAAATGATTTCTATGCTGTGTAATAATTATAATAATTGACAGAGATCAATATGGTATAGTTTGATAAATATATTATGTATATTTTTTTCAGAATGATACTGCAGAATCTTTCAAGAGTCCTAGAAAGAATATAAGTATTCGATCAATAGACAATCATTCTGACGAATCTGAAACGTCGAGTGTTTGTTCCGAACGATCATTTGACTCTTTCAGGCGACCCAGTGATGTAAGTAGTTTTATATTGTTTAATTCCTTACTTAGATTTGTTTTCAATAATTTGTTGGTGAAAACACATTATTATATGTTTTAACTGTTAATTGTTTTGTGCTTCTGTTCATTTGTGTTTTGTAACTCAACTAAATGTATATGTTACAGTTGAACCCAGAATTCCATGTCAACTAGTTAACTAATTGTCGACTATAAAATCGCGAAAATAAATAATAATTTAAACTGATTTTCAGTTTTATCCATACAGAATTAATGAATCGCTTCATTAAACTCTGAAAAACGCGAAATATGTGAATATGACATAAAACCAAAGTTTCTTATTTGAGACATTCCATATGAAATCAGCAGGTTCCCAGGTCACCCTCGGGGATCGCCCTGAAAAATTTTCCTACCTTTTCTACATTGACAAATATGACGATTCCCGAAATTTCTGGTCTTAAGTGTCGATATTGCGCCGAGGAAAACATAATGAAGTTTGTTTAGCCTTTTTTTAAGTAATAAAATAAAATTCGTTTTATTATCGTAAAATATTGGAAAATTAGCCTAAAAAATTTTTTGGAAGCACATAATCGATCGAAAATTTTCCGTAGAATACGATGCTGGAGTCAGATTAGAGATACCTTTGCAGGGAAAATCCGGAAAATCTGAATCCGAAAAAACACAGTTTTTTTTCTTCAATCATTTCCCAAAATACCTATATTTTAATTTTTTTCTAACCTGGCTAAAACTCACAAAATGTGTACTTTCAGGCGAAAATGGTCCGGTAGTATGGTTTTTTACGATTTTTCTAAAAAATAAAACCTATTTTATTGCCTACAATGTTACTAAGCGACCCCAGTAAGAAATTCGAAGCAGTTTTCCTGAAATTCTCGGACAATTTTACTTAAAAAACTTACAAACTCGCAATAGGTTGTAGTTCTGATCTCGAACCGTCTCAAGTTTCTTAAGCAAACGAAATTTTTTTTCTTTGCTGAATGAATAAAACGTAAGGCAAATAACTTCGTAATGCTAGTAGATTTCAGTGAAAATTACAATTTTATAATTCAAGATGAAATTCAAAGTATTTATTGGTCCATCTTGCTCGCTCCACCCAACTGCAATTTACTATAAAGATGAAGAGGCTAAGTTGAAAAATAAAAGTTTATGCTTTCTGACAGAAGATTTGAAACATGATGTTTTCAAAGTTAATGTTTACATTAAATACATAGTAAATTATGTAAAAAAACATTCCCTAATATAAAAAGTGTTGAATATTTCTCAGATGGATACACAGGTCAATATAAAAACTCTCGATTTTAATTTTTTATGTCAACATAAAAAAATTTATCAACTTGCAATGGAATTTCTCTGCAACTTCCGTGTGAGGGCGTAGGTGGAACTTTCAAGAGAAATGCTACAAAAAAAAGTCTGACTCGGCCAGTCAATAATCAAATTTTGAATATGAACTAGTACGAATTTTATAAATGTAAATTATTGACAATAGAACATTTTATAGTTGGAAAGAATGAAATTGATTCACACCCATCAATGAAACTACACTAGGATGCAAAGTTGTGAGCTACGACGCAAGTTACGATCTCATTTTTCACTTAATTATCAAAGTGTCTTACGAATGGGCTTTCAATAAATACGTAACGTTTGTAATAAATGATACATGGGAACTAGGTTTTATTGCAAATACATTTTATAATAATCTTGAAGCTGAAATTTTACTTCTATACAGTTACAAAAAACATTATAAGTGACCAGTTGTGGAGCAAAAAGTCCTCGTTAGTTACAACAATATTTTATCAGTAGTGACGGTTGAAACGAAAGGCAACATTGTGCGAATAAAACTTCTTGGTCACACGAAAAGCAAATTTAAGCAATACATGCAAAAGAAAAGTCTATCCTCACTTGAAAATTGATGTTTAATATTAGTCTAATGTTTTGCGGAAAAATTTATGGATATAAATGTAATCTTTTGGATTATAAAAAGGAATTTATAATAATTTAAAAATCCGTATTTTACTATATTTCGTGATCAGACCTATAACCCATTGCGAGTTTGACAGTTTTTCACTTAAAATTGTCTGAGAATTGAGGAAAATGCTTAGAATTTCTTACAGGGGTCGTTTGGTTATATTGTAGGCAATGGAATGGTTTTTTTTTAAGAAAAATCGTGAAAATGTTGGTGAAATTGGGCTAAAGTCACTACCGGACCATTTTCACCTTAAAGTAGACACATTTCGTGAGAGTTTTAGCCGGGTTAGAAAAAATTAAAATATAGGTATTTTGGGAAATGAATTAAAAAAAAAAGTTTTTTTCCAATTTTTCGGATTTTCCTTGCAAGATATCTCTAATCTGACTGCAGCATCGTATTCTACGGAAAATTTCCGATCGATTAGGTACTTTCAACAAATTTTTTAGGCTAATTTTCGAATATTTTACGATAATAAGACGAATTTTATTTTTTACTTGAAAAAGGCTAAACAAACTTAATTATGTTCTTCTCGGCGCAATATCGACACTTGAACCCCGAAATTTCGGAAATCGTCATATTTGTCAATGTAGAAAAGGTAGGAAAAACTTTCAGGGCGATCCCCGAGGGTGACCTGGGAACGAATGGTGTTTTCATATGGAATGCCTCATTTGTGTTATGTTGTTTTGTTTCTAGTTTTCTCAAAAATTGTTGTTATTCCTAGCTCTAACTAGTTAAAACGGGTCCACACGGAATTCTGGTTTGACAGACATATACATGAAAGTAGGAGATATATTGGGTATTTAATATCATGATGAATATGCATCTGGATCATTTAGTCCTAGTTCAGAAATATAGGATTGTTTTCTGAATCGTAATTCTTATACTACTAATAGTCCGGTCAAATTAGACGATTTTTTTTGCCAACCCAGGAAAATTTCCGGACTCAACCAAATGAGATGCGGTTTTTTGCAAACTGTTCGGTAGGCCAAATAGATCATTTGGACAATATAACATATTGCCGCTAGGACGTTCTCTAGCTTTGGGAGCATAAATTGGCCAATTTTCATTTCCAATTTTTGGTAAAATTCGGGAAATCCTTAAATAGTTCGCAAAGTTCTTGATCGGCGTCCTCGAAAACCCCCGAGTGGGATTTTTTGCGAACTATTTGTTGATTTGTTCCATTTATGGGGCAATAATTGGCCAATTACTCCCCAGGAAATAGTCAAATGTAAAATCTGAAGTCGGAATCTTGATCAGCGACCTCGAAAACCCCCCGAGTGGAATTTTTTGGCCACTTTGCGAACTATTTGTCGATTTGCCCCATTTTTAGGGCAATAATTGGCCAAATACTCCCCAGGAAATAGTCAAATGTAAAATCTGACTTCGGAATCTTGATCAGCGACCTCGAAAACCCCCCGAGTGGAATTTTTTGGCCACTTTGCGAACTATTTGTCGATTTGCCCCATTTTTGGGGCAATAATTGGCCAATTACTCCCCAGGAAGTGGTCAAATGTAAAATCTGACGTCGGAATCTTGATCAGCGACCTCGAATACCCGAGTGGGATTTTTTGGCCACTTTGCGAAAAACTATTTAAGGATTTCCCGAATTTTACCAAAAATTGGAAATGAAAATTGGCCAATTTATGCTCCCAAAGCTAGAGAACGTCCTAATGGCAATATGTTATATTGTTCAAATGATCTATTTGGCCTCCCGAACAGTTTGCAAAAAATCGCATCTCATTTGGTTGAGTCCGGAAAATTTCCTGGGATAATTGGCTAATTTGACCGGATTATAAGGATTCACCGTAATTCTTCAATACTTTCGAAAAAATTGCTTCTGTCAAAATACATATTTATCTAACTCAAAACTGCTGTAGATTAGTTTGGAGATGTGACTATTTAAAGTAAATGAAATTAGTATTTTTCACTTCCTAAAGGTGAATGAGTCATCTCTTTCTGCGAATTTTTTGGGTACTAGCCTTCGAGAACAGGAATTTTTCAAATTAAGTACTTCTGATAACAACAGCTGTGGTTGATATTTTGTATCTATTGTCGTCGTTCACAGTTACAATAATTGAAGTACCCAAAGAAATAGAAAACGCATGGTCATATGTTATTTTGCAGAGCCTAATTTGAAAAATCCAAACGGTGTCAACAGAATCGCTTTTATTTTTCAAAATTCCTGTCTTCACTTTATGAAATGGTATTATTGATACCCTCAAAAACATTCAATTCGTTTATTATTTTCATAATTAAGTAAACGAAACTTTGCCTGCTTGCAATAATTTAATTTGTTGAATTTTAAAATGTGAAAAAAATGCGAATTATATTAACTCTTTCACCATACAGTGGCATACTCAGAACAAGTTAATAACTAATTCTGAGGATTCCACTGTGTTGTGAAGCAATTATTAATACATAGTCATTAAAATTGAATGAATTTAAGTAACGCCGAAACTCTAGAATAATTTAATTTGTGTTAGTCATATTCTTGGAGTGGATCGCAACAACGACTTGCAAGCAGGGAATTATGGGAACCCTGCCGTGTAAGTAATTTTACTATTTTAGACTATAACCCACAAATCACATTAGATATGACTGAACAAACCCATTCACAATTTATTTTGAATGTAGGTTTCAGTTTTTGATTTTTCATTTTTAAATTTCAGACGTGAATGCTATAGGCCAAACAACAGTCATTTAATAAAAACGACATTGCAATATTTTGAGCTTCATATCGCTCTAGATAGTTTGAAAGTAGGTGGTCACGTTAAAGTTCTTTGATCTTATGGAAGTAAAGTTCATTTCAAAACATAGATATTTATTATCGACCTTAATTTGTTGTAATTACCAATGACTAGCTCAAATTGTGTATTTCTTCACTTATTAAGCTGACTTTATTCAAACTAAGGTTAATAACCTGTTATTTTATTATTGCAAAATATTGTACTTTAATGTTGTAAATAATATTGTATAGCCACGCAGAAATTTGAAGATAATCTTTCGAATCTAACTTCATATTAATCTCAATTCAATAATTGAAATCTATTATTTCAAAATAATTCAATTATTATTTCCTAAGTAACATTTTGTAGATATCTTAACAACTTTATTGTATAAAATGGGATTTTTGGACTGGAATAGTAAAATTTATATATCATTAACTTGATCAACATTATTGATTGTTTAATACAATCTTTATAAGCATCACGTTAATTATCTCGTTAGAATAGGAACTAATATAGTTGTACTGCATGAAGTTTGCTTTTAATCACTGCATTTCTGTTCAAGTGCATGTATTGTAATCTACAACACACAGTTTAATAATGAACATTAAATTTTTGGGAAAATCGTTATTGCAATAAGTAATACTATTAACAAAAATCTGACAATTGACCCGTAATCAATTAGAACACAACAATGCAAATTATATTGTTCTTACATAAATGGTAACTATAAAAGAAAATCGAACTATGAGTAACATTGTAAAACCACTGTTGGTTACGCTTTTATGTTAAGATATACCGATTGCAGGAAAGAATCAGAAGTATAATGAAATAAAACATACATTCCTGTGTTGATGCAATATTAGTATAATTTTTATCTGTTCCATATGGTAGATACATTTAAGGTACTTCCTTATACATCTAGTTATTTTCTTCAATCGGTAAATTCATTACATAACGAAATTAATACATCAAAAATTGTTCAATTCATTTCAAATCATTTTTTGTTATAAAAAGCACAATACCTAGAGCACTTTGAAGGTGGCAATGGATAAATGATTTAAAAAAACTTATTCTCCTTATAATTTACCAGAATTATCAGCAATGTGCCTCTTCCTATTTAGCGCTGCATGGCTTAATAGTACAGCGGCAGTTGTACGGCCTGCTTGGCAAAAATCTTGGTTCCACGTGTGTCTTTAATCTTAATGGGTCCTCCGATTAAAGATAATCTAGCATAATTCCTAGGTCCTCCTTCTCCTCACAGGACACTGTCATCTGAATAAACATCTACACACAATGGGCATTGTTGAAGACCCAACTTGTAGTAGATGTGGAGAAGCGAATGAAACTGCCTCCCACATTCTAGCAGAATGTCCAGCTTTGGCTTCTCTTAGGCTACAACACATCGGCAGCACACATATGCCGCAGGAAGCCACAAGAAATCAGTCCGTACAAAATCTTAGCCTTCGGCCTGCTGGACTGATTTTTGTATTAAGGGGCGCACAATGGACCCAATCAAGCGGTATAAGTGCTCCGGACTTGCCCGTCCCAGTTTTGATTGATTGATTGATAGGTCCTCCTTTAACTGCAATTCAAGAATTTTGAGGTTATGATTCTTCAACTTTATATTAACTCATTTTTGATAATTAAAATTAAAGGTGCAAAAATGTATATTATTGCTCAATATTTACATTAAAATAATGTCTTTGCGTCGACTTTTTTTGACAATTAAATTCTCCCCTATTTTTTGATGTATTTTTGCATCGAAATATAAAACATTTGTAAATACTCATTTTCTAATTTTGCACTCTTACTCTTACTATTAAATCACGTAAATTACGCTCAGCTTTTGGTTTATGCATATTCGGTATATTGTAAAACGGTGAAGAGTAGAATCGTTACGTCACAGCACGTACAATACTTCGAGTCTTTCTTGCGCGTTTTTGTTAAATTCAAATGATCATGTAATAGACTATTATATTTTTTTTAGAGTTTTTGAAGTAAGTTGAAATTTTTATACGACGTTGGTATAGGTGTTTTAAAAAAGATATCAGGACCTTATTCTCCTATTGCATGCAAAAATTTGTGATTTCAATACTACATACAGGGTGTCCTCGAACTGCGTGGCCAAAATAAAGCCGAAGATTCTTTGATTCGAAAAAAAGTTGATGAGCCTTTTTACTTTTGCCTCAAGTGTCTTGTTTACCCGGTAGAGGGGTTCAAAATTGCAAAAATAATTTTGTTTTTTCGGTATAACTTGAGAACGTGATGAAGAACTTTTACAATATTTAGCAGGTGAGTTACTGTCAATAATGGCCATTTTTGAGAGTGGAGCACAGAGCCTTAGAGACCATAGAAATGGGTCAAACTTGACGATGTAACGGGAAAAGTGTCCAGAACTTTTTTGTGGTCAATGTAATTCACTCGATATTTTTTATGTAGATAGCTTATCTAATTTGAAAACTTTTCTTACTCTTAGAAAATTTTGATAAGATCAACGGATTAGCTTGAAAAAATTAATTTTCGAGTCTGCAATTTTGGCTTACTAATTTTACTTGATTAAAATAACTAAGTTGCCTTTGCTTTTCTAATGTCATTTTGGCATTTGAAGAATTTATTCTCAAAACTGTCAGTTTTTACTTTGCTTTCAGTAAAAATTTTATAAAATTATGGCTCAAAATTTCACTAACACTGAAATGGTTGATATGTTATTGATTTATGGACATTGTCGTTGCAATGGCCGGAGAAGGGAAAGATATCCGCATCGCAGAATTCCAAATCGGCAAACTTTCGCGAAACTGGCAAATTTGAAGCAAATCGCAGAGAAACTGGACGCAGACGGACAAGAAGGACGTTAGAACTCGAAGAAGCGATACTGGAAGCGGTTGTAACTGAACCTGGGATAAGCCACCACGTTTGGGACTTCGTATTGGAGCCTCAAAATCATTAGTTCATAATGTACTGAAAGAAGAACTGTTGTATCCCTATCATATTAAAACAGTTCAAGACTTATTGCCCATGGATCCAGGTCATCGGCTAGATTTCTGTCGGCTTATTGTCCAAAGACAAAACGCAAACCCCAATTTTTGTAGAAGAATTCTGTTCACGGACGAAGATACTTTCACGAGATGTGCTCTTTTTAACCTCCATAATGAACATTTCTATGCTGATGAAAATCCTCATGAAACGGAAGTTACATATTTTCAGAATCAAACTAAAATCAATGTTTGGGTTGGAATTGTGGATAACTTTATTATTGGCCCTACCGTTATACCCGATCGATTGAACGGGGAGAACTACTTGAACTTTTTGGAACAAAGGCTACTTGAACTGTTGTAAGACTTGCCCTTACACATTCGTCGTGGCCTGGTTTATCCATGATAGTGCACCTCCTCATTTCACATTAGCTGTGAGGCGACATTTGAATGCGGAATATCCAGATCGCTGGATAGGTAGAGGACACGATGCACCAGTGAACTGGCCGGCCCGCTCCCCTGATTTGACGCCCTGCGACTTCTTTCTGTGGGGCGCTTTGAAGTCGAAAGTTTATGCAGCTCCAGTAAACACACGAGAGGAATTGTTGCAACGAATTAATCATGAAGCGGATTTATTGAAGAATGATCCTGATGTACTAGCCAGAGTTCAATCCAATTTCTTGAAACGAATTAATTTGTGTATTCAGGAAAATGGGCAACATTTCGAACAATTGATGCCTTAGCGATTTCCCAAAAAGTTTTGTTGTTTCTTTTAATTTAGCATTTGTTTTTCCTAAATAATCACATCGTTTCCCCATTTCTATTGTTTTTATTATTCGTGTTTTACCGAGATATTAACCATTTCAGTGTTAGTGAAATTTTGAGCCATAATTTTATAAAATTTTTACGGAAAGCAAAGTAAAAACTGACAGTTTTGAGAATAAATTCTCCAAATGCCAAAATGAAATTAGAAAAGCAAAGGCAACTAAGGTATTTTAATCAAGTAAAATTAGTAAGCCAAAATTGCAGAGACTCGAAAATTATTTTTTTCAAGCTAATCCGTTGATTTTATCAAAATTTTCAAATTAGATAAGCTATCTACATAAAAAATATAGAGTGAATTACATCGACCTCAAAAAAGTTCTGGACACTTTTCCCGTTACATCCTCAAGTTTGACCCATTTCTATGGTCTCTAAGGCTCTATGCTCCGCTCTCAAAAACGGCTATTATTGACAGTATTTCACTAGCCAAATATTGTATAAGTCCTTCATCACGTTCTCAAGTTATACCGAAAAAACAAAATTATTTTTGCACCTTTGAAGCCCTCTACCGGCTAAACAACACGCTTGAGGCAAAAGTAAAAAGGCTCATCAACTTTTTTTCGAATCAAAGAATCTTCGGTTTTATTTTAGCCACGCAGTTCGAGGACATCCTGTACATCTTTCACTGAAATTATCTAAAACATGCATGAAAACTAATCAAAATCCACAGGAGTCACGAATTAACATTGAAGTAAAATTTTTCTAGTAAATAGTAGTGGATTTATGTACATTTCTATTGATTTTTCACGGAATCGTCTATACACCAAGGAGAAAATTGTAGGTACATTTTCGATATCATGCAATTGTTTACATGCAAATGGATGGAAGGTTACTCCATATGCTGACATCGCGTACCGCTTAAACTCCTCCTGTCTGTACACGCATATGGACATAGAGTCTAGATTGTATGATTTGATAATACTTCCTCTATTTACTCTGCGTTACATTTACTGTGAAGGGGGAATTTGGCCTTAGTGATGATTTTAAGTGAATGATAAGTGTGGTCTGATTCACATAATTCATTATTCTTCAGTATTTAACTCGGGGTATAAATAATATTTTATTCACATAGCTGCTATCAATTAGATACGCTTCCTTCATTAGAATAGTAGTTCTGCAAATAAATTTTCACATTCTTCCCAACAAACCATGTGCAAAAATCCCAAACCCATTCATTATTTAATGTGATTCACAGTTTAACTGGAGTATTATCTAATTTACAGGACATCAATGAAATAATAGCGATGTGTACGAGCACCATATGGCAAGAGAGAAAAGATGGATTGCTTTCATTGCAATTTTATCTCAGCACTGACAATACGTTAACCACTAATGAATTGAAGCATCTCACCGAAATCTTCACCAGAATGTTCATGGATGCACATACTAAAGGATTGAGTGTTTTTCTGGACACTCTCCATGAAGTAATAAAGCTTTATAAAATAGAATTGCAATATTGGATTTATGTGCTACTACAAAGAGTGTTCTTAAAAATAGGAACGGAAATATTAAATTCGGTACAAAGTAAACTGATGCTGACTCTCGATATTATTCGTTCCAATTTTGCAATACCAGCACTGATTTCAAACGTGTATAGATTTTTGGTAGATACGACGCAAACACCGAATGCAAAAGTTAAAAGTGTAGTATTACATTTTTTAACTACGCTTTTCAATTCAATCGATTCCAGTGAATTTGTGTCACAGCCGCCTGCGATTCAAGCTTTACAGAAAATTATCCATTTCACTCAAGACATAAAATCCGCAGAATTAAGAGTTGCTTCAAGAAATTGCATCGTGGCCATGTGGAATTGTAATACGTCCCAAGTAACTATGATGTTGTCTGATTTGCCTAAAGATTTACAAGATATAGCTTCGAATATTGTAAATACACACATGAGGAAAAGTTCAACTGGTAGCGAACCAAGTAGTCCGATGGTTCTTGGCAGTCCCAAACCTATTTCACCTATAACTCCTCCAAACAAAGGGGATGGATTGGATCAAGAAGAAATTTATAGAAGTTTACGGAAAACAACGGCGGAAATTCAAAATTACAGTTATGAAACTTTAGGTGAGTATCCTTAGTCCTTTTTGATCACTGATCATGTTTAGATGAAAAAGAAACACACCTATTGAGAACTGGAAGTTTAATCAATTTGCTATTTCAGGATCGAAGTTAGATAGAGATAGAGATACTACATCACAAGATTCTGGCATATCGCAAATGTCCATCGGAAATGATATGAGAAATGACGTAACTATTATAGAAGAAAAATTGGAAGAGTTGTCATTCTCTTCGAAATTTGGTACTCGATCTTTACCATATTGTAGCATTAATGGCGTAACAAAGACTGATTCGAATGGATTTAGAAGCTTAGGTATTTATTTATATTCTTTTACTTAATGAGTCAGCTAACTCGTTATCAGCTACAGTTTTATCTTCCGCTATTATTCGATTAATTCGTACAACAAATAGAATACTTTATGGTTTCAATTCTGATTTCGGAATTCTGTACATGGTCCTTCGAGCGGGAAATGTATATTTTGTTCGCTAGAATCGCGATAGTAACTTGTATTCTAACATGCGCTGTTTTTGATGAATATTTAGTTTATTGAATTGAGGAATCAATAATACGGTATTTATCAGAATGAAAATATTGGTTAAGTTCACGAAATTGCATTCCACAATGTTTGAATAAATGCTAAAATCAGGATTTGTCATGAATCACTTCGATTGTAGAAGAAGATGAATTCGACTTTGAAGTTTGGTTTGGACATCGAATTAAAATTTATTAAGGGTAAATGTTTTGATTGTACTTTTCATTTTTTATAAAGTCAATCTAGCTATTAATATTCCTAAAATCTGGGAAAAATAATTATATGTGAATTCTCGGGAAATAGTTCTCACATGTTTACTGCATTTTACGTCTTTACGTACGTTTCGGTCTCACGACCATCATCAGAAGCCGTTTGAAAACTAATTCACGTCACTAATGCGCCGGACTCCTTAAACTAATTTCAGTAAGCGCTGAGCGTCTTTATCGCACCAAAGCTTGTTGGTGATTCATTTGCACCAAGAAGTTATAAAAAGTGTTGCTAGATCGCGCTGTAAAATTGTCACGCCCACAAAACCGTCCCAAAAATTTGAAAAAAGTTCGTAATACACTGAAAATGAATGGCTACCCAAAAACGTTTTCATCATTAAAGAAAAAATAAATAAAATCTATAATAGTACATCATATATAAATAATATCAACAGTAATAAAAATAATTTTATTACATTCCGGAGACCTCATAGAAAATTAAGAAATCCTGAAGAAAGTAGGACATATATGTTGCGCATAAACCTACTAGCTGTGTTGGTAAATACAAAACAATATTTACTAAAAATAATGTATAGCCATAAGTATAGTGATAATAACAAAAATTTTGAAAATTTCACCGCCTTTGCTAAACATTGTTTTGATTATAACCATCAGTTCGATTATAAAAATGTTAATATTTTCTCTAAAGAAACCAATTATAATAAAAGATATTACCTGGAGATGACTCACTTAAAACGTGACGCTAATTCTGTAAATCATAGATTTAATGTACAGTCATTAAGTCAAATTTATACAAATTTAATTAATTGAGAACTTGCAGATTTCTAGGTATCTCTTGGTACTATTTATAATTTTGTTTATGTAGAAAGCTGATAGAAACCAGTAATGTTTATATAGCAAGGTCCTAGTCATAAATCAAACACATCTGTTTTGAAATTGTAGGTATTTCAGCGCAATGTATTTTATTTTCAGCCATACTATTTTTACCTCCGTTGAGATATGACGTCTTCAACTATAGAAACATTGCTTTGTGGTGGTTTTCTAACACATATTCATATATTTTACACTTTTCTGTTACATTTTCAATTATTCGCGTTTCGTTCGTTCTTGCCACGTTACATTCTCGATTGAAATTGGTGCGAGCAAGAGACTCAGTACATATTCATATATTTTACATTTTACTGTTACATTTTCAATTATCCGTGTTTCGTTCGTTCTTACGAGAAAGACGCTCAGTGCTATGCGCAATTAGTTTAAGTAATCTCGCGCTTTAATGTCGAGAATTAGTTCTCAAACATCTTCTGATGATGGAATGTGAGACCGAAACGTACGAAAAAAATAAGTAAACATATGTGTTAATGTGATTTATTTCCCCAGAACTTACATATAATTTATAAATGGGTCAAGTATCATTATAAGGAAAAAATAATTAAAAGTATAAAATAAATAGGTACGATAAAATGTGAGTGGTTTGATAATTTTATCCAGGAGCGTATTTCAGACAATTAGTACTTGCGTTATCTAAGATAATCTTGTCTTATTCCTTTCGATTGGTAGATTTAATTGAATAAAACATTTTAGTTTGAACTTAGTATAGTTTTTATACTTCTTTTGCACCTGGAATTCTTTGTATGTACTTCGAATAACACCTTTACTCATGAAAAAATTGAAGCCAATTCTCTGTAATGAATAAATATTTATCAACTCAATTATATTTTTATTTTACAGGAATTCCAAAAGTTGATATAGTTAAAAGTATTTTAGAAAACTGTGTAGTGGACAATCCAACTCCTCTACATGAAAAGAGACACTTACTGTCTCAGTTAATAGAAGTTATTCATAAGGGTGACATAGACGATATTGTTCAACATTTCAGGTAATCCATTTTTGTATTTGTCTACAAATTTGCTCAATATTACTAGTTTACGATTGATTGATTGATGATGAAGTTGATGATAATAAACATATTGTAGCTGTATTTTAGATTGTAAGATGGCTTTTGAAACTATTGATATTGACTTATTACTTAGGAAACTATCGTATTATGGTATCACTGAGACAGTATACTCTTGGTTACAAGGTTACAGCATTATCTCACAAATAGGCAACAGAGAACAAAAGTTGATAATATTTTCTCTACTACAAGATTAGTGTCATCTGGTTTCCACAGGCTAACGTTTTGGGTCCACTTTTGTTCATATTATATCTATAATATTAGTTTGTTGATACAGAATTTCTTAATGTATTTGCAGATGATACGCTAGCCGCATCAAGTGATATAAATTTAGAACCGGCAGTTTTTATAACATGAACAACTTGTTAAATAAATCAGTTCTTGAACACTAACAATCTAAAATGTTTCTAAAACGAAAGCAATGATGATAACTACACGACAAAAATATAAACATCAACTTAAATGAAATTTATTTACTCATTAATGGAAGAAGTATTGCCTTAGTTGAAGATATAAAGTATCTATGTTCTGTAATACACATTAAATTGAAACCGTTTCAAATATTTATTATAAAATCTCAAAGAAACTCTTGTTTTTCAGTCGCATTTCAAATCTACTTACCTGCAATACTTCTATAATAGTACACAAAACCATAATTCAACATCATTTTGAATACTGTTCTACCATTTTATCTTCAATTGATGCTAATAGTTCAAGTTCTTTACAAAATAAAAAAAATGTTTCCACCCTAGTTTGACTACCGGTGAGAGATAGATTCTATGTTTGTTCTAGGACGTTCAGATATAATAATTATTAATATTAATATATTTATTTCCATTACTGTTTTTTTTTATACTTCAACTACATGAAAGGGAAACCTCTAATGTTGGAAGACCATCGTGTAAGCCAGCAGTGGAATCTTGGGAGAGGAGATAGGCATTCGAATTTTTCTTAAAGGTTTGGAGGTTACATAGGGAAAGACTTCACTAGGTAAAGAGTTCCACGACTTCGCTATTCGATGAAAAATTGAATTCTGATAGGAAGAAGTTCGGCAGGTCTCGAGCTTGACAATGAAGGGATGACTAGTTTGAGCTCGTCTAGTTCGCCTATCTGTAATCTCTCGTGGTGGAACAACAGACGAGATTTCTGATGAACACCGTCATGAAAATGTCTATAGAAAAGGGAAAGATCACCCTCCTTTTCACGATGTTCTAGAGAAGTCAATAAACTCGTAAGTGTGACATCATCAATCAGACGAATAGCTCTCTTCTGTATAGAATCCAAGAGTTTCAGCGTATATTTGGGAGCCGAACTTCAAACATGTGAACAGTACTACAGGACAGGTCGAATCTGTACTTTGTAGATTGTGAGGAGCTGCTGAATGCAAAGCTTGAGTTTTGGTTGCATTAAACTCTACTAGATGTCTTTGCCAGATCTCCATTAATTGCGCCAATCTGTCTAGCTCCTCTGGTTTCATTGGATGGTATAGATGAGAAAGCTGTATGAAGTGTATCATCATCTGCAAAGTTGTGGACGGCAGATGGTTTATATGAAGCAGAAACAAGTTTGGTACCAAGACAGATCCCTGTGAAACACCAGCGTTGATAGCCATTGTATCGGAGGGTACTCCGTCTACCATCACATGGAGTGATCTATCTGAGAGAAAACTCGATAGTTAGCGACAAAGCTGAAGCAGCAAGCCATATGACGGAGATTTCCCAAGAAAACTTTGGGTGCCAGACTAGGTCAAATGCTTTGGAGGTATCCAATGATACAGCTAGAGATTCCCCATGTTTTTCAATAGATTTCTGCCATACATGTGTTACATAGGCAAGCAGGTCTCCTTTTGATCACTGCTGACGAAGCCATATTGCCGGTCATTCACGATTTTGAAGCTCTCTAGGTATTGGATAAGCCCGATGTTGATTGCGTTCTCCATCACGTTAGAGATCACAGAAATAGTGCAATGGGTCTATAATTATTAGAAAGGGTCTTTTTCCTTTTTTTTTTAAATTAGTTGGACACTAGCTGTCTTCCAGCTGGAAGGAAACATATTATATTATTTATCATTATTTCTTTGCTGCATTTTTACTATTTGATGTATATATTCACTAGTTAATGTTTGTTTATATTAGGAATATCCTATTTAAATGAAGATTACTTTATTTTTTCTAATTCAATTGAATTCAGTTTACACAATTCAGAATTTGTAAATAATTAAGATTTGTTTCACTTTTAATGTTTTTTGTTTCAGAAAACTATTACGTATTCTTATTGATAATTTAAATGAGAAGGACTCTCAAACCCAGGTGATTGTGCTACAAATTTTGACCGCCATATTTGAACGTGAAGATCTTAAACAGTGTTGGAGTAATTTCGTTGAATTGCTGACTCTGCGCGTGTTGGATGCTCATTGTCAAGAGAAAAGAGATGTGAGTTTCATTTAATCATTAAATTTTTATAATGCTTAGAATCGCAACTCTACGTGCCATTTATCACAATATAATCAGAGCTGTAGAGTAAAATGGGGGACGTGATTTTTCCAAAATGAGAGTCTGAGATGAGGATATGGGGAAAAGTCAAATCGGGTGTCAAACGGCTCGACGAATTACGATAATTTACACTAATTACAATAATTAACTCGGAAGATAAGATTTTTAAAATTATTTTGAATATTTTTTAATGCTTCCCACTCGGGAGCTAAATGTACCGAGTGTTAATCAATCAGCCCTGACTGCACCCTGAGAAAACAAATTGTATTTTTCACTAGGAAGAGTAAGGTAGTATCCACCAGAGGACTGACTATAGTAGGTTACGTGATTAACATCAGTGACCAAGCCAAATACCTAGGTGTCATCTTAGACAAGACAAGACTGCAATTAGAACAACAGTGCCGCAAATCACTGCAGTCTTCTGGTTGTGCAGAAGGGTCATTGCCACAAATGGGGCTCAACCCAAATACCATAATCTTGATCTTCGAAGCCATACTTAAACTCAGGTTGACATATGCCACAATGGTGTGGTAGAAAAGAACAGAGAACCAAATCATGCCTGGACGAGGTATCCGAGGAAGCTCATCCTAGGCGTGGCCACTGAGCGGCAACCAGAATTGCCCACAGACTTATGTCAATGGGACTATGAGACACAAAAAGTAGCCGCACCTTAGTACCAATTAGTAAAAAACATCCCATTTCTTCAATGAGAACGGATGGGGATATCGCCAGAATATACTTTCGACCAGAAATATATAAGTATACCCTCCAAAGATTGGCTAAACCAATCAACCCTAGCAACCAATGGTGAAATCTGATTCACTGATGGAACTAGAAACCATGGACAGGCGATATGCCACAAATGCCCAGGCAAAAGTGGCTTTATTTTAGCTTTGGGCAAACTATCCTCCAAGCGGAAACACTGGCTATAACATGCTGTGCTCAAACAGCGCTTGAAGAAAGAACGCAAAGCAATTACAACATATGCAGGCAGCAAAGCAGCTCAATAACATCGAACTTCGTGTGGAGTTGCATTAACAGCTTTATCGGAGACGAAAATATTTTGGGTCCCCAGCGAACCTGGAATATGGGAAAACGAAATAGGCGATGAGCTTGAAAAGTAGAGAATCTTTAATATGCCTTCAACCAGCGGTGCGCGTCTCGAAGAGTAATATCAAAGGGACGATCTACTGCTGGGTCCGAATACTCGAAAAAGGGCAACAAGTGAACGGTGGCAGACAGGCATAAATAAGCACAGATTGCACTGCACATTAGGAAAGGCTGGTCTTAGTAAGTGAGGAAGATTGTTAAACCTGATGCGAAACAGAGACATGGACCGTTCTACCACCACAAAATGAATCTGAAGAATTCTCCCTTGTACAGGTGGTTCAAACGACAATGCACATTCTGTGCAGATGCGATATTTTTGTGGCAATGCGAATAATCGAGGATTTGCCGTAATTTGCTTATTCCTGTTCTACTTTAAATAAAAGTTCACGATATTAGGATGTTGCAATTATTAATCTTAATAATTTTTAAATCTCTGATTTAATTTGAAAATTATTATGGTCTTATAGCTTTTTTTATATACAACATCTAAAATAATATACCGACCTCAAAAGTTTTTGACTACTAGAAAGATACTGATTTTCTTGTAGTAATGGAATATATTTTTAGATTTTTTTTTATTGTAGGTAGTTAAAATGGCTGAAACAACAGCTGCTGCGATGAGTGTGTGTCCATTCAATAGTGTTGTAAACACCTTAGCACCTATAATTCTCACAAGTCCATATCCTTCTGTATTAGGAGCAATTAAAATGTTAACCAAATTAATAGAATCCAATCCACATGAGGTGAAGGATGAATATCTACAACAACTCATGCCTGGGCTCATAAAGGTAAACTAATATATTTATATTGAAAATATTAACATCTATCCCTGAAAAAAAACTACATTTTTAGTTGTTTTTCAAATGTATTCTTCAGATATTTTTTGGGTAGTTATCGTCGAAATAATTCAATAATAAGTCAGCTATTTGATGAAAACTTGAATAAAATCTAATAGCTTTATTAATAATATAACTGATGAGCTTTGAGTTTATTTTTATCCTTTATGCCCATCCTAAAATTTGCAATTTAAAGAATTTTATTGTTGTAACCCTTCTTTGCAATAATTAGAATCACTGAATTTTAATTTGGGTGTTAGCCTACCTAATATTCATTGCTTAATCATATTACATACAGAAAATACATTAATGATTCCAATTTTTCCCTAAAATAGTAATTGTGAATTTGTGGGTCTTTTAGTATTACAATCACTTTTCTCAGCTTTCTATATGGCGCATTCCAGGTCATATTCGCACATCATCCCAGGTGAGGTCTTTGGATAACGCTGAAATTTTGCAGATGGTTTCTGCCTCAGGAAATATTAGGTTTCCCAAAATTTCAAGCCATATACTTCAATAATGCGCCGCCTAAAATATTTTTCATTTTTTTTGGAATTTTTTTGATTGAAAATGAAAAAACTTTTGTAGAAAGGCTGTACTGAGACAAAAAAATATTCCAAATCATGGATTTGATGGACATTTTTCCAAGGAATCCATCGCCGCCTTCAGAATTGGTCTATCGTATCGCGCATGCGCGCAAACTAAAAAACTTATTCTTTCTTCAAAAATTCATATCTCCGGTGTTCCTACTCCGATCGGGCTGAAATTGTGTGTGAAGGCAACTAAAAGCGAATACTTCAAAGTGGTGTGTGAATAGTCATGCATAAATTATGAAACAATACCGCTAGACTCAATTATTTGTATTTTTAAAAATTCCTAGGCCATTTCTTTCAAGTTCATGCTTTAGGGTGAATATTAATCTCTAATCTGATCCCAGATTCGCATTCCTCGGGAAATTTTCTATCGATTATGTACTTTCTAAACATTTTTTAAGTCGATTCAATCGATCATGTTTTTTTTCAATATTCAAATTTGTTTGAAAGCGCATTTCTTGATAAAAATTTAATTTCTTCTATAAAAAAATAATCAAATTAAATTAGTTTTGATACCGAAATTTATTATTTTTTTAAGAAAAATTTTAATATTAAAAAAAAAATTAATAAAATGAGTTATAATAAAAATTATGAACAAATAATAATTTTAAAAAAATTATAATTAAATAAAATGATATTATTTTTATTGAAGAAGAAGAAATTGAATTTTTATCAAGAAATGTACACAGCGCTTTCAAACAAATATGATTATTGAAAAAAACATGCTCGCGAGACAGTTTAAAGCGTCCCTGCTTGCTGTACTATTTATTTCTCCGCAAAAACCGACAGATGGCGTCACTTCCCTTACCACCCGGAATATTTTTAGAAAACAGTGTATAGTCTATACATGATTTCTCTTCTTTGTGAGTGCGTAAATTTGTTTGGTCAAGCCAGTGGGCACGCTAAATTCAAAACTTTCGTGATGAATACAAAACGAGATTATGAAGTGAAGATCAAATGATACGTAGTGCTCTTGAATCGTTCTGGTCAAGTAAAAAAAATCTATATTTCAAAAATTGAATGCAATTTTCCACTTCTTAATAAATATCAATTCAATCGACTTGAAAAATTTTTACATATCGATCGGAAATTTTCCGAGGAATCGGAATCTGAGGTCAGATTCACTCACTTTTAATCACGGTCGTACATACAGGTCTGGAAACTCGGGGCTGTTTCCTATGTGAGAAGTGAGTCCGCTAAGCGTCGACTGTCGCGTAGTACCAAAAGACGTCACGTAGAGTAATCTCTGACAACTGTCATTCTTAAGTTGTAAATACAAGGAATACCTGCGTTTTTAGAAACAAATTACGAAACCGTGCCGAAATGTAAAACGGGGTACAAAAGTGTAAACCAAGAAACATCTGTTTTTAAAGTGCCGAAAGATGCGGAAATGCGAAAAAAGTGGATGCTTGCGATTCCGGATAGAAATCGTTTTAACGAGGTCTTTTGTGTGCGTCATGTATAACGAAAAAGGGGAAGTTATTTTTAAGGTGAGTAATACATTTTGACAAGAGTAACAGTTCTATTCCTCTCTCAAATCAGAATACTTAGTAACACTGCTTGCGATTCCGGAAAGAAATCGTTTTACCGATCCAAGCGCTAGCGCTAGCTAGTGGCTGAGCGAGGGACTACGAGTTTGGCAACGCGTAAGACTCATGTCAAACATACGAGTCTCCAGACCTGTATGTACGACCGTGCTTTTAATTGCCTTCACAGACAATTTCAGGCGGATCCGAGTAGCAACACCGGAGGTATGAATTTTTGAAGAACATCAGTTTATTTGAGTTCCGCGAAACGATAGCCCAATTCTGAAAGCGGCGTTGGATTCCTTACAAAATTTCCCATCAAATCGATGGTTTGGAATATTTTGTTGTCTCAATAAAGCGTTTCTACAGGAGGAATGCCGTTTTTTCATTTTCAATCAATAAAATTACAAAAAAATTGAAAAATATTCTAGGCGGCGCATTATTGAAGTATATGGCTTGAAATTTTGGGAAAGCTAATATTTCCTGAGGCAGAAACTACCTGTAAAATTTCAGCGAAATCCAAAAACCTCACCTGGGTTGAAGTGCCGAATATGACCTGGAATGCGCCATATACAAAAAATCAAACACCACCTGTTCTATTGTTCTACTAAGATTGTAACCTAGTTGCCAACATATGAATTCAGATATATAATTATCAATGTAGTGCTTAGGTATATTTCTTTGGTGATATCGGCTCGTTATGCGTGTAACTTAACAAAAACAAGGTTGAATACATTTACTAGAAATACATTTGGTAAATTATGTTTTTGGCATTTTCAGGGTACAGATCATGTTGAAAGTCCAGTGAGGAAGAGTTCGATATTTTGCATGGTTGCAATTTACAAAGCAGTTGGTGAACAACGTTTAGAAAGTTATATCAATAAGTTAAGTGGCAGCAAAATAAAACTGTTACGATTGTACATCAGTAGAGCAGAACAAAGCACATCAGTGCCTACTAGTCCAAAAAATTCAGCAACAAGCTAGTGTACGATCAAAGTAACATCCTGAAAAACACAGTAACAAATGTAACAAACAAATTTACAACAAGGCACTCTTTTGTATGAATCCCTCACTTGACTAATAGATCTAGATAGGTTTTATCATTTCTGAAATTTTTTCTCGAAAATGTACATTTGTAGATTTTGACTTGTGATTTAATTTCTATTTTAGTTTGTTTACTCATTTGAAGATCCAGTCCAGTTTTTGGAATTGCTTTTATCATATTTAATGTTAAACATTAATACATGGGGATCGGACAACATTGAATGTTTCACTTATAGGTGGACTAAAAACCTATCAACATTTAGATAATTAGAAAAAATCAGACGTTTTTCTAACTTTTATTCCTTGAACTAAATTTTTTGCTGAAATCTTCAATTCCAGACATTTTTTTATTAACACTGGATGAGGAGATTTTCATATCTTATATATGTGTTAGCTCATAGTATCGCTGTGGTTGATATCTCGTAAATGGTTCATTGTAGACAAGATCTGGAAACAACAAATTTGTGTTCAATATATTTAGCTGCCAAAGTTCCATTTCCTTTAATACTAGTTTTGCATGGTTGAAACTAGTTCTTGTTCGTGAACACCAGTCATTGACTAACTTCCGACCATTGTTCCTTCCTTAACATCTAATTGTGCTTTTGAATTGTTGTCAGGTCATTTGTTTTTGGAAGGAGCAGCTTGAATGTAACAGGCTTAAAACTGGTTTTGACTAATCTCTGTATTGAAGATGAATTTCCTGCAGGAATTATTTAAAAAAGTACTTTACAGCGAATAGAAATGTTCCCGTTACTTCTTGTACTATTAAATTCCATTTTATAAATTTCCTTAGTAAAAATCTTGTCTAATGTCTTCTATCAATCATCTATGAATTTCTCGTTTATGTTAATAATTCTGTTGCTAAATCCACAAATGAGAAGTTGCAGTAACTTACAGCAATATCTTTCAAGACTTGATTCTGGGAATCTTGTTTGTATGACTACTTTATATTTTGTAATTTCTCGGGTTAAAACATAAAAATGAATGTTACTTTGATAAGTATAGTGCAGTCAAATGGGTATTGGACCCGTAAATCCTTAAGAAATGGATCGATTTTGATGGGACAAAGTGCATTCTCTTCATAGTCTAGGAGCCAGAGCGATATTGATGGTCTGAACATTAACCCGATGGCACTATGGTTTATCGTTAGAGGACGGTTCAATGAACGAATTTTCCCCGGCTGCTAGATCTCGAGATACAGCATCCGCATTTTTTTGTTGACTGGAGGTTAACCCTTTCCAAGTTGCGGGTACTTGAAAAGCATGCCATTCTTATCAACTTCCACCATGTGTCATCATTTTTTATCGTGTCCGTTTATCAGGCCGACCAGTTGAAATTGGACCGAAAATGGACTGCAAGTTAACCCTCCCAAACCTGGTGGAAAATGTTCATTGGTGTTGGCAATTGTTAACATACCCTATGCCATCAAAAGTTATTGGCCCATTTCCGAGAAGATTGGTCATTATTTGAACCAAAACTGTTTCTTTTTTTCATTTTGTGGATAAAACTTTGCGGGTTACAAGGTAACATGATGGCACCATGTTAAATAACTTTATTGGAGGTCAAATAAAGATTTAAAATTATTGCCATCACTCCTTGCCTATTTCAACCCCCTAAAACCACCCCCAAAAAAATATGAATAGTATGGATAATAGGACCAATTTTATGATAAATTAGTCAATTATTAAGATTCTGGCGGGGTTTGAAATCGAAACGCCCGTTTTTGTTTTGTTTTGGAGGGTGGTCTTATGGGTTTTTGGGAGGTTGAAATGGGCAAGGAGTGATGGCAATAATTTTATATCTTTATTTGACCTCCAATAAAGTTATTTAACATGGTGCCATCATATTACCTTGTAAACCGCAAGTTTTATCCACAAAATGAAAAAAAGGAACATTTTTGGTCCAAATAATGGCCAATTACTCGGAAATGGACCGATAACTTTTGATGGCATAGGGTATGTTAACAATTGCCAATACCAATGAACATTTTCCACCAGGTTTGGAGGGGTTAACTTGCAGTCCATATTCGGGTCAATTTTAACTGGTTGGCCTTATAAACGGACACGATAAAAAATGATGGCAGATGGTGGAAGTGTATAAGAATGACATGCCTTTCAAGTAACCGTAACTTGGAAAAGGTTAACCTCCAGTCAAAAAAAAGAAAAAATGCGGATGCTGTATCTCGAGATCTAGCAGCCGGGGAAAATTCGGTCTGTGAGATGAATTGGTCGTTGAACCGTCCTCTAAAGATTAACCATAGTTCCATCAGGTTAATGTTCAGACCATCAATATCGCTCTGGCTCCTAGACTATCAGAATGTCATCAGAAAAAAAGTTGATCACAAATAAAGTTGCCCAAATTGTTTATATTTTTTATAAACAATAAATAAACAATTTAATCAGCTCATTTTTGAGATTACATAGAAATGTTTAAATAATGCAAAATTTGACCGTTTTTGATCGGATAAAGACTATTTTTTATTATAAACAATTTATTTATCAACAAAATAGATGAATTCTCGGATAATTTTGGTATTCTGAGTTCGATTTTATCGTCAATATCGTCGAATGCATACCCCCAAATTTTCTAATTTGTTATAAACAAATTATATTCATTATTAAATATACGAATTTGACCAAAATGTCGAGTTTATAGTCGTTGTCGGATAATTTTGGCCTCTTGAGTTCGATTTTATTGCATTCTCATGGAAAATTTTCAAAAGCGAATTAGAAAAAAATGATACAAGTTTTGATGTTTTAGTATGACAAAGTATCAATAAATATATATATAAAATTAAACATATTAATTTTTTTAAGGAGGTATGGAAGGGAAAACAATTATTTAAAATTAGTGGAGTGCCATTTTCTCATTGTATAAAAATGAATAAAAATGTCACATTTCATTTTTCTTTATTTGTTAATAAATACTCTATAACAATTCAAAAATTTATGTACGCATTTACCATAATAGCAATGAAATCGTACTCGGGAGGGCAAAATTATTTGACAACAACTATAAACTCGACATTTTGGTCAAATTCGTATATTTAATAATAAATATAATTTGTTTATAACAAATTAACAAATTTGAGGGTACACATTCGACGATATTGATGATAAAATCAAACTCTGAATACCAAACTTATCCGAAAATGACTCTAAAGTAGGAGTTTTGGTCGAATTCATCTATTTTGTTAATATAATAAATAAATTGTTTGTAACAAAAAATAGTCTATCCGATTAAAAATGGTCAAATTTCGCATAATTTAGGAAGTTTTATGTAATCTCCAAAATGAGCTAATTAAATTGTTTATTTATTGTTTATAAACAATTTTGCGGAACTTATTTGTGGTCAAATTTTTTTCTGATGACATTCTTTGTCCCATCAAAATCGACCCATTTCCCAAAGATTTACAAACCCATTAATCTATTTTTATACTCATTTGACAACATGCAGCTCTGAATAAAATATTTCTCGTAAAAACACACAAATGGTGAACATGATTGATATGATTTACTGTTAAAAAGATATTTTCTACCGAGGTACTATTTGGATAATGTACACAAATACATATATAATGGAAACTTGTTAATTTTGTTTTAAAAACATAAATTATGTTTCCCATTACACTTTTAGATATATACCATATACAATGCAAACTGTTTTATTTAACTTTTGCCAGTTATACTGTTCAAAAACTAATCAACTAATCATGGAAATTATCCATGTATGTAACTAGTATTGATTTATTAATTTTAATTTATCCATCACATTGTCCATATTCATTTTTACTATTTTAACATATTTCATAATATTATATATTAAGGTTGTACATAATATTGTTTATTTTTGTTATAATAATAATGTATTCTTAACTTAATGTCATGTTACTGTTGTTTTTCATAATTTTTATAATTGCACTAATTTCAAGTGCCATTCTCTCATGGGAAGCTTCTTTCAACACTTTGATATTTACATTAATTTATATTGGAAGCTTTGTATCATTGTTTTTGTTGTAACATACTAAAGACCTTTATCCTCACTAAGAAAAAATATAAAATACACAAAATTCAGTAATCACATTTAATTGGATATTTTCCCAAACCAGAACAATTTATTTCCCATGTCAAAAATTTCATTTTATATTAGTCACTTTGCAGTTTGAAGCTTTGACTACATGATTTTCCTACCCGATTTTGATACAATATTGAATGCTATTGAATATACAGGCTGTGCCAACCGACATAGAGCAGATGCGTGTGGGGGAACCAAAATATGGTAAATTGACAATGTAACTTACCTTATAATGATTCTTGACTCAGTTATGAGTTATATGTAAATTCTCGGGAAATATGTCACATTAACATGTTTACTATATTTTTTCGTCTTCACGTACGTTTCGGTCTGACGACCATCATCAGAAGACGTTTGAACACTTCTTCACATCAACTAAAGCGCGGGATTCGTCAAACTAATTGCACTAAGCATTGAGCGTCTATATCACATTAATTTCAATTGATATTCTCTACGTCGCAACAATGAATGAAACATGAAAAATTGAAATTGTAACACATTGTAACTGGAAAAGTACACATTTTACCAGATGTACTATTATAGATTTTATTTATTCTTTCTTTAATGATGGGGTTAAAAATGTTTTTGGGTACCCAAAAACATTTTTTAACCTCATTATAAAGAAATTAAACAATATCTATAATAGTACATCCTGCTCTGACAACGCACACATTTCATGCGTTCTCTTATGCTAACTGTAGTAAACATATCCAACATTTGAACATCCCAGTTTAGTCGAGGAAATAAAGCAGAAAAGATAGGAAAAAAAATCGGATGAATCGATTTTGATATTTTTTTTCAATCGATTCTAGAGGTCATTGAGATAAAATGTGCATTTTAGCATTTCTACATAGGAAAATGCATCTTTTTGAATGCATTGGAGCTACAATGAGAAAAATAGTCAGAAAAAATGTCCAAATATAGCCAAAATTTCTCATTCGGGGGTTTTTGGGGTCGCTGATCACGATTCCGGTGCCAGATTTGAACTATGACGCACCTGGGCCTCAGGACGTGCTGGTACTATCGTCGTCTTCAGGGAATTCGTGAAAATATATTTTGCAATGGAGTGAAACTTATTTGGGAGGTTCTCTTGAGGTTGCCAGTCATGACCATGACACTCAATAGTAACCTGGTGCTCAGGATACCCTGATGGCCTAGGTCATTTCCATGGATTGTTTTTTAATATGCTCTGAAATGCAACTAAATTCGTCTCCCAGGAGTTTTTGGGGGCGCTGAACACGATTCCGGTGCCAGATTCGAACTTCCTCGCAACTGGGGCTCAGGGCATCATGGTACTATCTTCGTCCCCAGGGAATTCGTAAAATCCTTTGGAATGGGATGAAACCTGTGAGGGAGGATATTTTGAGGTTGCTAGTTGAAACCATGACCTGAAATAGTCACCTGGTGGTCAGAAATGCAACCAAATTCGTCTCCCGGTGTTTTTTTGGGGTCGCTGACACGATTCCGGTGAAAATTAATTTAAAATTCTTTTCCCGTTTCCGATTTCCTTTAATTGACCTATATAATTGAAAAGGTTCAAGTTTTACCATATGGTTATTGTTTTTTCTTTGAAACTTATCTTTTTTTGCATAACTAGTAATAAAAACTATTGTTATTAATAATTTCAACATTTTTGCCATTAAAATAGAAAATATTTCACTATTAGTTTTTTTCGGATTAGAAAAATTCAATCAAGGTTCATTGTAGTGCAAACGGTATTTTTTGAATTCTTTGTTGTCGATATCACAGATCTGTTCACCAGATGCTTCGCTGATTGGTCCGAACTCCAGAAAAGTTATCAGAGATCTGAAAAACCCCGGAGAGACGAATTTGGTTTTATTTCAGAGCATATTGAAAAAATACCAGGAGAAGACCTAGGTAATCAGGATATCCTGACCACCATGTGACTATTGAGTGTCATGGTCATAACCCGTATGCTCAAGATAACCTCCCTAACAGGTTTCATTCCTTTGCAGAAGGTATTTCTGCGAATTCCATGAAGACGATGATAGTACCAGGATGTCCTGAGCCCCAGGTGAGTGGTAGTCAAATCTGGCACCGGAATCGTGATCAGCGACCCCGAAAACCCCCGAGTAATAAATTTTGGCTATATTTGAAACATTTTTCTTACTTTAATTATTTTTTTTATTATAGCTCCGGAAAATGCATTAAAAAAGATGCATTTTCCTCGGTAGAAATGCTAAAATGCACATTGGGAAAAAAAATTATTACATTTTTTCTAAATGACCTCTAGAATCGATTTAAAAAAAATATCAAAATTGATTCATCCGATTTTTTTTTCGACCTTTTCTGCTTTATTTCCTCGACTAAACTGGGATATTCAAATGTTGGGTATGTTTACTACAGTTTGCATAAGAGAACGCAAGAAATGTGTGCGTTGTAAGAGCAGGATGTACTATTATAGACATTTTTTCTAAATGATTGCCTGAACCGATTAAAAAAATATCAAAATCGGTTCATCCGATTTTTTGTTTACTTTGGCCTTTTTTCTGCTTTATTTCCTCGACTAGTTACCCTTTTACCTCACCTCATCTTAATTATTGTTTACAGAGGAAACAATTTCTTCCCATTATTAAATTATTTGTTTTTCATTCAATTGTATTGTTAAATGTCAAATTAGAAGTATAAATTCATAGCTGACTATTGACTTTTTGGTGATTTCTTAAGTAACATTGTTAACACTCCTATAGTTATTCGAGTTTTCTTTGAAAAAAGGGTTTTTGAAGAAGAGTAACAAATACCTTTCTTATCAACAATTTAATTATACTATAACTGCTCTGCCGCCGGAAGTATCTCAATCAAAGAATTGGTTAGGTCGAAGAGAGTAGTTTGTTGATTCAACATTCATTCCTTCTGTGGAGTATAAATTAATGATGTCATTATAGACTAATTTGCATTCATCATATCAGCACGCTCTTCCGGACGAAATTCTTAGCCTTTATCGAGATTGCTTCGATAATCGGAAATGATGCAATTTTTGCATTATATTGTACATTTTGAAAGTATAACTGTAAATTTCTGGGAAATATCTAATTATATCTATGTGAGGTTTTTTAAATTTTGGCAAATTTTATATGATGTTATTTTATGTGAGTATGACCAAAGTGTTTTGTTTTTTAGTCTAAATGTTGTTATTGATATTCTAGCAATATTGAAGGATGTTAATTTTTGTAAATACTAAATATAACATATTGCAAGACAGTAGAATATTGAAGAATTCAGGCTTAAAAAATAAATTTAGTCTATTTTAATTGGCTTTATCATCTTGAACATCCTCGATAACAATATATAACATTTTTCTAACCCAATTGGAGAAAAATATACTACTTTATCATTCTATATTGTGTTTTTCTCTAGATTTATTGAAGAAGGTATGCCGTGCGAATTTTTATTTAACAATACTCATAATAATGTTAGTTATGTGAAATATATGCAACATGTAGCACAATTGAAGAAAAAATCAATGGAGGCGAGATTATAACTATCAGAGAATATTTATTTATTCACACATTGTTATGGTTGCAATATTTTGCTGTTTTTTTGAAAGAAGAGAAACAATTGCAGGTATTGTTATAGCGTCTTCAAGCAAAAGTTCGATAACCTCATTCAACTATTTTCTCTTCCATTAGGAGGTCCTTGAAAGATAATTTTTCAAAAACTCATCAGTGCCACTGATACCCTCAGGCATAGCCTACTCTAATATCAGGCCAACGTCTTGACCACGTGACGCTCGTGTCACATGATACTCAGTTCTAGGCAGGGCATGCGAAACATGCTCAGTTGAGAATTCCATGCTGTATATGTTGGTGCTTTTTACAGTGAAAATAGAAAGCTTATGGAAAACATTTGCAAAGCCAGTTAACGCAGTATAGTTTAGAGATTGACTGAATTTTAACACCGTGACAATTCGATATAGCTTGCTTTAGGTGTTCGTTGTCAGTTCTTTTATTAAGTAGTGTTCCATATCCATGATTTTATGAGATACAATAGTTTCTTTTATAAATCTTTGGTACATCTAGAAGCTAGTTCGGAAAGTGCCAAAAATTATCATTTTCTTGGCGATATTGAAAATGTTATCATTTTATCTCAGAATGCCTTTCAAGTGTTGTGTACCTAATTGTGATAGCAATTAAACGAGTAATTATGTTAAAAACTTATTATTCAACTTTTGCTTTTCCACGAGAAGATAGCTTGTAACAATGAACTGTGACCAATCGATCACCGACTTCCCTCACTTTTGTAAGCAAAATAGGTTTCGGACATTTCTATAGTTCAAATGTATGATTGCAGGAACCGAAAATATATTGGAAATGATTTAGAAACCGATAATGAAAGACGTAAAGATGCGCTCTAATTTTACATTGAAATTTTATTCAAATAGTCTACATGATGTATTTTACTATAATGTTATACAGCACCTGCTGTCAGTTTGACTTTCGAATTATTAACACGACGATGATGTCACTTGAATCTTAGAATGAGAATTTCTGTCACTTGTGCAGGTTAAATATATACGTGTGATAAATATTTATAACCAGAAAAATACGGTTGTCATGGTTAAACAAAATAGTATAATTCCATTGGAAAAAGTGAAGATGGATGACATAAATACCACTTCCTATTTTTACCCCTTTAAAGCGGTCTGCAAAATTTCAAATCCATACGACCAATAGAAACGGCGCAATCGTCTCCACCACCTCATGTCAAAAATAGTCTGCAATTTTTTTTGCGTCGATTACAACACTTGCCATACACCTACTTACTATATATAGTCAGAGAAATAAATAAACCTGGATTACAGAAATTCATAGATTCTTCTGTTCCCAATAAAAATGTATGCATATTTTCTAGAAAACATTCAAAACTTGTTCAAGACTGCGTACCAACTATTTTTTCCGAATCAACCTTTCTATGTGTCAAAAAAATCCAATCAAGTTAATCCTAAAGAGGATTAACCTTAGAACAAATGCGATTATATTAATTTCCAAGCGTGGCTCAAAGATAATATTTTAAAATTTCAATAAAACTTTTTTCCATAAAACTTCTCTAAGACCATTGCAAAACGCATGAAGTTCTTCAATCATGTCTTGGTCATTCCATTCATTCAAATATGGTGAAAATCTGCCATTATGTTGGTGTCTACGTTATTTGGGATGTTTTCGTTCAGTATGAAGAGACTTCTTTGGACGGTTGGTTGGGGATAATTGTTTGGGAATTTTTTTAGGAACAACTGAAAATGATCCATCAGGTTTGACAACATTAAATCTCTTTTTTTTTTCATGTATTGCCTTTTTTTTCCTTTCAGGATCGTTTGGTAAACGAATGTAGAAATTGTTATCATATTAGGTGAATTATAATAATTCTTTTGCATCCTTGAAGGAGCGAGGCATGTTTGAAAATGAGAGCTTGGAAAACAGTTAACACTTGTAAGTAGGTAAAGGTGGTCATACCCATGGTACATTAGTTTCAAACTGATTGACAAACTGTCTGCTATTTTGATAAATAATATTCAGTACCTATTCTAAATTAAAATATGATCATACTGTGCTATTTTTGTCTATTCGACATCTTACAGGAACACAAACAACACTTATGAAAAAACTTGACTGAAACCTAGTTTATAAAACCTCAAAACTAAAATAAATTAAATCTTACACTTTGGAAACCTAGATTTTTAATGAACCACTCTGAATTACCGTATACATAATGTGTCCAAACACAAAATAAGTCAATTTTTCATTCAAATGGAACTTTCGGTAAACTTCCCAATGATATATAGCTTATGTAGTCTTTTGAAAAACTGATTGTTCATTCAAAAATAATTTAACTATGCTCCTGTCACTGAATCTGACAATTAGAAACAAGTACCATAACATTTTAAAGTAATTAGTATGCAAAATAAGATACAAAATTTGTTTTGAAAAAAACAAGCCAATTTGTCATAGCTAATGTTCATATAAACCACTATTTTGTTCTCTACAAACTACCAAATGCTTAACGTATGCGAGCTTTAGTCGTTACTCTTATTTTCCAGACTGATTACTTTAAAATGTTATAGGTAGTACTTGTTTCTAGTTGTCAGATTCAATGACAGCAGCCTACTTAAAATTATTTTTTGAATAAATAACATGTGAGGAACGAATTTAATGCTATTTAGCGGTATAAAAGATGATGCAGGTATTTAGCGGTATAAAAGATCATACAGGATGTTCCAGTCAATATCTCAAATAGCAACGGAGTTATGGAGGTTCCTCGTACCCTAGAGACACCTTTATGTTACCACATCCGGTATCAGCTGCGCCGCGAACGTGTTAATAAAATTACTCGTTCTATTTTATGTTTATGTATTAATACGTGAAGAACGTTAACTGATTTAGATTCTATACGCTACAAAAGTGTTGTTAACAACAACTCCAACATAACACCTAGACTTTAATGACTTGGTATCGCCTCAACCTGAGTTGAATGTAACTTCCTAATAGCTGCGAAGAACCCCCGCCCATTTCTGCAGTACTTTCATAAGGTATCTCATTCTATTAGAACTGCATTAAAACATCTTGATTGTCTGAAGGGGTCGAATAATGTAGTTTTCAACCAGTAAATGTGTTAACTTCTAAAATATGAGCAATTCAGCGCGACATGGATTCTTTACAGAAGAGAGCTATCCGTCTGATTGAACATCCTTTTTCTGTGAATGTTTCCATGGTCGGTGTTCATCAGAAATCTCGTCTGTTCCACCGCGACATATTTCAGATAGGCGGACTAAACGATCTCAAGCTAGTCACCCTTTCATTGTCAAGCTCGAGACCTCCCGAACTTCTTCGGTGTCCATATCACTGTCTCAAATTAAAAAACTTATTGTTAATTATTCGCATCAGTGTTCGGAGTTATTTCTGTGCCTACTGCAACCAATTTATTTAGGAAATATTGAGCAAACAACTCTGTTAGTGAGATATGAATTTATCACAACTGTAGAGTTCAACGTCAACGTATTAGTTCTTGAAACAAGGGAAATGAGACAAATATCGAATCACTTCCGCGAGTCTAAAGTCACAACCAGAATGCTCTGGAAACCTTGCCTTGAAGAAAGAAATGTTTAAAATGCCTCTCACTGCTATGAAAGGTCAGCTTTGCTTTTTACTCGCAATTCTGCGTTTGAGAAGTATGGGAATTTTTTAGATTGTATTGTTTCCATTATGTTCAAATTATTGGCTAGATCAAAAATCTTGGCAGTAAATTGTTCCCTAAAATTTCTTTCAAATGATGCATGATAATATTGGGGTCAGTATTATTGTATATAAATGTAAAAGTCCACGTCAATTCTCAATTATGAACGATATTTGCAAAAGTTATACTGTAATCAAACTAAACAGATGAATTTATTAAAAATTGGCTTCAGGTTAAAATATTTGATATGATAAATAAATTCAAAGTCAATAATTAAAGTGAATAAGACACAAATATACTTTTTCAAAAATAGTGGCAACGTAATGAGTGAACCTTGTGTGGTGAAATAAATCAACATAATCTTATTATAGTTTAGATTTCAGTTTTATCATTCATAATTCTGAGTTCATAAAAAGACATTGAATAATTTCAACAATTAATATGAATATTGAGTTATTATTTAGCAATTTAAACATCCTTCATTAAAATTGGAGACATATGCAGGATAAATTTAATGAAGTTTCAGATTTTGAAAGATATGTTCGAAATTTTGTATTCTCATTTGAACTAGATGATCCCTCGATAATATTGTCTGTAAATTTTCATGAAACTTGATGTGGTAGTGTATAGAAACTGTTTTGATGTAAATGTTTTTATAAATGTAAAGACATCTCAAAATATATATGAAATCAAATGTGGAAGTAAAATATTTTATATGGCAAAAAACTATAGTGTTTAATTTTTTTTAAATGCTTGGTTTGTAGATATTGTCAATTTCGTTCAATCAATTTATATATTATATGTTTAACTTTATCTAATAAAGAAGCTTTTTGTTATCAGTGACCTTTTTCTTATTTTTAACAAGACGTTTTTCTAACCTTTTTAAACATTCAGTATCACGTTGAATTTGTGATAAATATCAAAAGATATGACCAGATAACAAAAACTACTTTTAAATTTAAAATCAAACGCGTAAATATTGGCCAATAAATAAAGATCCTTATTTGGAAATTTTATTCAAAAATTGATTGTTATGCGACGTTTACTACTAAATTGAATGATAAAATGTCGATAAATCACAAATCTACATTGTATTCAATTGTGTAATCACACAATTGCACCCTTGGATTATTAATTATTAAATTATATTTTTTCATATTTGAAAGACTTCTTTGGAGTTTTTGGTTGAACGTCTGTTTTTTTATTAATTTCTATTATTGATACATTGAGTTAGTTTTCAACAAAGGATGTGACAGTATTAACCCATGAATGAATTTATCTTCAATAAATACCTATTAGATTATTTAAAAGTCGCTGAAATAGTAATGGATTATAACAATTGAAGTTTTTAATTCTCACATTCCTATTTGTAGATAATTACTACATGTTCCAAGGTATATGACTTACAACATCTTATTATCAAGTATTATAAGTGGATTTACATTATAAGAAATGATTCCTAATTACAATCAGATCTGTATTAAGATTTACTATTTTAGTTTCATTTTATGTCTTGAATTCCGAACTAGATACACATTCAAAATGAAACTAAAAATAGTAGGAATCTTAATACAGATCCAATTGTAAATAGGAATTATTTCTTATAAAGTGAATTCACTTAGGATACTTGATAATCAATTACAAAACAAACTTTCTAATGACCTACTAACCTAGTATAACCAAGAACATATAAAAATTGAAACAAAATTGCTTCTTGGAATTTCGAAATCAGGAAACAAAATCCAAACTCGGGATATCAACCACCTTTGCTAGGCCAGAACCACCGATGCAGGTTGTACATTGAATTCGATAATATCAACAGTTAATTCGCCCGCTGCTATATAGGAGAATATATTGAAGATATGGGTGGGTGGCATGGTGCTCGCCGATTAGATTTAAAAATTAGTGGAGTATGATTATTTCAACTCTAGCTATGTGCCCTGAACACCGAATATTAAAGATGTAATCTTTAAGCAAGAATAAAATAAATGCAAAAAAAACATTAAAATTATAAAAATTACACCCTTTATTTTGGAAACGAAACGTATTCGGACCTATGTTTATAAGAATTATCCAAATAATCGACTTTTACTAGTTCGGTATTCAAGACATGAAATCAAACTAAAATAGTAAATCTTAATACAGATCTAATTGTAATCAGAAATTATTTCTTATAATGCGAATCCACTTATGATACTTGCTAATGAGGTGTAAGTGTAAGTCATATACCTCAAAACGTAGTAAATATCTGCAAATAGGATTGTGAGAATTAAAGACTAATCTTTAATTATTATTAAAATGAATTCACATATGGGTAATACTATCTGAGAGATCAACGTTCATTTTTGGATTACAGATTTCGCTGTGGCATAAGAAATGCCACAGGTTGGCTCTGGTCCAATCAGGGGTTGTATCATAGGCTCCCTCCCTCGTAATTCGAGCACATGTTCTAATTGCTACTATTTTTGCTTGGAATTATGTCGCAAGTGTCCCTAGGTTCAAAGAAGTTATTTCTCTGGTCCGTTGTCTCGAGTATTTCACCACCTGTACTTTTTTCGGTCTTGGTGCCTTCGGTAAGCCATACGGAATCCCGTGGTATCATATGAGGGTTGCCCCCAGCGTTCTCACGCCCTTTCAAGGTTTGAATCGTGAACAGTACGAAAGTGCTGTGAACCTTGATCCTGTCGGATCTCATCCCCAGTGGCCCAGGAGATCCAAGCAATCCAAAAAAGCTTCGGCCTTTTGTTGTCCAATAAAATCAAAGCGATACGCTCCTCAAGGCTTCTGCATGAACGGGGAGGTGCAGTGGCTCCAACCTCAACAGCCTTTCTATCGCGGCCGTTGGGGTGGTCGACATTGCACCTGTTATTCCTAAGCATATGCTAGCCTCTGAACTCTGTACAGGGAATTGTGGGATACTTTCGTTTTTGGCCACCACACGATTGCGGCGTATGTTACGATGGACCCCACTATGGTGGTGTACACCCAGTGAACCATCCGTGGAGCGAGTCTCCAGGTTCTACCGACTGTACGACAGGTCCCTTATCGTTTTATTAGTGGTTTTCTCTAGATGCTTCCTAAAAGTCAGCTTTTTATCTAGGCTTACCCCTAAGTACTTGACCGCATCCATCATCTGTATGTTTTCCCCATACAAATAAACTAGGTCTTGTATGTTTCCAATGTCCTTTGTCCTCGTGAAGGGTACAATGGTTATTTTCGAAGGATTCACTTTGAAGCCTTCCTTGTTACAACACTTTTTCCACGGTGTTCAGTGTTTGCTGCATCAGAGATGCTATTATGCTCCCGAACTTCCCTTGTACTATAATGACGATGTCATCAGCAAATCCGAGTACGCAGAATCCTTCGCTATCAAGGAGTATTAGAAGTTCGTCCACCACCAAACTCCACGGCAGAGGTGACAGTACACCTCCCTGTGGACATCCTTCTCAGCCTCATTGAGAGTTCCGATGACTGTCCTGCATCGGAGCATGTTGTAGATCTATCTGCACAGCAGATCTTCCATCCCTCGTTCTCGCGTTGCTCTGGCAATTGATTCGAAAGAGATATTATCAAAAGCTCCCTCTATGTCCAGAAAGCTGGCTAGTGCAATTTCTTTGCAGTCCAGCGATTTTTCTGCTCTCTGTATCAGTTCGTATACTGCCATTTCGCAGGATTTCCCGGATTGGTAGGCATACTGGTTAGAATGTAAGTGATTTCTCATAAGTTTCATCCCTGATATGCCTGTCAATCAGTTTCTCTAGTTTTCAAAAGAAACCATGTTAGACTGATAGGACGGAAATATTTTAGCTGGGCGTAAGACTCGCCCCAGCTTTGGTATAAATACCACCTTTGCCGCCCTCCACTCTTCTGGTATGTAGCTCAGTGCCAAGCTGGCTCTCAGTATTTCACACAGGATAGGGGCCAATATATCGATTGCCTTCTGCAGTAAAGCTGGCAGTATCCCATCGGTTCCTGGGGACTTATATGGTTGAGATGAATTTATTGCCCATTTGATTTTTGATTTGTTAATAATGGAATAGTTAGGAAGAACTATTATGTTGTGAATAAAACTCCAAATACATACTTCCAAAATTGTTTAAAATTACTAAATATAATATAAAGGAAAAGTAAATTACACACAAGCTATATATAAACTCTAAATAATCTAACAACCATATTATGCAATAAACTACCGGGATATCAAAAATTATCTTGGTCAAGGGTGGTTGTGGAATCTAAAACGTGTCTTACTTTACTTTTGAAATAATTATGTCACTGTCACACTGACATCATCAATAACCTACAAATTTCATACCTATTTATTTCAGTTGTAAAACAATAATGAACTTGTGCATCGAACAAAACGGGGGATATTTCTAACAATTACTGTAATTTAGTTTTTCTTGTTACTTAAACCTTTATTTCATAATTTGTAGTTCATTATTGTTTTACAACTGAAATAAATAGGTATGAAATTTGTAGGTTATTGATGTCACTGTGACAGTGACATAATTATTTCAAACGTAAAGTAAGACACACGTTTTAGATTCCACAACCACCCTAGATAATTTTTGATATCCCGGTATAAAATAGTTCACACTGTTTTATGTTTATTATGTTTTGAATTGCAATCCTAATATCATTTGAGGAAAACCTTATAAATTTTCACAATTTTTGATGTAGTGACACTATTACTTTACTTATCATAAAATTAAATGGCAGATGTGTGCATAAATTAACATATACCTTTTAATTTAATTTGAAAAGTGAAGTGAAAGTAAGAATTGGCGTTCACAGATCTATACAGATGAAGAACAAAATAAATCAAAAATATACAACCAATTGAACATTAGTATTGTTTCCAAGATGTTGTGCTAGCTGTTAAAACTTAGCCCGTTAGTGTTTCGTTTCTATAATATTAGTTATAAAAAGCAAAGTAAAAACTAGCCGTATTGTTCAAAAAACAAATTTGTGGGAAGATTTTCATAATACACGTCAGAAGCAACTAACTTAACAGTATTTTAGAGACAAAATTTTCCAGCCTTTGATTTTTAATACAAGAAAGTAAATTCTACAAATACATGTATTGGAGTGCTTCAATAGTTGCGAATTTGTGCGGCTATTTCTAATAAGTACATGGCACTCATGTGAATTATGTTGTCATTCCTTTCTCATTCATTAAGAATGTTATAGGAGAGATTTTCAACTAATAACTTGAGCACAAGTGAGCCTAACTTCTTGTCTTCATATTATTTCCAATAGAAAATTTTATCACAACAAAAGTAAATGAGTAGGGTGTAACTTCCTTAGCCATTTACTCCTCATTCAACAATTATATATATTACTTGTTAAAATATTTGTTTCTTGTATCAATGACTAAAGCAAAATTATAAAACCAACCATTGAAAGTGTAGAGGTTAACTGCATTTGGAAAATAATACTTTTTTTGTGTATTTATTTCAATCCATGTTCATTCTTCAAACTAGTTTAGACTCTTGCAACCAAATATCTACAGTTAACTTCTTTTTCCCTACATCAAATGCTCAAGGTATGAAGTACAAGTATGTACTTATTGATTTAGTACATAGCTCAAATTAAACAAATTCATAATATATATATTGACATGAATGATCTAAGATGAATGTAGCAATTTATTAAAAGCACTATAAGAACCTTCCAAATCAAAAAGCAATTGCCTAACTTGAGAATCAGATAGTTGATCAGATGCTTGCATGGCGGTGAGTGTATTCAACCAATCAGTGACTTTTTGTTTCCCTTCAAAATCAGATGGTAACATACTTAATCTGCTCATGGTGTCTGCTAAATCTCGTAAGTCGGGATGTAGTTCATCAACAGATTTGAAATTGAGACGTAATTTATCCATTATTGTTATGAATAACTGAAATTAAAAATAAATTATTTCATTACTTTCTAGGCTAGACCAGCACATTGGATATTGAAAGTTAAAATAGAATAAATACAACTGAATTTCATTGCATACCGAAACAATATCAGCAATGCATTTGCTTGTGTTGCCTTTGTCATCTTTAATAGTAATTGGTCGATCCTCTTTTATCCTTTCCAAAGCAGCAGGGCAGGCGAGCTGAAAGAAAGCAATCATATATTAATAACATAATATAAGAAAATACTATCTTCAGTCAATACATTAAGAATAATGGTAGAAAAAGTATGCAAAAACTGATACAAACTTCGTTATCAATGTTCATTTTTTCACAAAATCAATAAAGGGGGTAAACTGCGATTTCCATTTCGGATGATAAAAGTTAAATTTCATACGATAAACTGATTTAGATCAAAATTTTCAGATGAACAAAATTTTTAATGATTCAGGCCACTTTTTTGAAACCATCTCAGATTCAGATAGGTTTTGATCAAGATGTTTGATAAAATTACATTTCAGATATATAGGAAATAACCCAAATTGCCATTAACAAGAAAAAAACGCCAATAGCACAGACTATTTTAATCGAAAAAACAATGGCATAAAACCAAATTGACCTGAATGTACAAGTTTTTCAAAAAAATATTAATAGCACAAATCTGTGGTAATCCATAGGTTAGCAAACTGATCAGAAATGGTTTTGTTGGAATGTTTTATTCAATGAAAAGTTTAATTTGTGATTATATCAGAAATAGCCTCGTTTGTTCTTTCTAAACATCCTACATTTCTCAAAAGTTCACAAAATTGTATGGTTAACTCATCCACACTCATTGTGGATGAGTCAACACCTTTGAGTTTTCATTATATGGAGTGTGCTTCGAGTGTATTCAATGCATGTCGAGTTATTATTATAACGTCCTGACTTTTTTCTCTTTCTAACTGCTTTTTTTCTCTTTCTAACTGCTTTTTTTCTCTCTCTGATTCATTGTAATATTTCGAGCGGCGCAGTGAGACCTTTTGAGTATATAATAAATACTCAAAGAGTAAGACTCCACGCACTGAAAGAAAGGTTAGTCAGTTTTGTTTTCAATTAATTTATAAAAGTTGTGTGAAGTTATTTTCACTATGCCTACCAACAAATCATGCCAGTGTAGATGACTGCAAAATATCTAGTGATGATCCTATTGCAATTAAACAAAATATTTCTCTTCATTTGTAAGTAAATGAAAGTTTGTCGATTAGCAAGAGAAAGCATTCTCCACAAAAAGTCGTCATTCTTTTTCACGCTCAAGCGCACTCCATATAATAAATACTCAAAGGTTAACACTGGGTGCCTAGATATCCAAAACTTATTCTTCTATTTTATATATTATATGATAACACTATTATGTACAATTAATTGTTTAGAACATGCAATTTTTATATTTGAATAACATAACTACATTCTGAATGAAAGCAACAGAACAAATTCAAAAGACTATTCTAGTAGAAACGTATTGTGAGAAATATAGATATCCTCATCTGTAACCACTTAGAAAGATGTGACTTCTTAGTATTTGAACAATAAATATATATTTGAATCATTGTTCATTCCACAGGATGAAAGGAGCAGTTGGATATTATATATTTGGTAGTAAAATATTAAGCCGCAAGTTTTTCAGTCTGCTGTCATGTAGCATTGTCTCCAGTTCAGCTTCTATTATACGAGTTGTTAAGTATACTCAACTTACCCTATATTTTCGAACAAATGAATCCACTGTCGCAAAGTCATCTCCTTTAACTTGCCGAAATGCTGATTTATATTGAACTAATAATTTGCTGCAAGCAGCTGTGTATTCTTTTGGAGTTACGCAGTCCCTGATATATGCTTTTTCTAATTGCTGCAATGTGTTGATGACAGCATACAAATCTGCCATGTTATCATACCTGCAATAGAGGAGAATTAGGAAGTGATCTCAACTGCACTAGGGAATATTACTTTTCTCTTTCTCGAGCATTATGATATAATTTTACCTCTTCATACAATTCTGGGCGATTATCTGTAAAACATAAACATCAATGAATTAACAATTCAGTCTATTTCAATAATTACCTTGACTAATAGACATTGAGACACTTCAATTTTCTTAAGTTAATGTAGCAAGAAAATATTAGTTTCAGAAAAGTTTGACTTGACTGACAATACAATTAATGATAAAATAATTTGTAATTACAATTACAATCTTAAGCAGCTGACAGATCTTCAACTCATCGAACAATTCAATCTTCTTCTCCTATTATAAAGTGCGCATATATCTATGCGCAAATGATAAGATGGTTATTTTGTGATTCATAACATAAACCACTGACTCCACTCACTCATCACGAAATCTCCGAAACTATGAAGCGGACCTACTTGCAACTTGGCAGATATGTTCCTATACGACGTAGGCACCCGCTAAGAACGGATTTTTCGAAACTCAATCCCAAACGGGGTGAATGTGATTCGATATATTTTGACGTTTTTGACTGCTAATATAATTACGTACAATTTACATTTCAGATAGAAATTGAGGAAAATAGGTGAAACTTCTGTCCTTATCTTTTAGCTACCAAAATCCAGTTCCCCGCACTCTTATTAAAATTAGTACAAATGCTCCAGTTCTCAGACCTTCGTTCTATCGCCGGCGAATTCTTCTGTGACCAGTAGGAACGGACTATTTTTTGACGCCCCCACTGTCGCGTAGTAGTAGCAACGAGGTCCATACTAGACCTCGTTGAGTAGTAGTAGTTACGAGAGGTTATTAGTAAGGCACTAGAATATACGAGTATTCTCGTCCGCCATTTTGGCCCCAGCCTCTCCTAACCACATGACGGAAATCGGCAAAAAGAGCACGCATTGCTTGAAGATTGTAATTTATATGAATATGTACATAATTGATAAGAATAGAAATATCAATGAGTAGAAAAGAACTCTGTAATTTTCAACCTGCATACCTTACGTATAAACTGCCACTCATTTTAATCATTATTTGCCACGCTGATAAAATTAATTTGCACCTTACGATTGTAATTCATATTTTATATCGTACTGAAATGCAGAGAAAAAGCTGATGAAAAGGGGTAAGAAATTGACATTGCCTAAAAAACTTTTTTTGATTTTTCATTTTCATTTTATCCCAATGTTTTCAAAACAAAATTTCATATAAAAATGAAAGTTTTTATATGTATTCATATTGCATGAAGAAAGAAGTAAATAATGAAGATTTCAATAAATGCGTTTATTAATTCACGGTCTTCAACATCGTTTGACTTTATATTTTTGCAAATACTCAGCAACTGCAGGGCGATGTGAATACAAATGAGCAATTGGATGCAACATTTCAATCTCGCGCCGTAGAATTTCATTTCGAGCGTGCAATGCACAAATTTCTTCAGCAGTCATAATTGTTGTCTTCGTTTTCTTGCAATCACTGCTCTGAAATGAAAAAGTTTTTTATTCAACTTATATGTTGAGCAATAATATGTATAGGTACATGAAGTTCCAAACGTTTAGAATAAAAAAAAATTTTTTCGACCTCGCACAAAAAATTTTGTTGTGTGACACTTTCAAGTAAAGATAGAATGCTTAGAATGGAATAATTGAAATAATAAAATTTTGGATTAAGAAACTAATTTGAGAAAATTCGTCTTTTGACTTTATTCTATATAATATTAATTTATATTTTTACTTTTTATTCCCTTGAGAATTTTATTTGTGTAATTTTTGAACCATACAATTTTTGAAAGTTTCTAAATAAATTTTTTTATTGATTCGAATAAAGAAGCAAAAAATTTAAATGTTTAGAACTTATTCACGTACATCATATAATATGTAGTAGGAATCGTTGTTGCAAAACCTTTGCACTTGTTTCTGGCTGATCCACGTTGGCTATTTTTTCCTGCTCCTTTTTCGACATAATGAAAATCCTGCAATAAAAAAAAATTATAACATATACAGCGGCTGCTGCAGCGCGTTTAGAATATTCACATTTGAAACAAGAGAAGAAACAGACTCACCACTTTTTAGAGCTTCCAAGAGTTCCAATTACCTGTAGCACACTTTCAACTCCACGCCCTGCTATTAACTCAAGTTTGAAATAAATTTCAATGCTGAGAATTGTAATTTTCGATCTAATTCGCGTGATCACCGGTGATCAATGTGTCAAAGTATATTGACGCATATTGTGTTTACATTCGATTTCCGTCATCGGTTAGGAGAGGCTGGGGCCAAAATAGCGGACGAGAATACCTATATATTTTTAGGGCTCTACTATTAGGCAAGCGCACTATATAAAGAAGGAACATCAATCAAGGATAAGGAAAATCAGTCTTCCGCGAGACATCGCGCCGTTACGGACAATTATCATTGGGTTTGTTATTTCTACCACAATATATCTAATTACTGGGGGATTCTTTCAGCTTCAGCTTCAACAAATATCTTCCATCGGCCACATTTCAGAGAGATGTAAATCTCTATCACATTTATTATTGAAATATGATTTATTTTTCTATGCTTACCAGAGAACTTCACACCACGGTCGTACATACAGGTCTGGGAAATCTACAGTTTGACATGAGTCTCTTACATGTCGCCAATCTCGTAGTCCCTCGCTCAGCCACCAGCTAGCGCTTGGATTGAAGTATGGCAACAATCACATTATTAAGTAAAATAATTTTTCTCGTAACGCAATATTTACTATTCTGCTTTGAGAGAGGAATAGAACTGTTACTCTTGTCAAAATGTATTACTCACCTTAAAAATAACTTCCCCTTTTTCGGTATACATGCTCGCACACATAAAACACCTCGTTAAAACGATTTCTATCCGGAATCGCAAGCATCCACTTTTTTCGCATTTCTATATCTTTCGGGACTTTAAAAACAGAAGTTTCTTGCTTTACACTTTTGTACCCTGTTTTGCATTTCGGCACAATGCATAGTTTCGTAATTTGTTTTAAAAACGCAGGTATTCCTTGTGTTTACAACTTAAGAATGACAGTTGTAAGAGAATACTCTCACGTGACGTCTTTTGGTACTACACGACAGTCGACGCTTAGCGGTCCCACTTCTCACATAGAAAACAGCCCCGAGTTTCCAGACATGTATGTACGACCGTGGAATAAACTGACTGTTTCGTGCATTTCCGCACTTTCCTCCCGACTTGCATCTCTCTCTTGTCATGGTCATCTGCTATGGTGCTATGGTACATTTTGATTTCTTGTTTCAAATAATCGATAAACAAGTTGATGTTTTTCAATATACCCAAAAACAGTACCACATTTATCAAAGGAGTACCACCGTACTTTTTGACAACCAAAAGTACCACATGTGGTACTATAGTACCACTCTGGCAACGCTGCTGTGAGGCTGACGTCAAATTACAATGAGTATGACTCATATTGGTGATCACAGACAATAACGCAAGCTCTAGCCATGTTGTAACAGCATGTGATACAGTGTTGTCAGGTTGAATAGGTATTCAATGTTTTTAATACAAATCACTCCACAGTTCAATGTGTTACACACTATAGACTATACATGCTTTGAATATTGCAAAAGAGTATTTTACTTGTTTGAAAATCATCTACATTTACTACCACTCTAGCCCGTTGCTTTTTTTCTGAGATTTGCAAGTGGTAATTCTAAAATTAAGATTCACAATTAATGTATGAACTGCCAAGTCTTTGAATAAAATCAACTGATTCATCCAGCAACTGTTGAGTGAAATGAAATATTCAGTTTGACAAAGATAGTACGGCCCTTATTTTGGGAAATTGTTAAAATTAATTAGTTGCACCAATTTACTATAGTAAATAAGGCATTTAAAAAAAAATTTATATCACTGGGAACATTTCAAAATGGAACTGTTAATAAATATTATTGGTAGGATCTCCATTATCTGGGAAGTTAAATTAAAAATACTGAATTGAAAAATGTAAGTTATAAATGAATTATTATTTTCAAAAATTAAAAACCTTAGAATTTCTTACATAAAAATAAGTTAATGTATCATATTAGCCAAACTCCAGTTCTGAGAAATGTTGATAGGTCCTTCAATGTTCACGCCATCTTTCTCATCAATAGTGGCCACCTGATATTTAGGGAAACTCCTAGCATCTCTGTAAAAGAGCACTTCCATTCCTCTTTGAACGAGTGCTTTTGCTTCTGCTTTTTTGATGTTTGGATTTTTATCAAGTTCATCTCTAAACATGGGAGTAACTATGTGTGCTCCATAGCCTGTGCAAATGACCTTATCTGCATAAGCAGTACCCAGCTTATCAACAGTTCCTAAGAATGGTTCGCCATCCTGCAAAGAGAATGAAGATTGATAGTAAATGGAAGAGTTTCAATATATTACAGAAGATGGCACAAATATTTATATTTATAAATATCAAAGTGGTGTTCAGGCACTTTTATTTTGAAGTGTTTCTTATCTCAATATGAACATTTGTATAAAATATGATGTTTGCAGCTTTTTATTTTTTTGTGGTTGAAATTAATATTTATTGCTTTTGTTGTACGAAAAAATTCCAGTAGGCCTGTGTAGACTATATTGACTCAAAAAATCATTTTTCCATATCTTACTTTGGATTTTATGAAACTGGTATGCTGCTACAGCTGTTTATCTATTTCTTCTCAAAGCAAGGCAGTATTTCATTAACAGCTACTGAATCTTTTTGTCTTCCAATAATCTTGAAATACTCGTTACTTCCTGAATTTATTTATTTATTGATAAAATTATAGTTCTATTCTTTTACCATACAGTAATTATTACTAAAAGGAATATTTCAACAAAAGGTCAATTCAAATTTTTTTTTTATAAATAACGTTAACTGGAAAGAGAAAATAGGAAATTATGTTGGAGTATTACATTAATATATTTACATAAAATTAGTTAGGTTCAACCTAAATGCAACATGATCTAAACATAAAGGCTGCATTTTATTGGAGACCAATACCCATCTACAGTAAGTCAATTGGCAAAATGAACAATACAATGTAGGCTACCTGAACTACCAAAAAAGAAAAAAAATGTTACCAAATAATAAGACAAATATTAGTGATGTATGTTAATAAAGTCGAAACAGTGTTTTTTTTTTAATGTATAAAAACTATCACCAAAAATTTCATACACGTGTTATATGCTATTGTACTTATTACACATTGAACTTACAGCACTATTTTCTAGATAGTTTGCTCTTGCACATTAAGACATGAAAGTCTTGTTAGATCTTGTTGAAAATTACAGCACAATCATACAATTCGAACGGCACAATATACCCAGAGTTGCACTATCGTCAATTAAATTATTTTATGATTTTAAATAAGTATAACTTCTTTATGTTTGTGACTAGCAACCAAATTCAGACAATAACATTGTTATCATGCTTGCAATTCAGTTTCAAAACAAATCCTTACCTGAAGGCCACCAACAACAAAGTTATTCCAGAATGGATCTATCTTACTCCTGCGATTATACATCACTCTAGTTAACCAGCAATATAATGACTTAGGTTTTAGATTCAACCCATCATCCAAACATTCTTCATCGATTCTAAACAGAGAAAGTTTGTAAAAAATACAAATACCTTGAATAAATGGAGTTTATGTTTAAAGAAATGATATTTATCTACAAAACTACTAAAGCCTGACTCAAGTAAAATATATACTTACATTTTTTGTTCAATTAAAGCTTTAACATACTGATAATCACCATAGTCTCCTCCTGCTCCTAATATAATTTTATCATTCACCTGCAACACCCTAGGACAATTTCTGTATCTTGCCAAGGAGCCATAAGATGCTAATAAATCTCCAGCAATGATTACACCTTTATCATAAACTAAAGCAACTATAGATGTAGCTGTGGTGACGGGGGATCTGCAGAATGAAACATTTCTATTTAGGTATATACCAAACATTACAATCTTATCGATAGTTTAATGCCTTCAACAATGTGGCATGCTTTGTTTATTGGAACAATACTCTGAAACACAAGCTAGTTGTTGATGAATTATTTGTATCATTAGCATTATTAACAAAGATTTGTAAGCTACATATTGTGAATATATTAGAATCTGAATTAAAGCGGTAATTTTTTTAAAAACATTCTGAATATTCCTACAGCGTCTTTAACAGACTATTTTGTATCTACCCTTACCTTACCTATGATTGAATTCTTACTTTACTTATGATTGTATACCCCTCTCGGTATTATTTTATTTTAGTGCGTTAAACAAATATCATTTAGTATGCAATAAAAGAAGTATATCTCAGAAAATAAACTTACTGGGAATGTTGAAAACCGTTCGAATTTCCGGTATTTGTTCCGGGGAAATCATAAAAGGCACCTGGTGCTGGACCATTCTGCCAAAGTGGCGGAAGAATGGATGGATTGTTAAACATATTTTCTCGATAAACTCAAAGAACGCTTCTTGAATCAACTTGGTTTAGAAAGAGAAAATTGAGAATGACAGGCTAGATTTAGGTTATGTTATGTTTGAGAATGAGAATGAGAAAATTAGAAGTAGTTCTGTTCTATTCTTGTCTGACTTTGGCTTCTGTAGTTATTTCCACAGAACCACGTTATTTCCTGGAAAACGAAAAGTTGTATGTAATTTTTCTCATTTCTATGCGATGAGAGTAGCACAGAACTTGGATAGTTTTCTTATCAATTAGGTTGACCCAGGGTCGTACATACAGGTCTGGAGACTCGGGGCTGTTTCCTATGTGAGAAGTGAGTCCGCTAAGCGTCAACTGTCGCGTAGTACCAAAAGAAGTCACGTAGAGTATTCTCTGACAACTGTCAGTTGACTTGTAAACACAAGGAATACCTGCGTTTTTAGAAACAAATTACGAAACCATGCATTGCGCCGAAATGTAAAACGGGGTACAAAAGTGTAAAGCAAGAATCTTCTGTTTTTAAAGTGCCGAAAGATGCGGAAATGCGAAAAAAGTGGATGCTTGCGATTCCGGATAGAAATCGTTTTAACGAGGTCTTTTGTGTGCGTCATGTATAACGAAAAAGATGAAGTTATTTTTAAAGTGAGTAATACATTTTGACAAGAGTAACAGTTCTATTCCTCTCTCAAATCAGAATACTTCGTAACACTGCTTGCGATTGCAGAAAGAAATCGTTTTACCGATCCAAGCGCTAGCTAGTGGCTGAGCGAGGGACTACGAGTTTGACGACGCGTAAGAGACTCATGTCAAATATACGAGTCTCCAGACCTGTATGTACGACCGTTAGTTGGCCCACGGTCGTATATATAGGTCTGGGAACTCGAGGCTGTTTCCTATGTGAGAAGTGAGTCCGCTAAGCGTCATCTGTTGCATAGTACCAAAAGGGTGGCGCATGAGTCGAGGAATGTCCTCTGGCACGTATACGACCGTGTTTGAACAATATGGCGCCTAGTCCTGACATCTTGACAACATATTTCGATCCATGCGCCAGTTGGTGGCTGAGCGAGGGACTACGAGTTTGGCGACATGTAAGAGACTCATGTCGAACATAGAGTTCCAAGACCTGTATATACGACCGTGGGTTGACCTCAGCTAATGTCTGTGGAGTTCCAAGGATCTGCTGTATTTGAGTAGACAAGCTCGAAGAAACATTCATGCCATGTCTATAAAGAGTACTTTTGCTTTGTAATCATGAATATACTTTCAAAAGTAGATAGCTAAAATAAAAAGCTACTGAAGCTTCTACTGGCTTACAACTGCCAAAGAAATTTTCGAGTGAAGGGAAGACAATATATAATTGTAGCTGTCCGCGGAAGTCTACTATCCAAGACAATGTATTATTGACAAAAGTGTAATTTAATGATAAAATACTATTTATATACTTAAGAAGACATTTATTTGTCGAAATACGTAGTTAGATATGTGAATACCTATTGATATGGTGTTTTGGTTCTTTACTTTTACTTCCCTCAATATATTATGTTTTATAAGGGAATATTGAACTAAAAACTATTTCAAAATATTCTAGAAAATATCTGTTTTGGGTCTTTCTGAAATCATCTAGATAATACATATTTTTGAGATGATTTATGGGCGTATATGCGTGAACTAATGTAAAGATAATGGCTTCGTTCTTATTGGATTTTGAATTTTGCAAATCGCTGAAAATAAGAAACGTTTTCTTTTGGGGCACGATAACCTCCTTGCAAGAGGTACTCATGACATTCATCTTCACTGTTTGTCCGGCAAGAAATATATGTATCATACGCATTCATTGTATTCGGAGTAGAAGTCTTGTAAATTATTATTTAAGATTTGAATGACGTCACACTGACGTCGTGGAAGTCTGACGGCACACATTTACATTGAATTAATTACTTTGTGATGTCTTGAAAGTGAGGCTTACAATAATAATAGTACTGACAGCAAAATTTAATAATACATAGAGTATAAAACATAAATTTATAAAACACATGTGGTCTATTCGAAAAAACATTCAATTGACAGAGTATTATAAGACGTCTTCTCACGTATTTAACTGTTTCTGAATCATTTACAATAATTTTCCTATTCCTACGAATGGTAACTCTTACCGTGGGCAAAGTCCGATTTTAATGAAATGTTGCATACTTGACCTTTAAAATAAGAAGAAAGTAACTGTTCACATGAGATTTCAAATAATCTTTCAATGACATAGAGCATAAGTTGATGTATGTTCTCCTCTTTATCTGTTTCTAATTATTTGCAATATATTATCGGGTTCTACAGATGAGGAAAGTTAGCGATCTCCGGATCGCAGTTAAAATTTTATACTGAATACTCTATTCTCTTTAGCCAACTAAATATACAAAATCTGTACGAATTTTAAATTCGAAAGCTATTCAATATGACATTTAAATGAAATTGGTATACTTATGCCCATAGACATATAGAATGAACTGCGCGACCAATAGAAACGCGATAGATAAAGACAGAGTAGGCCTCTCAGTTTTCCCTCTCTCTCGCCTACAGTATCCACCCTTAGCATTGCCACGCGCATCCATTCTATATGTCGATGCTTGTGCCAAATAAATTCCTTTCTAAAAAACATCAATGTGTTGGACACGAAAAACACTGACACTTTATGCGTGAATCTAATATTATTCAGTGAGGATGAAATTTTTGCTATACTAGACATGATAATAAAGAAAAATCTGCTTAAGCTGACCATACCTCATCTTCCAGCCACATAATTTTAATAACTAGCTCATCTGAAACATGTTAATTATGGTAATTGCCTCTTCAAACTGTTATGTAAGGAATACTAACTTAATTTTCAGTTTATTCCTAATGATGTAGGATACGCTGATCCCAGGTTCTTCAGAATTTTGAATAAAGAATAATGATCTAGTGGATTAAAGTAAAATTTCATATCTGTGTGGAAAAGTTCAAAGATAGGAACGAAAGTAAAACCATTGCCTAACTTTATGAATACGTTAGTCAATGGTCAAACTTTGAAATGTGGGAGTAGGCTAGTAGAGAAAGAGTCGATCGTATCATCAAAACCATACATATTTTACATGAACATTGGAATGTAAACGCGCCACTGTTCAAGTCCCGTAAGAACTGTAATTCGTTAAGTAACGTTAATGCACTAAGTTCGTATCGCTCTCGGTTTTGTTAAGAACTTGATTGCCTTTCTGTGCGAATTTCTGAATCCAGAAATAAACATCTCTAAAAACGAACAGTAGTGATCTCTGATTATGTGCCGTTTTGTTACATTGTTAATATAAGAAAAAACTAAGCTTACAAGGTGAGTAATAGAGAAAATATTAATTGTCCATTTATTATTTAACATATTCAATAATACTTGATAAACCGATCGAAAGAAATCATTACTATATTTTATTTGTTCTCATAATTTGTATATTTTTAGAAAAAGATTCAATACATTTTTTTACATTGCTTTATAGTATTAGCAACAATATTTATAACATACATTGTGATGAATTAGAAGGTTTGGTATATTAAAAAAATATGATTGTCTTTCTGTGCGAATTTCTGAATCTAGAAATAAAATTCTCTAAAAACAAACAGTAGTGATCTCTTATTATATGCCGTTTTGTTATATTGTTAATATAAGAAAAACAAAGGTTACAAGATGAGTATAACAAAAAATATTAATTGTCCATTTATTATTTATTATATCCAATAATATTTGATAAACCGGTCGAAAAAAATCATTACTATATTTTGTTTGTTCTCATAATTTGTATATTTTTGGAAAAAGATTCAATACATCTTTTACATTGCTTTATAGTATTAGCAACAATATTTATAATATCCATTCTGATGAATCAGAAGGTTTGGTATATTTAAAAAATGTAATTCCCTTAATGTGCGAATTTCTGAATCCAGAAATAAACATCTCTTAAAACAAACAGTAGTGATGGTGAGTAATAAAAAACATAAATTGTTCATTTACAATTTAAAATATTCAATAATGTTTGATAAACCGGTCGAAAAAATCATTACTATATTTTGTTTGTTCTCATAATTTGTATATTTTTAGAAAAAGATTCAATACATTTTTTTACATTGCTTTATAGTATTAGCAACAATATTTATAATATCCATTCTGATGAATCGGAGGGTTTGGTATATTTAAAAAATGTAATTCCCATTATGTGCGAATTTCTGAATCCAGAAATAAACATCTCTTAAAACAAACAGTAGTGAAGGTGAGTAATAAAAAATATGAATTGTTCATTTATAATTTAAAATATTTAATAATACTTGATAAGCCGGTCGAAAAAAATCATTACTATATTTTGTTTGTTCTCATAATTTGTATATTTTTAGAAAAAGATTCAATACATTTTTTACATTGCTTTATAGTATTAGGAACAATATTTATTACATCCATTCTGATGAATTAGAAGGTTTGGTATATTAAAAAAATATAATTGCCTTTAGGTGCAAATTTCTCAATCCAGAAATATACATCTCTAAAAACAAACAGTAGTGATCTCTTATTATACGCCGTTTTGTTACATTATTAATATAAGAAAAAAAAGCTTAAAAAGCGAGTAATATAAAAAATATTAATTGTCCATTTATTATTTAATATATTCAATATTACTTGATAAACCGGTCGAAAAAAATCATTACTATATTTTGTTTGTTCTCATAGTTTGTATATTTCTGGAAAAGGATTCAATACATTTTTTTACATTGCTTTATATTATTAGCAGCAATATTTATAACACTAATTCTGATGAATTAGAAGGTTTGGTATTTAAAAAAATATGTAAGAGCGCTATTCCACCAAAGATTCCATACACTTTACTGAACCTGAGAAATATCGACAATTATTTCCAATCAAAAATTTCTCTTAAGCGATTTAGTTGGAAAATAACTTTAAATATGCAGAATGAATAATGGTTGATGAATTAAATATGAAGGGTGATTTTTTATTATTTAGTCGGGAAGACACTCATGGAACTCATTCAGAAGTCTTCTCCAATGTGTACCTATACATGAATACAATTTCTGAACAAAATCAGTTTGTACTTGTATGATGTTTTGAAAAAATAAAAAAATTGGACAAATTATGTAAATATTTAAATATTTAAATCTAATTTACATTGATATTATACATTCATAATAGTTGTTTTGAGAGAAAAACTGAACTGGTTCTAGGCATATTTTTGATCTAAACGTCTTTGTCCCAATTCTTATTATACGGTCAAACTATGAATTATTTACAGTAAACTCCAATTGTAATGAGTGATGTCACCATGATATCAACACGAGATTTGATGAAGCTTAGTTACAAATTGATACCATTTTTCATGTGATCTAGTGCCAAAATTCCCGGTCTGACATAAATCGAGGTATCGCAACGGCTCAAAATGTTCATAAAACACCAGTAGTTGAAGTCGTATTAGCCTTGGAAAAAACAAAAATTAATTTTACGTCAATTAGCTTACTTATAACTGTCATTCGTTTATCACAATGTCAGAAGTCACGTAAATTGAGTATGTGATCAAATTTCTTACACGAGAAGATCTTTCTCCTCAAAGCATCGAAAATCGGCTTATTCGGTGGTAAAACATTGGTCAAAGAAGTTTCGAATTGGGCAGGGTCCTTTCCTTGGAAGATGTTAGAACAGAAAGGACGGTAAAAGTGATGATCGACGACAAAATTGCCCTTGTTGAGGATCTTGTATTAGACGATCGACGCTTGAAAGCGGAAGAAATAGCATAAAAGTTGGGACTTTAAGATACAAGCGTTCGCCGAAGCATCCACGACCATTTGGGCATGAATAAATTTAGTGCAAGGTGGGTTTCCAAACAACTCACAGCAGTTCAGCGCCAGAATCGTGGAATTCGGGACTATGACTTTGAATGAATCGATCACGTTCATATACTCCGTATAGTTCATAAATGGCCTCCAGAGTCAATTACCTGTTGGGAATTTGAAAAAAGACTTTCGTGGACGCCATTTCAGTGATCAGGAAAAGGTGAAGGTAGCTAGTTTGGTGACATTTTAAACACAAACCGGAGAAATGAGTTTTCAGGAGTACTGAATTCTTGCTAAATCGATTACTACAGTCAAAAATGAAATTTAATTATGAGTCTAGGCTGTTTCTATTATAGTCAGGCCGGGATTTGACCCTGCCCACGTTATTTCAACTTCAAAATTCAAAGATTTACAATTTGATATTGGAATCATCAAAACATGAAATATTTCCAAACTGTTGTTATCTATAGTTTCTGATCAATTTCCATATATTTGTGGTAAAAACTTCGGTTTCTAAAATAATATAATTCCTAAAGCACAGAAACTGTCTTCAGTTGTTCATATTGAAAAAAGCTGTGATCAATTAATCACGCAACTTCACTCACTTGTGTTAGAACAATAGATTTCGGACACTTCTGCGGGTCAAATATAAATGATTGTAGGAACAGAAAATATATTGGAAATGATTTAGAAGCCGCCAATGAATCCGAATGGTATATATAATGTGTTTCATACTGGACACAATGATATAAGATATAACCTTGTTTTGTACTAACACTTGCTATCATTTGAACTATCAAAATGTACCACAGAATAAAGACATAAAATAAGAATTTCGGACACTTCTACACGTTAAATATACATGCATGTTATATATTTATAAACAGAAAAACATGGTTGTCCTTATGGTTTGATAAAATAACAATTCCATTTCAAAAAATTAAGATGGATGTTTCAGAAATACCACTCGAAACGAACCTACCACGCACACACACAAGCACCGCTTAAAAAAAAATTGAGAACACACAAGTCCGATACTTGAAATGATTTTCCAGCAAAAATAGAAATATTTCTTTCTTCAAATATCGTCCCTCAAACCTGTCCATGCCCAAATCCCGCGCTGAGACCAATAGTAATATTCAGCAAAGTGATTATATCACTAATTAACCGACAAATCACTTCATTTTAATACATAATGCTTGCCCCCAGTTACTTTTTCCAAAACTAGATAGCCGTAAATTCATATATTTTGACAGAAATATGGTTAATAGAATGAAATAAAACAATTTTTTGTCTTATAATGACGTAAAAGTCGAAACCGGTGTCGTGTTTATTGAAAAATTATTAATAAAAAAAAAATTACATTTTATTAAAATGGATTTCCATAAAATAAATAGTTCATCACTATCTCTGATTAGAAATATGGTTGTTGTTTCAAATTCTGAGATTATAATTTTCACATTTTTTAATAGCCTTACCGTTATTTGATTCAAACAGTAATGAAGGAGCTGCAAATATATTTATTACTATCACTTAAATCATAAATATCATAATAGGCACATAAACGTGAAGGTTAAATATTGTAAGCACAATAGCATTAGACTTATATACTATCATTTAAAAATAAAATCGTATCTCAGTTTCATAATCGCAGGCAACACTTCTGGTCTTAGCATAATTTTAGTAATTAGATGAATATATTCATTGTAGCTGTTAAATAATTTACCATAATGCATGAGAAGTGAATAATTGTGTGAAAATGTTAACTATGAAAACATGAAGGTAGCAATTGTAGTCGTTGAACTCTTAAAAGAATGAAGAAAGTTTTATTTTCTTTTTAATTAGTAGAAGGTTTATTACGAATGTATAAAGTGAAATTGTTCATTTTGATCATCAGTCGACATCCAATAATAACCATGGTTGTCAATATATTGCCAAAACTTTTCCACATATCACATAAAATGTTTTATTAGATCGGCTTTTCATTGCCACTGTGCAGCGGCAAATTCGCTCCCATTGACAGTGTTCTCTTGTCTCTTTTGTTATAAACAGATTGTGGCAATTTAAGTCTCCAAACTTTTTCAAAATCAAAAAAAGTTCATTATTCAATCAATTTCGTGAGTATTTTGTTCTTGTAAACGCGTATTTATCAAGTAGCCCAACTTATTATGAATTCTTGGATATTAGTGAATTCAATGATAATATTTCTGCGTCAAATGGTCGTCGTAAGCACTTTCGGAAAAAATATGATTATCTTTCTGTCGAGGTTGTGAATCCGAATAAAAATTTAATACAACGGGCTTCGATTGTTTCAGGGCTTAAGCTAGATCTTCTACGGTTTCGAACTTCACATATAATACAAATTTCAGGTTATCTTTAGTTTGGAATTTACATAAGAATTGCGGATGATGGGGCCGGACATTCTTTAAGAACTGGAAGCAATTGATTCAATATGGGATGCAAGATGCAAATGATACTTTTGCTCCAAATAAACATCCTAAATCTTTGAAATTGATAGAACGAACAAGAACTGTTTCAGCATTATGTTATGTTGGTAGTCTTATTATTAGAAGCCATCATCATTTAATAATACACTAAAAGAGTTCACAACTGTGGATACACTATATAACTCTTATAAGTACTAAATAATCATCCTTACATCCACTAAATATACTGTTAAAGTACTAAGGACCATTTAGCGCCATCATCAGAATAGTTTACACTGATAACTGAAAACTCACATTCATTCAAATAAGAAAATGTATATATAAATTCAAACAATTACGAAACATACTTGAACTCAATGATTTAAAAATAATATACACATCATTAATTGAATCAATAATAAATTATGGTATTTCTTTCTACGGTGTAGCGTAGCATATAGGACAACTTTAAACCCTCTACACATAATACAGAAATACATAATAAAAGTAATTATGGGCAAGCTAAGAATCTATCCCAGCGAACTCCTCTTTTCAGAGAGTAAATTATTCGAAATAAATTTATTATTTGTAAAATCGCTAATTAAATTTGTCCATAAAAATAATTGCTACAAAATTTTTACAACACGTAAATGCATAAATACAAGATCTAATGTTAATAACCAACTATTAACAACAATGAAACATAGTACTTTCAGTCAAAGACACATTAGCTATCTATGTCCAAAACTCTATAATTTATTATCACAAAAACATAAAAATAAACCATTTAAAATATTTAGAAAAAATGTAAACTCATGGATCAGACAATACAAAGAAATTATTGAAAAATGTATTCAAGTCAAAGTTTAATAAAAATCGATTAATGTAGCTAATAAAAAAAAAATGTTTTCAATGTATTTTCTCGCTTTTTTATAAATTTATTTAGATATAGTTTTCGTTAAATTTTTTAGTTTGTATGTAACAATTGTTGATTTCAGTATTTTGACAAGTGAGTAAACAGATTACAAACACAAACCCAAAATAAGGGATTAGATGTAATCTGAATACTTAAATTATAATAACAAAAAATACATGTATTTGTATATGTATGTATATAATTATATATTAATATTAGCTTTTCATAATGTAATTACTCTGTAAAAAAACCTGATCAACAATAAATATTATTATTATCATTATTTATTATTATTATTGATATAATTTTAAATGTAATTTAAAACCAAATAAAATTTTAATATAACGTGCTTCGATTATTTCAGCTACCAAGCAGTCATCATCAGATTAAACTACTCTAGCTAATACTTGGTAGCTGAAAGGTCTTAGTTCTTTAATAGTATTTTTAGTAGATGAGGGTGATTATTTCGTACTTATTAGTGCCATCATATTTGTGTCGATATGGTAGACTCATACAGAATTTGTTCATTTTCCTAAGTAAATACTCAGCTCGCGATAAGAGTTAAGCCAAATAATTGATTGCCGAAAATGTTTTCTATTTCGGCATTTGTGTAAAGTATATTACACACAGTACGAAATATCAATTATCTTTTGCTCAAATGTCAAACCTACAATTATTGGGGCAAATGATCATTCCCTTTTAATATTTTGGTTCGAAACGTTTCGCAGGTTAGCTTATCCTTTTGGGAATACTATAGATTAATACCTATTTTGAAATTCGGTATTTGAGTAAATACCGATTTCTCTGTTCGCGAAATTTGTAGATTAGCTTAAACAGATTCCGAAATAGATTACATATTTTCGGCAAGCGAAAGTTTGGCTACAGGCGAGCAAATAAAGCAGAAAAGGTCGAAAAAAAAAATCGGATGAACCGATTTTGATAATTTTTTTTTTCAATCGATTCCGGAAGTCATTTAGAAGAAATCCCTTTGAATGCACTTCCAGGAGATAATATTAAAAATGTTGAAAAAATGTCCAAATATAGCCAACATTTCTCACTCGAGGGTTTTTGAAGACGTTGAACACGATTCCGGTGTGCGATTTAAACTACGACGAATCTGGAGCTCAGGACTTCCTGGTACTATCGTCGTCTCCAGGGGATTCGCAGAAATACCTTCTGCAAAGGAATGAAACCTGTTAGAGAGGTTCTCTTAAGCATATGGCTCAAGACCATGATACTCAATAGTCACCTGGTGCTCAGGATACCCTGATGACCTAGGTCATCTCCATGGATTGATTTTTAATATGTTCTGAAATGCAATCAAATTCGTATCTCGCGGGGTTTTTGGGTCTTTGAACACGATTCCGGTGACAGATTTGCACTACAGGGAATTAGCACAAATACCTTCTGCAAAGGAATGAAATCTGTTAGGGAGGTTCTCTTGAGCATACGGGTCATGGCGATGACAATCAATAGTCACCTGGTGGTCCGGATACCCTGATGACCTAGGTCATCTCCATGGATTGATTTTTAATATGCTCTGAAATGCAACCAATTTCGTCTCTCGGGGATTTTCGGGACCGCGGAATGCAATTCCGGTGCTAGATTCGATCTACGATAATGACATTTTTGACATTAAAACAGAAAATATTTCAGTAAAATTTTTTTCGCATTAGATAAATTTAGTGAAGTTTCATTATAGTGCAAACGGTATTTTTTGAATTCTTTGTTGTCGATATCACTGATCTGTTCCCCAGATGCTTCGGTGATTGGTCCGAACTCCAGAAAAGTTATCAGCAATCCGAAAAACCCCGGAGATACGAATTAAGTTTCATTTCAGAGCATAGTAAAAAACAATCCATGGAGATGACTTAGGTCATCAGAGTATTCTGACCACCAGGTGACTATTGAAGGTCATGGTCACAACCGGCAACCTCAAAAGAACCTCCCTTACAAGTTTCATCCCATTATAAAAGATAATTTCACAAATTCACTGGAAACGACGATAGTACCAGGATGCCCTGATCCCCAAGTGCGTCGTAGTCAAAATCTGGCACCGGAATCGTGTTCAGCGGTCCCGAAAATCACCGATAGACGAATTTGGTTTCATTTCAGAGCGTATTAAAAATCAGTCCATGCAGATGACCTAGGTGATCAGGATATCTTGAGCACAAGGTGACTATTGAGTGTCATGGTCATGACCCTTATGCTCAAGAGAACCTCCATAACAGGTTCCATTCCTTTGCAGAAGGCATTTCTGCGAATTCCCTAAAGACGTCGATAGACCAGGATGTCCTGAGCCCCAGGTGCGTCGTAGTTCTGACACCTGAATCGTGATCAGCAACCCCAAAAACCCCCGGGTTAGAAATTTTGACTATATTTGGACATTTTCCAACATTTTTAATATTATCTCCTGAAAGTGCATTCAAAGAGATGCATTTTCCTCTGTAGGAATGCTAAAATGCACATTAGAAGAAAAAAAATTGGTAACTTTTTTGGTAAATGACTTCCTAAATCGATTTGAAAAATAGTTATCAAAATCGATTCATCCGATTTTTTTTTTACTTTGGCCTTTTTTGTGCTTTATTTCCTCGACTACTATGCTTATATCGCAAACTGAGAATTTATTTCGTCGAAAGGACGAATTCGGCAAGTGAGTCTAACAGATACATGTACTGAGAACTTCACTGCTACAAAAACCTATTTCAGACCTATGAATAGCATATAAATAATTATAATGAAAACTAGCAATTGCCTAGTTGTTTGGAACCAATTACCAAAACGTGGTCTTTCAATTTTGTCTAGAATATTCCAAGAGTCGTGTTATTCGTTGCGTTAAAAAAATTTATATTTGATCCTTTGCGTCTTTCTACAGTTGCACATCGAATATTACATTTTTTATTTCCTACTTTTTCTCCTCAATTAAGGTCTACTATACTGTGGTATATGGTAAGTATATAACTGTATTTAATAGTACGAAACGGGTTTTATTCCTGTCCTGAACTATTAATAACTCAAAACCAGTACCATCTATATATAGTAGAAGGCCTGAACGTTTGATCGTGGTGTCATAAGCCAGAGGATATGTTGCAGCAGGTTACCCGTGCGTTAAAATACACTGCTACAATACCGACAGTAAAACAAAACCCATTTATTCTTTAGGACGTGATCTGAGTCCTTAGTTGCACCCCAGCTTGTCTTCTCATAGTTCTGTATTACATTTTCTTAAGAATATGTAATTTAAATTGAGCTCATTGAAACAATACGAAATTATTTCTAAAATTCCGTGAACTATGTGTTACCATGCAGTATCTAACCAAGTTAATAAATTTCTTAAAAACTTGATTTTACAACATCATCTAAGTTACCTTTGGCGATAGGTTCCTGAAAAATGTTCTTTTATCGTTGACTTTTGAGGGAGTTTTCATATTCATCATCTTCCACCAAGTTAATATAATATTTAAAAACTTTGCTGTGGATTTGGCATGCTCATTATTTGAACCAAATTGAATTAGGGCCTGTATAACATATTTATTGAATACTTATAACATTTTGACGTTCCAAGTGCAAAGAATATCTGAATTTTAACACTTTATCATGTTTTTGTTGAATAAAATAAAATGAGGCAATGTCCTCGTTTCCCAAGTCAAAGTTGGGATAGTTCATATTTTGATTGGGTTTTAGAATTTAGCCAATTTACAGTACCACTACGAGAATCTTGTTCTGTCATTTTTGTTACCATGCAATTTTTTACAGGGACAGCCGATATCCATTGTTTCCGTAGTTAATTATCTTTAGGAAAACTAAAATTTTGAACTTTTGGCCCATTGTTGTGATTTCCTTCGCAGAAATGAGCACATTTATTCGACATAAGCAATTAAGTAACTAACGTAAGTAAACTGTACGTACAACACAAAACGTAGTAAGCACTCACATAAACATTCACTTAGGAAGCGATTTTGCGACACACTTTATTCAGTCATATACTCTTATACTGGTAACATGACGTTCCGATCAAGCGAGGACACATTAGGAATAGTAACATATAACTTTACACAAGACAGAGTTATAACTCTCTTTAATTCCAATATTTATTACCTGTCGCAGTCAGTACCGCTTACGCGCCATTTAGACTAAACGATACTGTCATATGCTTCTCAAAGCCTCTTCTTGATGATGTCACACTGACTTTTGAACTAAGCGTTCAAGCCTTCTAATATAGAGGTTATTGCCAAAACACGTTCAATTTTCAATCCAATTAGTAACTGAATTACTATTGACTGTTATAATAACTGATTTGAATGAAATTGTTTATTTCAAAATAACCATTTCTCGGCATTCCGAAGCTTTTCTTAAATATGGTTTTTCCTGTGAACACTGGTTACTTCATTCAAAAAGCCTTGATTCCAGTTGACAGATCGAAAAATATGTCCAGTGACAACGTTTTCCGTTTTTTGATCTAATTTTCCAATACTAATTTCAATCATTGATCTTTGACAGTACTCGGTGTATTTAATAATTTATTATGTAAATTTATATTTTAAAATCTTCATTATTATTATTAAATTATTATAATGATTTACACAATATGATTTCTCGTTTTAAATAAACTATTTTGTAAAAGATATTTCTTGTATTAAGGATCATTTTGGGTAGAGTACGAAGTTACAGTATTAATGCATTATTATCATTTTACGTTTTCACAATTTCCTTCAAAAATCTAAGCAAATTTTTGTATTCTGAAATATTCATCAGTTTATTTTCTCGAAGTATACTTTTTTCATAACATCATCATCCCGACTGTTTTATTATTTATCACCTGTTATTTAAAAAATACTTATTTGAAAACCAGTTTTTTTAATCAGTATTTTTTGCACTATTCAGAAGATATGTGTTTATCTTCGATGTCCCCAATTTCATTGAATTGAACTGAGGTGTCTCTTTTTATATCTTTAGTTCAAAGATATGTGTTCATCCTCGATGCCCTCAATTTCATTGGAACGAACGGAAGTAGTTCATTCTGTTCCACCTAAATTGACAGTTCGCCAGGGTATAAACACAATATCATGGCATTGACCTCTTATTTCAGTTGTGATGTACAGCTAGGTCTTTCGCTGTGACCAACTAACGTTGCCTTGCTCTTGCACGGGTTTGTTATGCAACTTTAATGAATTATAATTTACCGTTCTGGTGTCCTCGCTTTTGTAGAGGAGCAATTACGTTTAATGTTATAATATATAATACAGTACGACCGTAAAGTAAATTTAATTAATTCTCCTGATTTTATATTCTATAAAATCCAAAATCATTTAATTATCAATTAAATTGAGAAAATTTTTCACTTTATATATTCGATTCAAATTAATTCTGTAAATAAGAATAATAGTTGCAATAGTTTAACCTACATTTAAAACAGCACTACATTAAATTGTAGTGGCTTCAACTTCACGCAGCGTCGCTGTTTTGGAAAAAATGAGTTCACAATGGTTATTTCCTCATGGAGTTTTGAAGTTCTTGATAGTTGTAACCAATAGCTCTAGAGTTTTTTTGAATAACAATCATTTCCCAAATTTACATTCCAGTATTCTAAGCAGAGCTCTGAGTAGCGACAGAAGAGTTCTATCATAAACAGCAATCAGAACTCCTGCAAAAACCAATTCATTTGATTTTTTATAATTTTCCTCCGTAAAATTTTCAACATATCTTCCTTTGTGAGTTCTGAGTAGTGCCATCATCCAGAACTCCTGAAAAATTATTTTGGAATTGTTATTAACAATTCCTTTTATTTTTCGCAATTTCCCCACATAATATTTTCAACGTATTTCCTTTTGGAATTCTTATGAGAGTTCTAACTAGCGAACTTCATGCTTCGTGCAACAACTGCACACTTTTTGCACTAGTTACCCAAATAACTATTCAGCATTTGCACAAATTAATATGAATTAATAATTATTATTCATCTACGGTTTTGGAGATTACATATAGGGTATCCCATGACTCCATACGCTTAAGAGAGTATTTCTTGGACATTTTTAAGTTGAATATTCCTATACACTTTTGTTCAAAACTCAATAGCTAAGAAGATATAGGCAATATTAAATTAAACAGTGTGGAGAATCAAGTAAAGAGCATATTATTTTGAATAAAGTATTGTAATGTTTTATTAATTAAGAATTTTTTTAATACTAACACAAATTTAATTAAAGTCCACCCACTGCCTGAAGAGTATCTGGGTCGTCTCTTATGGATGCAGCTTCAGTCATAATAGTTTGAATTAGTTCATCTCTGGTTTATGGTTTATTTGAATACACTAAGCTTTTCATGTGTCCCCAAAGATAATAGTCGTTTGCCATTAGATCGGGTGACCTCGGAGACCAGAGAATTGTACCTCCTCTTCCAATCAACCTGTTAGCAATGCTATTATTTAGATATGCTCTTACATGTATACCAAAATGACGTGGTGCGCCATCCTACTGATGTCACATGTTAACTCTTTTCTAAAGAGAAACATCCTCTATTAATCCTGGCAACTTGATCTGTAAAAAGATTAGATATAGCTCAGATGTTAAACATTCTTTTGAACTACGAATGGCCCATTAAGAAGGTTATTAATAACTCCACACCAAATATTAATCAAAAGCGATGTTGAAAATGTGTTTCCCTGGTTTCAAAAGGGTTTTCAAGTGCCCATGATTGTGAATTTCTGGAATTATCGTAATTCCATCTCCAATAAACGTGGCTTCATCCGTAAACAGAATCTGCTCACAAAGCTGTTGGTTGGCAATTAACTAACGACAAAAGTCAACACGCGCTGCATAGTCTGCTGGTTGTAAGTGTTAAACAAATTTTATGTGACATGAGTACAAACCAAAATTGTGTAATATTCTCTACACTTTCATTCGACTAACATGAACACAATTATTCTTCGTACGCTGGTAGAGGGACTATTTTCGATCATATTATGAATAGATGCTTCTTCGGCAAGTTCTTGATGTGCGGGAAGCTTTGTAGCTTTAGGAAAATTACCTTTTTCTGTCAAATGAAGATGCTCACTACTGAACACTTTATTACTAAGCATTCTTCGATTAGAAAACCTCCATTGATATTCTCGCACTGACGATCTTGCATTTTGGTTACAGTATCCGTGAATAAACTGATTATCGGCATATTCTTGATTTGAAAATGTAGCCATAGCAAATTAAACTTAAAATAACAACGTCAAAGAATAAACAATATCATCATAACAATATGACAGAACAATTACATGGCTTACCAGATTTATTTACTATTAAATTTAAAATTGCCCATAACTATAATATGACAAAAGAATTACATGGCCTATTTTTTATATCAGATTGATTTACTGTTGCATTTAATATTGCCATAACTCCTTAAGTATTGACTTTTGTACAAAAGTGTATAAAGCACTGTCGTCTTCAATTTGTCCAAGGAATCCGCTTTTATGATGATATGGGCATCGAGTAACGGGACATCTGTATAACCTCCCAACCCTCTTAATTGTCGTCATAGGTTGGGACGTCACAAACTTCCAAACAGTTAACCCAATAGATAGTCGAGGAAATATAACATTTTAGGTCCAAAATCTGTGCAGTAAGATGGATCGAAATGCGATTTTTTGCATCCGCTTCCTTGATGCTTTTACTTCATTTTCTCATTTTTTAAATTTTATACAAATGAGAAACTGCATTTCTGCATAAAAAAAATGCATTTTTTCATGTGCAATTTTTGAAGCAAATAAGAAAAAAAATCATTATTTGATAATACAATGTGGAAATAGACCCAAATTTGTTATTTGGGGGGTTTTTGGGGTCGTTGAACACGAATATAATGTTAGAAAAACCATATAATGTATCTGGGGCCCAGGAAGCCCTGGGAGTTTTTCTCGAAATTCGGTGGGAAATTGAACCAAAATGCTTACTCGGCGATTTTTGAGATCGCTGAACAAGAATATTTATTTATTTATTTTTTTCATTCATTTAATGATTTATTTATATATAAAGGGATACAAACGGAACTGACCCAAAAACTGTATTCACAGATAGGTAATTTATCAATGTGGTGAATCTATAGAATTCTAAAAAGAGTTACAAAATTGATGATAGATATAAAAATCAATAAAGAATTCAACTAATGAATTGAGTACATGTAGTGAATGAAAACAAAATGGAAAAAAATGAAAAATGAAAAACACACTTATACAATATATATACACATAAATACCAATTAAGTCTGTGGAGCAAAAAAATGTTTTTTCAAGATGTAGGAAAACTGTGAAAAAGAGTAAGAGAAAATATCAATAGAGATAGAATTTGATAGCGTATTGTACGATATGTTGCATCTATGCATTGGAGAGTTCGAAAAATAATTTGTTTGAAATTGTTCATAACGGAATGGATGCTGATGCCTAGTGATATATGTAGGAGCATTAAGGATAGCAGGCGAATCAACTAGATGAGGAACTACAAAGAGGAACTGCACGTCTTTCTATTCGCTAGTGTTAATATGTTCATTTCATTCCGAACGTAGATACGATTGTTGGGGTTGAATGAAAAGCATTTTTTATTGATATAATCTATGACTATATTCTGAACCCGTTCAAGTTTTTTAGAAACGGAAAATATGTGTTTATCGAAAAGCATTTTATAATCGAATATTATTCCTAAATCCTTTATTTCCGTGACAGTTTGTAAGGGATGGGAAGATATTTGATATGATTAATTTGGACTGCTCTTTCCTCGTCCAAACGAAATGTGGTGACACTTTTCGAAATTCAGATATAGACTGTTTCCCTCACAGTAATCATAAAAGTTATTGATATCCTGCTGCATTAGCGTGATGTCGTCAACATCAAAAATTGAATGGTATATTTTTAGATCATTCGCAAACATTAAAAAATTGGTGAATCGAAAACATTGGGATATATCATTAATATAAATATGAAATAAGAGTGGCCCCAGGTGTGATCCTTGAGGCACTCCAGAGGTGATTTGGCTATATTCTGATTTGTGGTTACCGACTATATGATGTCAAAAAAGCCATATAATGTACCTGGGAACCAGGAAGTCCTGGTTGTGAGGGTCATCCACGAGGTTTACTAGAAATTTGCTTGGAAATTGAACCATAATGCTTACTCGGGAGTTTTCGAGGTCGCTGAACACGATTCTGATATTAAAATAATTCCCCAATCTACCTGAAGGCCAGGGTGTCCTGGTTGTCTAGGTCATCTGTTTGAAAAGGTGGGTCAGTTTTAAATGAAATTATGATTTTAAAAGTTTTAAAAGAAATAAATGAAATTAGTTGTACGTTGAAGTTGATGAATTTATATATTATCGATATGATAAGAATTGATGGACAAGTAAGTGAGTTTTCATGAATAAAATTGATTTTATCATACAATTGTTGAATTTAAATTCATTCAATATTCAAAAACTTCTATGATTAAATAGAATAATAATAATATTTTGAAGGAATGGATTTAAAAAAAAAACGTGTAAAATACATTTTTCCATTTAATAGATTAAGACTTTTTAAAATAAATATATATTTTTACATAACAATTATTTTAGTCATTGAATGTGATGAATTTTCTGCAGTCATTTGTTTATCTTATTGTCATATATCATATATATGTGTCTATATGTATATCTTACAAATTATTTTACAGAATATCAAACTTTATCATACATTTTTTTCAATTATAGATAGGTATACATTTTTGATTACTCGCTTAAAAATAGAATCTTTTCAAATATCACAATATTTCAAATATCTTTAACTTGACGTTTAATTTGAATTTCCGAAAAAATTTACGAATATTTTCATCACCGTATTCATGAACTTACACACTCCTAAATGATAAAATTCAATACGTTTTAATGAAAACTCAATAACCTGTCCATCGGCTCTTATCTTATTTTATTATATAGCATATATGTAAATTGATCAACTTTATCGTATAACCATTTTATCTATGAAAATTCATTCACCTATTCTGGGGATGACCTAGATAACCACGACACCCTGGCCTCCAGGTATATTGTGGAATTTTTTCAATATTAAAATCTTCTTGAATATTAGACTTAGAATCGTGTTCAGCGACCTCGAAAACCCCCGAGTAAACATTTTCATTCAATTTCCAAGAAAATTTCGAAAAAACCTCGTAGATGACCCTCACAACCTGGACTTTCTGGTCCCCAGATACATTATATTTTTCTGACATCATATTCGTGTTCAGTGACCCCAAAAACCCCTAAGTAACAAATTTGGGTCGATTTCCACAATGTACTACCGAATAATGATTTTTTTTTTATTTTCTTGAAAAATTGCACATGAAAGAATGCATTTTTTCGATGCAGAAATGCGGTTGTCATTTGTATGGGAGTTGAAAAGTGGGCAAAAGGAGTAAATGCATCAAGGAATCGGATGGAAGAAACTCCACAGGTTCTCGGACCTTTGCCCTATTTCTGTGTTAATTTTCCTCGACTAAGATAGCTGTTTTGGATTTCTATGACATATCGCGTTTGCATTAAGTTGGATGTTCACAGCTGAGTAGAATAACCTAGCAGAATGCAAAAATTATATACTTCACACGTCGCATTGAGGAAACTATTGTTTTTAATAGACGTCAACAGAAAATTACTTAATATGTTTAATCAAACTATTGCTGAATAGTGGGCACTCTTTTAAATCTTTCACTTTCGCATAACGTAGCGTCGTGGTAAGTTCATCGCAGGATGAATACCATTTCAATTCATCGTGATGATTGTGCATTACTGCACTTTCATATTTTTCTTATTTCGTAATAATTCATTATTCTGTCTCGCTTGCTTTGTTTCAATTATAGACATACTTTTACACATATTTAATTAACATATTTTCACTTTTATCTAATGCAATTAAATGGCGATTGTGTTAAAATTGTTCGTTTATCTTTAAATATGCACATAAAGCAGAACGTTTTATCTTGTCTTTAAATTCGAACGCCCATAGTGTAAAGTGATGTAAATGTTATATTATTTAATACTCGTATGTGTATATAGGTGTTCTAAATTATTCATTTCAATTTAAATTTCATGAGTTTTGGACGAAAGCATTGCTTGAAGTACACAGATCAGACTTCAGGACAGAATAATTCACAGCATGCGAACCTTACTCCGATCCCAGAAGACTTTTTCAAATCAAGGAAATTGTTCAACCTACGACCTAAGTAGTTAGAATTTCGCATGATTTAGGACTCAAACAAACGATTGTGATAAAAAGGAGGACCCAATTTGTTTTTCCGATCATCAGCTTTAACCAGATTTATATTATATCACCATCACCATACCTTATAGTCAAATCAATATTTAAAGATCTAAATACGTATTTCGGCAACTATGTTACAATTTTCAGTAGATCAATAACATAATTGAAGTACAAATCGAGGTCCTAATGAAAAACGTTAGTAGGTAATTGGAGAAACCTCATCAGACGATGAGTAATTATTCATTCAATAATTTAGATGATATTACAGCCGTTGGTCTATTATAACTAAGTAAAATTGATATTTTAAATTCAAAACAGTGCCAACTTATTAGAATGTTTGTATTTTTAAATACGTAATATTTATTTAATCAAACTAGTGGTTTTCAGTTAACATTTTTATAAATAGTAAAAAGTAAATATCCATTTAATATAACTACAGCCTAAGTGCTAAGTAATGTCGAATATTACCGTGCACATGCCCTTGTTTACATTTACTGCCAGTTGGTTTTGAACGAAATTCAATCCAAAATAAAATATTTTGAAAAATCGAAAAAAATCATGATTTATTTAAAAGTATCACTGATTTTTGATTTTAAGAAAGCCGGCCTCTGATATTTCAACACGTTCACTGAATAAGATGTTTTATATTTCATAGATATAATGAGCTTGTTCTAAGTCTTTCAGAGGTAGAACATGTAGACACAAAAGACCTTAATCAACGCTCCTTGTGTATCCAAAAATACATATTCTCTTCTCGGGCCCAGGCAGATCGTCTTAATTATGAAATCGTTCCGGTATACATATTGACGATGGTAGGAAGACAAATTATTCAGTGTACCATTCAGTCTCTCTGAACTTTTAATAGAAATGGAGTCAGAGTGCAGCTCGATGAAGAGATCAAATAGGTTTGACTTCATTATCAGCACGAATCATGCTGTGGTAATACAAAATAGGGAAGTTTTCAGTATTGGCTTGATGATAATCTGAAGCATCATTCGAAGAGAGGAAGGAAAAGGAATTACCTGGTGTTTCAAAGGACGCAACATCAGTAAACATTTATAGCAATTTCACAGTTTGACGATTATTTATTATCCTAATTTGTTTTGTTCAGATTGAATGGGGAATATATATCTATTTTGCCCATTCGATCAGAAAAAATTCATACTAGATTAGCTTACCTCCAAGAGTTTTAACATCATTAATAAAATAAATAATATAATAATTTATTTTGATGATGATTCCAGCTCATTATTTCATAGCCCCCCTAACAGATAAATCGATTACCGCCCTCTACTTAATGCTCACCGTATATTTATTTTTCATTGCAGCTCATCATCAGATATGCGTTGTCTTTGGAGAATCTTGAATTATTACATGTTCCTGAAGTTGGCAACCCTAAATGTAGTAACTGGAACGGCACTGCAATATCCAATACCCGTTGTAACAAATAAAGTAAAATCTGTGGATGTATCATGTGATTCAGCAAGTTTTAATGTAACAGTTCTTTTCGAACAACCATTCAGAGGGTTATTTTTCGCTAAAGATTTCTCTCAAGAATGCAGATCACTTGGTAAGTTGGTTTCATTTTGGCTATTCTCTTCGCGTCGTGGGTATATATGAATTATAGGTTGATTTAAAAGAATGTCAAATGAATATAATGAAAGGGTTTGTATTGTTGTGTCTATCTAATCGTTGATAACGGATGTACCCTTCTGAAGGTAAGAAATTTATAAAACCGTTAGGTATGCCACTCAGCAATGCTCTGTTCTACGAACCTTCTGAGGAGCTGACAATTTTCATATGTAGACAACCACCCTCTCGCCGTGTCACATCATATGTCAGAAAGAATATTAAACCAGTTTAGATAAGTTCGTAGACCAAATAAGTTTTTCTAACTTTACTTGTACATCTTGTTTTTCATTCTTATTTTAACTCAGATCGATCTTTCCGCTCATACCAATGTTTCATCAGCGGGATTGCCTTATATCGTACGAATATTTTGGGAGTTTAATTTAAATTGGGGAGTTAGTACAGATTTAGATTAATGAATTAAAAATCTTTATCGCACATAGCCAGTCTGGTCTGGATATACCAGTTATGGGAACCTCTTTTTGCCGTTCCTTTTCTTGAATCCATTTCTCTCGTCATGCGAAGCGGTCAAGGAGGGACTTTATATTTTTGCTATTTTCACCAGGAGAATTTTTAACAATATTATCTGGAATACTTGGCATTATAAATTTGGCGAACATTATACCCACCAAAAAAAAGAGGCGCGGAACCCCCCTGAGGGTGGAGGCCTACAAGCAGCTGCTTGATTTGCTTGTTGGCAAATCCGTCCCTGGTCAGGGATCCGAGGAATAAACCAGTTTCGAAGACGCCACTTCGCCATTGTAGGCCAGGCGACAACATTTAAGTCAAAATTTACGCTTAGTTTCCAGGTTATTGAAGGTTCTGTTCGACATTTTACAGGTAACGATAACTTAAACCAGTGGATCACTGATTTTGAAGAGACTCGAAGATGATGGACTGGAATGATTTAGAAACATACAATTTCGTGAAAAAGTCTACCAAAGGATGTGCCAAGGCCGTCATTATTAGTGAACCCGATCATTCTATTAACACATAAATAATTTTTTTTTAATATTTGCTCTTGTATTTTATTTACCTATAATCGAAAATTAACAAATTAGTAGTTTTACAAACGCCATATGCCATTCTTCGAATTGTTTAATTTTCCTAGAACTTGGAAATCACGGGAGTAAGCAATACTACTTTTAGGCTTCATGAAAACGTAAAAATGTATACATGTGAGTGAGACAGAAGAAATGATGTTCGAAATTGGATCAATTTATTGAAGACTAAATTCTAGATTGGAGTGTTTAATATATCCTTGTTCTAGGAAATTTTTCTGATATGATTTCATTAACATTGCCAACAAATGGATGCGGTCTACGATTGAGTTCTTACATCGATAAGTCTGGATTGATCCATATGAAATACAGTTTGACGCTTGTGATCCAGCAGGATAGGCAATTGCGACAAATAGCGGATCAGGAACGTTCCGTAACATGCGAAGTTGAAAATAGCGAATTTTTGGTCAAGAGCAAGCTTATGGCGGACGTAATAAGGACTAATTTATTGGGAGACAAGAAAAATGAGAGGTAAGCTAAATATTATGAATAAGTACACAGTTAGTTAACACTTACTCTTATCCACTAAATTTTTGATAACACTTTAGGTCTTCTCGCCAGATGTTTTCATCACAGTAGAGTAAAAGAAGAACATACTACTTTCTTTTGATGTTGCATATTCATTTTCTTCTAATATTATTATATCTATTGATCTGAAGTGATCAATTTAAAATGAAGACACCCCCATATTTTCGGTATTTGAAAGAATACAGACTTGAATTTTTGCACAGTCATACAGGTTGTTTGGTCACATTTTTTAAGATACTCAACAGAAATCCGAACTTTAAACTCAGCCTACTACGAATTCACTAACAGGGTCAATTCTTGATATTTTGCTTCACATTAGAGTCATCGAAAAAAAATTATTGGAAAAAGTTATTTAGAATATTATTCTAACTCCATATACCGAGATTCATTACAAAATTCCCATTTTTATTTTTTTCATTATTTCAAGTTTGTTTTAATTTAATAATAAGAAAGTCATGGAGTGTACTAATTTGACATAGTGTCATGTTTGAAATATTTCAGTAAAATAAATGGCATTACTAAAGGAATAATTATTTTAATCTTATGGGAAAACAATTTTTGGTAATTGATTAAATTTAGGAAAAAGTTACAACAATAATTTCCATCATGCAAATAATTAACTATCAAATGTTCTCTCAATTAGTCATCCGTCTATTCGAATACATTTTTTGATTATTTTACGATTCCGCTTAGTTACTCGTCTAAGTTACGGGATGCTGATTTATTGACAGGTTTGCCTTATTGTGGCACAAAGTTCACCTCGATTTCAAGGCCTTGTTTTATAAACTTTATTTTTACCATTCCCCACAAATAAAAATCGAGGGGTGTAATATCGGGATACCTCGGAGACACAGGACTATTTCTTCCAATCCTTGAATTGTGGATGGATGCACTATCTAGCTGCAAATACATATCCTGTGGCACATTAAGAGGAAAATTTCCAATTGCATTCCAAAATTACTCATCGATCAGCATTCAATGATTGCTTTAAAAAGGACCTATTATCTGGTGTCTTAAAATCGCACACCATACATTGACTTTCTGGTCTTTACAATAATTCATAAGGATTATCTCTGGCCCAGTTTTGTGATGATACAACACCATTAGTGGTGAATCTAGCCTCATCAGTAATCACAATCTTCTTCAGAAAATGTCTGTCAGTAAAAAAAATTAAGATTGAATATTGTGTTCTTTACTTTTAGAAAAAACTACCCTCGTACGCATTGCGACTATCCTTTATCCACAATACCTAGGATACCATCTACAATTCACCAGCATTGTAAAGGTTCTAAAAATGTATCAGATATATCGCTTGAATTAAAATAATGAAATAGCAATAATAAACAATGTTCACCTTCTGCGTTCATGTAAAAAGAACTAATTGATGACATTTCACAATTTTTTTTTCCAGAAAAACTCTACAGGTATTTTGATTTATGAATTGACACAGGAAACAGAATCGATTCCATTGATTTTTGCCTTCTATAGTGAACGCACTGAATATTGGCAATATTGAAAAGCGAGAATCTAAAAATAAGTGAATATTCCGTCTAACGTGAAATATGGAATACTCCTCTATCTTCTAAGAGACTATGAGATGTGTCATATTGCACCAAATTAACTTTCCATGGAACTCTTATTATTAAATTAAAAAACAAACTTATAATAATAATGAAAAAATTGAAAATGCGAATTTTGTCATGAAACTCGGTGTATCAATATTAGAATAATAACTTTTTCCAATAATTTTTTTCGATATCTCTAACGCGAAGCAAAATATCGATAATCAGCCCTGGTTGTAAATTCGCAGTAATATGCTGAGTTTTCAAGTTTAGATTTCTGTTGAGTATTTTTTTAAGTGTGACCCGTCAAACTTTTATGACTGTGCAAGAATGCAAGTCAATATTCCTCCAAATAGTGAAAATATGGGGGTGTGTTCATCTTAAAAGCGACACGCTGTATGCTGTATATACTAATAATATTGTAACAGATAATGAAGAACTTACCAATTTTTATTTAATCATTTTACTTCAGGAATGGTCGGATGCAACATGATGGATGGTCTAAGGATCCACCCACCGATACTACAGAATTGACTAAGAAGTACCAAGATCTACTCCAATCTGCTCGGGCTTGGATGGAAATCATTCCTGACGGTAAAATGGACAACTCTTTAACGAAGTTGAAAGTAGGAGAGCCTGCGAAACTAATAGTTAAATCTACATTACCAGGTATGAGGAAATAATCTCAGTCAAGATGAGTAACAACCTTTTTTTCGGACTGCATCTTTTTCCTCAATCAATCAATTTGATCACTGGAAAGTAAATTAATTTCATATGTAATATAACATCATGTTTTAACGGATACCTTTTGTATTTAGGTACGTAATAATTGTTACGTAGCAATAGCACGAAACACCAGCAAATAAATAAAAATCACCAGCGCTCCAGTACGAGGAATTTTTCTTTCCTGGAGTGGAATGTTTTTGCTTACAATAACTATAACTAAGGGAGCTTACAGGAAAATTCATCAGATAACACATGATCTAGTAATTTGGCTGGACAAATGTCATTCTCTTTTATCTCTCTCCATAATAGCTAATGAACAAATTGGAACACACTGAAAAAAATAGTTTTTTTTATGAAGAGCATGTTTTTTAACTACTAGTCTGTTATTTAATTAGGAAAATTTAAGATATTTAAGTAAAAACAAAATTTTGACATTCACGATTCCTTAATTTTCCATCTCACGGGAGAAACTGAAAGAAACAATTTTATTAACTTTTCAGGTTTAACTCTCACAAGAGCAGGTAACAACATTTGTTTTAATATTTTTCGGAAAAACACTCAGATATTATAATTCCATCAGATTCGTTCTACTCTTGTTCCCATGAAATGGTTTTATATTCAATATCATTATCACAATCAAAATTCCAACAGGAAATAAATACAATCAAACAAATCGAAGCAAATAACGCTTACTCAGATCGAATGGGTAATCATTAAATTAATCAACAATAAAATATACTTCAATAGTACCCAAAAATTAAAATACAACAAGAAAAAACATTTGTTACAAAAACATATTTTGGAAAAACTACGAAAAAGATCCATAACCTTTTGAAACTTCATAACTCAACTTTAAATTAGAACATATTCAATAAAGACAATCGATAAATCTGTATTGTGCAAAATGCGATTTTTTAACTAAAATGAACGACGCTCATTTTATACTAGGTTTAATTAACATAAAATATGCTATAGACTTTCAAAAATAGGTTCTGCATAAGCAGATCACTTTTCCTGATATAGTCAGTTAACATATTTTATATACATCTGATAAAGTGGAAACTAAGTTCGCTGGAGTAGCTAGAAATTTACAAACATAAAAACAATAATTTACTCCTTAATGATCAAAGAGCCTATTCACTATTATATAAAGTTCTTTAATGTATTTATTCCACGAATTCTTTTGTCTCTGTTGTGATCTAGAAAATTATTTTTCCTGGTTTTCTAAATTTTCTAATGGAGTGTTTGAACCTCTAGTGGAGATGGTCGAATAGTGACATCATCGTTTTGGTTGTTCCGCTGATGAGGACATGGGAGAGCGAAACAGCTGCCCGGAACTGTGTTTTCACTGTTCGACCGAGAGGAACCTCAACACGAAAATGTGTATGTTATTAGTTCAATGCATTGTTTCGGTACCGTTACCTTGCGGCTGTATTTCCAACACTATCCCCGCTGTTTCCGTTTTGAAACGCGTGAGATATTTGAATCCATGCATTGTATTGCGAATGACTCTTTCAGTGAGACATCTACCTTCTGGTAGATGACGTTTGAATCTCTGGTGGTCGAATAGTGACATCATTGTTTTGGTTGTTTCGCTGATGAGCACATGGGAGAGCGAAACAGCTGCTCGGAACTGATAGACGTGTTGTCACTGTTCGATAGAGAGGAACCTTAATTCTATCTATTGACTTCTAATACGAAAATCCCTTTGTTAAGCATCCAATGCATAGAAAATCATTATTAGGGTAAATCCCATTTAATCCTATAGTAGTAATCCTCTGAGCTTATGAATGACTACCTTAATCTTTTGTTCACCTATAAATATTTACAGCCGAAGGTTTTTACATTTTGTTCAAAATCACATAACATGGCTAAATCGAGTTTTGGAATGAACCTCAAGTAACAGTTTTAAATTAGTTGTTTCTATGATGATGCTATCGTAGCTGGGGAACTGGGTATAATCTTATCAAAATCTATAGTTGGAAAGCGTGTTTGTGATTTTAGTATTAACATACTTTGTTTGATTTTACAATAAGGATATTGATAAAGCAAGGGCTAAACCAAGACAGATAAAGAAATAGTATTCAAAAATTATAAAGTTTGTTACAAGATAAATCAACTGTATGATTTCCAACGTTTTCAATGGCGTTCACGTATATGAAAAAGAACAAATAGGTTACACGTGTATCTATTTTATTTCAGTGGGAATAGGATGGAAAGTAGTTGAATGTAATGCTCATGATGGATTAGGCGATACTTCCCAGAAACTCATAGATGAAAGGGGCTGTCCAGTAGATGATGTTTTGATGCCAATGCCAGAAGTAGGCCCTGTTCGTTCCATAGCAATGATGAAACATCAAGAAGCGGTTTCCAAGTTTATTGCTTTCAAATTTCCTGATAGGGATAGATTGCATGTATCTTGTGGACTTCAATTATGCAGAGATGATTGTTTGCAGGTATTTTTGAACATTTATGTGATAAACCTATATGCAATAGGTGTTTCGTTAGTAGCTATGAGATGCAATATTATTCAAGATAAAACTACAAGATCGTAAATCGGTAGACTTGGCAATGACACCTCTTTTACTTTTACGAATTCTCTGCTAGTTAATGTGTTGCCAAGGAATTGAATAGTTAACTATGTCGATCGTTTTGAGTAGCCAATGTATGCTATTGCTTTTTTAATTTCAGGAAGACTGCAGTACTAATATTACCTTAGTAAATCGGCAAGGAAGAGCTTCAACGCGAGGGAATTCAGGAGAAATACTAGATCAATTAGAAGTTTTTAATAGTGTTGAAGTTTTTGCACCGACAATCGACGATATCAGGAAGAATAATAAACGGGAGCAGACAACTGGTAAGTTAACAAATGAGAGTTAAGTGTAAATAGTCTACTACGTTCTACTTATCTGTGATCTTTTGGGAAAGACTGAATTGTATATACTTATAAATATATTCTTGCACATATCTATCTTGTTTCTTTTGCACATATTTCTATTTTCCACGTCCTCGATGTTTATATAGATCTACCATAGTTTCTTAACGAACAAGGTGAGAAAAAGGTTTCAAAGAATTCATCAGAAGTGGTCAATTTATGGTTTAATTTTTTTTTACGAATTTTTGCGAAAATATCCATGGTAAGCTTTTGCGAATTCAGCGAGACTGATATTTTCGTTTGATTAAAGGCTTGAACGCTCAATCATGATCATGATGTCACAAACAAACACAAAAAATGTATTTATTCTTTAGGACATATTCGTGGACTGCCTATTTAAACGTGAACTGAGTCCTTAGTTGCACCCTATTTGCATTTAGTACTGTAAAACACCTTTTTTCTACTGATTCTGTTCGAAATTTTCCTGACAATAATAAATTAAGCTCATTGAAACAATACGGAATTATTTATTAAAATTCCCTCGGCTGTGTGTGATGACCATGCATTATGTGTCGGTGTTGTTAATTCATTTGAAGCCCAACTAGTAAAAAATTTGATTTTAAATCATCCTCTATACCTTTGACGAAAGGTTCCTGGAAAATGTCTGTTAATCGTTGCCTCTTGAGGGGAGTTTTTACATTCATTATTTTAGTTAATATAAAATTTATAAGCTGGGCTATGGATTTGGAATGTTCTTTACTTGAACCAAATTGCCTGCCTGTATAATATATTCATTGAATACATTAAGGGTTACTTTGAAATTTAGACGCTTCAAATTTGTAGGAATTTAAAGCATAAAATGAGGTAATGTCCTCGTCTCCCGAGTCAAAGTTGAGATACTGCATAATTTGATTGGGTTTTGAATTTAGACAATTATTCCTTATATATTTGAGGATCGAATAGATAAAACAACTGGATGGGGATACACGGTACTTAACTTGTTAAGCTTAGAAAAAGTATTTATAGGTTTGCTGCTGAGTGCACTATTGTCACTTATAAGACAGAATGTTTTGCATCGAATTTGTTCTAATTTCTACATAATTGACAAAGAATTTGAATGTAGCTGTCCATTTTTACAGATAAGAAAAATAAATTTCACTTTGTTGAATATCACTTTATTTAGAGGAACGTTGATTGCAAATTCAAACATAACAGTTCATTATCAAAACATACAATGAGGAAACTGAAACATCATACATTTATACGAAATTTACAATGAAGTGAATCGATTCTAAGAATACACATAGCGACTAAGGTCAATTATGTTGAGATAGTAATAGGCAAGGGATTAAACTGTTGGTTATTAAATTCTAAGGATTGTATTACGTGGAATTTAACACAGGGCGAACAAAGTGGATTTTTCTAATGCTAGTTGCTCGTTAAGTAGATTGTTTTGTTTGAATATTTCTATAGATTCTAATAGATTACCCTTTGTAATTGTATGTAAAACATATAATTTTCTTCAATAGAGAGTATAAACTGTCACACTTAGTACCGCCTAGGCGCCGTTAAGACTGAACAAAACTGTCGTATGCTACGTCTCTTCTCCTAGCCTCTTGTCTATGACGTCATACTGACTTTCGTACTCAGCGTTCAGGCATAGTACTATAGAAGTTAAATTTGAAAATTTGCAAATCGCTTTGAAGGGATGAAAATAGAAACTGTATTGTTGTGGGAGCGGTAGCCCCCTCCTTACAACTGATACTTATTAAACGTTTAATCTGCACTGTCCACAATCAATATTTTGAAATTTTAAAAAGGACGTCATCTAAGTTTTGACGCCACATTTTTGGTTTCCTCATCATAGAGATCTATAGGTTATGAAGAATAGTTACTTTATAATAAGGAGAGTACATTAACTTATTTACTCTATACGCCATCATTAAAGTAAGGTTTACATAATTCTTCATGTTAACGATTATGTCATAACATAGAATATAACTTGATATTTATAATATATCAGTTGTCTGGCTCTACGGGTGTTGGCTGTTTTCGCGAACAAAACCTAGTAAATATATATTACAATAATACATTTCACCCTCAAAAGTGTCAGAAAGCGAAAAATTTTGCAACAAAAGTGGGATGAGTGAATATATTTGGTCAACTTATACTGTGTCTAAACTAGCAAGGATACGTTCATGCGTTAAACAGTTGAACGAATATTAGGTAGACTGAACTGAACATCATCAATCCTAAGACCAATTTTCCGGACGAATTTTAGAGGCCTCCTGGTATTTTTCCTTGGTAGCTTTTTTGATATCCCACCGACATTCACTTATGTTAAGTTAATGTCAACTTCGAAAGAGCTTCATTTTTTATTTTGTTGAGGGCTAGGGTTAAATTTTCAGATATCTAAAAGGGGCAGCTATCAAGTTCTTAAGATTTGTCTGGAGATAAGGTTTTGGATTCGTAGATAGTTCCATTTGAAATAATCTATTATATCAATTCAAAATACATACGCAATTGTCTCTTTGACAATCAACTCGATATTATGAGAAAAACCACAAAAGTTTGATAATTTGAACCGTGCTATAAGGTGAATGACAGAGGAAAAATAATTGTGTAAGATTTAAAGGCTAGCATAGATATGGATAACTGGAAAATAATACTGGGACTAACCTTCTTCATGTAGCAATACAAAGGACTGCCAAAAAGACTATGCTTGACAAAGGAGAATTTTATGGTGACATGAAACTTCTGGAAAGATAGCGAATCTCTGAAGGTGGAGTATCCAATAATCATGGAAGCAAGGCACCATATGGGCAAACCGAGCCTACAATGGGGATGCCATCGGATGAGATGCTTCCCAAGTATAGCTTAGAGAAAAACTTGAAAATAATCATAACAGGCAGAGACGCATGGAAGACCTCCAATAAATCTAGAAATGACCTGTTACACAGACGGCTCAAAAACCGAGGAAGTGCAGGAGCACTAGATTCGCCTAGATTTTCCAGACTCTACGGTCGAATCACCTGAAGATGGCAAATGCGACTTTGCCGAAACGTCGTGAAATTGGTCCTTCTGAGGACCGAAACCACACAACGCGGATCAATACCCGAGAATCCAGTTCTACACATTACGTCCGCGAGAACCTAAGAAGAAACATATATATATATATATATATATATATATATATATATATTATCGCAGTGGTCATTTACGACCACTGCGATAAATGGACAATTTTAATAGTGATTTTACTAGAAAATCTTTTTTAATGAGCTCATTATTGCAGTGAAGAATTCGTATTTTAATGCTTTGCCTAAACATATAAGAGATGTTCCAACTTTAGGTATTTTTAACAACAAGATTGGTAATTATTTATGTTACCAACAGATAAGTTTAAATTGTCAATTGTAAATTACTGCTTGTAACTAGCTGAAAAAAGCTAAATGAAGAATTTAGCATAATTATTATTATTGAAGTTATATTGCTGTAGAGTAAATATTTTTTCCCCGTCGAAAAGAGGAAAAAGTAATTTTTGGCAACCGCTTTTTGAACTTTTGGTTGTAGCGTAGCGACTGCATAAGATAAATGTAGATAATATTGTTCTCAACAATTTTTGTGCACAAAATTTTTCTCTACGACCCATCATTCTAGCAGAAAATCAATCCGAAAACATTTTGATAATCCCAAAAATGCCTATGGGTGGAGGTCACAAGTTTTGATTTTCATTTTAAGCTTGTGACATGCTTCGCTGACGATATGTGGATAGATATTCCGCACTTCTTTTTCTAAAACCCCTTTTCCTTCTATTAATCCGAGCTTATTAAGGTGTTCTTTCAACCAACCGTTAGAATTCGCAGTTGTAGTTAAAATTTTCATAGCTCTTACATTTTTATGTTCATTTATATGTCTTAATTAGTGTTGGGAATAACCGATTTCTTTCATTAACCGACTACTGAGTATTCAAGTGATATGAAAAACCGGGTGATTTCACTTGAATGACGATCACTTGAGTTCTTTAGACTCGCTAGGGAATCGGATTGTTTCGTTGCCTGTCGGTGCTGCATTCAATTCGCGTTAAGATTATGCAATGCAAATATTATATGCGCATTTGTTCGCCATTATGTTTTTCTATGGTTTCTACTTTCTTGATCTAAATAATTTTATGAAGAACAGAAATATATTGGGGTATGTTTTAATTGCTATATTATTAACTATTTGTATATTCATTATTTATAAGTAAATCACTTTATTTTTGGAAGTTATGTTTTGTTTTGTTTTAAAGTTATTTAGAGTTTTATATTCTGTCCGAATTCATTTTTATACATTATTAGAATTTGTTTTTGTTCCTTTCTCGTTCTGTTTTATTAATATTTTTATTATTCTTGTTAGAAATTCATTATTATACCGATTTAAAAAAAATAATAATAATAAATAATTTTATATTAATTAGATAACGTTTTGACATAGCAGAATGTATTTCGTATTCGGATAAACTCCCAACATAGTATCTGAATAAAGTCACATCTGAAATATTGTGATTGTGCATAGAAATGAATAACTATCAGGTTCTGATCGCCGGTCTTTTTGGTTCTCTGTTATTGGTTCACCGTGAATGTTTCTGTCAAACAGCTACTCGTTTTCATCACCGAACACCAAATGCTATAGGTTATTCATCACTTGAGTACTTGGATTCTATAACCGAATTATTCAGGTTATTGTAATAACCGGATGATAGGTTATTTTTCACTCGAGTGATCCCAACACTAGTCTTAATATTTGTAAAAAAACTATCAAATTCAAAAGGAAGGTGTTCCCTCGGTATATCTTTCGGAATTGAGTGTACTTAATTATTTCCTAACGTTCTATTTTCAATCTCCCACATAAGTTTGGATTTTGACGCGTTATTTATTAGATTCGTGTAGTTTCTGATATGCGGAACGGCTGAACTGTATTTGATTTCATATTAATCGATTGCTTTCTTATAAGCCAGATTATGTACAGATAAATCAAGAGTTATTAATCAAATAACAAATAGTTAGAAAGGAGGGAGATTACCCTTTAATATCCAAATTTTTAAATTTTATTGAAAATTATGTAAATTTATTAGTACTTTGTGATTAAAGATAAAAATGTTCAATGTATGCTTAGAGAATGAACTTCAATGTTCAAAATTGCAATCAAAATTTAATAAATAAATTCGGTGACAGTTAACAAAGTAAACTTTAGTTTTTTGTTAGATCTTATTTTTTCCTAGTTTGATGTTTTTTCCAATTTCTGTAATTAGAGTGGGGTGATTAAAAGTTCTTACATGCTTGAACTATGAAGCGTTCATTGTATTATATATTTATCATTAGCTAGGCTTATTATAATTTTTAATATTTTGATTACACGCAGGGACGCGCCAAGTATTTTCGGCGCTGTCGTGCGGAATCATGATAGGCGCCTTTCACCAATATTATAATATTCTCTCATAGTTCACTGTCGAACTTTTTGATGAAAACTCTTTAGTACTAATGACCATATATGTCTATATTTATTTGTGACAAACGAAAAGTACACAAAAAATATTAATAGAATATGAAACAACAGTAACAAAACAAAAACAGTATCAAAGATACAAACTATTGAAAAAAAAACAGAAATAAAATAGCGATTGTTTTAAGACAGATAATACATATGATCATGATACATGATGAAGAGGATTTACAAAAATTGGACTTTTCTAGCTTTACTTTTTGCAAATTCGTTTACAAGGTCTTCCATTTCAAGTTGCTTTAAAAAGTCAGATTCTATAGAAATAATAGCAAGATTTTCCAACCGCTCTTGGCCCATTCTAGATCGTAAATAATTTTTAATCAACTTTAATTTAGAGAATGGCCTCTCGGCTGTAGCTACAGAAACTGGAATGGTTAATAATATGCGCAATGCAATCGTAATGTTTGGAAATGAGTGAGTTAGGTTATTTATTGCAATGTAATTAAGTGTTTCTACTACAGACGTCGCCTTTTTGTCGCCATTTTGCAGAAATTGTAATTCGTGTAAAAGTTCTGTTCCATCTATATCTTTCTCGTTTCGATCTTTGTCAGTTAAGGTTTCTTCCAGTTTTTTACAAAAATTAAATTGATCTTGATCAGAGTATTTGCCGAAATCCTCAACATTCCACAAAAAATTGAAAACATCAGAATGACACGATAATAGTTTAAATCTTTCATGTACTGATGAAAGAGTAATGTCTAGCATTCCGAAAAAGCAATTTACTTTAAATTTCATTTCTTGATTTTCAATCGGCTGGTCGTCACCTTCGTAAGAAAATTGTTTTTTTATCTTTCGTGGCCTTAACATTTCTGCGGATATGAATTTTGCATCAACTTCTAAGCAAGAAGCTAGTTCTTTGGCATCTACTAATAAGTCAATAAAGCCTTTGTCAGATCGATCGATATTGTTTTACAAATTCATTGAGTTTACTCAAACTTTCGCAAGCCTGGGAAATATTAAATGTTTGATTGCAGAATCTTAGTAACAACATCCACTTTATTTAGAATCTTGTACCACAAGACTACCATACACACAAACTCATAATTTTTTATTTTTTTACCTAAGGAGGTAGCTAGATGTTTTGTACTAGTGTCAAAATTATTTCCGGATAAAATTTCAAAAAGAGCATCGTAAATTTCGCCCAACTGGAATCTAAGAGGGGTTATTGCATCAATTCGGCTAGACCATCTAGTGTCTGACAAATGCTTTAACGTCAGACTTGAAATGTTACTTTTCAAAACAGACCACCGATTGGTTGAGGCAGAAAAAAAATTATATAATTCTTGAACAGTTGAAAAAAAATGTATACTAGATATATTGGATTTCACAGCATCGTTTATGACAAGGTTCAAACTGTGGTTACAACAAGGAACAAACATTGCTCGTGGATTAATGTCTAAAATTCTTTTTTGTACACCTTGGTGTTTACCCTTCATATTTGAACCATTATCATAACCTTGGCCGCTCATATTATAAATGTCTAAACCATAATTCTCCAAAGTTTTTAGTAAAAAGTTGTATCACTCACAGGATTAAATGTTAAAAAACGTTCTTCGACACTAAATCTATTGTTTTTTAAATTAACGTATCTTAAGCAAACAGAAATCTGCTCCTGGCGGCTGACATCCGGAGTACAATCAAGTAATATAGAAATATACTTATCTTCTTTTACTTCGTTTAAAATATTATTTCTTATATTGTCACCTATTAATTTAATGCTTTCGTTTTGAATTTTATCCCCAAGGTAAAGTGGAATATTTTTTTGAGATCTATTAATATGCGCAGACATGACTGGATCAAATTTTGCTATCATTTCTATACATTTTAAAAAATTTCCATTATTTCTTTCGAATAATTTGTTACTAGGACCACGAAAAGCCAAGTTTTGTTCAGCCAGAAATTGAATAGTATACATTATTCTTTCAATGACACTGCGCCAATGTTTGGTTTCATTTTTTTAATAAATTTTGCATTTCAGAATCAACGGATCGATTAGTTTTTAATCGTTCCAGTAAATCTGACCAGACACGTAAATTTTGAAAATGAGATTTACTTTTTTCGTGGATTTTCAAATGTTCGCTCAAATGATGCCAATCATTGAATCCGTCTTGGTTACTTAATTTAGTGTTTTTAAAAGTCAATGGATTGTTGGGGTCATTGAATATTTTACAGCAGAAGCAAAAAACTGCATTTTTTTCATTAGAATATAGCAACCAATGACGCTGAACCTTTTCACCATTTAACAAAATTCGAGTAAAATATATATCGGAAAACTTACGTCCATTTTTGTCTTTAGGATACTGATACATAGTTTTATTTTGATATTGCATTGGACCTTTTTCGACAAGTTCTTGCACCTGAATTGAAGACAATACACTTGGCCAAAGACCTGGATCGTGAGAAAGGGACGCTTCTTCGCATAATTCGTCTTGCTTACTCGAACATGATGTTACCGACACTGACTGAAACGTATCAAGATCTAATTCTTCTGGATCTTCATCCTCATTAGCTTGCTTTTCTAATTCTGATGGCAAGTTTGATTGTGTTGATTGTAGAAAATCACTGTTATCAGAAGTAGTGTCTTGTGTGGTCTTTCGAAAAAAGTGACTAATTTTGAAATTGGTTTTCTCCAAGTCTTCCTCCCGTTTTCGCTTGTTGAGCAAGTTCTGGTAACCAGACAATTTCTTTTTTTCTTCTCTGGCCATCTAAATAAAATAAATAAAAATTATTAAGCACTAAGTCTTATTTGTTTCATAAACAATAATTATTAAAAAGGAAAACAATTATTTTCCATATGTGCATCCCTGGTAATTATCAGTTACTTACCTTATTTGTAACTATTTTTCACAACTGCGGTAGATACGTAATAGCAAATAAGGCCCCTATATGTCTTATGCGCTCATCAAGACAAGAATGAAAAATCAACCTGTTAAATCGATTACGAACACGCAAAATTTTGCAAGTTCAAACCTGCTCGTCGAAGGCTACGCGGATGTTCGCTCCCCCACTCCTCGGGAATAGGAGTAGAAATATTTCACCGGCGGTCGGCGGTCGGTATTGGGTATTGGTGGAGCGGCGCCTTTAAGGCCTTGGCGCCGTCGTGCGCCGCACGACCTTGCCCATATGGACGGCGCGTCCCTGATTACACGTGAGGAAAACCTATAATGTTTGTGGAACATCGTGTGGTCCAGCAATGGAATGTTGTTATTTACCTATAAGTAATTATTTTAAAAAGAAAGGCACGTGTTTCCGCCTAAACTCCATCATTTTCAAAAGCACACTATAAATGGTGTAAAATCATCACTATATGAAAAATTTAAAAAGAATAACATATATGTTTATCTTATATTTAAGGCTTGCAGCATAAGAGAATTTTATCATTTAAGGTATGTGACTTCTCGTAGACATGCTTGCGCTATAAAGTAATAAATTTAATAAAAACTATGCCAACCAATAATTTTATGATATAAGAGATCTTAGATAGCTTAACAAAAACACACAAATGCAACATTCTGAAAGATTTATGAACTACAAGATTAAAATATTCATATTAAAAAAAAAACGTTGTCACAAGCTACAAGCAAGACCAAATTTCATATTGATTAAGAATAGTGTCTCGATAAAATTTCTCATACAACCACCAATTAGGATGGTTTGAAATGCATAGCTAGTTATTAAAACCGATAAAAATACATTTGTTTGAATTATTACACCGTTTTGAGAGAAGTTATAGGCAATATAAAGGTTTAGTTACGATTAGCTTGGTGCAAGTTTATTTCATCGCAAAAGTAATTAGTGTATATGGGATTTAATTGCGCTTTACGCCTTCAAGCGACCTGTAATCGAATGAAATCGATTTAACAACTGGGCGTCATTGAAACATGTACGTTACTACTTTATCATGTCATATAGCTGTCTGAGGGTGTAATATCGATTTGTAAAATAGGGATATATAGGTAATTCCTCTATAAATTAGTTGCCTAATGAACGTTTTAGATCATACATTATGTTCTGGGAATGAAGACGTTTTTGCTGTAATCTTATAAAATGATCATGTTTTTTGCCAACCCACAGATTATCTGTTTGAGAATGGAAATGAACTAAGAATGTACTTCAAAGGTCCAATGTAATTTGTGATTATCTTTGTTTATTAATGAAAAAAGCAATTGATAGCTAAATTCCCTCAATTTTGTTTGCACAATTTCTCGCCTTTAGAAATATCCGCTTTGCAGTGGTATTTTTGATATATTCAAGTTTTAAATAATTCTCGCTACTTCGAAGTTTTTGTTTTTCGTATTGTAGTTATAATCAGTGGGGCAATTTCTTGGAAGTCAAACTTGATTTCTCGTTGATACCACCTCGATATCTTTTCTTTAACTTGACAAACACAGTTATTTCAAAAACAGAGTTTAAATCCTCCTTAAGCAGTGATTAATAGATTTGCCATATCTTCTGATGAGCAGGTTATAATAACACCATTTCTATTCCATTTAAACTCAGCTATTTCATAGATTACATACAGTGGTTTATTTCTAGAAAACATGCAGGTACATATATAAATAGCACCAAAAGAAAAATGGTAATTACTTGTTCAAATTGGATGTTTGTCATGACATATCAATAAAATACTATAGCTTCTTAAAAACTGAAGATGTCAAAAGGACTACCAGACCAGTCGGCGGGGACGAAATAATACGAAAAAGTGCATTTTTCGGGCGGTAGCAATGTTTCGATTGATTCTTACATATTTTTTGTCGTAGGATACGATTATCGTTACCCGTACTTTGTAAAAGTTGTGCTTCATTTTTGAATTTTAGCATTATGCACCTGTACAGTTTTTTGTTCCCAACTTGATTATCTACAAAATGAGATCTAGTGCGATATCCCAAGTGCCATTGTTAACCTGAAAATTGCGTTGAAAGTTGGAAAAGCGTGTTTTTTTCAACATTCAATATCTCAACAATTAAAATATCTAAGAGTTTGAAATTCTCAAGAAATGTTGCTATTACTAATATAAATAAGTGCACCAAATTTCAAAACGATCGTTTGTTAACTTTTAGAGTTATTAGCGATCAACATTTTTTTCGAAGTTTAGTTGCATCATGCGTCAAAGTTGCTGTGATCATCTGATTTTGATCCAACTGGTCTCAAAAATTTTAAAAAATATTCAAATTTGATATCCCGTTGGAATTTTTGGAAAAATTTGATCAGAACCGATTTTATAACTTCGGAAAATTAAAAAAAAAAATTTATCTCGGCTCCTGTGCTAGCTAGGACATTTTTTTTTCAATTTGTGAAAAAATATCAGCTTTAAAGTTATGCAAACAAGAATCATCAATATTCATTTTTTTTAAAGTTATATAGTGTTAAACAAATCGTTATTAAATAAACTTTTTGCAAAAATTCCAACGGGATATCAAATTTGAATATTTTTTTGGATTTTTGAGACCAGTTGGATCAAAATCAGACGATCACAGCAACTTTGCCGCATGATGCAACTAAACTTCGAAAAAAATGTTGATCGTTAATAACTCTAAAAGTTAAGAAGTGATCGTTTTGAAATCTGGTGTACTTATTTATATTAGTAATAGCAACATTTTCTGAGAATTTCAAGCTCCTAGGTGTTTTAATTGTTAAGATATTGAATGTTGAAAAAAACACGCTTTTTTAACTTTCAACGCAATTTGCAGGTTAACAATGGCACTTGGGATATCGCACCTGATCTCATTTTTTAGATAATTAGGTAAGAATCAAAAAACTATGCACGTGCGTAAAGCTAAAAATGCACAGAAAAGGAGATATAGAGGAAAATGTAGAAAAAAAGTAATTTTTTTTCACAAATTGTTAAATTAAAAAATGAAGCACAACTTTTACGAAGTACGGGTAACGATAATCGTATCCTACGGCAAAAAATACATAAGAATCAATTGAAATATTGCCACCGCCCGGAAAATGCAGGCAAAAATCTCCGCCGACTGGCCTATACTGTGAGGGAGCTCACTCGCCCCAAATGAATACAGTTTTTATTTTCACCTCCTGGAAACGATTTCAAAAATTTTAAATCTTTACGACCAATAGGAACGGGGCAATCGTGGGTTACATACGCACATCCGCTTACATACACATCATCTCAAAAAAATGATCTAGATCAATTCATAAAAGCACCATCATCAATAGCCTATAAACCTAGAATGTTGCTGACGCTGATTTCTATAAATCCCTCTGGTGGCAGTTCTGCTTCACTGAAGTAACGATAACTGAGGAATGCCAAATCTCGATATTCGAACAGGATGTGAGCTGCAGATTCTTCCACCTCTCGACATTTCCTATATACAGGATGATCTGCGATGCCCACAAGATGGAGATGCGCATTAAGGCGACAGTGTCCCGTGAGGATTCCGGTCATCTCACTAAGGTAGGTACCTCCTAGTAAGATGAAGGAGTTTCTTGAGAGCATAGGCACAGGCTTTTTGGTAAAGAGCTTGGCCTGCCTCATGCCCGGTGAGTTCCGCCACAAGATAGACCATTGTTTAGCTGTCCACTAATGGCGAGACCTCCACCCCAGTTTGATAATGCGACCATTAGCTCCGACCCGACAGGGGCTCATGATAGCCCCCGCCTGTTCAGGCAATACCTTCTACAGTACAAGGCCTGAATGCTTAGTACAACAGTCAGTGTCACATCAACAAGAGGCTTTGAGATGATACGTATTATAAGGCAGTACTGTTTAGTCTTCATGGCACGTAGAAGGTGTTGACTGTCAGGTGATACATATCAGAATTAAACAGAGTTTTAACTCTTGTGGGAAGTTATAAGTTGCATCGGTTGGTAAGCTATTCTCGCATTTCTACCTGTAAATAAACGTGTATAAGAGTACTGTGGATACACTTAACACTATAAATAAGAAATATCATATCACCCTTATCCACTAAAAATATTGTTAAAGTACTGAGGATTTTCCAGCTACCAAGTAGGTATCATCAGAGTAAACTCTAAATATCAGTATAAGTGTTATGACTGAATAAAATGCTGTACAAAATGGCTTCCTAATCGAATGCTTATGTTGGTTCTTACCGCGTTTTGTGTCGTACGTTAAGTGTGTAGTGAGTTTTTTAGTCAATTTTTTAGGCTGAATAAATGTGGTCCTGGCTGTAAGGGAAATTACACCAACGTACCAAAAGTTCTTATATTTAGTTTTCCTAAAGATAATGAAATACGGAAACAATGGATATCGACTGTTCATGTGGAAGATTTCATGATAAAAATAATAACAGAACAACATTTTAGTAGTGGTGCCGTAGTACCTAAGTGGAAATTTTGTCAATTATTTTGAAATTAGAACGAATTGGTTCCAAACTGTTCTGTTTTATATGTGACAATAATGCACTTTTTTCTAAACGTAACAAGTTAAGTTGATAATTCAAGATCATTATTTTATCTATTCGATTCGGTTCACGTTCTCAAATGTATAAGGAATAATTGTCTGAATTCAAAACCCAATCAAATTATGCAGTAGCCCAAATTTGACACGGGGGATATTGCTTCGTTTCATATTTTCAAAAAATCCTTGAACAAGAAGAGATAATTTATTAAGGTATTCAATGAATATGCTACACAGGTTCTACTTCAATTTGGTTAAAATATAGAGCATTCCAAAGCAATAGCCCAGTTTATAAATATTTTATTAACTTGGTGGAAAATAATGAATGTAAAAACTCCCCTCAAAAGGCAACTATTAAGGAATACTTTCCAGGAACCTGTAGTCAAAGGTAACGTTAAAGGATGATTCGAAAATCAAGTTTTTAAGAAATTATAAAATAAAACACTTACTCACTTTGTTTTTTATCACATATATTATAGAAACAAATAGGGACTATAATTTCGACACTAGCGTGCCATCTTCAAACGATACTATGTATTGTTTGAAGATGACACGCTAGTGTCGAAACTATAGTCACGATTTGTTTCTATAATATATGTGATAAAAACAAAGTAAAAGTGACTTATTTTATTATACCAATATGATAAATTATCACAAAGTAATGCTTCCACCATTGAATATTATTTTTAAGAAATTTATTAAATTGTTACACACAGTTCACGAAATTTCAGAAGCAATTCCGTATTATTACAATGAGCTTGATTTAGATTACATATTGTTCGGAAATTTTGAACAGAACCATTAGAACACAGGTTTTTTACATTAATAAAAGCAAATGGGCTGCAACTAAGGACTCAGCTCAGGTCTGACAACCCCGTTTAAATAGGAAGTCCTTCTATATGTCCTAAAGATTAAAAAAGACTTTCGTTTTGCTGTCGGTATTGCAGCATTCTGCTGTAAGGTAGCCGCTGGCTGGTGACGTCATGCTCGCTCCGGCCTTGTACTATAGAGGTTATTGGTTCAAAGCATCGGCCATTTTATTGCTCTCAACTTCTGGGACCCAGATGAGTTGAACTTTGTAAGCCCTGGCTAATCCTGTAGTTCACTCCTTATGATGAGTGAATCATTATTTCGAATAATTATTCGTGTATCTTGTTTACCCAATCCATGAATGACCAATTTATTTGAATTAGAAAAAATATGATCATTTTGGCCATTTATTAGAGTAATCTCTCATCTCACGATGTGTTTAAAAGTACAATGAAACACTAGTTCCCACTTGGGAAATTTAATAACCTATTATTTATTCATTGGTCAAGTAGTGCAGTTAAATGGGTATTGGACCCGTAAATCCTTGGGAAATGGATCGATTTTGATGAGACAAAAATCTTCAGAATGTCATAAGAAAAAAGGTGACCACAAATAAAGTTGCGCAAATTTTTTATATTACTTATAAACAATTTTTCATTCATTCGTTTTTGAGATTTCATAAAAATTTCTAAAAACTGTAAATTTTTACCGTTTTTGATCGGATAAAGACTATTTTTGGTCAGTGAACATATCAGAATAGTTAAATAAGTATAGTTGAACCTTCATTTGTTATAAACAATTTATTCATTAACAAATGGACTTTGGCCTTCTGAGTTCGATTTTATCGTCAATATCTGCAAATTTATACCCACAAATTTGTTAATTTGTTATAAACAAATTACATTTGTTAACAAATATACGAATTTGACCAAAATGTCGAGTTTATAGTCGTTTTCGGATAATTTTGGCCTCCTGAGTACGATTTTGTTGCTATTATGGTCTTTAAATGCATACATAAGAATAAGAAGAATATAAGAATAAGAATAATTTATTAATTTCATGGGACATACAGCAGGTTACACATTGGGATATATAACAAGATACATGTTTGAAATAAGTCGGGTTTACTACTACTTATATATTACTATAAAAATTCCCTAACTGTATATGGCTCACATTCACAAATAAAATTATACACAAGTTTATTGAGATATTTTGGATAAGACAGTTCTCTTTTAATGTGAAGTGGCAATTTATTGAACACTTTCATGTAGAAATATATACTGCCCTTCTCTGTTAGTGAGAACCTATGGATTGGCAATGCGAAATTACATATATTCCTAGTAGTGTACTCATTCATTAGTTTTTGAAATTTTTAGAATAGTTAGAGAGATTTACTAGACATCTATATAGATATATCCCAGGAACAGTGAGCATGGCATTTGTTCTGAAAACTCCTCTGCACGATTCCAGAGATTTCCTCCCGACAGCTCTTTTCTGCAGGAGGAATAAGTCTTCCAGATTGGTTGACCCTCCCCACACTACTATTACATACCGTAAATGGGAGTAGAAGTTTGCATAGTATACAGCTTTCAATACAATAGTGTCTAGAAATCGTGACAATGATTTTAGGGCGAAGCATACTTTACTAAGCTTTGTACATAGATTAAGTGATATGCTCATTCCACTTTAAATGTTCATCTATACATATTCCCAAAAACTTCGTGCTAGAAGAGACAGTAAAGTTAACATTATGTAAGGTAATATTTTCTGGACAGAGTATTCGTGATCTGTCCGCTCTAAACATAATACAATTAGATTTTTCATAAATTTTTGAATTGTTATGAACAAATTATTTATGAGCAAGTATATATGAATTGTGCCAAAATTCCAAGTGTAATGTGTATTTAAAATTAATCTATATTAATAATCAAATAAATTATATCAAAAAAATCAAAACAAATAGATGTATGTTATCAGAAAAATCTCAGTTTTGAATGGCATGAATATACAAAATATTTTATCGAAGAGTTTGAGAAACAAATTGTTGAAATAAATTTAAGGGTTTTGATTTTTACTAAAAAAAACAATGTTATTAATAAAACAATTTTTTTGAGCACGCCAGTTTTTCATTATACTAAGACTTAATTCATTTCATTAATCTTGGCAAAAAAATCTAGCTCTGACTGTGCATGTTATATAAAAATGTCACATTTCTTTTTCTTCATTTGTTAATAAATAATTGTAACAATTCAAAAATTTATGTATGCATTTAAAGACCATAATAGCAATAAAATTGTAATCAGGAGGCCAAAATTATCCGAAAACAACTTTAAACTCGACATTTTGGTCAAATTCGTATTTTTATCAATGAATATAATTATTTATAGCAATTCAAAAGTTTATTTAGGTATGCATTTAGAGACCAGAATAGCAATAAAATCATACTCAGGAAACTCGAAATTTTGGTCAAATTCGTATATTTAATAATAAATATAATTTGCTTATAGCAAATTAGCAAATTTGTGTGTGTACATTCGACGATATTGACGATGAAATCGAACTCAGAATACCAAAATTATCCGAAAACGACCTTACACTCGGTGTTTTGGTCGAATACATCTATTTTGTTAATAAATAAATTGTTTATAACAAATGAAGTTATTTCAACTATTTGTTTAACTAGTTTCACATGTTGTCTGACCAAAAATATTCTTTATTCGATCAAAAACGGTCAAATTTTGCATTTTTTAGAAATGTTCATGTAATCTCAAGAATGAGTTAATTAAATTGTTTATTTATTGTTTATCAACACTATAAACAATTTGCGCAACATTATTTGTGATCAACTTTTCTTCTGTTGACATTCTGAAGAGAATGCACTTTGTTCCATCTAAATCGATCCATTTCCCAAAGATTTACGGGTATGGCCTATTTTTATACCCATTTGACTTCATTAAAGGTAAACATTTTAAGCTTTTCTGGGATCATAATCTAACATTGATAATGTCAGGTTTTGGAACAATTTACCTAATAAGGCTGTAAATATTGTCAATTCCATCAAGTGTCATTGTATATCCGTAGAGTATTATGTTCGTTGAAATCATTCCTTTTATTGAGCGGAAACAAATTTCACGCACGGTAGTGTCGCTGGGACGACCCTGATTTCCAACCAATGCAATGTACCATCTATAAGCAGTGTCTGCAATGATCTTTTTTCTCGAAGCAATTACCAAGCTCCAGACGGTACTGAACAGAAGAATAACTTTTAATCCGAAAGAGTTATAATCATTTATGGAATTTCTATTTATTATTGTAGTCGAGAATGTTAAAATAAATTTAACCCTTGGGTTGTTCATTTAATGATGAGTAATTTAATATCTAATAACTTCATAGCTGCAATAGAGGGATACAGCAAACAGCAAATAGTCTGGAATGATGAATGTTCGCCGTGGAATAAACTTTGATTGTCAGTACCACTGACCATAAATGCAATTCCATTATACCAAATAATTAAGGATAACTTATTAGTTTTAAAAAGACGCCCCTCAGTGGATATGATTGGTTTGCGTATACACTGCAGGAAAAATATCAATCTAGCAATGAATTAAATGAAGTTCACAGTCACAAATCAACGTGGGAAAGCGAGAGTAAACTTTGATTTATAAATGAACGACCTGCTCTGTTTACCCCGATCTGATATATAGTTGGATTTAGACAGAGATCCGCAGGATACCAATTTGTTGATTAAATTTTCTTCTATATGGTGAATGTTGTAACCTCTGTACCTTTTTCCAGGTGCAATTCTATTTAGTACTGGTTTACTATTGCTATGATATAATATATTACACAGCGTAATAACCAATATACACGATGTTAAATGATTATATATCTCCTGGATTTATTTCTATGTATGCAACTGGTTTGAAAAACGAATGATTAATAGATTTCACTTCAGTATTCACAAGGAGAAAAGCGAAGGAGCTACATTAGACAATGATTTACTAAACAGATTTGTGTTCAGATAATAATTTATCCTCGAGAGTAGGTGTACAAGAAAGTAGACTGTGGAAAAGTCTATTCAATAATTGCATAACATAAATTGTTTGACTTATAAAGTTATGGAAATAAAACCACTAATTTACTCTAAATGAACAATGAATGTTTTTATTATCCACTATGGCTTACATATGTTTCAACCACGATATAATATAATGGTAAGGTAAAGCGTCTCGTATATTAAAAGCGTAGCCAAAATCTGTGAACTTACAACTTTTGCCGCAGGGTCGCTACGGTCGGATGTAAGAGGTGCTATACGGCGCACAGTGGGTAAATTCACGAATTTAGGTAGACAATACTCAAGTCAAAAATTTTGAATTTCTGAGTGTTAGATGTTATTATTATTATTTGGAAAGTTGCATAATATTAATATCAACTATTTACTGTGTTTACAAATACATGGTAAAGTGAGTGAAGGACTCCTGTTTACACAACTGCCTAATTTCTTACAGTTAGAATATCTTAAATTGCTGTCTGATTATTATGTACAAGTTGTTTCTGCCATATACAAGTACAGTTTTTCCTTAACAATGAATATTACTGAGATAGATAAGACCATATACCGGGATATCAAAAATTATCTTGGTCAAGGGTGGTTGTGGAATCTAAAACGTGTGTCTTACTTTACGTTTGAAATAATTATGTCACTGTCACACTGACATCATCAATAACCTATAGATTTCATACCTATTTATTTCAGTTGTAAAACAATAATGAACTACAAATTAAAAATTATCTTGGTCAAGGGTGGTTGTGGAATGTAGAACGAAATGTTAACTTTGAACCTTTTACAAGGTCGCAATAGCCACAAACGAAGTCGAAAACTGTTTTAAATTGGTTAATTTTCGATAAATCGAATGACGTTCACGTGAGGAGCGCGTAGCTCGCGAGTTAGAAAAGGGTAAATCTTCGGAACATAGAACGTCTTTACGAGGACTTTTCGCATGCGGTTTTCGCTCCATGTCGTTAGTTTATGAGTGGGGCCAACTAAATAGCATAGTCTCGGGCCCCAAAATGTCGATTAAATAGGAAAATTTAATTAAAATAGAAACAGCTACTCTCAGGTCTCAGCTACTCGCGTCTAACGTGCGACGTATCAAAGGGAATTTTCTAGTTAATAAAATATACCCAAATGCGGTTAAAAGCTAGCGGCCTATAGCCGAAAACACTTCATTACAACTGGCGCCGGCCGCACGGGGCATAAAACGGCCCCGAATTAACAAGATCGAGTTAAAAAGTATAAACTCTAACTGACGCGTAGCGAGCTCCTCGAGGCATATGTCAAAATGATTACGTTCGTAGCTAATTACATAGGACGTTTGGCGCTCATGCAATTGTGTTTTTGTACAATTCAAACCTTCTAATTTCGATAGGCCACGTGAAAATTTCGGAGTCTAAAGCGTTCGAGACTTCTGAGTGTTATAACATTCGTATAAAATTGCGAAATTTCTCACGTTTAGAAACTTCAAATTAAGTAATTTGACACAAGTTTTGATAACTTAGAGTAAGACATACGTTTTAGATTCCACAAACACCCTTGGCCAAGATAATTTTTGATATCCCGGTATTTCCATATTTATATTTGATCTACATTGTAATCTATATATAGAGTTAATTTAGCAATTTGTAAATTCATGCCCATATTCAATAAAGAAAAACTCTATAACCCCCAAGAGCTCCCAAAGACTTTTTTTTTAGAATTTGTTTCACAAATCCTTCTAGTTTTTTAATGTTGCACAGATTACTTTAGATTTTTTGCGTTTTGGGTGATGTAGAGATTTTTTCAAACATTGTGCAGGGTGAATCATTTATTAGTTTCTTTCCCAAAAAAAAATAAGCACATATCGTGAATAAAGATCGGAAATTTTTATTGGGAATCTTTTATAATTGTTAAATCTTTTACAGATGTGAAAACGATATCATTCATACGACCACTACCACTCTGTTTACAGGCATCCGAAAGTCGAAATTTTCGATGACTTTTCCCAATAAAAATGAATTCACTCCTTCAATTTCAAAACAAATGTTGTTCTTCAGGTATTGAATAATTGTATTTTTCTATAGATGAAATTCGACAATTTTGCGAATTCTGGACTTTCGTTTTCGTAGTAAGTTTGGATGATTGAAATGAGTTGTTCTGTTGTTAATAGCGCTATCCATGCATACAATTGTTTTACTTTTACGTGACATTTGTTAAAAAATCATTAAAAGTTTATTAGATAATTTAATAATCTAAAAGAAGAGAAAAATGAACTTAACAGATGGCCCACTCTTTAGTTCGAATTACAAGAAGGCAATTTTTTCAAGAGTGGTTGAAATTTCTGAAAAAAAATCGCAATGAAAAGTTATTAAATTACATTCTAGCATCTCAAGTCAAATCTGACATAGCAACTAATACACATTATATAATTCATTGTAGAAATATAGACGATAACTTAGATAACTTCCATAATTTTCGAGAGTTCAATCTTGGTCGGAGCTCAGGTACATAATGATTTTGTTTACATTACATGTCGGTAAAAAATTAAAAAATTATCAGCTTATCATCGTTCTCGCCGTTTAGCATCCGACCGTAGCGACCCTGCGGCAAGAGTTGTAAGTTCACAGACTCGGGCTACGCTTTCGTCATGTATAACAGTATACGAGACGCATTACCATTATATTATACCGTGGTTTCAACACACATTGTCATCATGTGAGCTAAGTTATAAACTGAAGTTACATTGACAGAGTTACATAATTATGTAAGCAATAGTGCATAATAAAAACATTCATTGTTTATGTAGTGTGAATTAGTGGTTTTATTTCCTTTATACTTTATAAGTTAAAAATGAATTTACACATTCTTAATGCCGAAACTATTCAATAAATTGTTTGAGTTCGTCATTCATGACCTTACTCCAAACCATTTTTTTCACTAACTGTCTCATTGTCAAAATAATCTTCATTAATGGTGAAATGTCTGCTTTATGCTGATGATATGAAGCTTTACTAAGATATGAGATCTATATCAGACGCTAATTTATTACAGGAGGATCTAAACAAATTACACTTATGGTGCCAATCGAACAGGCTATATCTGACCATCTCCAAATGCTCTGTGGTCTGATATACCAGAAGAAAGTCGCCATTGTTGTTTTGTATAGCATTAATAACGTAGCTCTGCCCTAACATGCAAAATGAAATATCTTACAGCTAACTTTAATTCTTTGTAAATTATATGAACATGTGTTCTAGAGGGGTCTCCAAATTACGGCCCGCGACAGCGGTTGTTATTATTGCTGTGATAAGTTGGATAAAAAGACACAGAATGATAGTAACTCGGTTTTATTTACTTGCTATGTAAAGCCTAATGACAAGTATAATACGCTGAAAATTTAACATAATCATTGAAATAAATTCTACTAACATTATAAACATTATAACATATAAACATATAAACATATAGACATATAACATATAAACATTATAACATATAAAATACTAATGAGATTTATGTAATTGTGATTTTCCACTGACAATAGCTTGTTGGTGGACCAATTTTACTTGTACCAATTATTAAAAGAGATTTTAGATGCTCATCGGTTAACTTAGGTCTGTAAAAATTCTTTGTGTACACACAAGTAAGTAGTACCAAAAACAGAAAACAGCCCACGAGCAAATTTATGCAAATTATCAAATTATACCAGTGGAAGACTGTAAAATTTCAACAAAGATGAGTTTTGATATTTTTTCTTAATTATATCACTGAATCAGAAATTTCCATTTGAAGTTCCGTGGCTATGGTTTCAATGTCAGTATCAAAAGGATTTTGAAAAATCTTAATTTCATTCGCAATGGCATCAAAGTCTGAGAAACGAGTATCAAAATTCATTTTCAAAGCACTCAAAGCTTCGATTGCAAAATCAACGGGATACTCAGTCTCAGTAGTGTGGCTGAATATTTCACATGTTTTAAAATGTGTGAAACATTTTTCTCGTAATAGTGATTGAAACAGTATTAATTTCTGCCGGAACGATTTGATATTAGTGTCTAAATCAGGGAGAACCTGGTTTTCTTTCAAATTCAGTTTGTTTATATGATTTGTCGACGTAGAAATCGACATATAATGCTAACTTCACAGCCATTCTCTATTTTGTAATTCGGTAAGAGGGTGATGCTTTTCATTCAAAAAAATTTCGATCACTGCTCGAAGTTCAAAAAAGCGCCGGAGGACTTTTCCGCAACTACGCAAATCCAATAATCTTTTCAATTCAACTCGCCGAATTGTCGGTGATTCAGCCCAGTTGATCTGATGAAATTAAGAACTGATATGAACTTAGAACTTCAGACATATCCAAACATGTTCCGCACAAAGACTGTTGATGAATGATGCAATGTATGACTAATGGTTTTCAACCACCATCATTTTCTTCAGTCTTTGACACAAGAACAGCCACTCCCTTATTTTTACCACACATGTTTTTGCCTCCATCAGTAGTAATAGATTTCAAGTTTTTCCATTGACGGTTTTTTTATCAATGTTATTTTCAACTCCCTTAAAAATATTTTCCCAAATGGTCGTGCCGTGAATACTATCAATATCAGAAGTTCTTCATACATTTTACACTTTTTATCTACTCCTCGAATAAAAATCAACATCTTTGTAGTATCTGACACATCTGTTGACTCACCCAAGGCCACAGAAAAGCAAGATGTCAATTTTTGTCAGACAGTCGAGATGATATATTTTCTGCGAGCCACGGTGTTTGCTGACAAACTGACAGTTTTAAATAAATTTACCTTTTCGGGGCACATTTCTTTGGCTACTGCAATTAGGCATTCTTTGATCATTTCTCCATCGTTGAAAGGTTTTCCACGTTTCGCAATTTCAAGAGCCATACGGAGTTGCAGCCTCTTGTTCAGTATTTGATGCTTTATTGATTACGAGTTTAATGTAAAAATAATTTTTTTTATTGTGATTTGACTATACACATTAACGTGGTTACTACAGGTACTTAGGTACCTCCTACCATTGAATATTCCTCAAAAAGTAAAGATTATAGGAGAAATGATCGCAAATGTGGAACCTGTTTTTAAGAGTTTAAAGCACTAACTAGTCTAATGAACATAAAAGAAAAAGTTCAAAAAAGCGCCGGAAGACTTTTCCGCAACTACGCAAATCCAATAATCTTTTCAATTCAACTCGCCGAATTGTCGGTGATTCAGCCCAGTTGATCTGATGAAATTAAGAACTGATATGAACTTAGAACTTCAGACATATCCAAACATGTTCCGCACAAAGACTGTTGATGAATGATGCAATGTATGACTAATGGTTTTCAACCACCATCATTTTCTTCATTCTTTGACACAAGAGCAGCCACTCCCTTATTTTTACCACACATGTTTTTGCCTCCATCAGTAGTAATAGATTTCAAGTTTTTCCATTGACGGTTTTTTTATCAATGTTATTTTCAACTCCCTCAAAAATATTTTCCCAAATGGTCGTGCCGTGAATACTATCAATATCAGAAGTTCTTCATACATTTTACACTTTTTATCTACTCCTCGAATAAAAATCAACATCTTTGTAGTATCTGACACATCTGTTGACTCACCCAAGGCCACAGAAAAGCAAGATGTCAATTTTTGTCAGACAGTCGAGATGATATATTTTCTGCGAGCCACGGTGTTTGCTGACAAACTGACAGTTTTAAATAAATTTACCTTTTCGGGGCACATTTCTTTGGCTACTGCAATTAGGCATTCTTTGATCATTTCTCCATCGTTGAAAGGTTTTCCACGTTTCGCAATTTCAAGAGCCATACGGAGTTGCAGCCTCTTGTTCAGTATTTGATGCTTTATTGATTACGAGTTTAATGTAAAAATAAATTTTTTTATTGTGATTTGACTATACACATTAACGTGGTTACTACAGGTACTTAGGTACCTCCTACCATTGAATATTCCTCAAAAAGTAAAGATTATAGGAGAAATGATCGCAAATGTGGAACCTGTTTTTGAGAGTTTAAAGCACTAACTAGTCTAATGAACATAAAAGATTACTAAGACTCTCAAGAACAAGTTCGACATAATATGCAGAAATTTTTTTTCGATAATAATCATTCTTTCTCTGAAATAGATAGTTTTCATATAGCTGATAAAGGTTCGAAACTAAATGTATTTTAATTGTATGAGAATACTGTCTCAAGATGAAACTCGAGTAACGGAAGTTAAAATTAAAAGCGATATCAACATAACAGTATTTCAATTTTACAATATGGATATAATGTACAGAGTATTATTCAATGCCACAGAGTAAACACATAAAATAAATTATGATGTCCCATGGATGACTTTCATTGAATCTTAAAATGAGAATTTCAGACACTACTGCAGGTTAAATATACGCGTGTGGTATATATTTATAACCAGAAAAATAAAATTGTCATTATGGTTCAATGAAATACTACAGTTCCATTGGAGAAAATTGGAGTGGATGTCAAAAATTCCACTTGAAACGGAGTTACCGAGTCCTAAGACAATACAGTTCATATGTTCACTATTATAGAGCGATTTGTACAAATAGTCGAGTCAAATAGGTATTAAAACAGGCCGACTTACGAAAATCGAACGATATGGACAGATTTTGATAAAACAAAGTGCATTCGATTCGGGATGACGTCTAGAAAAAAGCTTACCGGTTAGTTTTTTGTGCAAATTTGTTATTATGTTTTTAACCGAAAAACACTTTCATTAATTTGCAGCGTGAATGCTTTATTAAAGCAATGTTTTATTTATTGAACAATATGTATTTGAATTATTAAAAAAATGTTTCTGATAATATTCACTGAACCACAGAACAAAATAATTTTCACATAAAACGAATAAGAAATTTTACTAATCTGAACAACAGCAGCATCCAACAGTAAGTGACACGTGGTGATCATTTATTATGTATCTACATTACAATAGCAGCGTGGTCCACGTATACGTTACCGCGTCTTTATTTTGGGGGGATGGGAGGGAGGACTGGTTTAGATAAGCAGCTGCTCTATGAAGCGGTGGATGCCATAGAGATCTTATTATATGATAGATGCTGTATTATAGTATAGTGTAGACTCCATAGTTTAAGAAAAATACCTACCTGCTACTCCCGCCCGGTTTTTATTACGTATATGTCCATAGTATATGTAAAAGATGCTGTGTGGAATATAAAAGGACTGAGTAGAGAAGATAGAAAACATTTTTAGATGAGCGGGAATTTATTTCAAATTAAAAAATTTAAAAATTAGAATTCGATTTTGTTTTTGATTTAAATTAGTAACGACCCCCTTTTAACAAATTTTTAAACATTTAACATAAAAAAACAACCTCCACAACCCCTAACTGAGGATTTCTGGTTAGTTTTGTTGAAATTTTGGAAATTGATCAATTTTTCGGTTAAAAAAATAATAACAAATTTGCACAAAAAACTAACCGGTAAGCTTTTTTCTAGACGTCATCCCGAATCGAATGCACTTTGTTTCATCAAAATATCGTTCGATTTTCGTAATGAAATACCTATTTGACTCGACTAAAATTTAAACTAGCACGACAAATAGGAACGGAGAAATCGTCTTCACAATTTTTACGCGCACACGCACATGCGTACGCACACACTGACATCATGTGAAAAATATTCTAGATCGATTCAGAAATGCTCAAAACTGTATACTACGTAAAGTGAGGTTATTAAAAATCTGAGGATTTATTGCCTGTTTTCTTTGTCACTCCATGTATCTGAAATGAAAAGTAATTGTCAAAATTTAGTTATGCTTGTTTACTATTCTGGTACAAAAGAGGTGAATTTATATATTGCACATAAATCCTTCTATCGATTCATCTTAGATCCATATCCTTTTGTTTATTGTTCCATTATTAGAACGGTCTCTACGGTTTATTGATATCTTAGATATTGATTTTGAGATGATACCCCATCAGACATTTATCATAATACTATAACATTAATTACAACGTTAGTATTATGCATTGTTACTACATAGTACGATATCGTCTAAATGTGACCATGAGAACAGAAGAAATCACTTCATTAATCATACAGTGTGTACCTTCGCGAATACAGTGAGAGATTATGATTGTTATACCACCCTGCTGCCCGCAGACAAAAGAAATTTCGCGCTTCACTGGGTAGACCACCGTCGTACAAATATGCCGGGTTTTAATCCTTTATTGGTCAAGTTTCAAAAAGGCACCGTGCGAATTATGGTAATTTGATTATGAGCAAGCAACACTTTGAGTTGATCGTTTTGACGTCTTCCATTTCTTTGTGCTGTTAATTTCACTTTCATTTTATTACACGAACTTACTTCGAAATTATACTTCCCATACAAAACGTTGCACGATGCTATCGCTCATATTTCTGTTAATTTTAATGGATGGCATCATTAAATGGAATTGGACAGCATGAAAAGGCAAAATATATGATGTTTTGCATTATGTCTTTGATTAATTTTGAGTTAAGAAACATAAAATCAAATGTCATATACATGTTCAATTTCACTAAGTTTAATCATCATCTACAATAAATAAATGAATGAGTGACTCAATTTAATTGGAAATAACAAGGAATATATTCCTGAATGGAGAAAAATATTATACTATTCATCAATTTAAAAACATTCACACAATTCGTATTTTCAGATACTAACTACATATTTCGGAGTCTTCTATTACATCCCATTATCTAGTATTATAAATGGCTACAAGAAAAATTGGTAATTTAATATATCACAATATTTTTTAATATAAAAATTGACTTTGATATAATAAAATTCATTAAAATCGAGTATCACGTTTTATTTGGTCATGACTAATTTTTTTCTAAATAGACAAACATTTATTGGTAGGGCAAAAATTCATTTTTTTATATTCAGTAATTACATTCATTGTTATAGTATTCAATTGTAATTACAATTTGATATGTAATGTGGTATTTACCAATTCATTCGTTACATTGTCAAGACAATGTTACTTATTCGGAATTCAAGACGCTACAAAATAGGAGCTGTATAGTTTTTGGGCAAGGTAACCCCGTTTCGAAATTCCGTTTTTCAAATGGGATTATAGTATTTGAACCATAATAATAACCATGTTGTTCTCTATAAATAATATCACAAGCATATATTTAACCTGCAGAAGTATCTGAAATTCTCATTTTAAGATTCAAGTGATGTCACAGTCTATTTTATGTCTTTACTTTGTGGCAAATTTTGATAGTTCATGTGACAACAAGTGTCAGTATAACACATTTAGTGGTAAAATACATTATGCAAACCATTGGAATGAAATTTCATTGTAACATAGAGTATAATATAACTTCTAGTGGTTTCTAAATCATTTCCAATATATTTTCTGTTCCTCCAATCATATACATTTGACTCGCAGGACTGCCCGGAAGTTATTTTGCTAACAAAAGTGGGGCAAGCTACGTGAAAAATTATTGGTCACAGCTTTTTTGTTGGATGGGAAGTAATTCAGGGTTTTCTGGGATACTGTGGCCGTGTTCAAGTAGGTGGTTGGCAAATGTGAAATCCTTTTTTCTGAATTTGTACCCACGTTGATGTTCTTAGAATCGATTTTCAATTTGTTATTTTCAATCAATCTGCCTAGGCTCTAGATTACTAGTTACTCTATTACATGCTGGCGTTTGTTTAACTTTTCAAGATTAACTTTATTGGTACAATCTCCAAGATACGTTAACGGTATGTACTTCTTATGTTCCGAATTTTTAATGGGGTAGATTATGTATTGTATAATGTTAGTATCGTAATTGTTATTTAAAGCTATATTTTAATTCTATTGAGTTTCAAATTATAATTAATCCGTGATAAAGGATCGTTGACTAATGTATGTTCAATTTTGTTAAGTAGAATCCATAAATATATTATAACAAAACGTGACTCAATTCAAAGAGCTCTCTCAACACATAGCAACTTCATTTACATCGTTACCTAACTAACATTGGTAGTTTTTTCTCCATTCTGAATTGTATTGTCTATTGTACAGTAATAGTTGGTATATATCATGCATACTGCGACCTTAAGGGACCTTGCTGCCGCTGAGCCGTTCATTGTGTCTCCTGTCTCAACTACTAAAGCAGTTCTTTCAATCCTATAGCTCTTAGGAAGTGCAGTAGGTACTTATATTGGATGGCTTCAGGTTAGGCAAATCTCCCTCTTCGCCTCTTCTGTTTGCTACACTCCCAGCTTTCGTACACTCTGGTTTTATAGGGTAGTGCATTCTCAGAGAATGAGGATAGAAGTTCCGTTCCCTTCGAAGAATCTGCACTCTTCTTCCTCTATAAATCCGACCTACTTAAGGTGTCCTCTCAAACAGCAGTACCCTGATAGAATCCCCGTTAGTGTTAAGGATTGTTTTTGTGAGGTTGGTGCAGTTAGTAGATGTCTTCTAGTTATACTCTCTCAGGAGTATCTGCCTTTTCATCAACCCTTACAGTTCTGTCCAGTGATGGGATCTTTTTGTCTTTTTCTTGAGTTCTTTCAGTATTTAAATGGTGGTTATTCCACAGAAGAGTTAATGTTCCAAAACTGACCCTTTTTTCATTCCTCTTCACTCAGGTGTATCATGTAACCGCATTATTCTTGATATGAGTTCGTTCAGTTTCGTAAAGTGTGCAAAGACCATCTTGTAACTGATCACATGCTCACCAGGTTGATGGCTGCTTGACTGTCTGACCTGATGGTTATTTCTTGTCTACTAAAATCTTTTTCTGTATTGAGTAAGACACATTTTCCTATAGCATGAATCTCCGCTTGGTAGGTGCTTTCTAATTTTCCGGTCCCTAGCCCATATACTTCTATTTCAGTTCCTCTGTTGTTTCAGAGTCATCTGTGTAGCTACTATTTAATGGCGTTTATGTTGAGTGTCTTTATCTCATTCACTTTTGCATTAAATTATTTCACAAACCTATACTTTTTTATTAGCTTATTTTAGGGCATGTCCCCGGTTTGCTAATTTTTAGGGAGTGGTCGGTACTTGTATTTGATGATTCCCTCTCTATATGTTGTCATTATGGCCATACTCTCCACCACCATATGGAGGATTGTAAGGTTTATGACTATCTCTATAGTAACCGTTGGGCACGTTCTAACTGCATTTGTTATACATACACAGGCTAATCTGTGTACTAGCTAGACTAGTTTTGCTCAAGACCACTGTCCCATATGTGATCGGTCTCACTATTGCCGTGTAAATTCAATGTAAGGTACTTGGGTTATATCGCTTGTTTTTTCCTATAAAGTTGCTGCACACCATTAGGTATTTTGTTGATTTGTTGCTTACTTTTTTCTTACCTGTTACCTCTGATCCATCAGCCATCAAGGAAGTAGATATTATTGAGAACTAATCAAAGTTTCTATGTTATGACAAAATAGTAGAGTCCAGGTGGGTCACGTATATACGTTTCTAATTCTTCAAATTCATCTTATCTTCTAACTAATCTGATCGAAATAGGTCAGGGATAAGTTGAATTTTATAGGCCAATGTGGGGAAATTTTATTTCAGTTTTTATATGTTCGTAAAAATCTTACCAACAAACATATGTTCGATAAATTTCAGCCAAAATAGTGATGAATGCTTGTTCCATGACATGAAGAGGCAACATTCATACGAAGATGAAGACAATCAAGATATTGCGCGAAATATTGATGGCTAATCGCGTAATGTGATCGTTGAAAGTGTGATTTCTCGTTTGAGTAACCGATTTGACGAGACGGGAACTGTTATGCATAGACCAAAAGGAGGACAAGAACAACCAATTTAGGAAAAACAGAGTCATGGGAGCTAGTATGGAGCCTACAAGAAACCGCTCTTTGTTAAGCTTTAACCTTTTCATTGCCAGTTGGAAGCAGGTCTATCCTGTTTTAGACCTTTTTATAAGCCTAACTGTATGTTTGAAAGCTGAACTCCATACATGTGAACAATATTCTAGGACACGTCTGATATGTGTTTTGTAGATCATGAGGAGCTGCTGGGGCTCAATTTAGCTCGTGGAACGGAATAGTAAACCAAGTTTCTGTGAAGCAGTTTTCGCAATTGTCCTGACATGATTGTCCCATGAGAGGGTGCTGTTAGTGGTGTTATCGAGTATGGGTATTGAGAACCTCATAGGAATAGTTGAAAAATTTGAATGCCTATCTCCTGTCCCAACATTCCACCGCTGGCTCACACGATGTTCTTCGAACATTATAGGTTTCCTTTCGTGTACTCGAAGTATAAAAAAAAACCTGGCATCAAGGGGTATGAAGTATACCATCATCCGTAAATCTGCGAACGGGACTGGAGATCACATCCAACAGATTGTTGATATGGTCCAGAAGGGAAGTTGGTGCTAAGAGAGATTCCTGTGGAACACCAGGGTTGACAGCCACTGTATCGGAGGAGCCTCTCTCGATTACCGCATAAATGTATGTGACAGAAAACTCGATAGTAAACAAAAAAGTTGTGGGGCAGACCATATGGCGGCAGTTTTCCAAGAAGCCCTTCGTGCCATAGTTCTTCGCTACAGCTAGAAATTCACCATATTTTTCAATGGATGTCTGAAATATATGTGTTACGTAGGCAAGCAAGTCTCCTGTTGATATCTGACGACGAAACCATATTGTCGGTTGTTCACAGTTTTGGAGCTCACTAGATATTGAATGAGCTCGATTATGATTGCTTTGTCCATTACTTTAGAGACTACAGATAGTAGTGCAATCGGTCTATAATTATAAAGAAGGGTCTTCGTCGGTATTTTTCAGGATTGGTTGAACTCCAGTTGTCTTGAAATACACCAAGTTTGTACAAAAGATCAACAACTTGAAAAATACTGGTGTTAATTCTGGCGCACATTTCTTGAGATCAATAGGCATTTTGGTATTGACATCAAGCAGTATTGAACAATCACTTCTGATGGAAAATTTAGTCAAATTAAAATAATCATAATTCAATCATTTCCAACCCCTTAAATAGCACCATTAAGTTGAATCAACCTATTTAATAATTTTATTATATTTATTGTTTCAACTACAATAGCTTTTTAAAATTTAAATTAAAAAAATGAAATGTGGTCGGAATCGTAATGAACAGTTTAATAAACATCATAATCTAATAGTGTTCTGGTCTGTAGTGTGTGATCTTGATTGTTGTTGACTTTAACTTCCCAAATGTTGATTTTGGATGAGGGTGAAACTTATACACTAATTTCTTCTTGCCATATATCACATTTCTTCACATACCTTTTTGCTTAATGATATTTTTATTATCTAATTCAATAATATAATGACGATTTGCCATGATTAGTCACATTTTCAGCAGTCCAAATTTTTAAAACTAATTGTCACACATATTTACATTTATTTCTGTTTCAGCTTCATCCACATATCCATTTCTCAATCTTCCTGGAGATCGGACGTTTTGTGTTTCACCGGATAAAATGGCTGTAGCTTTTTGTATTCTTGGCATCATATTTTTGGGAGCCGTGATTGTTGCCACATGTGCACTTTTGAAAGCAAGGAGAGTTCGCAACAATTTGCCATATTATACTAGAAGTTTATTTTCGAGCAGTAGTGGACTAGGTTCTGCATATGGAAGCAAATTGTTATTACGTGAGAGTTCATCAGTAGCACATTCTTCAAGTAAAGGTTTGCAATATGGGAGGATGTTTTAGGAATATGGATAATATTTCAAATAATTACTGAAATATAATTGAAATTCCAGCATACGAACTACTTTATTTTCGGAATTCTGATATTGCTACATAATCATACAGAATAGTATCAGATATTATTCTTAGTCCAGTCAATGAGGGGTTTCACCTCTTATTTGAGTTGTACAAAGTGAATCTCGATGAAACCTTGTGGTTAATGACGTAAAGGAAAAATTAAATGCGGAAATGGTGGGAAGGGGTAGAAAACACCCATGTTATCACGGGTTCCGTGACTTGTAGAATTTGGGTAAAAATTAAAAAAAAATACTGTACACCCTCCTTATTGGCCCAAAATAAGATATTCACTCTTGCAAATTTTTCTGAAAAATGAATATCTTCCGAAATATGGACTCGAAAATTTCTAAAGTGTGGGAGGGAAAATGTAAGAGGTGGAGAAAAAATCTGAAAAAATGCAGGTATGTTCAAAATACAAGTTTTTTTCATTTACAACTTTTTTCTCAAGTACGTTTTGTCCGAGTTTTTCCGGAAAAACATGAAAAACCAGCCCTTTTTTTGACATTGTAGCGCTTTAAAAACATTTAATTTGAAAAATTCAGACGTACCTATGCTTTGAGGCCTTCTAGACAAGTTTCGGTTTCTGGATTTTTTTTCAACTTGCATATTTTCCGAGTTACAGACAGTTTTTCGCGACGATATAAGTTTCGTTTTCACACATGTTTTTTAAATCATTATATCGAAACAAATAGTTTTTTGGAAAAGTTATTGATAAAAAAATTTGTATTTTAAAAAGTGAAATAAAAAAAATTTCCGTGAAATATTGTCACTATTTCAGTAAAAAAAATTATTTTAATATTCAAAAACTGTTTCAATATATGAATTCGGTATTTTTTTACAATAATACATATAAATTCAACATATTTTACGAACTTTTTGATTTTTATTATTGCACCAAAAATTTAGTACTTTAGTCTTCGCGAAAAACTTTGTGTAACTCGTAAAATATGCAAGTTAAAAAAAATTCAGGAGACAAATATTGTACCCCTGAGTTTTTGAATTATTTCAATTAAATATTTTTGAAGCGCTACAATGTCAAAGGAAGGGCTGGTTGTTCATGTTTTCCGGAAAAACGCGAACCAAACGCACTTGAGGAAAAGTTGTAAATATAATACATTTACCTGAATTGTTTCAGGTGTTTCTCCACCTTTTACATTTCCCCTCCCCCACTCTTCGCACTTTTCGGCTTTTTTGGCCATATTTTGGAGAAAATACTTATTTTTCCTAAAAATGTGCAACAGTAAGTAAACATCTTATTTTGGGTAAAAAAGGTGAGTAAATAATTTTTTTATTTCTACCCGAATTCTAAAAGTTACGGAGTCCGTGATGAAAGAGATGTTTTCTACCTCCGATCAGTTCGTTATTCAATTTTTTTCTACCTTTTCTATAGAAGTCATTATTAACCTATTGCACAAGGTTTCATCGAAACTCATTTTGTAGAACTCAAATAAGAGATTTTGGTCATTTTACCGCTTCATGACTGGACTATCTGAGGTTTATAAACGAATTGTTGAAAGCTTCGCATGAAAATATGTAAATTCCAAACGGCTCAGAGGATATGATTGACTGATGAAGAGTCTAGGGTGTTCCTCCAACATAACCTGCTTCGGAAGACATGATTTTGATATCGGTTCCGTTTCCTTTTTCTGGAATCTGGAATATCGTCTGTCACATTCGCATCGTAGACTTCGTACCAGCTGTTTCTTCTGTTTCTGTGATAAGCGTTGTACCTAAATCCGAAAAACTATTTCTTAGATTAGTCCAGTAATGAAGCATTTTCACTTCGGAATTTGATGAAACTTGGTGAGTAGGATTATATGGTGTCAGGATGAAATGTGGGAAGTTCGAAACCGCGTTCTTTGTTTGACACCGAATTATTGGCAAAAACCGTTTGAGACAAGAAAACTGTAAGAACGTATCAAAATAAAGAACCAATGGTATTTCAGGGTTTCTGGGATCTACCTAAGCTCCCTTCCAAGAAAAACGATGTCAACAATGAAAAATGGTCAATTTTGAAAAAGTTCTTTGTCATGTTAAAGTGAACATTTTCGGCCCCTAAGAATTTTTTCCAAAAAAAAATCAATATTTTCTGTTATTTTCAGGAAAAACCGGAAAAAATCAGTTTTGTTTGAAAAGACAGAGGTAGGAAGGATAACTTCTAAACATTTTTTCATTGATATTAGTGATTGGGTGATTTTCCGCGAGAATCTGAAATTGTCTCTTTGAAGGGGTAAAATTCAGATAACTCACCATCTATCAATCCGATTTCAATGAAATCTATTATCAATGATTTTTGGGTCACCAAAATTTTTGAATTCAAAATGGCTAATTGGCAAAATGGTTAATATTGTTTTTATGACTGGTTCAAGTTTGAAGTAAGTCATTATTAACATGTCGCTATTTTGGGTTCGCCATTTAAACTTCAAAAATTATAATGACGAATTTATACTCAGCGGCCCGAAAAAAAAACCTGGATAATAAATTTCACTGAAATCGGATTGATAGAACGCGAGTTATCTTAAGTTTACCTGTTTTAGGAGACCCAGCGCGATCCCATCTCAGATTGTCGCGGAAAAATTGCCCATATCTCGGAAAATATGCATTTTGGAAATAATTATACTCAATGAATTTCAATTTTTTGAATTGTTCAAAAATGTCCTTCCGTCCTCTCTCACCCATGAAACAAAATGTGGATTTCTTCCGTTTTTCTTGGAGAGTTCGGAAAATATTAATTTTTGGAAAAAACTTTTGAGCCAAAAAAATTTTGATTTTACCATGACAAACAACTCCATGTATAAAATTTAATTTTTATCGAAATTCATTTTGATCCCAAAAATATATTGGTTTTCATTTTGACACGGTTCTACGATTTTCTACCCTGAAACGGTTTTTGGCCAATAACCAGTGTCAAACAAAGATCACAGTTTCGTACTTCTCACATATCATCCTGGACAAAATACGAACACTTACCTACCTATATTCGTAAATATACTCATTTCAATAACCGAAACAAAACAATTGGTGTCAAGAATTGGGATTGAGTATTCATAATGATCTCTTTCGTGAAATGAATGTACAAAGTTGTTTTAAATTCTGTACAGATTTTGTGGAGGAGATCGACATTTGTATGTTTAATTTGTTTTATTTAGTTATAAGATTTTTATATCAAATGTAGGTATATGTCAAAGGCTAAAAGAATTTTCTCATCACAACGTTCAGTATTATTTATCTAGGGTGGCCTGAAAAGTGGAGAAACATATTCAAATCTTCGCAACTTTATGTACATTCCTCCCACTCCAGTTAAATAGCAATGTTTGAAATGAATTTAGTACATTTCTTAATGAATAATCATTTGACATATACCTTTAAAATATATTTTTTTATCTATGCTTCCGCTTTGATGAAAAATAGTTATTCGACGATCATAAGAAAAAGTAGACACTTTTACATTGGCTTTTTGCAAGTTAACTTCATAAAAATCACAAAACCAAAATGGAGAACCTAATTTTGGATCTTCATTTTTGTTATGTCTACCTGTCTTAATCCTATTATACTATTTTCTGGAGTTCGAATAATAGTATTAATTCTTTTGGAAGAATTTGGATGATCATCGACACATATCGTGCCTGCAACTGATGAATGGGGCGAGATAATTTTCAATTCATTCATCCGGTGCATAATGACAATATGTATAGGCTTAGGGGTTATTAATGGTATAGGATATCGTACTTATTCAACGTCGTCCTTAAAATGATATTGTGTGAAGATTAGAATCTTTTATTGTTCCAAATGTGGAAGATAAAATATAGCTGATCTTACTTAGCCATAATATAGAGCTTTTGGAGAGTGTAATAGTGAGAGTATGTTCACTAGTATTGTTTAGTAATTTATTTTCAGTATTATTATAAATTTAGTAGTTAGAAATCGGAGCTGTACACTCTTCAATTGTTATTATTCTCTGATTATAAATATATTGAGAAACTTTTTTTCTGGTGTTCTTCTCAAATTCTGATAAATAAAAGTTGAATTATTTGTCGTTTTTTATTTGTCGCTTATGCAACTATATCGATGGGCTAGCTATGTATATATTTACACATGGAGATTGAATCAATAAGAGGCTAGTAGTTAATAATAATAAAGATTGTTGACCCAGGTATGAATTATATATAAATTCTCGGGAAATAGATCACATCAACACTTATGCTTTATATTTTCTTGCCTTTACGTATGTTTCGGTCTCACGACCATCATCAGAAGACTTATTATGTCTAAAACTGGATTACTTAAAACTAATTGTGTTAAACAAAGCGTCCTTATCACACCAATTTCAAATAAAATGCCCACGTCGCCGAAACGAACAGAAACACGAATAATCGAAAGAAAATATAAAAGCATAAGTGTTAATGTGACCTATTTCCCGAGAATTTATATATAGTAGTTAATAATTTTTACAGAATTTGCGTTATTCAAAAAGCTACATTACCTATATCGGTTGAGCTTAAGAGCTGCTGTATATTCAATAGCATTTAATTTTAATAAGTGCAATGAAAATTCGACAAAGGCGGGGATACAGGAAGAGCGGTTTGTATAGATTTATAAGCGCGCCGTCAATCACGAAAGAACGTTGAATAATTGACCAACGCTCCATATTCACAGCTACACTGATACTACACGACAACGCTTTGACAATTGTCTCAAATTTCCATTCATCGCGAAAGCATGGCGATTTGATTTGAATTTATGTCATAATATATTATGAAATGAATTAACTTTGATAATGAATTATACCTAACCTTGTACCTTGTAAGGAAAGTGACCGCATCGCACATGAACTTCACTAAGTCCAGTCTTCTAAATACTTGGTAACATTTTATTGTGAAATTTGTAATGAAATATGTTATACAATGCGTAAAACTACAGTAAACTAAACATTGTTATTACCAATTGTCACGATTTTTTCGAATTCTAACAAAAATTGGCGAGTAATGTTATAAGGTGTCCAGAATGCTATGTGAGACGTATGAAACCGTGCTCTTTGTGAGGCGCCAAAAACCATTTGAGGTCTGGAAGCTGTATAACGTGTGAACAAACAAACAACATACACTTTTTAACTCTTGTCATTTTTTTCGAATGATGAATCCCTTCCGAAGTACTTGGATGTTGTTTATTCCTACAAGTTTTTTTTCCAAAAATCCATATTTTCCGAGTTTTTCACGAAAAACCAAAAAAATCACGTTTGAAGAGGGTGAGAGGTAGGAAGGACGTTTTTCACACTATCCAAAAACGTGGACCGCACATCTTATTGTTTTGTATTGTGTAGGGGATATTTGCACTTGGCGACCTTAATAGATCTCGTGGCCTCTTCTGCTGCTGGACTTTTCAGGATGTCTCAATGGCTACAGCCCTGTAGCTCTCAGGAAGCTCAGGATGTCGGATGACCGAAATTTAGGTAAATGTCCCTCTTACATTTGGTACCTCCAAGGTGTTCCCAGTTTTCAGGATGCAGAAATGGTGTTTCGGATCTGGATCTTTTTTGTCAGTTCGTCTGCTTATTCGCTTCCCTCCATTCCGGTGCATCCCGGATATCATAGGAGGTAACCGTATTATTAATTCGTTTAGTTAGCATTTCCAGATTATCTTGGAGCTGGAAAGGTGGGTGCTCAGCGCGTTGATGGCTGCTTGACTATAGCGCTTGGAAAATGCTTGAAGATTCGCTTAAGCTTCTAGATTATTCGGTTCCAGGTCCATATAATCCTATTCCAGTTCCTTATATTATTTTAAAGCCATCAGTGTACAATTTGATGGCCTTTCTATTAAGCCTCGGAAGAGGGTATTTGGCCCATACGCTTTTGTGACTTAGTTTCGTGTTAAATTCTTTTACGCGAGCTATACCTTTTTATCATCTTTTCTTGGAGCATGTCCCAGGTTTGCTGATTTACAAAGAGGAGTTCATACTCACGTTTGGTGATTTCCTTGGAGCATATAGATAAGACCCAAATAAATACTTATCTCAAATTAGGAATCTTTTTCGGCAACAATCTGGAATCGGATCGCGCCGGCGTCTTCTTAAATGTGTTTTAAAATTGTGATAATTCGCATTCGATTATTCTGAGTTCAATGAAATTTATTATCTAGGGTTTTTTGTGTCGCTAATTATAAATTCGTCATTAATTTTATTAATTTGAAATGGCAACCCCTTAACAATGAAACGACAAAAATGGATTGAAGTGAGCTTTTGGATTGTTTAAAAAACGTCCTTCTTACATCTCCCTCTCTTCAAACAAAACGGGATTTTTCTCGGTTTTTCGTGGAAAACTTGTGAATATTCACTTTTGGTAAAACCTTCCAAGTAAAAAATTCCAACTATTTTTGAAAACTCTTCGTTATTAATTTTTGACCCCTTTTTTTCGAAAGTGATACATTTTTTCGGAAAAAATGACGAGCGTAGAAAAGTTTATTTTAATCTTGAAAACTATCAAATACCATTTGACCTCCAACGGTTTTGGCCAATAACTCGACGTCAAACAAAAATTACGGCTTCGTACTTGCCACATAGCATACTGAATATCGAATGAACCTACTCACCAAATTTTATCAAAAGCTGATTAGTAATCAAGACCTTTTTTCGGCTCATTGAGTGAACTATTGTGCAATATTTGAAGTGTACTCTCCTACTATTCTATGTTTATCAATAATAAGCTCGGGGGCTTCCAGCATTTGCTTAAGCAGTAACCATTAACCTGCTTTATGGATTTGATGATTATGAAAAAACTGTAATCATCATCATTATTTTCAGAATCTTATACGCAAGTCACTAGATACAACTAGTATCATAAGAGAAATAACTAAATTAGAATTATTGTTAGTTACTAGTATTTATAATTACAGAAAAAATAGAGGTAAATGGAATAATCCTCAATTTGAATATCGTTGTGTGAAAACCAATTATTATGTTGATCTGTGAAACTGTTAACGGATTAAATTTAGTAGTATTCATCAAGTTGTCTCTGTTTCGATACATTTAATTAGCTTCGAGATTATTTAATAATTTAATAGAAGTCGGTAACACAAATAATATAATCTGATTAAAGATTATTAATCTAAAGACCATTTCCTTTCTCACTATATTTTCTGTAAATATATAATATATACCAGTTAATACACAATTCTCGGGAAATAGGTCACATTGACACATATATTTTTATTTTTACCCTCGTCTTTACGTACGTTTCGGTCTCACGACCATCATCAGAAGACTTATTAATACAATAACCTGATTACTTAGAAATACTGTAATAACACAAAGCGTCCTTATCGCACAAATTTCGTTTAAATGCCAACGTCGCGAAACGAACGGAGACATGAAATCGGAACTATAACACAGCAATGTTGCAGCGTAAAAATTAAAAATCCACTATTAAGTAGAATCATCAATAAATACGAACACATTTCATAAATGTCTGCGAGAGACTAACAGACAAAGAGTTCTATCCTCTTTGCTAACAGACGAGACCATCTCAAGTGTTCATTTAAGCGCCAGATGTCATAATTTATTAGGTGATAAAAGAAGGTCTCTGGCCTGTGAGAAATACTTTAGACAATTCTACCTAAAGTAAACTTTTACATTATAAGGACGTAAGTAGGAATTTGCAAGAATATTAATTAATTAAATTAGTATAAATATGACTTAGTGTTTGAACGTCACTCCTATGATTAACAGACTTGGAGTCACGTTTTATATGAATCATCTCCAGAATAGATCTTTTATAATAATTGGTTTCCTTAGTTAAAATATTAACATTCTTGTAATCAAATTGGTGGTTATAATCAAAGCAATGTTTAGCAAGCGCGGTGGAATTTTCTAAGTTTTTGTTTCTTGTGCTATACTTATGGCCATACATTCTTTTTTGTAAATATTGTTTAGAGATACCAGTATAGGTCCCATCACAATCTAAACAATTTAATTTGTATACTGTGTGGGTTTGTTTATCTTTAGGAATTACAGGTTTTAGATTTGAGAAATATTTCCCAACACAGTTAGTAGGTTTATGCGCTACGTTTATATCATACTTTTTCAAACATTTCTTAATTTTCTCTGAGGTCTCCGGAATGTATGGTAAAGTTATATAATTGTCTGAATTACCTTTTACGTTATTTTTATATGACGCTCCATTATAAATTTTGTTTATTCTCTCTTTAATAATAGGATTGAAAAAAGTTTTTGGGTAGCCATTCAATTCCAGTGTATTACGAACAATTTTTAGATTTTTGGGACGGTCCTCTGGGTGGGACAATTTAACCGCGCGGTCTGTAAGACTGTTTATGACGCTTTTTTTATAACAAGTTGGTGCAACGGAATTGAAGTGAAGATAGCGTTGAGACCAAACTTCTTTAGTAAACCACGAAGTTTTTATTTCTCCATCTGCATCATGCCTAATGTTCATATCTAAGAAATTTATGTTTTTGTTAACTTCTATTTCACAGGTAAATTGAAGTTTACAGTGGAAATTGTTAAATTTATTAATCACGTACTGAATTTTGTCATTGGGAACACACATAAGGCAATCATCTACATACCGTTTAAAAAATACGGGCCGAAAATCTAATGAACTTATAACAGATTCCTCCAGGCATTCCATAACGAGGTTAGCAATGGTAGCAGAAATAGGAGATCCCATTGCTGTGCCGAATATTTGTCCAAAATATTGTTCACCGTACTGAAAATAAGTGCATTCTAAACAAAACTTCACAGCATTTATAAATTCCGATTGATCTAGAGGTGTGTGGTTTTTAATCTCTGCCCAACGTTTTTTGATGCTATTCAATGCCAAATCGACTGGTATATTTGTAAATAAAGAAACAACGTCTAAGGAAATTAGTTGATGGTTTACGGGTACGGATTGATTTTTTATAAATTCATTAAAATGCCATGAGTCTTTCACATAAAATTCATTATTTCCTATTATATTATTAATCGATTTTGATAAAAATTTTGATAAATTGTAAGTAGGCGCTCCTATATTACTAATAATGGGTCTTAGAGGTATATCAATTTTATGTAGTTTTGGAAGCCCATAGATATAAGGTGCTAGCCCATTATGGCAAATTAATTTTTTTTTTTTTTATTTTTTTTTTATTTTTCAATTCAATGGGCTAGCACCTTATATCTATGGGCTTCCAAAACTACATAAAATTGATATACCTCTAAGACCCATTATTAGTAATATAGGAGCGCCTACTTACAATTTATCAAAATTTTTATCAAAATCGATTAATAATATAATAGGAAATAATGAATTTTATGTGAAAGACTCATGGCATTTTAATGAATTTATAAAAAATCAATCCGTACCCGTAAACCATCAACTAATTTCCTTAGACGTTGTTTCTTTATTTACAAATATACCAGTCGATTTGGCATTGAATAGCATCAAAAAACGTTGGGCAGAGATTAAAAACCACACACCTCTAGATCAATCGGAATTTATAAATGCTGTGAAGTTTTGTTTAGAATGCACTTATTTTCAGTACGGTGAACAATATTTTGGACAAATATTCGGCACAGCAATGGGATCTCCTATTTCTGCTACCATTGCTAACCTCGTTATGGAATGCCTGGAGGAATCTGTTATAAGTTCATTAGATTTTCGGCCCGTATTTTTTAAACGGTATGTAGATGATTGCCTTATGTGTGTTCCCAATGACAAAATTCAGTACGTGATTAATAAATTTAACAATTTCCACTGTAAACTTCAATTTACCTGTGAAATAGAAGTTAACAAAAACATAAATTTCTTAGATATGAACATTAGGCATGATGCAGATGGAGAAATAAAAACTTCGTGGTTTACTAAAGAAGTTTGGTCTCAACGCTATCTTCACTTCAATTCCGTTGCACCAACTTGTTATAAAAAAAGCGTCATAAACAGTCTTACAGACCGCGCGGTTAAATTGTCCCACCCAGAGGACCGTCCCAAAAATCTAAAAATTGTTCGTAATACACTGGAATTGAATGGCTACCCAAAAACTTTTTTCAATCCTATTATTAAAGAGAGAATAAACAAAATTTATAATGGAGCGTCATATAAAAATAACGTAAAAGGTAATTCAGACAATTATATAACTTTACCATACATTCCGGAGACCTCAGAGAAAATTAAGAAATGTTTGAAAAAGTATGATATAAACGTAGCGCATAAACCTACTAACTGTGTTGGGAAATATTTCTCAAATCTAAAACCTGTAATTCCTAAAGATAAACAAACCCACACAGTATACAAATTAAATTGTTTAGATTGTGATGGGACCTATACTGGTATCTCTAAACAATATTTACAAAAAAGAATGTATGGCCATAAGTATAGCACAAGAAACAAAAACTTAGAAAATTCCACCGCGCTTGCTAAACATTGCTTTGATTATAACCACCAATTTGATTACAAGAATGTTAATATTTTAACTAAGGAAACCAATTATTATAAAAGATCTATTCTGGAGATGATTCATATAAAACGTGACTCCAAGTCTGTTAATCATAGGAGTGACGTTCAAACACTAAGTCATATTTATACTAATTTAATTAATTAATATTCTTGCAAATTCCTACTTACGTCCTTATAATGTAAAAGTTTACTTTAGGTAGAATTGTCTAAAGTATTTCTCACAGGCCAGAGACCTTCTTTTATCACCTAATAAATTATGACATCTGGCGCTTAAATGAACACTTGAGATGGTCTCGTCTGTTAGCAAAGAGGATAGAACTCTTTGTCTGTTAGTCTCTCGCAGACATTTATGAAATGTGTTCGTATTTATTGATGATTCTACTTAATAGTGGATTTTTAATTTTTACGCTGCAACATTGCTGTGTTATAGTTCCGATTTCATGTCTCCGTTCGTTTCGCGACGTTGGCATTTAAACGAAATTTGTGCGATAAGGACGCTTTGTGTTATTACAGTATTTCTAAGTAATCAGGTTATTGTATTAATAAGTCTTCTGATGATGGTCGTGAGACCGAAACGTACGTAAAGACGAGGGTAAAAATAAAAATATATGTGTCAATGTGACCTATTTCCCGAGAATTGTGTATTAATTCATACGTGGGTATTTATATATACCAGTAACAACTTTAATTTGGCTATTTCTCGGATAATGCTAGCATATTTAGCGAAATGCTTATAAGATTCTAAACATCCATAGCATAAAGGAGTATAGTAATTTTATCATTAGTGCAGCAAAAAATAAGAAATAAACTTAGTATATGAACGAACAAATACTACTTATTAATTCACCGTTAGAGAATTGGCAAAAATTCCGCATGAAAAGCCGAGCATTCTGTCCTTGAAGTAATTAATGATAAATGAAACCTAAATTTTGTAAATTGCTAGGTAGAACAGAATTGATATCAATAATAATTGCGTAATTGTATTGTACTTAGATGTAATTTCCCTAGTAAGAACCATTACAATACACTTACTAATACTAAGTTCAAAGCGATTATTGATGTATCAATCATTTAGAGCATCTGGATATAAATGATGTGCAATTTTGTATAGTTTCTCACCATCTGCGTATATGGAAAGAAAATATATAATGTAGTTCTGAATTACCCAAACAGGAGTGGAGCAAGCCAGATTCTTGAAATCGGCATCGGTTAACTCGGCAGTACTCGGTACAATCACCAACAGGTAAATTTCTGATGAATCTAAAATAAATTATATAAATGACACGGAGCGCAGAAGGCGAGCGAGTCTTTTAAAAAAATTTAATTAAAGAAGAAAACCTGTAGTTATGCACTTAATGTTTTGTCTACATACATTACCTATACTTTTAGGTCTATGGTCTATGATGGGGATTTGAGCTATTTGTTGTTGCTAATAATTTGATATTAGCTCAAGAATATTAAACGGTCCTATGTGCTTGTCCCTTCCCTATTTAACTGAAGAATCTACATTTCCACCCCAAACATGGGCAGAAGATTTACAAGCACTTAATAACACCACAAATGCAAATGCCTGCAAATTCATTCACTCACATTTCAATCAGTCATTATATCGTACACACCCATTTACATTTGTAGATTCTATTTCAAGTGCTCAGACTGAAACGTATGTGAAGTGCAACACCTAGTTCAAATTTGAATAACAAACTTTGCTTTCAAAAATAGCTACGCTTTTGTGGCAAAACAGTTAGAAGCATGCCAACTTGAATTTGTGAAAATTGTTTATCATTATTATTATAAGGAATAATCTGTGTTATGCATAGTTTGTATAATTTCCATCATGTATAGTTTGTACTGTTTGTATTATGTACGTGAAGGTTGCCCAGTTTACTTCGTTGTCTTCGATTGGACTATACAGATTTTAAATAATACTAATGTTACGAGTTCTACAAATCTCTATTAGATGTCGCTATTATGTATGTTCTGTGATATTATCACTACTTTACGTTCTCCGTGAGATATACGTCGTTCATCGCGTTTTTTGTTGTTTGCGTTATTAAGTTGCAATTTTAGCTTAACTTACCGAAGAAAATACCTTTGTTACAGTTCGGTTAATCCCTACTTTGGCAAGATTGTTTTGTAGACTATAGTTTCGTAAGTTTTAGTGTTGAATATTATTTCATCAAGGTAGCCACACGCTCGAGAGATATCGCAAACCGTCCACAGTCACGTGACGAGGAGTGGGGCTTGCCAAGACCAATATCGATCAAGGCAGCACTAGTTGGAATCGAGACAGGGAGCAGTCCCCGTCGGGTACTATTTGACGTCACAAACCACGTGATTGCGCAATTCTCTCATCTACTGGTTTATTTTATATGCGAATTGGTCGTGTATAAGATACACAAAGACTGCGTGCTATAACTTCCACTGTTGTAATGTATCTATAAACAGCGGAATTGCTAAAATAGTAAGAATACAGTTAATGATGTTGGCAGGACCTGATGAAACACCGAAAAACTTACCAAATCTGAAAAATGTTCTTCGTATAGACAGCGGGGGAAGCAGAATTTGAACAATGGCCATGTTCACCGAACTCGATGGGATCGGGTGGAATCATTAAGTCCAAACGCCTTGTTTTGATAGCACAAAAGATTCAATAAACATTTCATTATTTTATGTTTGTTTTCAACAACCTCCGATGGTTGCAATAGTTGCGAAATCTTTAAATTTTTAAATAATTTTCGTTGTGTTTTAATATTTATCCGATTCCTGTTGAAAAGTGAGGTTAGAAAAGGTGCTCCTTTCTCTGATTGGACCACTTGTTGACCAGTCCAATTGAAGAACACCATGAATGCATATGATTTTTTTTATAGAATGCTAAATTTAGAAATTAACGCTTATCGAAACGGAGAGTTGCTAAAATCCACAACTTTCCTAAGGCAACAAAAAGACATTTGGATTCAGAACACAAAATAGCTAATGGTATTGTAAAATTTCACGGACCAGTTCATATATTCACAAAGGACGTAGAAGGCGAAAATAAAGGCAAACTTGTTAAAGCTTGAAGAGATGATGTTAACGGCATCAGATGTGACAAAATTTGATTTTGAAATTGTGGAAAAAACTAATTTGCCACATAGCCTTAATAAACAGCTTGCGAGTATGGCGTATCCTGACTATTCTGGGCCAGTGGATCGGTGCGTCCGTGCCTCGCAGTCATGGCAAAATTTGGGATGGGGCTCCTGCAAGCTGCCCGATCTTCCGACTTTTTTTTTGTCCACTTGTTTCCATGAAGATCAAGGACAGGATCGGCCTTAGACAGCACTTTGGGAGCCCCGCCCCGCATTCACAGTTTTCAGAAAAAAAAAATTGTAAATATAAAATATAAATATGTCGTGTACTTAATTTATTTCATACATTTTAATAACAACAAATTGTGGAATTGGAATTCCAATCCAATTCAGTATTGAGAATCGGCAATATCACTATAATATAATAGGCTGTGGGTAAATTCCAGATGACATTGACAGTACACTGAAAGTGCTTAAGAATCTGAATGGCATCAAGAACCCTTCTCCAAAAGTTCAAATTTTATACAGGGTTTTGTTGATTGCTCCAATCGCAGTTGCAAGTGCTTAAAACGGTTTGAAATTAATGAAAACCTATTTAAGGACGATTTATATCACAAAAAAGACTCTTCCTCAGCAACTCTTTCAATACAATACGACACTGTTGTACATATTAATTTTGACAAAGCTATCGAGTAGTTTGCTGAAAAGAAATATGGACAAATCAATTTTTTGTAAATAAACCTGTGTAGCTGTTTGTATATCTTCCATGCAACTTTCTTGTTTTTGCAAATCTTCCATGTATTTTACATATCATTTCTTTGTTAAGCTATTTGGCAATGTATTAAATATTATTCCTACATTTTAAAACATATAAATGTATTTGTATTTTTTTTTGATATCATATCCAACAATGATTTGTCTTGACTCAAATTGTGATGGAGCAATACAAATATGTTTACAACAATTATTAAAAATGTAAGAAAAAGACACGTTTTCTTTGTTTTGGCTAAACAAATATTTTACAACTTTGAACACGCCAATATTGATGCTTTAAAAGCGTTTCTTGTAATTTATTATTTTACTGACACTTAAGGGATCAGCCCGAGATATTTTCGAGTGGGTGTCGGGTTAATTGTATACTCCACACGGCTTAGGAGCCCCGCAACTGAGATTAGCCCAGGGTCACGCAACTGCTGGACCGGCCCTGGCTGAGGGTAATCCATCTTTTGCAGTGCTAATCCCAAATATTCAAACAGACACATTTTGTTTTCTAATTTAGTTCACTTTGATGATGGCTACTTGGTAGCCGGAAGGTCCTTAGTACTTTAGTAGTAATTTTAGTGGATAAAGGGTGATTATTTCGTATTTATTAGTAGTGTTAGTTTGTGTTTTATTTATTTCAAGAAAACATGGAGTGAAGCGAAATCAATTAGTTGATCGACCTGACAGAAAACAGTGGTGATAAAATGTAACATCATTTGGAATGCATCAAACTATAAACAAAACTTATTGATGATGGAAAGCCTTCCACTGTTGGCACACCGTGGGTATTCAAAGCTATTTACGATTTAAAAATAAATAAAAGCAGTAATAGTAACAGTTTAACTTCTCACTTGAAAACAATGAAAACATTTGGAATAATGTTAAATAGTCATTTCAGCGGAAACATTATCATACGAAATTCTATCTCATTTATACGAAGGGATTGGGAGAAATATAGATATTCATTAAATTTGATTACTAAGTACTTGAGTAATATAATTAGGCATGAAGAAATTGGGTTGAATAGGCTTATTTTGAACCTAAGGACCTCCTGGCTGTATTGTTTCAACCAGAGATGATGTTTGCGTTATCTTTGGTTTCACCCAAATGGAAATGTTTTATTACATTGAGATTATGATTAAGAATCCATCTATACTCTTCATTAGCTTTGATAGTATTTAAAACTATTATTATTAATTAATTTACGGAGGCAAAATATTAACTTCCATGTATCGATTATAATCTATGGTTATATAATTACAGGATGTAATACTATGTTATGATTTGCCAACAAATATACAACCTTGGAAATATCTGATCGTTTTATAGTTATGTTGAAGAATTCGAATTTTTATGGAAGGTTAGAGGATATTACAAAGGTCGTTATTATACATGACAATCATATCGTATTGGTATTCAGAAACAGATCTTTCGTTTATGGCACGATCCAACTTTGATAGTTTTGCTTTTGCACTATGTAAGTGAGTTATCGTCAAATAACTAGGCCCGTACGTCATCAATGGGCGAATCAGATTATGAAAAGTTCTTGATTCACACGCGTTATATTGGTAGGTTGATACAGCAATTTCCGTAAGCCACACGCTGCAGACTCAACTTTATCGGTTGTATTCGTACCTAGTCGGTTAGCATTTTCAAGTTTCTTATAGTGTTCCTCATTCCGAGCTTATCATGTTTATATATAAATATTTGCAGCTGTTATAACCTATAACATTCGTTAGTTTACATTGTTTACTCAGATTATCTTTTTAGAGTGAATATTAGTTTCAATACTTTCAATGTATTGTCGTGTATTAGAACGGATTACACTTTTAACGGACGTGCAGCGGAAATTGTGTTAGGTTCCCTGTGAATGAAGGAATCAGACAGCATCGGCATTTGAATACATAATAAAATAAACAAGACAGGCCTGCAACTTGACAAAAATAACGTGATTCAAATACGATAGGACGGCGATGTTTTGTCTCTTTCTAGATCATTACAATGCCATTGACGTATGTGGTTTTCTTAGAAATTATACGTTACAATGTTTCTTTATCTAAATCATGAGTATTAGAAGAAGATAGACAATTTATAATGTGCCGATATTATTTCATACAGGTGCCAAGTTATTTGACGAGAACTGCCTACGTTACCTACATGATATATTCTGAAAATTTTATTTCCGTTTTAGTACAATGAAAGACTTTCCCCAAACTCTCGCGACGAAAATAGTTCCGCAATCAACACCATTAAATATTCATATTAAAAACCGAAAAATATCAACAATTACTAAGATTACGGATTAGAAGAACATAAGATTTTAAATCGCGAACTTTGAAAAGACGCTTGAATTGAATCAAAAACTGTGCGCCAATCTATTCTTTGGGCCAAACCACAAAAAGTAAAAAAAATTAGAGTGTGCTGTATTAAACAATTTTTTATAAAGAATAAACAAATTATGAATTTGTTAATTTCCTCAAAATCGTATAAAAAACGTTTTTGACCAAACGCGTAAATTGAAAATGTCTGAAAGTAGATATGTGAAAATTCTGAAAAAATCCAAGTGAATAGTCGAAAGACAAATTAAAATTATGTATGCTTTAGTTCTTTTTCCTGGAGCCTACGGAAATATACCTTCTACTATTTCCGGATTTACTTACAATACCTAGTTGTTCTGTGGTCCCGAACGATGTTTATCTCTTGTGGATGTACGATCATGTTTAAAATTAATCACAAAAATTAAATTTGCCGTGAAATGGTGCTAGGTACAAAGAAATATCAAGATACCTTATTTGTTTCGATTTAAATTCTGCATCGAAGTTTGTACCTAAAAAGTAAGTTCTGCTACTAAAATCTGGGACATTCTGTATAATAAGACCAAACACCATTCATTATTGCAATAAAGATTCTTGACCCAGGTATGAATTATACAGGGTGTCCTCGAACTGCGTGGCTAAAATAAAACCGAAGATTCTTTGATTCGAAAAAAATTTGATGAGCCTTTTTACTTTTGCCTCAAGTCTCTTGTTGAGCCTGTAGAGGGCTTCAAAGTTGCAAAAATAATTTTGTTTTTTCGGTATAACTTGAGAACGTGATGGAGAACTTTTACAATATTTGGCAGGTGAGTTACTGTCAATAATAGCCGTTTTTGAGAGTGGAGCATAGAGCCTTAGAGACCATAGAAATGGCTCAAACTTGAGGATGTAACGGGAAAAGTGTCCAGAACTTTTTTGTGGTCAATGTAATTCACTCTATATTTCTTATGTAGATAGCTTATCTAATTTGAAAACTTTAGCTACTCATAGAAAATTTTGATGAAATCAACGGATTAGCTTGAAAAAAATAATTTTCGAGTCTGCAATTTTGGCTTACTAATTTTACTTGATTAAAATACCTTAGTTGCCTTTGCTTTTCTAATGTCATTTTGGCATTTGGAGAATTTATTCGCAAAACTGTCAGTTTTTACTTTGCTTTCCGTAAGAATTTTATAAAATTATGGCTCAAAATTTCACTAACACTGAAATGGTTAATATCTCGGTAAAACACGAATAATAAAAACAATAGAAATGGGGAAACGATGTGATTATTTAGGAAAAACAAATGCTAAATTAAAAGAAACCACAAAACTTTTTGGGAAATCGCTAAGGCATCAATTGTTCGAAATGTTGCCCATTTTCCTGAATACACAAATTAATTCGGTTCAAGAAATTGGATTGAACTCTGGCTAGTACTTCAGGATCATTCTTCAATAAATCCGCTTCATGATTAATTCGTTGCACTAATTCCTCTCGTGTGTTTACTGGAGCAGGGCGTCAAATCAGGGGAGCGGGCCGGCCAGTTCACTGGTGCATCGTGTCCTCTACCTATCCAGCGATCTGGATATTCAGCATTCAAACGTCGCCTCACAGCTAATGTGAAATGAGGAGGTGCACCATCATGGATAAACCAGGCCACGACGAATGTGAAAGGGCAAGTCTTCTAACAGTTCAAGTAGCCTTTGTTCCAAAAAGTTCAAGTAGTTCTCCCCGTTCAATCGATCGGGTATAACGGTAGGGCCAATAATAAAGTTATCCACAATTCCAACCCAAACATTGATTTTAGTTTGATTCTGAAAATATGTAACTTCCGTTTCATGAGGATTTTCATCAGCATAGAAATGTTCATTATGGAGGTTAAAAAGACCACATCTCTTGAAAGATTCGTCCGTGAACAGAATTCTTCTACAAAAATTGGGGTTTGCGTTTCGTCTTTGGACAATAAGCCGACAGAAATCTAGCCGATGACCTGGATCCATGGGCAATAAGTCTTGAACTGTTTTAATATGATAGGGATACAACAGTTCTTCTTTCAGTACATTATGAACTAATGATTTTGAGGCTCCAATACGAAGTCCCAAACGTAGTGTGCTTATCCCAGGTTCAGTTTCAACCGCTTCGAGCTCTAACGTCCTTCTTGTCCGTCTGCGTCCAGTTTCTCTGCGATTTGCTTCAAATTTGCCAGTTTGGCGAAGGTTTGCCGATTTGTAATTCTGCGATGCGGATATCTTTCCCTTCTCCGGCCATTGCAACGACAAAGTCCATAAATCAATAACATATCAACCATTTCAGTGTTAGTGAAATTTTGAGCCATAATTTTATGAAATTTTTACGGAAAGCAAAGTAAAAACTGACAGTTTTGAGAATAAATTCTTCAAATGCCAAAATGACATTAGAAAAGCAAAGGCAACTAAGGTATTTTAATCAAGTAAAATTAGTAAGCCAAAATTGCAGAGACTCGAAAATTAATTTTTTCAAGCTAATCCGAGTGAATTACATCAACCACAAAAAAGTTCTGGACACTTTTCTCGTTACATCCTCAAGTTTGAGCCATTTCTATGGTCTCTAAGGCTCTGTGCTCCACTCTCAAAAATGGCCATTATTGACAGTAACTCACCTGCTAAATATTGTAAAAGTTCTTCATCACGTTCTCAAGATATACCGAAAAAACAAAATTATTTTTGCAATTTTGAAGCCCTCTACCGGGTAAACAAGACACTTGAGGCAAAAGTAAAAAGGCTCATCAACTTTTTTTCGAATCAAAGAATCTTCGGTTTTATTTTGGCCACGCAGTTCGAGGACATCCTGTATATGAATTCTCCGGAAATAAGACTAAATTATAAAACATAGGTAAGTGTTAATTCATAACTGGATCAAAAATCTTTATTATAATTTCGGCTGGGATATAAGTCTTAATATGGAAGAAACAACCACTTATCCTAGAGTTTTAAAGGAATACGGAAAGTTAATGAAGATATTAGCAAGAGAGAAGAATCGCAGAATATTTCTGGTAAAATGTAGGAATCTGCAAGTATTTTCAAATTTCATTAAATCTGAATCAAAGGATAAAGACTAAAATATAAAACATAAGTGTTAATGGGACCTATTTCATATTTCCTGAAAATTTATATTATTTATAGTTCATTATTGCCTTCGCTCGCAGGGCACTATAGGGGCGGGCATGCGCATATGAATCGAACAAATATGAATATTCCCATTAGTAATTAGAATAAAGATAAGATTGGAATTTACGTGCTCTGGTATATCAAATTGAGTGAATGTTATGTAGTAATAATATATGTAACGATGATAATTGTAAGCCATATAATAGTAATAATTCTTTCGTCAACAATGATGTCATGTAACTGAGATTAATATTTACATTTACAGTACCGCACGCCCCTGTGGCCTAATGGATAAGGCATCGGCCTCCTAAGCCGGGGACTGTGGGTTCGAGTCCCACCAGGGGTACGGAATACCTTTTTGTAATTTTGGTCTTTTGTAATGATAAGAAAAGTTTAAAAGTAAATAAGAGTATTACTTTAAGAACGCATCTTTCTTCTGAATAAGTTATTTGTTACTATTTATTCCTATAGCAAAAATCTTTGATTTTAGATAATTCATAGGATTAAAGTCCGGTGGGTGACATTTGCCCTATACATGTTCATTTAGAAAATATCTAAGAATTCAACTGTAATATAGTGGCCACCATCACTCTGAAAATACATTCCGCCTACGTCTACATCTGCATCATCTAATATCCTGAAGAAAATCTAAGTAGATTTCACATAAGTTAGTGTTAGAGGGTCCGATTAATGAACGACACCAAACCAAACTTCAACTGAAAATTTGTATTGTAAATGGTATTCTCTAGTAGCGAAAGGATTCTTTTGGTTCCAAATGTGGGGGTGCCTTAAATTACAAACACCATCCCTTGTGAATTGGGCCCCATCTGTAAATAAACATCTACGTATAAGTCAGGCATTTTGTATAATCCACCTGCTAAAATTCAATCTTCTGATTTCGACCCAGTTTATTTAGGTAGGTACTTTTATTGCACATGAAATCGATATAGACGATATTTTTCATTCTTCGCCAAACAGTAACGTGACATTTAGGGTATGTGTATGTATGACCCACGATCTACTCTAAAGGTGCTTATTTTTGGATATTGTTAATCACAATTAACCATATTCTGTTGCTTATTTAAATGTTGCATCTCTGTATGCTAGTTTAGTTGTACTGTTGAAAATCTACCATGTTCTCTCATGTAATTAAGAACTCGAGAAACCGTTTGCAATTTGGTAATCTTCGACCAGGAAACCTGTCTTCATATTCGAGCATTGCCTTAACAAAAATCATAAATGAGTATCTTATCTGGATATTAGCACTCTTGAAAATTATGATGATGCATTTTTAATATTCACCGGACAAACAACTTAAGAATATTATAAATGAAAAATGAATGGTTTGAAAGTCAGACTGTCAGACGAACTGAACGGCGAACGGTAATGGCAACAGCGAACAGCAACTTCAACAACAAGAGCTTTAAAAGAAGGTTGGGTTACAGAAGGTTAATACATTATTTTTAATAATAATTAAAATTGTAGGTTGTTAACAACAAAGATAAGAAACAAATATGGGAGAGTTAACGATATCGAAAGAAGAATAAATAAATAAAAGATATTGGAACATATTAATAATTGAGATCTATTATAATTAGCTTATGTAATGTTTGCAATGTAGGTTAATACGAAGCCCCTGTGGCCTAATGGATAAGGCATCGGCCTCCTAAGCCGGGGACTGTGGGTTCGAGTCCCACCAGGGGTACGTGAAACTTTTTTAGTCTTTTTCGCATTATATGTACATACCGTTATCTCAATTTAGTTACGTTTTCAAATATACTTAAGAAATGAAATATTTAATCCTACTACTTGGAGATTACACATTACTTCTCTACGTACTTACTTTGAGAATGTAAATAGAATAGGTACGTACATTCACAAAGATAAAATTTGATGATAGGTACCTACTATTGTTTGACTTACTAAGTTCTTATAAAGTATCAATCACTTGGAATAATGTTACGAACGGTTGTATACACGAAAACTCAAAAACGGAAGATCCTATCATATTCAAATTTTGACAAAAAATCGTTTACTGTTCGGTGACAAACCCTATTGTTTTTCAGGAAAATCGTGTAATAAACACAATCCTTTTCTGAAGGATTGAAAATTAAAAAAATCGTAACTCCGAAAGTATACACTGAATCAATGAAACAAAAACAATTATTGAAGTACCTAAGCTTCAAAATAACAACGTGCATTAACAAGCTTATAACAAAAGGCGCTGTGTTCTATGGTATATATATTCGGGTTGAATTCCCAGAAGCGAAGAATCTGTTTTTGTACATTTTCTTAAAAACATCATTGATTTGAATATTATTTAGTTGTGTTCATAACTCCCATAGTATAAGAATCGATTCAAAACTTTTAGAGTAAATTCAAGTTAATTTAAAGCTGCTTTCACACACATTTCAACAAAATCGTTCAACAAATACAACAATAAAATCAATTTTTGAAATAAACTTTAAAATAACATTGCACATTAACAAGTTTATGAGAATAGGCGCTGTGGTCTAGGATTCGGGTGCAATTCCCAGAATGGGAAAATCTGTTTTTGTACATTTTCTCATAAACATTATTAATTTGAATATTACATATCTATTTGTGTAAAGATAATGAAATGAACAATTTATTTATTTCAATATCTTTACAAAACTGCAGAGAGTATCTTATGGAATTTGAAACAATTATATAAAAATCAGTAACCAAATTAAATGATTTGCGAAGAGTAACTTTGTCACGCACACTATTTATCAATTCTTCAAGCGGCCACATATTTCTAGTTTTTCGTTATTTTAATAATTATTTGGTCAATGTCAATAAAATGTTATCCAAACTTCAGCCATAGACTTACTTCCACATTTCAATTGAATCAGATAAAATATTGAATAGAATCATAGTCATTATGTGATGCGGGGTAAGCCACTGGACAACGGAAACATAGATTGCTTTGCGCAAAGCTGTCCTTTCTGGGTTTCGATCAGCAGGCGGTTGCATTTTCTGAAGTCTTATTCAAGTGGTAGGTTGCAAAGGGTTATATGCCATGGTATGTCCTCAGATGTTGCCTATATTACATCTGGCGTACCGCAGGGGTCCATTCTTGGACACCTTCTCTTCTTAATTTACACCTTTGACATGTGTGAATCTGTAGGGTACTCAACAGTTCAATCTTATGCGGACGACACGCAGATTTGTCAAACTTTTGACCATAGATTCTTGGTAAATGCAGATCAGATGAAATGATGATTTGGAGTCTGTTTCCACATATGCCGCGAGACATAACTTAAGGTTGAATACTGATAAATGTTCTGTTATGTGCTTTTAACCTGCGAAAGTTGAAAAGACTATTAAATCGAGTCTGAATATTTTTATCGATGGTAGACAGCTTCCGTTCGTTGGTAGCGGCAAAATACTGGGTGTGGTTTTTGATGACAATCTTCTTTTCCGGGCTCACGTATCCCTTTTGGTCAAAAGATCGTATATCGCGTTAAGGTTTTCTCATAATTAACTTTAAGCTAAGAAAGAAGCTGAGCGAATCTCTAGTTTTGTCTATAATTAATTATTGTTTGGTAGTATACTTTCCGTGTCTTGACGTTGTATGCAGGAACCGGCTGCAGAAGATACAGAACAGCTGCTGCCGTTTTATTTTTGGTTTGAGGAAGTATGACCATATAACCCATAAAATTAGAGAACTTCAGTGGTTGAAGATTGAACCTATCTATCGATACAGTTTGACAGTGTAACTCATCAAGTCCTAGCACAATCTCAGCCTGTGTATTTGCGCGAAAAACTGGTTTTCAGAAGTGATCTTCATAGCGTTCGGCTACGGTTTGTGTCACAGCTTCTTTGCCAGGTTTTCGCACTAACATGTCTATTAAAATGGGGTTAAGTAGAGTAGCTAATTAGCTAGACTTCGCCCGGAAAAATTACACTTCTGTAAATTTATCTGAATAAATACATTATTATTATTATTATTATTATTATAGATCCGCAATTTGCAGCATTCTTCCCGTTCCACCAAGATTATGCCAATAGCTCCTTCCCCTCACTATTTATTCTAAGGTTTTCTCATACCATTGACAGTAATCAATGCTCATGCTCATAATCATGTAAATAATAGGTATTTATTTCGCGATGACACAATAACTGCGCCCTGTTCTCATGCTAAATAATATTGATAAGTATGTTTTAGGGTTAAATTTAAATTTATATTATGAAACTTAACAAAACAATTATTATTGAAACGTATGATTAGCAAATCATCAGTTAGTATGTATTCGTAATAGTTAATTATAATGATTTATTACTTTAAACTTATATAGTAGTAAAAAGTAAACTCAATAAACTTAAAGCAAAATATGTTCTGTCCTGGAAGTTTTCGGTTTATGATCTTTAATTAGCTGTTACCTATTTCTTAGACAATATTTTGCCTAAAAAAGATATGGCTGTTCTTCAATGTCATATAAATATTCTTAGTAAATTTGAATGACAACATAAATTCAACAGTGAGGTGGGTACAAAATAGAAATTACTTATTGAAAGTAATTGCTTGTGTACTGACATAAAAAGCATATACGCTTATATTATTATATCAAAAATAATGAATTGAAATAATAACATTAAGAAATATAAACTAGGTTATCAGTTTTCTTAATTTGTTTATCATCTCATTTTGTTTTCTTGTTGTTTGCTTGATTTGATGTATACTTTAATTGCAAGTATACATTTCTGATCAATTGCAATTCTAGGGAAAATTTTATTTCTGAATTTATTGACAAAATTTGGTCCTTTAGAAATTTGATATTAAGTAAATTTATTGCCTCGGAAAATAATCTTCTTGTAATCATTAGTAGGAAAACTGGTTAATTTAGAATGGCATAATAAAAATAATTACGATAAAGATTTTGTTTTTTTTTAATTGTGTTATTCTACAGCGGACTAGCATTATAAATTTAAATTTTCATTATGAATTAGGACTATTAAGAAATAATCATCATGAGAAAAAAAATTCCTGGAAATGTAAAAAAGTATGGAGGTTTTTAGTTTTGTATTGACAATAAATGTTGAAATGTATACTAGTGAAACAAGAGAAATTACAGTTGTCGGACAGGAAACAGTCCCAGCACTTATAATGGCAAATAACAAAATTTCAAACCCGTTCGTAGTATACCCACGACCTGTGTGTGTAGTTCGTGACTATCTTACACCACCCTTTTGTAGCACTTCTAAGCTACTAAATATACTGCTGAAAGATAACAAGCAGACTCTTAAAAAGTTCTTTAATTACGCTTATTTCTTTAAATATCGACATTCCAAAAGACAATTGATTTCTCCGTATTCACTAATTCTGAATATCCCACACGATTTCTTCATGCTACTCCTAATTTCTTTTAGCTTAGAAAAACTGAACAATATCAATATTAATGATAAATTCATACGTATTGTGTATTAATAAGGGGAACGATGGTAGTTTGGCTCAGCTACACTGATTATCCTTCATTGATCTTGGATTCCGCGTCTTTGTGGCACTATTATACACAGGGACGGATCCACTGGGGACATGCCCCCCTTGTAACTGTTTCTTATAAGTTATTTAGGAAGAAACAGAATTATTGAAAAACTTCGTCACTCTGATAGAACTATGAATATAAACATTTATCGTGTATTATGCGTAAGACGGCTGAAATTTACAGTACTGCAGAACCCTTGATAATCAGATGTAGTAAAATTACGTTAATCTGAGTCTTCATATGCTTTGAAAATGTATTTCACATTTATATGTTTTACATTCATTATTTTCCAACAAGATAATATAATATTTATAAGCTGAGCTGTGTAATTGAAATGCGTTTGAACCAAATTAAACTAGAGCCAGTATAACATATTCATTGAATACCTTAACGTATACGTACGTTAAACGTCAGTAAACTTTAAGTACGATACAAAACGCGGGAAGAACGAACATAAACATTTACTTGGGAAGCCATATTGCAACGCACTTTGTTCAGTCATAACACTCTTATTTATAGGTGCAACATATAATTTTTCACAAGAAATAAATAAAACTTTGTTAAATTTTAATATGTATCGCGTGTCAGAGTCCTATAGGCTACACGCTATTAAGACTAAACTACTGACGTAAGCTTTGCCAGCCTCTTATTGATGACGTCAAACTGACTTTTGTACTCAGCCAATAGGCCTTGTACTATGGATGTATTATACCTATACCTACCAAATTTGGTATCGATAAATATATGAGGGTAAACGTGAATTGTATAGATATCTTCATGATTGAGCTTTATTAAATGAAGAGCATTCTATGTAATTTCACAAAGTAGCAGCTGAAACACTAACATTCCTCTTTTCCTAAGTCATATCTGATTTTGAAGAATTATTCATTCTTAATTTTGGGTATTATACTTTAGGGCTATTGAACGGATTGTATCGAAATAGTAGGTAGTACTGGAATTATAGCTTAATGTAGGTGAAATTAAATAACATATTGTAACTGTAGTTAGTATAGTTAAACAAACGCGGTTGACTTTACGCATTACCATTAATATTGAGAAAACTCAAAGAAAAATTCGCAAAGTTCAAACTGAATTAGGTCGCTTAAGTTCGAGATATGAAGACTCCAACACGTATTCGTGCAGCCAAATTGGTCGAAAATATTGCCGCTACAGGCGAAAGTTTTGCGGAAGATTCGGGAATGTTAATTCGAAGACGCGAAGAGCAATTAGGCATAACAACCAGCCTGCACATTATTTTTCACAATTGCTTGGCCTAGAGGCTTACAAGGTTCAGAATTGGAAGTTGAGATACCATGGACAATGTGGTACTACTTGATTGGTTGTTGGAAATGCACGTCATATAATAAATTTGGTTTGGAGATTTCAATTGGCTGCCTACATCGTGCGATTGAACATAATTAGATTTTTTTTTTGAGGCCCAATATACATGAGATTGAAGTGGTCGAAATGAAAGAACTCTGTGGGAAATGCATTATCTAAGTTCTCGGGAAACTATATAGAGCAGTCAAATGGGTATTTGAAATCTAAATTCTTGGGAAATGAGTCGATTTTAATGGGACAAAGTGTATTCCCTTCAGAATTTTATCAGAAACAAAGTTGAACACAGATATTTTTTATATTGCTTATAAGCAATAAATTAACAACTTAATTAGCTCTTTTATGAGATTGCATACAAATTTCTGAAATATGCTAAATTGGACCGTTTACATCGGGTAAAGACTATTTTTAGTCATTGAACATATGAAAATAGTTAAACAAGTAGTTGAATTAACCTCATCTGTAATAAACAATTTATTTCTTAACAAATAGACGAATTCGACCATAACTCTGAGTGTGGGGTCTTTTCGTTTACCTACAAAATTGTTAATTTGTTATACACAAATTATATTTACTAACACATATACAAATTTGTCGAGTTTGGGGTCTTTTTCGAATTATTTTTGCCTTTTGATTACGATATTATTGTCATTATGGTCGTTAAATGCATAAATAAATTTTTGAATTGTTGTAAACAAATTATATATCAACAAAAATACGCATTTTACCAAAATGTCAAGTTTGTGGTCATTTTCGGCTCATTTTTGCATGTTAATTACGATATTGTTGTTATTATGGTCGTTAAATGCATAAATAAATTTCTGAATTGTTAAAAACAAATTATTTATTAATAAATACAAGAATTGTGCTAAAATTTCAAGTTTACAATTGTTTTCGTCCTATTTTAACAATCCAATTACGATTTTATTGTTAAATATTATAAATATTTTATTTGAGACATAGATCGAATTGTAAATGTTCGTAAAATTAATTTGTTAATAATAAAATAAATTATATATAAAAAAAAATCACCTTGATAGTAAAATAAAATAAGAAATTGTGACATAGTCTGTTCGTTGATTTAATTTTATTAATATGAATTTTATAAAAAATTATACACTCACACTTGTGTTTTTGCTTCAAAGAATACAATTTCTGACCTCAATTTGTTGAAAAATTGGAATTGTCAAGGGTTCACCAAAATTCTAAATCAAACAAATGAATTACATAATATAATGATTTAATTTTGAATACTCATTTTGAAAATATAATCACTTACGTTGAGGTATATAACGTCAAAATAATATAAATATATTACACACACAGATTAGATATCTTTATCAATCATCAATCACTGATTAATCACAATTTATTAGATTGTCAATTAAAAATACTGATAAGACACAAAACAAGAAAACAAAAATAATAAGATTATACTTTGAAATATCAATCAAATAAATGTTTATAGAAGCAGCATCCAAGAATAAATGCCAACTGAGAGGACGCGTCGTCTTTGTGAACAGCTGCCGTACCGGATTTCTTTTCTTTTTTACTATCTGCGATTCTCATCATTTATACAGGGTGAGTCAGTTTTTTGTAGACAAACTTCAACAGGAGATAGAACAGATGTTTTTAAGGAGAAAAGTTCCCATAAACATATGTCCTAGAAGGCTTCGTTTTCGAGATACAGGGTGCTGAAATTAAAAAAAAAAATTAGTTTTTTGCGAATATCTCCGGAACCGTTTATTGTACAGAAAACAGCTTTTGTGAGCATTTTCTACCAATAGTAAGCTATGTTCTGTGTGGTAAAAAATTTTTTTTTACTCATAATTGGTGAAGATTTTGGAGGGGTAGTGGGTGTTTTTCTTCCCAACTTCTACGCCACTGAAAAAAGTACGGTTTTGAGACAACCAATTGAACCGCCAATATTTTCTACACAAAAAAGATAATTTTGGTCATAAGCTCTAAAGTTGACCGTTTTCGAGAAAAATCAACTTTTATGTTGAAAAACATGGTCAATCCTTTGGTTTTGTTACTTAACGTTTGAATAAATTTTGTTTAATTAGTAAGAATTGACCATGTTTTTCAACATAAAAGTTGATTTTTCTCGAAAACGGTCAACTTTAGAGCTTATGACCAGAAGTACCTTTTTTAACATTGGCGATTCAAATGGTTGTCTCAAAACCGTACTTTTTTTAGTGGCGTAGAAGTTGGGGAGAAAAACACCCACTACCCCTTCAAAATCTTCACCAATTAAGAGTAAAAAATTTTATTTTTTGCACAGAACATAGCTTACTATGAGTACAAAATGTTTACGAAAGCTGTCTTTTGTACAATAAACGGTTCCGGAGATATTTGCAAAAAACGAATTTTTTTTTTCAATTTCAACACCCTGTATCTCGAAAACGAAGCCTTCTACGACATATGTTTATAGGAGCTTTTCTTCTTAAAAACATTTGTTCTATCTCCTGTTGCAGTTTGTCTACAAAAAACTGACTCACCCTGTATATTCATCTTAGGGTGTAATACGGTTCTCATTTAAAATGTAAGAATTTGAAAAAAAAAATTCTTTGTGCTGCATTAAAGCGAGGAATTTTGATTTGAATTAAAATTTTAGCATGCAACTTACAATTCGATCTATGTCTCAATAATATTTACAATAAAATCATAATTGGATCGTTAAAATAGGACGAAAATGACTGTACACTTGGAATTTTTGCACAATTATTGTATTTATTAATAAATAATATGTTTATAACATTATAATAGTATAACAAAAATATATTTATGCATTTAACGACCATAATAATAATAATATCGTAATTAAAAAGCAAAAATAAGGCGAAAATGACCTCAAACTTGACATTTTGGCCAAATTCGTATATTTTTTAATAAATATAATTTGATAAATTATATTTAAAATTTAAATACAAATTGATAAATTTGTGGGTATACATTCGTCGATATTGATGATAAAATCGAACTCAGAAGGCCAAAATTAGCCTAAAACGAGCCCAAGCTCAACATTTGGGTCAAATTCGTATATTTGTAAATAAATATAATTTCTTTATGACCAATTAATAAATTTGTGAGTATATATTCATCGATATTGACAATAAAATCGAACTCAGAAGGCCAAAATAGCCGAAAACGACCCCAAACTCGGTGTTTTGGTCGAATCCATCTATTTGTTAATAAATAAATTGCTTATAACAAATTAATTCAACTATTTTCATATGTTCACTGACCAAAAATAGTCTTTACCCGATCAAAAAAGGTCAAATTTAGCATTTTTCAGAAATGTGTATGCTAATATAAAAAATATCAAATATCTGTGTTCAACTTTGTTTCTGATAAAATTCCGAAGAGAATGCACTTTGTCCCATCAAAATCGACCCATTTCCCAAGGATTTGATTTTATTTCTATACCCATTTGACTGCACTAATATAAGTCACAATATTTGGAAGTAAATTAAATAGAAAATACCGAAGTACTGAAAAGGGATACACACATTCTTACGTAGAAATTATTATGGTTCCAACTCAACTACCCAACTAATCGTGTGATACTGAACTTTGCTGTCTGATTAATCTGATAAGACTATAGTGTAGGTCCGATTCATATTAATGGTAAAATAATGGCAAATTGCACATATTCTGCTCCCCCAATAAAATATCATAATGGTCTCTCATAATACAAATTATCGTCTGAATGAAGTGCTTCATTTGCCTAAGGAATATAATGGTTTAAGAATGATGGCATAATGGCACTTTGTTTCGTTCGAAAACCTTGCACAGTTATATTGAACAACTGTTATCAGAAGCATTGTTTGATTAAGCCATTAAGACATATTTGAGATTATAGCTATTCATTCTTGTTCAGATCATTGATCAAAATAATGTAGCTTAATCAATGTTCAGATGTACCGTTACTTGATGTATCTAGAATAAGCGGATAGGTTAAAAAAAAGTTTGGAAAACGTACATCACAGAATGTTTTTAATTTTATACCTATTATTAATTCCAATTTTTGGCTAATTGATCGTCGGTCGGTACATACCCTTCCAAATTCAATAAGAATGTTCAAAGACTCATGCAACAAATGACACAGATAATGGCAAAATTTATATGTAATCGAATTGAATGTTTGGTTTTTAGTTATTAGATTAATTAACTGATACGTAGATCACCTTTGTGAGGGTTAATGTATACATGGGAAAGTATATTCCAAATTTCTTGATAACTAAAAAAATTAACGTTAAAAATTATACTCGTATCATGACATTGCAAGTTCTTGAAAATTCTTGGCTTCCAGATGGATTACGCGTCCCAATAGCACGACTTGATGCCGACGTTTCACCAATCATTACAGGTGACATATGCAGGGCAGGCTTGAGGCTTGGACAGTTCAAGTCTAAAGCCTGCCCTGAAGATGCCACCTATAATGGTTGGAGAAACGTCGGCATCAGGTTCGCGAAATCCGTTCGTAAGCCAAGGTTAGCTATCCGCGGAAGTCTACTATTCAAGATATTGCAAGTTTATTTCAATCGACAATTTCTTTTATACTCATTGACATAAAGGACTATGTATTGTCCACCACTAGCTCACTAGGTTTTGTTCTTGAAATTTGCCCTCATAAACAGCTAATACCTTTAGGATCAATCAACTGAAAAATTTCAAATGATTAGAAACAGCTAAAGGCGTGGGAAGACGTCAAATTATACTCTATGTCACGACATTGAAAGTTTATTTGAATAGGCAACATTTGAATTTTACAACTCCATGTATTATCATAATATTTTGTCATTAGGTAAACTGTATAAATCATTGACATCAAGGACTATGTAGATCTTCCTGTCATGATCACATCAGCACATCAGAGTAATTATTAAATTAATGTAACTTCATTTTAAAATAACTGTAGATTTCAGGATTATCTGAAGAGGAAAAAATTCAGAAATACACTCAAGTAGGCATTGAAAATGATTACTAACCTAGCCCACGTATATAAACAGATGTAAGTTGTAAAAATTATTTAAACTTGTATTGAGAATTCATACCATAAATGTCTGTTATCATTCTTGTTCTATATCTTGATTATGTCTTATCTCACACCCATGTTTATGTACTCTGATACTTTCGTGAGTATTTTTCTTATCTCAATTCATATTATAAGCTTTATTTGTATTATTTTCTGTATATAAACTATAAATATTATTATAATAAAATAAAACACTTTCACTTTGTTTTTATCACATATATTATTTATAGAACCAAATCGTGACTATAGTTTCGTGTCATCTTCAAACGATACTAAATGAAATGGTTTAGTGTTGTTTGAAGATGACATGCTACAGTGTCGAAACTATAGTCACGATTTTTTTCTATAATATGTATGATAAAAAACAAAGTAAAAGTGTTTTATTTCATTATATCAATATGATAAATTATCACAAAGTATTGGTTTCCACCATCGATTTTTTATTTTTATTAATATTCTTGGTAAAAGTATTTCTCCTCGTATTTGATCGTGTCGAATTCTGGGTCAGTAAACCTGGGTCTTTTGTTATGTTTGCGGCTCCGTTGATATCAAATATTTTACCTCCCGTCTCAAAAACGATATAACGAAATCTAAATGAAAAACAACCTAATTTTTGAGTTTTGACTGTTCCAAGAGATTTGATGCTGGTTTACTGATTTCAATCTATCTATAGGAAAATATTTGTAAACGTTATTTATCGAAAGTTTTTACTCTTTCTGTGATCTTGAGATCACTTCAAAAAGCTCTTCAAAAGGAGCTTGAAACGAAGATTCAATTCATTCCTGACAAAAACATATTTACAAGTTGACAAATATTTTGGAACGAAAATTGTCTGATTGTTTATATTTCTAGGTGATGTTAGAACATTGGCAAAAAGTACGTATTCTAGTTAGAAAATCTGAAATTCGTAAGTCATAATTTGAAGGAATTCAAATTTCACCAGGAATCTTCAACGGTTAGCCATAGGTCAATTCAGCTGAAGAACGTTTGAGATGTTCCTTTATAACAGATCGGAAACTTAATAATAACAATACTGGTAATTTGTCTGACCAATGAATTACATTTTGAGATGCTGAAAGTGAAGATTTTCATTTTCCCATGGAATCATTTAACCATTCCGTTACTATGTGAATAACAAGATGTTGTATGAATTTGCTTTATGCCAAAAGTTGTAAAAATCCAAATTGTCCTCCACAATCGGTTGTAATGGTAGTTATATGGTATCTAGTATATCTGTCAACAATTGTCGAAATGTAAATCATTAGATGGAGGAAAGGCACCAACTAAATCCGTATGAATTTGTTCAAATCTGGCGGATGAAATATTAAATTTTCCTAAAGGCGATTTAGTATTATCATTGATTTTAGATTTTTGACAATTGATGCATGTTTTTGGGAAGAACTAATTTCTGAATTCATTTTAGGCCAAAAATTTCGTTGAGTAATCAATGTACGTGTAGCACTAATACCAGGATGTAGCTTATCGAAAATTACTTTTCTCAAATTTTGAGGAACATACTTACCTGTCAATATCCTTCGAAACTTCACACCAAAGTTTGATATTTGAATCAGGAAATGATTGAATTTTGAAGATTCATTTTTATCTAAAAATAGCTGTAATTGCGAATCATTGTTTTGAGATGCTTGCAGAATATTTTTATCAAAATAGAAATTATTGACATTACTTATTTGATCTATGTTTTCTATGATGATGAATAATGCATCTGCAACAACATTGTCATCAGTTCTTTTGATATAACGAATGTCTGTGTGTTCCTTAGTCTCTAGTGTGTTATAATGGATCTATGTTTCGTCCACGGTTACGAAACGGCGCAAAAAGTCCTTCTTATCGCGCTTGAACATCGCGAGATCAGCTGATACAATTAGTTTTAAGAAGTCCCGTCTTTTGATGATGGTCGTGAGACCGAAACGTACGTAAAGACGAACATAATGAGCATATGTGTTAGTGTGACCTATTTTCCGAGAATTTATATATAATTCATATCTGATGGGTCATGAATCTCTATTATAAAGTATATTTATCGGTTAACTGCTTTCTAGCGAATTCCAAAATTTTCGAAACTTCTAGGAATCTCTAAAGTTGATATTTCCAGGGATATAGGTAAGTTAGTCCAATTTTTATTTAGGAGTGTCCAAAATTGTTGAAGGTTCATCAATTTATCAGTTGATGATTATTCCTCTAGCCTACTTCCCTAAATAGAGAAGCACGGAGCACATACCTGTAATTTTATGATGAGATGAAAAATGCATCGTCCAAGGGATTGACGACACTCTCTGATGTTGAATACATAGATGTATTTATCATGTAAATCCAGTCTAGAACATTGAAGCTAGTATAACGAAATTAGAGAAAATCGTCTTTAAGGTTTCCATTCCAGTTTCAATTGATAATTGATCCTACTTTTTTCACAGATTTGAAGGCATCCATTATTGTTTCCGTTCCACTGCGTTAATAGTGTGACCTCTTAGTTGTATTTGCGGATATCAACAATAATCAAACATAACTTACAAAGAGGCAATTATAGAAATACGTTTTCCGCCTATCCCAATCTAAGTTTTCTCATGTCGATATTGAAATGGATGAAATATTATGCAATATGTGCAAGTGCTGTATCATAGATGGAGATTCAGGTACGGTACCGGTGGTCGTGAATATTGTGTCTGTAACCAATTGTATATTAAGTATAGTATAGGTAACTATAGATTATGTGGAATTTCTCGTGATCTTCTAACTCCATATTTTTAGCTAAGCATATCTGCTATTATGAAGCTGAGCTCATATTACATCATGTATCAGAAACATGGAATTAAACATCGGGAAAACGGTATTTTTGAACTCGAGTATTCTTCATGTTCCATAGCAACTTCCACTGAACACAAAAATATTGATAAAATCTAAGAAAATCGTAATAGATTAGCTGTTGAAGAAAATCCCAACATTTACGATAAAATATGTAAAAAAATTCAATGGTGGAAGCCGTTACTTTGTGATAATTTATCATATTGATATAACAAAATAAAACACTTTTACTTTGATTTTTATCACATATATTATAGAAACAACTCGTGACTATAGTTTCGACACTAGCGTGGTATCTTCAAACGATACTTATGTATGAAAATATGAATAATCTTGGCTATTTATGGTATAACATAAGACACAGATAACAAGTGGGGCTGCGGTTGTGGAAATACATTGCTAGAGTAGTATAATTGAATATAATCAGGGTTATAGTCATTAACAATGGTTTTCAACCTCAACTTATATCCAAATTAATTTACAAAAAAAAGCAGAAATTAGTCAAGTATCTATATTTTTACCAAAAATTCTCATTCTTCATCAAAATACGTTTCCCTGACATATTTTGGTACCGTAAGTGCAAGAATTGCAGACATTTTATCGAAACATAATCTAAAAGTTATCTTCAAACCTCAAAATAAATTGTCCTATTTTTTGATCAATGCTAAAGATAAAACAAATAAGTTCAATAAACCTGGAGTATATAAATTAACCTGTTCAGAGTGGTGGGAGGCGGTACTTGGAAATTCGCATCCCGGTAGCAAGTAGATCAGCACTAATTTGGAAATACCTTGTTGAGAAAATTATTTTCTCTGTTGCGGTGCTATTGGGCAGTAATTTATCTATCTAATAACCTGGTACCGGTGCTATAACGGATTAGTAAGTCCCTGATGATGTATTAGTGAATTATTAACATTTGTTCCGAATATAAATATGAAATTTATTTCTACTGAACTTACAATTATCGATATTGAATATAAGCTTGTTAATGCAGTCAAATGTTTATAAAAATAGGCCCAACCCGATTTTGATGGGACAAAGTGCATTCTCTTCAGAATGTCATCAGAAAAAAAGTTGACCACAAATAAAGTTGCGCAAATTGTTTATATTGTTTATAAACAATAAATAAATAATTTAATTAGCTCATTTTTGAGATTACATAAAAATTTCTACATAATGCAAAATTTGACCATTTTTGATCGGATAGGATTTTGTTATGAACAAATTTATTTATTAACAAAATGGATGAGTTCGACCAAAACTCTGACTTTAGGGTAATATCGTCGAATGTATACTGGCAAATTTGCTAATTTGTTATAAACAAATTATATTTATTATTAAATATACTAATTTGACCAAAATGTCGAGTTTATAGTCGTTATCGGATAATTTTGGCATCCTGTGTACGATTTTATTGCTATCATGGTCTATAAATGCATACATAAATTTTTGAATTGTTATAAACAATTATATTTATTAATAAAAATTCGAATTCGATAAAAATATCGAGGTTATAGTTGTTTTCGGATAATTTTGGCCTCCTCACTATAATTTCATTGCTATCATGTTCTTTAAATGCATACATAAATTTTTGAATTGTTATAAACAAATTATTTATTAACAAATAAAGAAAAAAGAAATGTGACATTTTTATTCATTTTTATATGATATGCACAGTCAGAACTTGATTCTTTTGACAAAATTTATAAAATGTATCAAGTCATCAAAATTTTTTGAAAGAAGTTTTTAAATCTCACAATCCAAATTTTTCAGATATTTACTACATGTTTCGAGGTCTATTAATTACACCTCATTATCATAAGAAAGATAATGAGGTGTAATTAATAGACCTCAAAACATGTAGTAAATATCTGAAAAATTTGGATTGTGAGATTTAAAAACTTCTTTCAAAAAATTTTGATAACATGAACTCACACATGGGTAATACCAATTTAAATGTATCAAGTCTTAATATAATAAAAAATGACATGCCACTAATTGTGAATAATTGTTTTCCCTTCCATAACAACCCTCCCATACCTTCTTAAGAAAATTAATATGTTTAATTTTATATATATTTTCTAAAACATCAACATTTGAAGCATTCAAAGACCATAATAGCAATAAAATCGTACTCAGGAGGCTAAAATTATCCGAAAACGACCATAAACTCGATATAGTTTCTTTATAACCAATTAGCAAATTGTGGGTATACACATTCGACGATATTGACGATAAAATCGAACTCAGATTACCAAAACTATCCGAAAACGACCCTAAAGTCGAAGCTTTGGTCGAATTCATCTATTTTGTTAATAAATAAATTATTTATAACAAAAAATAGTCTTTATTCGATCAAAAACGGTCAAATGACGCATTTTTAAGAAATTTTTTGTAATCTCAAAAATGAGCTAATTAAATTGTTCACTTATTGTTTATAAGCAATATGAACAATTTGTGCAACTTTATTTGTGGTCAACTTTTTTCTGATGACATTCTGAAGAGAATGCACTCTGTCCCATCAAAATCGATCCATTTCCCAAGGATTTACGGGTTCAATACCCATTTGACTGCACTATGTTGAAATGAATGAACTTTTAGACAAGGTACGTTGATAATGAACCAGGAGAAGTGTTCTGTAATAAAACAGTACATCACCTACGATGACTTTTTATTTTCTTATGTTAAATCGTGTGGGTATCAGTGAAATGACTTTCAAGATTCCCATTTGAAAACGTGAGTAAATGTAACCTTGCACCTATGAAAATCACACTGGCAGAAATTAAAACGGTAACTAGATTTTCTTAAGCATGAAACATTGTATGAAACCGTTTGATGTCACTGTCAGGTAATTGCTACGCAATTAATAGCTTACCGCTTAAGAATTATTTGATTAACCTTCACAGTAATTTGTGCATATTTCGCAAAATATAAAGTAATGTATTGATTGCATTGCATGGAGTCATATCATTCTTGTGTTCTCTTCTAAATTATCCAACAACAAAATAATGACATTTTGAATAATTAAAAGAACAATTACCTTGTTTTATATCACTTTTAATAATAACATAAACACGCTACTATAGTTTCAACATCGAAGTGCCATTATCAAACAGATATAAAAGTATGAACTAAACAATAAACACTTCAAGTATATATAGTATCTATATTAAAGTACAACATGATTAATGTGATTTGTACAATTGAGAGTAAGGGATCATTGGAAATTCCAAAATAGATATAGATCCCAGAAAAATACAGTGTAATTAAGAGACAATTTGTGCATTAAGATAATTTTTATTTAATATTCTAAGAATTATCCTAAGGGTGCTTTGAAAGACAAAGGGAAATATCACTTTGTTATAAGTCTTAGGACTTTGTTATAGGAGTTTTTGACACTTTTAGAAATTTCTATTGATTCTAATGTATTTAATTTGAAATCTTCGGTTTGATTATGTAAAATAATTAGGAAAAGTATGATCTATTTGTAAAAAATGGTTAGTAAAGGTTGAGTATCTGTTTTGTTATGTCTGAAAGAACGAAAATGTTCTTCATATCTAAGTTTGAAGTTCAAAGATCTACATAGATAAAAGTAATCACAGTCTGAGCAAATTAGCTTATAAACTCGAGGTTTACTATTTATTGGTTTTGTCTTTAACATTATATATAAGATGGCGAGTTCTACTTACATAAAAGTAATCATAGTCTGGGAAAATTAGTTTATAAACTCAAGGTTTACTATTTATTGGTTTTGTCTTTAGCATTATACAGGGTGTTTCAAAAAGGTGGCCCCATTGTATTGTTGTACAAAATTTTTTGGAACACATTTTTCACGATTATGTCGAAACTACTGGCAACATTGTAACGAAATTTTGAATCAATATGCCTAGAAAGCTGACACATCGCATGCATTCATTTTTATATCTGACTCTCATAGGAGGCGCTAATTACACGGTTCGTACCAAGTAGTTTTAAGCATAACTTTTTTGAGGTTATAATTTAAAATTAAAATTTTAGATAAAATAAAACATCATTAAATTGTACACCAAAAAGATACTCTTGGTCAACTTGATACTTTTCACCGTTTTCGGAATATTTTGATTTGAAAATGATGAATTATTAACTGATGCTGGTATAAAGTAAAAACAATTACCAACTTATTAAAAACCAAAACCAATAACATTATTCTTATGCTAAAGTTATTAATTAAACAAAGAATCACAAGAAGAAAATTAAAATAAATTTGAATAAAAACATGAAATATTCAATCAGTTAGAGTAAGCGTTCAAAAGGTCCTCCATTTTCACGAAAACACAATTCTATCCTTTTTTCAAAAGAATGCATCAATTTTCTAAACGGTTGAGGATGTGGTCATTAAAGTGATGTTCAATTCTGTCTCTTGGCGTGCATTTACCTCTGTAGAATAGACTTTTTCCTTAACATACGACCAAACTCTGTACTCCAAAGGATTGAAATCGCATGACCGTGGAGGCCAATGAATCGGAGCTTATGCACCTCTAGCAATCCATCTTCATCCTACTATCAAAACGCGGGAGAGCTCCACCATGCATAAAAAAGAGAGACCTTCATGCGTTTAGCGTTAAATATTCTAATATCTCGAATAAATGATGTCGAGGTACACGTTACCAGGTAGAATGTCATAAATGATTAATTTGTTACCTAAAGTTGCTGACCAAACATTAACTTTAAACGAGTGTTGGTAATGTGATACCCTTTTAACATGTGGATTCTCATCACATCAGTAGTGTGCATTATGGGAGTTAAACGTTCCTTGTCACGTAAAGGTGGCCTCGTCGGTAAAAAGGATACATTTAAAAAATTGGGATTGAGAGCTGTGCTTTCTTGTAACGTTTCACAAAAATCCACTCTAACAGGTAGATCGTCTGGCAAGAGCTCTTGAACTTGTCTGTAGTGATAAGGATGTAGCTGCTGCTCCTTAAGTATCCTTCAAGTACTTGCAGAAGACCTATTTGTTTGTCGTGCCATATTCCTTCCGCTAATTGTCTTTAGTCAAATTTATTTTATTTTTCTTCTTGTGATTCTTTGTTTAATTAATAACTTTAGCATTAGAATAATGATATGGTTTTTGGTTTTTAATAAATTGGTAATTGTTTTTTACTTTATACCAGCATCAGGTATTACTTCATCATTTTCAAATCAAAATATTCCGAAAACGGTACACAGTATCTAGTTGACTTCTTGGTGTAAAATTGAATCATATTTAATTTCTCTTAAAATTTGAATTATAAAATCTAACTTCAAAAAAGTTATGTTTAAAACTACTCGGTGCGAACCATGTGATTAGCGCCAATAAAACAAATAGCTATTTTACATAATCAAACCAAACAATACCCTAAACTATTAGTTACCAAAGTGATCTTTTCCTTTGTCTTTCAAAGCACTCTTAGAATAATTCTTCGGATATTAAATTATAATTCACTAATGAACAAATTGTTTCATAATTATATTTTCCCGGAATCTACCTGTTTTGGCATTTTCGTTAATTATTGTACTTTAGTCCCTATTTATACTTCAACTATTCATTGTTTACTTCAACTTTTGTATCTGTTTGATAATGGCATTCCCGTATTGAAACGATATTAACGTTTTCATGATATTTTTAAAAGTGGTATAAAATCAAAGTAATTGGTTTTTCATTTATTCGTAATGATAAATTACCATAGAGTAACGCTTCTAGCATCGATTTTTTAATGGCATTTATTTCTTATTTATTTATATCAATACGTGACTTATTTCACTTGAATTTAGTTTTTTCCTTCGCTCATTAATAGATTTGTTTTCTTCCACAATATTTTTATCAAGTTCCCTAAGACTAACAAAAGGAGGGTGCGGGAAATTAGTGATCTACTAACTGACTGAATCACTCATCATGAAATCTCTATAAAGCAAACGGACTTGAAACTTGGTAAATATGTCTCTTATACGATGAAGGCTCCCGCTAAGAATGGATTTTTTGGAATTCATTCCCAAAGAGGAAAAAGGGCGGGGGGAGGGCTGGCGCAGCCGACGCGGACAACAGCTAGTATAATGTATAAAGCTCTGAATGAATAGTCGATTATTGATAACATTAATTTTTCAAATTTATGTTATTTTGGATTAGCTTCTGCCATTTATGGTATAGTTTTGTTAGTGGAACCATAGTGAGTACCTAATATCTAAACTGCCATGAATGGAGTATCGATATTGCGTTATCGACGGTTGTGCATGAACGTCAATTATTTGCTAGTTTATGCTCTTCCGCTTGCCAATTCTCATGTGTTTGGACACGAACTCGTCTTATCAAATTGGCTGGTGCACTTTTGTGAGGTTGCCATGTTAATAATAGGTTCTTTCCGCATGCAATAGGATACTTGCGCGTTAACGGTTGTATCTTCGTCACCGAATGTAGCAAAACGGAAAATATTCACGAAATGGATACTTTCTACACATCATATCATCTAGGGTCAATTAACACCTACATCTTACGTTCATCATTTCCATCGACATAACCCGATACAATGGTAATTTGATTTCATTATCAGCAGTTATCCCTTGCAGGCTTTAAAGTCTGCATTTTTTAGTACATGTCTTTCGCAAGAAAGTTGCAGTGGTGTATCTACAGTTAGTACATATTTGTTTTGACTAAACGAAAGGAAAATCTATAATGTTCGTAGAACATCGTGTGAGCCAGCAATGGAATGTTGGAAGAGTGGGTATGCATTAGAATTCATCCTTTGAGTTTGGAGTTATCAGGGAACACCTTATTAGGTTCGATAGCAGAATGAAGTATGCTAGAAAGAAGTTCGGCAGGTCTCGAGTCTGACAACGAAAGGGTGACCAGTCTGAGATGGTGAAATTACAGACGAGATTTCCGGTAAGCACCGTCCATAGAAATATATCTCTTTCCTGAATAGATTTTGTTAGCTCAAGTGTATGTTTGAGTGCTGATTTCCAAACATGTGAACACTTTAGGACAGATCGCATATGTGCTTTGTAGATCATGCTGAGCTGCTGTGCTGCAACATAACTCTTCGCATTGAGTAGAAAACCAGTTTGCACAATGGATCTCACATGATCGTCTCATGAGGAGGATGCTGTTGGTTGTGGACCGAGAACGGATATTGAGGGGATCCGATTTTCTGGAGAAAATACAAGCTTGAGTTTTGGTTGCATTAACTTCTACTAAATTATCGGATCACCATTTCAAAATGCTTGCAGGTCTTCATTCATTGCATCGACCCCTAAGCCGGGGGGGGAGGGGGTGCACTTCCAACAGATAGTTGGTATGGAGTATAAACAAATTCAGTGCCGAAACAGAGCCCTGTGGAATACCAGAGTTAATAGTCATTGCATCGGAGGATACTCTATCAACCATCTATCAGAAACGAGACCAGATAGTAAACGACAATGTTGGGGTGTAAAATCATATGATGGACATTTTTTCAGAAGAAGACCATATTTTCCAATGGATGTCAGCCATATAATGTGATACGTTGGCAAGCAGGTCTCCTGTTGATCTCTGGTGACGAAAGTTATATTATCGGTCTTCACGATTTTGGAACTCTCTAGATACTGGATGAGCGCGATGGTGATTGCATTCTTCATTACTTCAGAGATTAAAGTATTAGTGCAATGGACGTATAATTGCTACGAAGGTTCTTCTCTCATAGCACTCTGACGCTGTAGAGTTTTGGAAAATGTAATGGAAGATGAGCTTGTTCTTTCAACTACATATTACTTACATTACAACATTGCATTACTTTACCCAGTCGAATCTTTGTACTTTTCATACCTGGACTTTTTGTAGGTGGAGCCTAATGAAGTTCCACGCTTCTTATGTTTCATTGTTTCGTTAGACATGGATTCCATGAAATGTTGTACCTCAACCGCAGTAACGAAGAATGTATTCAGCTGTTTCTTTTATATTTTAGATTATATTTATATTCTTCTTTAACGCCCATTTTGTCTAGCAGTTACCTATATACTTTTCTGCAAGTGAGAGGAGCTTTCTTCGAAATGCATATTTTTGATTGTCCTTTGATAGTGTTCCATTTTGCGATTACTTCTAGATGTCCCACAAAATGAGTTTTATAAAAAGTGATTCTAAACCTTCTTTGCCAATATGTTCAGCCATTAGATTATCGTGCCCAGACCCTCATATCGAAGTGTCCGTGTTTTTTTTTCTAGCACGTTTAGAGCCATATCTGTAATATAATTAGTATTATAAATGTAGTAATGTAGTACTCCGGGAGTGTTAATCCACATAGTGCAAGCTTAAACATTCATGGGATGAATAACAAACACATTTTCGTGTTAGCAGTTAATAGACAGAGTTAAGGTTTGCATAGTGAATTACAAACACATATTGTGTTAGAAGTTAATAGACAAAGTTTTGGTTCTCTAGGTTGAACAATGATAATACAACTATTAGTCTCAGACAGCTGTTCCATTATTCTCAAGAGCTCATCAGTGGAATGCGGCAGACGTGAAATCACCAATCAACCATCTAGGCAGTGATACAATTACCACCTTCGAAAATGTTTGATGAACCTAGATGTCCCAACACCATCTGCCGGAAAGCTGTTCTACCTGTCGAACCAAAACTTTGTCTATGGCCTTCTAACATGATATGTGTTTGTAATTCATTATCATTGTTTCCACTGGCGGTAGTGTTTCCAACTGTTTCCCGGTCGATTATTCAAATCACGAGAGCTGTATCATCAATGCCTGGCATTGTCAATTTAATTCTCAGTTGGATCTACTTTCCGGTAGAACGTTTTAGAATGTGGTAATTGGATGGTTGATCGGTAACCTAACTTTTGCCTCGTTCCACTGACGAACTCTCAAACAGCTGTATGGCACTGATAAAACTGTTGTTACTGTTCAACTTGGAAAACCAAAACTTTGTCTACAAGTTTAACAGTCCCTGTTTCGCCCTCATGAGCTCATCAGTGGAATGGGAAGGACGATGATATAACTATTCGACCATCGCTGTCAGATGTATAGAAACCCCATTTGGAAATGTTAGAGTACGAAGTGTTACAAACGAGACTCACCCGAAAGAATCATTCACGATGCAATGCACTGATTCAAATATATTACGTATACCATGAAACGATGGGGTTATTATTGGAAAAACAGACTGCAGGTGGCAGTACCGAAACATTGGATGAATAACAAACCCATTTCCGTGTTAGCCGCCACCTGGCGGCTGTATGTCCAACAAGATCCCCGTCGTTTCTTCGAAACGCTTGAGATCTTTGAATCAATGCATTGTGAATAATTCTTCCAGTGGTAGGTGGCGTTGGGGACACTTGACGTTTTAACATTTCCAAATGGGGCTTCTATCAAAGAGTTCTATACATATAGAAAAGACAAGTTAAGAATTTCGAGCGACCGAGAAATTGACTGTCCTTCTCGTATCTTTCAGTCGATCTTTGTCGCACGATTTTCCTTTCTAGTCTGCGGTGCAAGCAAAGATTATTAGATTAAACTCTTTGAGCGGTCTGCTCCGTATACATACAAATTGCAATCTTTGAAAACAATTTTTTTTTAAATACTAATATTAGGCAATACTAGATTGGCTTGTTTTTATGGAAAATGATAGATATAATAATTTGTAAAATAATTTCATTATTATTATTGAAAATATTGAATCAGTACATTATTAATCCAATTTGAAATTGAAAAAAGCATCAGATCGCACAATGTTAGAAGTTTTCGTTGGAGCGGGGAAAGTGCAAGAGGGCACTAAACTTCTCGGTCGCTCGGTTTATACATTGGTCTTAAGACACTTAAGTCTTTTCTATATATTTATACTTTTAATCTTTTGATTGGAAATTGATTTATTTATACTATATGAATATCTACCTCATCAGTAAATTATCAAGCTGCAGCTTCAAAACCAAAATGATGAGTTATTGAAAAATGGTTTAATAAATTTCAAATTAAACAAGTTAATAGAAATAAATTATATGAATTCCATGAAATCCAATAGCTATGAAAAAGGAAGATTCATAAATTGAATCGGCAATTGTAAAAGGTGATTCTAAATATTCAAGACCTTTTGTAGAAGAGAAAAATAAATATCTTAAATTACTGTAATTAATAATCTTTGATTAGTTTGTTTTATATTATTTTCTATTAATCTATGGTGAGCTCAAGTAACAGCAAGACCTGAAGATAATAAGATTAAAGTATTTAATAAAGGGATTTGAATAGGATTAAAAGGCTTAATTCCCTTAGGAGGTCAAATTATACCTAATTCAATAGTTGGAAAAAATCCTCAGAGAAAAGAAATAACAAAAAAATTTCTGAAGTAATAAATAAAATTATTCTTCATCGTAAACCTAAAGTTACTACTAATGTATGGTTACCTTGATAAGTTCTTTCTCGTGTGATATCTTGTCATCATTGAAATATAATTAAAATTATAATAATTCATTTAAGAAAAAATAAATTTATATTTATTAAATGAAACCATTTAATAATTACTAATATTAAAATGAAAGCATCAAAAGCGCCTAGAATTGGCCAAGGACTAAAATCTACTAAATGAAATGGATAATTTTTATTTGACATTATTTTACTTCTCTAGAATATAAAGTTCTTAAAATTGTAAAAACATAAGACTGGATAATTGCTATTGCTAATTCTAATCTTAGTAATGAAATTTGAACTAGAGTTAGAATTGGGATTAATCTTAACGATATTGAAGATCCTGTATTTACTAATAAAATTGAAAGTGAATAAGCAACTAAACAACCAAAGTACCTGGTCGAATAATATTTCTGATTGTTTCAATGCTATCAAAGGTATTAGTGAAGAAGGAGTTCTTTGTGGAACTAAATGTGTAAATATATGATTTGTATTTCTAATTCATCCAAAGATTACACTGGTCTACAGTGGTTTTGTTGCCCTAGATATAAGATCGATTTTGGATATATTTATGCTCACAATTCATGAAACTATCAATGATTTTGTAAGATTTGCTCTCGTTTATTTTTAAATCTTTATTTCTATTTTACATTACAAAAATCGGAAAACATGAAACAAAATAACAGATATATTTATAATGTCAGTTTTGTTTTGAAAAATAAGGATACATCGAAGTAAACAGAGAGAAAAATGTCGAAAACATATGTTATATTTCAATAAAATGCCTTTTATGAGCTTTTCTTCTATAATTTTCCAGTGGACAATCTCTTTTTAAGGACCAGCAGTAATCTGCCATTATGTGACGATCCCACCGACCCTGATACCTTTCTTCCATCACTTTTAGATCCTGGTGGAACCGCTCTCCCTGTTCCTCACTATAATTTCCTAAATCATCCGGGAATTTATCCAGATGATTGCGGAGATAGTGTAACTTGATACTCATATTTGCTCCTAGAGTCTGAAAGTTTGTCAGCATATTTTGCACAATTTCTTCATAATTTGGCGCTTTATGGTTACCTAGGAAATTTTCGACTACCAACACAAAACTTTTACAAGCTTCACTTTCCGGAACAGTCATAACTTTGATAAAATCTGTATCTTTCATTAATTGCCGTATTTGAGGACCATCAAATATTCCACCTTTCAACTTTTCCATACTAAGCTTCGGAAATTTTCTACAAATGTAGATAAAAAGGCGCTTTGACAAATTGCTTTATCATTCCTAACTTGATGGGTAATGGTGGAAGCATGATTTTGTCTCTGCTTACCAACAGCTCCCTTATTACATTGGCTTTACCGATCGTTAAAAAATTTCTTACAGGCCAAACATCTTGTTTCCAATAAAGTTGCTTAGCTCTACTGTCCCACATACAAATGAAGCAAGGACATTTTGTGTATCCACTTTGTTATTGAGCGAGTAAAAAATTAAACATTTTCAAATCCACACAGATCGGTCATTGATGCTCCGAGTAATCAATTTTTTCTAAAACTAATTTTATATTTTCGTATTCTTCTTTGAGTTTTGTTGAATGGCCAATTGGAATTGATGCATATTTATTTCCATTGTGCAGTAAGACACATTTTAAACTTCTTTCACAACTCTCAATAAATAGGCGCCACTCAGTAGGTTTGTATTCTTTTAAGCCCATGTCTAGAAGCAGCTTCGCGATATCATTACAGTATACCAGTTCCTCATTTTCACTAAAAAAATGTAATAACTCACTTTCTCGCGTTCTATATGTGGTAATTGTTACCGTTGGTGCTAATAAAATTCTTTCTTTCAATCTTGAATCTAACAGTTCTGATCCTTTTTTTGATAAATTGAGATCACGTATTAAATCACTGAGTTCATTTTGAGAAAATAACTTTGGCGTAGATGTTTCACCCTCCCATTCACTTCCACTGGTAGACTGTACTGATTTCTCTGAATTTGGCAACATCATTGTTTCTGAGGGCATGCGAATTACTTTTGAAACGTAAACAGGCCGAGGGAGATTTTCATTGTGTAAAACAGGACATTTTATAGACTGTGAGTCTGGATATCTCCACGTTTGATTACAATTGAAACCTTTCGCATCTACTACGCAAAAGTAACAATCATCAAAATGATTTTTAGGCTCCATCCAGATCAAAGGAATACCAAAATCTAATCCAGTACGTTCTCCTTTTTTCCAAAACCGTAAAGACTCAACACATGACTTACAAACTTTATGAGGAACCCATGGTTTATCTGGTTTATCCACTTTTAAACCGAAATATTCAGCATAAGTCTGCTTGACAAAGTCTGTGATATTTCTCTTTTGTTTTCTTGTTATATATACACCACAAATATAACAAAATAAATCAGTACTATATTTACACTTTCTTCGTGAGGAACTCATGTTTTAAAAGACAAGACAAATATATTCGAATGAACATTCAGTAAATGAAACAAAGTATTAACACATGACAACTTATACAGATTCACGTGTAAGTATTTCAATATTGTCAAATAACTGAGATCTCAGCTGTTCTGCTAGGTAAGGGGCCTGAGAGTGCGGATCATGTAATGTTTGTATGCGCGAAAAAGGTGCGCAGAACCCTAATCATGACTGGAGAAATAAATTTTATTACTAACAAGCCGATAATTGATCGAAATATAAGATATGCAATAATCATAAAAACAAAAGCACATTTAATACTTTCATGAATAAATTCGTAATCTGAGCACTTGAGAACATCAAAATCTGCTAAGATATCCAGGCCAACAAAATTTTTTTTTTTTTTGTAAAGCTGTGTTATAAATATTAATCATAAAGGTAATGCTAAAGTTAAAGTAAAAGATATATGTCTTGATCTTGTATAAATATAAGGAAATAATCCTATAAAATTATTGAATATAATAAAAAAAAAATAATAAAATAAAAATGAAGGTACTTCCAAAACAATTTTTTGGTATTAAAACTTTTATTTCATTATTTAACGAAATAAAGATTTCATTGAAAATTAAATTGAAGCGAGTAGGAATTAATCAAAATATTTGAGGAATAGTTAAAAAATAATAAGGGATCTTTAATTCAATTTAAAGATAAAACATTTGTTGAGGGATTAAAAGATGAAAATAAGTTTATTATTTTCAAATATTTCTTAAGATTTCTCTTTGGTTTCTTTACCTCCGGCGGGGATGGTCAAATATTGACATCATCGTACTACTAGTTTCACTAATGAGTTCATGAGAAAGCGAAACAGCTGTCTGGGACTGATAGACGTGTTGTCACTGGCCTAAAGAATCTTTAAGCTGATTGCTTATGAATTTTATGCTCAATGATTGAGGAACATATTCTAATCTACATAAAAACATAATATGCTTTTCGCTATGACGACTATACCTAATTGAGACATCGCATATAGTGTATTCAATTAATTATTCTTCACACAGGATTGAAATACTTTATAATACAACCAATCTACCATAATAATTTGTTCTTAGAATATTTATCGCATGAGATGTCAAATACTATGTAACCTTGAATCGAACTTAATCAGTAAAGTGATCTTCTGAAGGAGTTCACAGAATAAGATGAATTTGCAAAATAGAACCAATACCGGAAAAGATATTATAATATAAACTCTATAGGAAATAGCAGTTGGTGGACAAAAGACGTAGTGCACTGATCCGTAGGGCATTAGTCGGTTCCACACCTTCTGTAATTACAGAAGGTAGATTGATAATAAACAGAACAGGAAGTAACGCTTGTTCGCTAATCTCTCATTTACGAATATGAATTGATAACGATTGCAGCTACTAGTTTGTAGCCTCGTCATCTATTTTACCTGGGATCTTGATACAAATAGAAATAAGAGCAAAATAAATTATGTGAAAAATCGAGGAGACGAGTAGATTTCAAAAATCATCGTGTTCATCCATTTGTAAATAATGAAGAATTATAAATTATACCAGAAGTTGAAACATAATGTGAAATGACGAACCAAGAATGTTGCCCTGTGAGAACAATATGTAATCTTGATTTAATATTTCTGGAACATGTTGATTAAAGCGTTGAAACCTACATCTAATTTTTTGTCGTACAATCTGGACACATCAAAGTAACATGCGGCTTGTTACATAAAATGCACTTCAGGCGCTCGTGACACTTCTCAGTCTGATGTAAAATCTTCAAACATATGAAACACGCCTTTTTCCCTGTGGAGATATTTGTTTTCTCTTCCAATGAGTAATTATGAGCTTTAAAATAGTCATATTCGGACTACACAGTAAACCTGAGGATATAACGCCCGAGTATATTTGCACGGAATTGAAAAGACTAGTAAACGCAAATTTATCTGAATCTGATCTAAATAATACTTACGCATTAGGTAAGAAGAATAACGCTCCAATCAAAGTGGAATTCTTATCTTACTTGAAGAAGGCATCGGTTTTCAAAAACCTTAATAACTTGAAAGGTACTCAAATAACGATAGCAAATGATTTGACACAGACACAGAGAGTACAGAGTTTTGAAAAAACATTTGAGCCTCGCTAAAGCTAACAACCGTTATTCTCAAAAAACCTCGCAGATTTTCTTCAGAACAATTATTTAATAATTCAAAAGTAATGGACACGCGACAACTCTTTTGTTTCAAATCTCTTTGTTTCCTATACTCAAATAGGCATTATACTTATAATACTGCCGTGCTAACAAGAAAGGTCCTATCTGCAAAATTTGGTAAATTGAGATGTATGGCTCATAGTAATCGTTAACATTTTATCTACATCTTTACAAAGTTACAACGTCCTATCTGCGTCTTAAATGCTTTATTTTATTCCTAAATGTTTTGTCCTAAGTGAATAAAATGCCATGTTTGCTAACATACATTGTCCGATCAAACATTCACTAACAGAAATAGTCCGTTCTGCCTTCAAAAATGCAGTTAGGACAATTTTAACCTAGCATTTTGTGCTGAGCGACATCAGTTCGGACAATTAAGCGTAGCATGACAGAATCATAATGTGACATCAAGTAAGTGACATGAACTGTGTTTGTTATCATTATATATCCGGTGTTTTTTGCATTTTTAAGTGAATAAATATTTTTCGAGCCAGGCCATACTTTTATGGCAGCGAACTCTTTTCACCATCAAGTTGAACTTGCCCTAAAGAGAAAAAAGAAGGTATACGATTTTGACGATTTTTGTGATGTGCTACAACATGCGAATTCTTCAAAAGTTAACTTAGTAAAAATGAAAGTTGCACAATTTTTTTCCTTTACAGACTACACTTCTAAATACAAGTTACAGAAACTTACTTCTCGAGTTTATTTAAAAGACATGGTTTGTCTTCATTTTGATAGAGGAAATTATTTTTTTTCTTACAAAACAGAATTTGAAAACGAATTTATTGAGTTGAAGAATATTTTCATGATGAAGTATGTTAAGGGCACGCTAACGATGCCGCAGGCTCGTAACACATGTCGCGGTGTGTCTTTAGATCGAAAAAATAATCTTATATCCCAATTAAAAGCGCACATTCCTCAAAATCGTATGAAATTTTGGGAAGACTTGCAGGTTAACGAAGATGGTTTTGATGAAGAAAATGATTAGTATCCCTATTATCCCTTTTTTCTTTTTTATGTTCCTACATTTATATTATTATATAAATAATATGTTCAGTTTTCTATATTATGATTTAATTAAAGTGTTCAGTATTAAATATTAGTTTCATTTAGGACAAATTCAGTAAGTGAAATTGGAAACAATCTAATTGCATATACTAACCTACATTGTCCTAAGTAACAATATTATCAAATTTCTCCTAATCGGGAAGAGGTAAATCAAAATTATGACTAGCAATTGGAATCTATTTTCCGACATAATGTATAATATAAAATATGAAAAGTTTCTTAAAATATTACGTATTGTAGAATAAAATAAAACAAAAACCTGATTTTCTCAAAACTTAAATATTGCAGATAGGACCTTTCTTGTTAGGACGGCAGAATATACCATGTGGTATATTACGGTACGAGGCAAAATACACAAACCCCTATGTATGCCCCGGCTACTCATAAAGCACTTGGTCAGAGAAGCTTCTGCTTTATTGGATCGAAATTTTGGAACAATTTACCGAACTCTTTGAAAAAAATAAATTCAGCTCGTCTTTTCAAAAATAAATTAAAGGAATGGATATTCGTAAATGACCGAAAGTATTTCGTCAATGTAATCGATCCATTTTTAGTTAACATATAATTTTATCATTATTTCTGTACTGTATACTATTTGTTATAGTTGTATCAATATGCATATATATATATCACCAAAAAATACCTTCTGTATTTCATACAGGTCTTTCACCCTTCAAATATCTTAGTCGTAGTTAGTAGTCCAATAACTGAAAATATTCAACAAAACAATATATTATAATATTCACTCGTTCTATATATTTTCTATATTTTCTTTTTTTTTTAAACTATCAATACCCGAAGACAAGTTCTTCGATGAACTTAGTCGGGTACCCATTCTTGTTTATTTAGTGTACCTACATCAATATAACGATGGCTCTTGATTTAATATATTGTAACGAAGCGTCGTTACTAATTAATATTATTGCCCAAGTAAGTCACCTCTACCGAAATAAAGGAATCAAACTTTGGTAAACTACGTGTATAAAAACCCGACAGCAGAGTGTAGCTCCTGATAAGCGAGTCCGCGTTCCGGCGACATTCTCAATGACATGACGTGTCAACTTCAGAGTATAAAAGGAGGCCGGTCTCCCATCTAAACTTGACTTGCGAGGAGACCACCGTAGCTGAAGTAGTAAACCCGAGATACCGAAAGTAGAGTTTTTCCATTTAATCCGATAAATGGAGAGTAAGTATATTCTCGACTTTGCTAACTAATAATTTTTCCGTAAAGATTCAATTGCCGAATTTACATTTCAATAATTCTAGAAAACAGTCCAGTGTTGACGATTGTTTTTCCTGAATATATTGGGAAACGCCGTACTGTTCATAATTAATTATTATTTTCCGTCACTTTTTGAATCTGAGTTTATTTCGATAATTCTAGAAAACAGTCAAGTGTTGACGATTGTTTTCCTGAATAGATAGGGAAGCGCCGTACTGTTCATAATTAGTTATTATTTCCCGTCACTATTTGAATCTGAGTCTATTTCAATAATTCTAGAAAACAGTCAAGTGTTGACGATTGTTTTTCCTGAACATATTGAGAAGAGCTGTTCCGTTCATGATTTAATAATATTTTCCGTGAAGAATCAATTTTTGTTTTAATTTTCAATCAAATTCTACGAGACGATTCAGTGTTGACAGTCGTTTCATATGAATGCAATGATGAATACCAGTTTAGTTAACAATTAAGAATTTCCGTAAAGAGATTGAGTTCCATTTCAAGTTAGGGATTCCCCGTGAACAATTTAATATAGTAATTTGTTCTTCCGAACACTGATTCCGTATTTCTATTAAACCAAAAGATAAACCGAGGCGTAATAAATTGTCATAAGGAGAGACACAGTAGTACGCGGGTGCTTGGTCACCTCTCAAGTAAACAGATTTCCGAGTCGAATTCAGGAAGACGTGTACAATCTGATATTCTCATTTCTTACATCGTATTAGGGTATATTGACCTAATCGAGATACCAGCTGTTAGTGAGCCTGATAAAAAAACTTTCGCGGAATCATTTGGATTTAATAATCGAATAGCGTACGTCATATAGGGATGACCGAATATCACTGTCTTATAAATGTTGTCATTTCCAGTGAAAACTCTGTATAGATATTTTGGTTGTTGATAATTGTATATAATATTGTAAATAGTTAATGATTTATTTCTGTCAATAAATAGCTACAAAGGTTTGTCATCATTTTATTCAAGGCAAAGACATTATTCTTCTGTAGGAAGAGCATCTCTCAAATACCAACCACAAAACTAAACTAGAAGAACTCTGACCTTCTTACTTGTAAGAAACCCAGGCAGGTCTGCTAAGGTACATGACCGTACCGTAACCTTAGGGGACAACTAATCTTCCACCAAAATTAGTCATTTGGGCGGGAGTTGGTTACAATATATCTAGACTTTGTTATAGTTAAAATTTCATTTAGTATTATGTTAAGGAGATATATTTTTGCTTTTTTTATGCATAAAATGTAATGTACGTAAATGTAAATGTAATGTAATGTACGTACTCATGAATAAACATTCATTCAATAGTTATCTATGTATCAAGGGAATTATAAGGGCCTTAATTACCGATGGCAAAGTTTGCGTCCCGAGGGCCTCTGGACCGGGGGACAGCAATTGCCTGAGGTTATTAAGGCACATTAATTCCCGTGGTACATAGATAATTTTATTTCTGACCGATTTCAATAAAATTTTGTTCATTTTTAAAACGGAATGAATGCACCAATTCATTACCTTTCCGTTATATTGCAATCAGGTACCGTTGATTATAGGAGTTTTGTTGTTGCTAGGTTGTTGCTATGTTACTTGTTTACAAACAAACCTTTAATATCAAGCTGTGTTTGCGTTGAAAACGTGTTTTCTACCCCAAATATAATGAAGGATATTTTGAAAAATGCTGAAAAAGCAGGAGAATCATTATGTCCATCGAAAAGTGAAGCCGTTTACAAAAAAGAATATAAAATATATCTGGAGTGGCTGACACGGAAAAATGTTATGCCAAAAGATGCCTCTGAAACTGTATTTCTGGCATATTTTCAAGAACTGGTAAGGAATTTTCCATGTTTTTCGGTAGATTTGGTAGTAATTGTGTTTATTCGTTGCAGTCAGAAAAGTATAGTCCAAATTCTTTATGGACTAAATGGTCAATGCTAAAATCAATGGTGACTATACATGAGAAACGAGATATCACCAAGTTCAATGAATTATAGAATCTATAATGTCCCAAGGGAGTTATGACCCTCTTTATTGATAGCGTAACTATGACGACATGAGCTTATAACATCTCGGTCAGAAATAAAATAATTTTCGCTCCCATGTGTACCTTCGCAGAAAAAACATTCAGCAATTTCTCAGTACAATAGCCCAGCAGCAGTTGGTATGGTACTTTCGTTTGATATCTGCTTGTTTGATTTTTTTATGTCGACTCTCACCTGAACATAGCCCGGAACCTTCTGCAGCCAATAAAATGCGTTCCTCATTCCCTACCTCTGATTTCAAGAATCTCATGAGGCCTTCCAGACGACTCATAGTTGTTACGGAAAGTGAATCGGTAACTGATAAAGAAAAATTCGGGGATCGCTGCCATACACATAATAAAACTTCGGAGAGGCAGAATTCAATCAAAGGAAACATAGCTTTACAATTAGCATTTTTAATACCAAGCGATTCGAAAGCTTACCGTTCGACATGGCGTTATTGATAACAAGTTTCAAAAGTTCCCTGACCAAAACTTCTATTTGCAAGTCTTTCCCCCCAAAACGTGAGGTTAAGCTATGTTAGTTTTTCATAATTCTCAGCACTAGGAAGGAAACTTTCAATCAACTGCCTGGCTCTACTGTTTGGTATCGTTGCTTGATTCTGATACCGAAACTTGTCAACTGTGTTTATATTCGGGTCATCATTAATTTTCTTGAACTGACCCTAAAAGCAAAGCCAGTCCCGTACTTCACCAGCAAACTTTTAAATACTATAATTTTCGCATATAATTCTCAGATCGATGAATGTTCGACATACCCTTCACATGATTCCATTTCCAGCATTTATTCGTCTTCAATCACGTCTTCTTGCAAAATAGAGTTGTTGGCTTTCAATAAATTCTCTTGTTTCTGCAAAAGAACTTCCCAAACGACTTGTACGTATTGTTGATAATGACACTTCGGTGTTGAAATAGATATTTACGATATAAGTGTCGTAAAGATTCATATTACGAAATGAGATGGGAAATAACCCATTGAATATCGTAATATGAATTTACGATACGAATATAGTACATTATTTTACCTACTACCAATAATGTTAATTATTTACTCAAAATTAGTCAATATTCCTGAAATTGATGATATTAGAATCATGTAACAAGCAACCGTTGCGCTCATTGTTGATTTATTTTGCGAACTGTCAATTTTGATGCGTTCACATCAGTTTGGTATAATTGTATCGACATGAGTTCCGACTATGAAAGTGTGGATTCTGATATAGAACTTGCTGCAAATAACGCAATACAAACCCTAGTACCCGGTAAATCCCGCAATAGATACGAAAAAGAATATAAGCGATTCGAAGACTGGTGCAGTTCAAAAAAAGTCCGTGATATATCGGAGGAAATTAACTTTGACACGTTCATTCCAATTAATTTTACTTTACCGCACTAGTGCGGTAAAGTACCTCATTACGAAACTCATATCAGTGTCGTAATGTTTGACATTACATATTGGTAGTAGGTAAATATAGTATCGTCTTCGTTATTACTAAACGTGGTATGAAACAAAGTAATTGTTGTTTCATTTAATCATAATGATAAATTACCATAAAGTACCGGCTTCTACTATCCCCAATTATATAGCATTGTAACTGCAACGCTTTTTTTATTATTTTGTTAAGCTTTCTTCACTCAAATAGGCGAAGATTCTGATACTGAATTCAGTCAAAAGACACTCATTTATAGGTGCTATACCTATAATTTTTCATGAATCCCACCGTACTGTCAGTTTGTCTATCTACATACAGGACACAATCGGTAAAAATTTCTGACATTTCGTAGATTTTTGCCTGTTTACAAAAGTTGGAAAGGTACAATTGTGTAACCATTTTCTGTATACAGGGTGTTCCATCTCAGACGAGCCACCCCGTATATTTTTTATCCCATAGTGAGTGGAAAAATCTCCCGAAACACGTCGAATGATTTTGTTTTGGATTTTGACGTATATTTGAGGCTTGAGCGAGCAACCCCCTAATAAGGGGCGCTTCAACCCCTCAAAATTGAATCGGGGAGAGGGGTTGAGTGATACGTCATTTGAAAGGTCTTGGAAGCTTCTTTACAACGGTGTATGAAAAACGTAAATTTGATGAACCGTTTTCGCCAAAAATTAATTTATTTGCTCGAATGCGCCACCTTGAATATTTTGGTTATTTGTACAATGTACAAGCTCATTTTTATTAAGCCTTTTTTACAAACTTAAGCAATCTTCAAAAAACAGTAAAAAAATTGAATTGTGTTGTCATGCTTACAATGAAAAAAAATCAAATCTGCGTGTTTAAATCAAATGTTCAAATCGTCCTCCATTGACTTCCATACAATAATAGGTACATTCTCTCAAACTAATAAATAAAAAAACAGCAAAACATTTCCTTATGTTGCCTTCATTTTTTATTCTTAGAAGGTGTTTATCTGGTTTTAACGTTTCTTCGGTCATTTCATGATTTTAATCAATCTGTTGAGTTACTACTTTGCTGATTTGCTTAAAATTTCAAAAAATATGGTGTACACATTGCAAGAACGTGTTGAGCTGGTTAGCCTTTATTACCAAAATCAAAATTATGCCCGAGCGGCAGCAAGGATATTTAACGAAAACCATCCTGAACGTAGCGTTCGCCATAAGTACATAAGGGAATTGATTTCAAAATTTGTGGAGACGGGTTCAGTAATGGATAAAAAAAGGGCACCCATTGGAATTGTTAATGATGAAGGAGCAGCGGTATTGGGACATGTCCAACTTATGCCAAACACGCAATCTGTGCGACAACTTTCTGCAGCATCCGGTATTAGCCAATCTAACGTTTTCAGAATTTTACATAAATATAAGTTCCATCCGTACAAAATTTAATTGATTCAGGAATTAAATGATGATGATTGGGATCGAAGGCAAGAGTTTTGCGAAATTATGGTCGAGTGTATCAACAATAACCCAAATTTCTTGTAAAACGTTTGCTTTTCTGACGAATGCACTTTTTTAATTAATGGAGAGGTTAACCGGCATAACTGTAGAATTTGGAGCGATACAAATCCTTATGTATTTCGAGAAGCTCACACTCAACATCGGAAAAAGCTAAACGTTTGGGTAGGAATTTTGGGAGACCACCTAATTGGACCTCTGTTTATTCCTGGTAATTTAAATGGCGAAATTTATCTTGAAATGTTGGAAAATGCGATTGATCCGTTAATAACTGAACAATTAGAAAACGATCCTCTACTACTTGAACAACAATTGCATTTCCAACAAGACGGAGCTCCTCCTCACTACGCCGCACCAGTTCGCCAATACTTCAATTTGCAATACCCCGGTCGTTGGATTGGAGTGGCCTGTCCGATCTCCTGACCTGAACCCTCTGGACTTCTTCTTGTGGGGACATCTTAAGTCCAAGATTTTTGTGACTCGGCCTGAAAATTTGGACGAACTACGCCAACGAATTGTAAATGAGTGTCGTCAAATAACTCCAATTATGCTGAACCATGTTAGAGACGGTTCTCAGTCAAGATTGTATTATTGTATGGAAGATAATGGAGAACAATTTGAACATTTGATTTAAACACGCAGATTTAATTTTTTTTATTGTAAGCATGACAACACAATTCAATTTTTTTACGAATGTGATTTTTTGAAGATTGTTCAAGTTTGTAAAAAAGGCTTAATAAAAATGAGCTTGTACATTGTACAAATAACCAAAATATTCAAGGTGGCGCATTCGAGCAACAAAATTAATTTTTGGCCAAAACGGTTCATCAAATTTACGTTTTTCATACACCGTTGTAAAGAGGCTTCCAAGACCTTTCAAATGACGTATCACTCAACTCCTCTCCCTTATTCAATTTTGAGGGGTTGAAGCGCCCCCCATTAGGGGGTTGCTCGTTCAAGCCTCAAATATACGTCAAAAGATGTCCCCCAAACAAAATCATTCGACGTGTTTCGGGAGATTTTTCCACTCACTATGGGATAAGAAATATACGGGATGGCTCGTCTGAGATGGAACATCCTGTATAATAAAGCTTTAGAACTTTACCGAGCTATTCTAATAGTGGGGGATTTTAGAACATTCATACAACTTATTTTTTATAACATAAATATATTGAAGAAGATAGGTAGTTCAGTTAATTAGCGGTTATATATTGCCACACTCATATAAGGTGCTGATTTCACGTGCCGCCTTCATTTGCAAGATCTAGTAATACTTCCTTTTACACCATCAACCTTAACACACTTATTTTATCTTCAACATCTTGACTGTAATTTGAAGTTTTACTTATTCATTTTATACGTTACATCAATGAAATTGTAAGTTGTTAGTAGGTATATGGAATTCAACGATATTCAATATTTTAACAGGTCTAAGGTTACAAACAAAGCATAATTTAATAATATGAACCTTAGCGTTTTCATAATCCAACAAGTCTAATAAATCAAAATGTTTTCATCCAATACTTACATGTAAACAGGCTCTGGTAATTATTATTTTCAATGCTTAAAGTGGTTGCTTTTTCTCAAACACTAAAATCAAGAATACTAATAACTTGAACACGAATAGGATTAAGAGGCAAATGATCAACCAATCCTTTTCCCTGTTCGGGATCAATGGTAGGTACGAAAGGATCAAACTTAGAAGTCAATGTTTTGGTAGCAGCACGACTATGGGAATGTAAATCCCGGTCAAAGCCGAGTCGCTATCTTAAAAAACTTGAAGTTTTCAGTTGAATATGTATCCTTTCTGTAGTTGAACAATGTAGAAATAAAATATATTTTTTGTACAACTGTCTCAAAAACTTGACATTTCTGCATCTCTATTGATGAGTAAATGTTTACTTTTTTCACCGTCAAAAAAAGACTTTTTTTCACTGCCAAAATAATTCACAAAATAAACATGAAATATTACTTTTTGAAGGATTTATTTTTAACAGAGTCAATTATTAATTGATTATTTATCATAAAGCAATTTCATTTATTGGGATAATAATTGATAGTAAAGTTTGAACAATTACTTCCAACATAAATTCCCGAAGATGTTCCATGTTACTACTGATCAGAAACGTTAGATATTTCTTGAAGAGTTGATTCCACAATCTTTTCAGATATTTTAATTTGTTTCAACATCCATCTTCTTGAAAATAACTTGGAATTGAAGCAACTACGAGCAAACACAGTCAAACAGTCAAACACGCGGCGTGCCAACAAACCGTTTCTATAGTAACGACACAGAAAGACCACTGAATGCTGTGAAATTATATTGGAAGTATTCATTTTTAATATATTTCAGACGATGTAAATTCACATTCACAGTTGTACAAAAAATGTTGTTTGTATTTCGTGTATAAAATTCATGTTTTCATGGCACATTCGAGAAAATTAACACTCTCATCTGCCCTTGAAAGAACACTCATTTTACGCACTTAATACAAAAATAACTAATTTTTTATAAATGATCAGTTCAAATCAAGCTTTAGGATTATTTTTCAGTGCAAGCTCTCTATAACGCAACTCAAGGGACGAGTATTTTGAAATGAAAATTTGTAATGCTTGAAAAAAATTCATTCTTGCAAATTTCAAGCGCTCATAAAGATAAAATCGGAGTTCTATGGCTAACCAACAAAACTCAAGTTCACGTTATATGGATTTTTTGATTATAAAGGGTTTCGCTTTAGAGAATTTTCTGCTATTAGCAGTGATCCAGAGTGGTAGTGATAGTTAACTTGATGCTGCAATTCTTAATTAATTTCATCAATTATTTTCCAGCTTTATGTTTTTATGTTTTCTTTTGCCATATATTTTCAACATTTTAGCAATGATTTTATATTTGGAAGCCTGAAGAAGACCAAACAAATATATGGTCGAAACGTGGCAGAACAGATAACAACGTCTTTTTTTCCTGTCCTATGCCCGCTAATATTTTACTGTCGTACAAAGTAGGGACGATACCACATAATGGAATAGAAATTAATGCAATCAAAACTGAAACTTCTATTTTATTCAGGAAAACGGATACCACAATCCCTAATATGATGTCAGGTACAACTATTCCTATGAAGCCGTCAATTCCATGGTCGTTATCACCACCAATAGCACCTTTACTTGGAGCGATTATGTGAGATCAATTGCAACTACGTCACAGGAACTTGGTTTTCTACTCCGTGCCAAGAGCAATGTCACACCCCAGCACCTCCTCATGATCTACAAAGCTCATATACAGTAAAAGTTTTACTCTTTTACTCAAATTTCTTAAAACTTGATTTTCGAATCATCTTCTTTGTTTCCTTTGACGATAGGTTCCTGGAGAAGGTCCCTTTAGAGGGGAGTTTTTACATTAACTATTTCCCACCAAGTTAATATAATATGTATAAATTGGTGTGTGCATTTGGGATGCTCTATATCTGAACCAAATAGAAGTAGAGCCTGTATTCGTTGAATACCTTAAGCATTACTTTAACATTTTGACGTTCCAAATTTGTAGGATAGAGTGGTCTCTCAAATTCAAAGAATATCCAAATTTTTACAATATATCGTGTTCTACTTCATGCATTTTTTAAAAGCATAATATGAGGCAATGTCCTCGTCTCCCGAGTTAAAGTTGGGATACTGTATAATTTGATTGGGGTTTGAATTTAGTCAATAATTTGTTATACATTTGAGAATGTGAACCGAATCGAATAGATAAAATAATGGCCTTGAATTAATGAGGATACACGATTTCAAAATAAATGACAACATTTACACTTAGGTACTATGTTACCGAAACGAGAAACTTGTTCTGTTATTGTTATTACTATGAAAGCTTTCACAGGGACAGCCGATATCCATTGTTTCTATTCTTCAATATTTTTAGGAAAACTAACATTTATTCATCAGTAATTAACTAAGAAACGTACGTACGACACAACCGGCGGAAAGAACCAACATAAGCATACACACAGGAAACCATTTGCCGACATAACACTCTTATACGTTCCAATCATACCAGGACACCTCAGGAATAGGTTGGTGCAACATACAATTTTCTGTAAGTATATATTTACACCTGTCAAATTCAATACCGGCTACGTACCATTAATACTAAACGATACTGTCGTATGCTACGTCTCTTTTTCGAGCCTCTTGTTGATGAAATTCAATGTGGAAAAAGAATGCTCCGATATAACCGAAATAGCCCAGAATTTCTTCAGGGTTTTTGGGGTCGCTGATCACGATTCCGGTGCCAGATTTAAGCTACGTCGCACCTGGAGCTCAGGACATCCTGGGACCCGACTCGTCTCCAGGGGATTCATCAACATATTTTCTGCATAGACTGAAATTTGTTGAGGAGGTTTTCTTCAGGTTTCTCGTCATGACCAAGCCCCATAATAGTCAATTGGTGATCAGAGTAGTCGGACGACCTAGGTCTTTCCCAAGGACTATTACTCAATATGCTCAGAAACGCACCTAAAATCGTCTCTTGGGGTATTTTGAGGTCGCTTTAATACTGTGGTACTTGGGCAAAACCCAATATTAATTAGAATCGTTAATTTTTCAGGAGACGCTTATTAGAGTTGCGGGATCATCGAAATTAAGATTTTCCTTTATGGGAAGTCAATGTGGAATATCCCTGGATAACGAAAATATTTGATTAATTATGACATACCTCGTTTTGCCTCCCTCAGTTTAATTGAGGAAACTGACATATCACTTACAATGACTCCATATCATTTTTACTACCTCTATGTCGTCTTTTTCAGTTGACTTGTTGCCAGTTTCTTCCGCTTTTCTGTAGGGCACCATTCTCCTGTACTCAGTGTGGCCTTGTATCATATAGGGTATTGAGCTGGTCACCCCTTCATTGTCAAGTTCTAGATCTGCCGATCTTATTTCTACCAGATTTCATTCCTTATCGAGTGAGGTCTTTTCTGATGCCTATTACCCTCAAATTTTTGAGAATAATTCTGATACATATTAGTAATAGTATTACTTTTATATCATGTTGAACTTTATATTGAATTTTATTATTTTGATTTAAATGTACGCGCTCTGCTTTTTACCCATTTAATTTAAGACATTTTATCATATGTACCTAATATATGCTCTTTAACTATGATTATTCCTATACATTCCATGGAATGTCAACAGGAAACATGAACATTATTATTATTATTATTATTATCATTATATCTCCTCTGCCAACCCCAACATTCCATCGCTAGCCTACACGATGTTCTACGAATACTGTGAGTTTTCCTCTAGTGTTGTCGTTGTATGTGTTAGAAGATCTCAGTGAATAGTCGATGCAAGTCTTCTGCTATACGGAAAGGTGAAAAGGTCGTGAGAATAAAACAGATGGCGCCACAATCGAAAATCCCATGTGACGTTTGTGGTTTACCATCTTTAACTAGAACGCATTAAAATTTTAAGACTAAAATTTCATTCAGTTCTGTTTTGACACCCAACGAAAGCAAGCAACCTTGAACATTTTTGTAAACATGGAAAAAAGTAGATTAGATTAAACATTATTTCTTGCGTGGAAAAAATATCACGCAAATCAGAGCATCGCTTGTTAAACATTATTATGGGAACTCCTCACCATCGATTGGAACGATTCTCAAGTGATTTACTGATTTTCTTTGTGGTAGTAAGACCACAAAGGACGCCAAACGTTTTGATCGTTCAATTCAGGTTACAACGCCAGGAATCGGCTATGAGCATCTCAACCGAACGGGTACGGAACATGTTGCATATACTTTTGAATATGAGAAAGCTATCTGTCAGATGGGAGCCACATTTGCTCTTTGTTGACAACAAGCGCGACCATGTGACAACGTCAAAGGAGTGTTTGGCGATGTTCAAGGGCGATAAGAAGAACTTTTGCGCTGTTTCGTAACCGTGGACCAAACATGGATTCATCACAACACACCAGAGACCAAAGAAGAGTCGAAACAGTGGACTTGTTCTGACGAATCGAAGCCAAAAAAGACCAAAGTGGGTTTTTAAAGGCCAACAAAGTCATGAGATGCACACGGTATCGTTCAGATCGACAGCTTCGGAAAGGGCCCATTTTGAAGGATTGCCGAAATCGTATAAGTGAGGCGCAAACTCGAGCGGTCATGGGTGCAGTGGCGAACAAACGCTTTTCATTAAATTAAACGGAAGAGTTATAACCTGAGCGACTGACAAACGCGCCCGCTGCCCAGTGCAGCGATCTACCGCTAACCACTTGCGGACAGCGGTAGAACGCTGCATGCATCATTTGCCCGTCAATTCGCGCGATATATTGCAACAAGATACATGTGTGACACAAAGGAACTATTTGAAAAAGTGCGTGAGTATGCAATTCTGTGTGATTTATCTCATGCGGTGTATAAAAACATAAAGATAAAATATAGGACGAAATAGCTGCTTCTGTAAATAGTACAAGTGGTAAGTAAAAATTCAAGGTTTTTTTTCTTATTCTTTTTAAGAATTACAGTGGAATAATACTAATAATGAAGTTTCTAATTATTATTAAAATACGAAACAATTTGTTGTTGTTTGAATTTCGAACGCTGAACTGAATGTTAGCGAACGAACGCTTTGGTGTGCGGATGTTTTGTTCGCTTTGAAATCGCCACCGCTACCGCGTCCGCCACCGCACCCGCCACCGCTCCAATTTGCGCCTCGCTATTATTTGGAAGGAATTGAAAAATTAGAAAATGTTGGACGAAGTGTATCGTGCTACAAGGAGATTATGTTGAGAAATAAAATAAGTTTTGACCAAATAAATCATTTCTTGTTTCATCTTTCAGGGACTTTTTACCTTGTCCTCGTATGACTAAAAAATTTGATTTGAAGGAAAGTAACATGATGTGTGAAATGTACCTCCATCCTGTTGGAACCACATGTCATTCATGTTCAAATTGCTAGTTTCATTCAAAAAACTTGCTCAGGATTATCCAATCGGATATATTAAAATTCAATAAAGTATGGAACAATAATTCCTTCAGCTCATAATTTTCATTCATTTCATTCCATTTCAATTATACATACATCAGTATTTGTATACATATTAAATTTAGAAAATAATAATATCATAATATAATAATATATTTCATGTCAATAATGAGTTACACGTAAATGTTACAATAAAGTATCTTTTGTATAAGATGTAAGTGAATGAACAAATATTATTATTGAAATTAAATTGAAAATAGAACTAAAATACATTAGTATTAGATTTCTAATTGAATTGGAGTGATTAACAAAAACAGTTTTTCTCTAATGCTCTCTAGATGTGGATATATTGGTTTTTCTCGATTACAAAAGAATTTTCCTACCCAGGATTCGATCATTTTTGTGGTCTACACAGCCATTTAAATGAGCTTCATCGCTCCTACGTAGACAGAGGATCTTCCTTCAATTATATTAATCCTTCGTGAATGCAATTGATGAATGAATTGTATATTACTTTACAATAGTCGATATAATTTGTAAAATTATATCGGCAAATGTAAAGAAAGATATCACGACAAGAAAATCAAAACAATATTCAACAATGTGATTCATCATAAATATTAATGGAAAATCGGTTTCTTGGATTAGACTATTAAAAACATGTTTAAGAGCAATTATATGTAAATGAAATAACGGTATTGAATATCCATGTCCTGACCTTTAAAAAAGTTCAGACTGATTCAAGATTCGTGCAAAGCATTAAAAATGTGATAGAAACGAATCTGATAAGATTGTTGCATTTAGGAATGCAGCTTTATGCATGCAAATGCAACTTTTTCAATCATATTTTATTATTGAAGTAACTAATTCCGTCAAAATTAATTCACGCTACGGATATAATGCTATGAAAGGCGATAATTCTTAGGGTTTTCCAACAATTTATATTTAGTCTTCATCTGGTATATTTCATCATTAAACTTTGGATGGTGCTTACTTGATGGAAATTCATATTTATTGTTTTAATAAAAAATATACTTATAATAAATTTTCACAAACTTCGTTTTTATTAAACAAAACGTAACATGTTTCACAACACGGTGGATTTATCAAACAATCGTTTTACAAACTATGGTTTATTCCTTAAATATTAAAATTAAGATAAAGAAGGAGGGATGAGTGAGGTACTGTACAGTAGCATAATAGTTACTTACAAATAAATTTAATAATGAAGAATTGGTAGTCTTTCTGATCATTTAAAAGGTTTCCTGTATTTCTAAACTTATTAATTTCAATTTTCTTGTTGTAATATTTTACTTCCAACTGACTAACGGAGAAACTTAAAATCATCTGTGAAATGATCAGTTTCTTCCATAATAATAATAATTTAATAATAATTTATTTAGCTAAGAAAATATACATAAAGTTTCAAAAAAAATGTAATCTAAGCTAAAATAAATAAATGAAGGCTATTATAAGAATCACATAAGTATTATTATTAATACTTGTCCGTGATTTTATCTTATGCCTTGCACAAACAAATGAAATAAATAAACAGAAAACTTGAAACATCCTTACCTATACATTTACAAATATATACCTACGCTTAAATATATGCACATACATACTCATTCATACTTATACAAAACACATACATATATGTAAACACATATACAAACATACACATATACCAATACATATACATATTCTTACCTATGCGAAAGAGAATACATATATTTATTCTATTCACTAAGTAAGATCATATTCTATTTATAATAAATCATTTTTTAATTGACATTACATTAATTGGTTTTATATTATATACTATGAAATTAACACGATTGTACAGTTTTAAGCCAAAATATACACATCAAATGTTGCATTTAAAACTAATATACACAGCAGAAAAGCAAACATGGTTTGCAGAAAGCTATCCGCTGTAGGGCCTCATTGAGAAGTTCGTTATAGAGCCAACATTTGTCAAATTTTCATATTGATATAAGTGGAAACACTCATTTCTTTTGCTCATTAGTTTTCATTTAAATGATATGATCTCTAATATTTCGAAATATAACAATATGGCTTACAACTTTTGAATCTGCTGTTCAAATTAAAATGTTCTTTAATTCTAGTTTTGAAAGATCTTCCTGTCTGGTCTATATATAATCTATATCACAATCTTCACACTTTACCCTTTATACTCCTGATTCTTGATCTTTTTTATCCTTATCTTTTTTTAATATGTTCGTCTACTGTATTTTTTTTAAGAAGTGATAACATTGTATAAATTGTATGAATTATCAGAAAGTTTACCTACATACATTATTGATCTATACTTATGAGTCTTAACTGTACTAGGGTAAACTAACTTCATTGCTTCATTATAATCTTTTTTCATAAGTAAATCAATCATAATTTTTTCATTATAGCCGTTATTAGTTGCTATCTGTTTTATAATTGAAAATTCCTTATGATTATTTAATTGTGACATGGAGATTTATGTTGTATGGGGTGGTTTGAATTTTTGTGGATAATTATGTCTGTATGTGAATGTTTATGATATATTGAAAAGGAATGTTTATTATCATCATTAAACGATGATTCGATGAGAATTTTTGAACTTCACAATTATTTACTTATTTTAGACGAGAAGATGGGGTAAGTTTTATCATGTGAAATATTCCAGAAATGATAAGGTCGAGTAAAATTTCATTTTCATTCTATTACATATAAACATGATTCGATTTTAGAATCTATTTAATTTTTATACTCCAGTCTTCTGCAGATGCAATTCATGAATCATCTAGTTTACATGGGAGCAATAATATACAAATCAATTTTTGATGAAGGAAACATACCTATCTTTTATTACATTTTCTCGTATTTCAAACGAAATCAGAATTGTATTGTAGCTATTATTTGGAAAAACTTCTTATATTTTGCCGGCTTTATATCGAACTGCAGCCGAGAGCCAGAAACATTTTCTAAATCTATCTGAATTCCCCGAAATCAAAATTTCTCAAGGTTACAAATATCCGTTATTCCGTATGTGATTTTCAATATTCTTACTTCTAGTACCCACGACAGTTCTATCAAATAATTATTACCATTTGTTACAGTTATTTCATTTGAAAAAGTAGTTATTGAAATAAATTCTTTGGTCTCACATCACCGTTAAGGTGATTTGCACGAATAAATTTGTAGAGACAGCTGATATCATTGTTGCGTTACGTGTGAAGACTTCGATGATTTCATATTTCACGTTATGATTGCAAACATTTAAAGCCTTTGTGGTATTTTTAACAGTTTGTTGATTTGATATCACGTTCATTGTACTATTGACTCTATAATGTATAGTTTTTTTGAGCATACGCATTGTTTTATTCTGCATATTTAAAAGAATATTATTTCATAAATAATGCTACACTAGCGCAACCGATAAAATGAATGGATTCTCCATTAATACTTACTGATGTCAGAGTAACATATACGTTTTGGTATACTTTGTTTGCAGTTATTTCGAACCACAATATTTTTCATTAGGAATTGCGCTCTTTATGTTAATCATTTCGAATAATGTTAGGGGGTTCCATAGCTCCCTGGTTCAAAGAATAAAATGACTGTTCTGACAATTGAAATATAAAATACGGGGCATCATTGGATTCAAAAATGTAATAATATATTCTCTATTTAAAAATCGGAAGTTGAACAAACTTCCGAAATTTCAAATGTCCCTTTTACTAAGCACATCCAATGTTCCAAATCTCAGAAAAACTACTTAAAAAATAAAGGACAAATGTGGTGTACCATGACACATGTGTGTATGTTAAGTAATCTAAGTTATCTTCATGATTTAAAAAATTAAAGCTATAACTCTTTATATATTATACAGGTGTCCAGAAATAACGTTTATGAACTTCAGAATACTGTAAACCAAATAATATTTCATATCAGGAACGTCTAGAACTATAGCTAGGATAAAAAACACCCCAACTTCTTTGTAAGGGATTTTTTCATAACTTTGCATGACAAAATCCAGAAACTTTCCTTGTCAAAAAGGTCGCTTTGTTATCTTCCGATTGGACGACCCTTTTTCGAATAAAATTGATTTGAAAATTATCAAGAGAGCTTTTGATTTCGTCATATGCGAAAAAACCTCCACGCGTTTGCATCAGAGACTGAGAGGAACATTTACTGTTGGAGACTTCGTTTAGTACTTGGAAAGTTGAAAAGAGAATTCTTGACAAAATTCATCCAAATTACACGTTTTCATCATATTTTGCAGCAAATCTTCATAACCTTTCTTACCACATACGGCAAATCATAAAGAGTACCTCTCTTGTGTAAATTCAGTCAGTGAGTCATATAGGGAATCAAATTATTGGAAAATTAGAGAGTCATTAAAAGGTATGAACAAAAAGAATGCCTCAACCCTGTTAGGGATGCCTATGATGAAAATTTAATTTGGTCAATACTGCATAAGAATAATATAAGGCTCTCTAGCCTGAATTTCATGTGAAAAAATTATCACGTTCCTGAAAAAAAAATTAATACAATATTTTGACGCCATCCTAAGTAAAGTAGGATAATTCAATTCAATTTTACTCGAAAATGGCGCACTCAATCGAAAGAAAAGAAGGGGGGCCTTTTTCTTATAAAAAAAAATTCGAATTCCAAGATTTTTCATAGAAAATTATGAAAAAGTATTTTTAACCTTACGCCCTAGTTATAGACGTTCTTGATATGAATTAATATTTTTGTTAGCAGACATAGTCAAGGAATCGGATATTTATATCTCATTTTGAATATCATAATTTTATAATAAATCGTTGCGAAGATATTAACAAAAAATGATCTTCATGGTTCACTATCCGAAGGGCTTTAGCTTTTTTCGTAAAATCATCCGAAGAATAAGATGCTGAAATATATTGACGTAATATATATATATATATATATATATATATATATATATATATATATATATATATATATATATATATATATATATATATATATATATATATATATATATATATATATATATATATATATATATATATACATATATATATATATATATATATATATATATATATATAAACAAGTTTGAAGTTTCTTTGCCTAATTGGCCACTATCGTGTATGTAACTTAAGAGATATAGAATTAAATTTTCTGAATTATGAAGATAACTTAGATAATTTAACATAGGATTATAAAGATGAATAAACGTAAAAGATTGAACCATAGGCGGGATTCGAACCCACATTTCTGGATTTCTAGTCCAGGGTGTTTACCAATTACACCACTTCGGTCCTATTAGATTTTTATATTTTTGTAAATATAAACCTCTGAAAGGATAGTAGATCATTGATGAACACAATGCGATTCGATGCCCTACCATAGATCAACTATTCACGCACATTCATCTAAAGTTCAGTCGTTTTTTGAAGTAAGGATTGTAGGTTAGTACTGCTATGGTTGGCAGTTACTTGACAGTTCTTATTCAAATGACAGCATCCTGGTTCTTATATATTTCAATAGTATATGGTAGGGCATCGAATCGCATTGTGTTCATCAATGATCTACTATCCTTTCAGAGGTTTATATTTACAAAAATATAAAAATCTAATAGGACCGAAGTGGTGTAATTGGTAAACACCCTGGACTAGAAATCCAGAAATGTGGGTTCGAATCCCGCCTATGGTTCAATCTTTTACGTTTATTCATCTTTATAATCCTATGTTAAATTATCTAAGTTATCTTCATAATTCAGAAAATTTAATTCTATATCTCTTAAGTTACATACACGATAGTGGCCAATTAGGCAAAGAAACTTCAAACTTGTTTATAATTAACCAGAACAATTCTCAGTCAGTTCTATTGAAATATATAAGAACCAGGATGCTGTCATTTGAATAAGAACTGTCAAGTAACTGCCAACCATAGCAGTACTAACCTACAATCCTTACTTCAAAAAACGACTGAACTTTAGATGAATGTGCGTGAATAGTTGATCTATGGTAGGGCATCGAATCGCATTGTGTTCATCAATGATCTACTATCCTTTCAGAGGTTTATATTTACAAAAATATAAAAATCTAATAGGACCGAAGTGGTGTAATTGGTAAACACCCTGGACTAGAAATCCAGAAATGTGGGTTCGAATCCCGCCTATGGTTCAATCTTTTACGTTTATTCATCTTTATAATCCTATGTTAAATTATCTAAGTTATCTTCATAATTCAGAAAATTTAATTCTATATCTCTTAAGTTATATATATATATATGTTTCTTCTTAGGTTCTCGCGGACGTAATGTGTAGAACTGGATTCTCGGGTATTGATCCGCGTTGTGTGGTTTCGGTCCTCAAAAGGACCAATTTCACGACGTTTCGGCAAAGTCGCATTTGCCATCTTCAGGTGATTCGACCGTAGAGTCTGGATTCGCCTAGATTGTCCAGACTCTACGGTCGAATCACCTGAAGATGGCAAATGCGACTTTGCCGAAACGTCGTGAAATTGGTCCTTTTGAGGACCGAAACCACACAACGCGGATCAATACCCGAGAATCCAGTTCTACATATATATATATATATATATATATATTTTTTTTTGTAGCAAATTATAATTCCCTCTGTATTTTGGATATTATAGAATACACCATGTGAACAAGTTTTCAAGACTTATGATATTTTAGTTTTAATTTTCGAGGAACATTAGAGTTCAATAAAAGCTAAGAAAAGACCGGTTTCTAAATTTCTTTTTCAGCTGATCATTTTTTTAATAGAATAGACAGATTTGCTCTCTTGAACCATTATGATTTATACTTGATGTGATTATATCAGAAGAGTATTTTTTATGTATATATTTTGACTACAGAAATGGAAACTTATACTGTTCGAAGAACATCGTGTGAGTCAGCGGTGGATGTTGGGAGAGGATATCTGCAACGGAATTTTTCTTGAAAGTTTGGAGGCTTAGAGGTTTCACTAAGCAAAGAGTTCCACAACTTCTATGTTCGATACAAAAATGAAGTCTAGTAGCTTGACAGTGGAATGATGACTACCTTGAGCTCGTCTAGGGTATTTATCCGTAAATCTCTCGTGGTGGAATAACGATATTCCTGATGAGCATCGACCTGGGAAATATCTTTAGGAAAAGAAAAGATTTACGACATTTCAGAGTGGTCACCAACCAGAGGAATAGCTCTCTTCCGGATAGAATCTAAGAGCTTCAGGGTATGTTTGGATGATGAACTACAGACATGTGCTTTGTAGATCATGAGAAGCTATTGGGGTGTGAAGTAGCTCTTGGCAGGGAATAGAAAACAAAGTTGTTTTCGCAATGGACCTCACAGGTTCGTCCCATAGAGGGTGCTGTTGGTGGTGATATCGAGCATCATCATATTATAGATTGTGGGATCCGCCTTCCAGGATAAAATATAAGCTTGATTTTTGGTTGCTTTAAATTCTAGTAGATTAACAGTGTTAAAATAGATTCAGTTCATACATTGAGCGGAAGATAAAATTCACAAATTTCAAAATTCTTTTGATATAATCGATACCAGAGGTACCATAATACATTGAAAACATTATTCATATCATTACCATCTGTAGGTTAATCTTTCGGAGAAATTAGGCAACATAATAAAACTAAATGTACTAAATATGTGCTAAAAACTTGTTTTTACAAAGCTAAAAAGTGAAATAATATATTCCCCGAGCGTTTTTCTGAAGTTTCACAGATATTATTGTTTCGAACAGAGACATTTTACTGTATAATTCTCAAGTGATGTATGTTACTAATAGCTAAGGACTTTTTCCACAGTTTCCCTGTAATCTCTGATCTTATGCATTTGGTAATTTTGAATATTAAAAGTGACCGTGTCACTAAGTTTATGGGGTCGTGTTTCATGGGAGCGAAATCGTTGCATAAAAACTGAAGCGACAACTCTAAAACAAAAGTTACTTTATGGTTCTTGTTTTGTATTAAATTTACCATGACCATTATACGAGATAGTCGGCTGTACTGGAGCCGATGAATCACATTTCACACTTGACAACTTGTGCAGATATTCTCATTGGCAAATGAACCGCAACAAAGTGGACATTAAAAAGATGAGCCAATATAATTCTCAGTGGTCCAAACTAGAAACTCAAGAAGTGCTATAATGTTTATTTATTTCAATTTCTCACGGTGTCGTGGGAAATTTAAACACGATTCAACAACCCTTGAGTTATAATGTAATGTTATAATCACCATACGCTTATTATGAAGAAAAACATCGTAATAATACTTCAACAATTTACGAGCTAGTTCTGGAATCGATAATAAACTTGTGTTTCAACAATAAAATTAATCAGCTGAACATCATTGTGATACCTAATAGATACGTAATACTAACAATTAACATGGTTCATGTTTATATTAAAATGACGCGTGTTCAAAGAAGTTTAGTTGAACTGAATAGGACAATCATTGAGATGGAATCTCTTCATCAATTATACGATTAACCGTTCACAATTTCATTGTGGAATTTGAATAGTTGTTGAATGTTAATAAATGAGAGGTTAAGTTTGGTAAAGGAAGTGTATTGAAACTAGAAAACAATTTTCCATTTCAGAGATATGATTGAATGCACGCAGTACAGGATGTTCAGTTTTGTAAGGTATCTCGCTTATTTTCAAAGATGGAAATATGTGGCGTACGCGACCCTGTTCTACTTTTTGGAGGAAATAACGCTGGGTAAGACATATTTTTGATGTTTTTTAGTTTTTAAGCTACAACCAAAAATTGAAAAATCTTCGATTTCAGGTAGCCGACCCCTGTGTAAGTATTTTGGAAAATCTTACAGATTTTTTTACGTTAAATCCAATAGAGTATCTTTTTTATCGGTCTAACCGTTTTTAAATATATATCGAACTTTATTTTTTTGAATAGAAACCATAGGAGGCCATGACACCGTTGGAAAGAGCATTTTTGAGGCTTGCCAAAAATATATGACATCAAATATTTATTTTCATAAATAGGGAAGTTATAACTTTTTTGACATTGGGCGGTAAATCAAAGGTGGTCATGGAAACGAAAATTACACTGAAACATATTTATTTTTATTATTAATTTACAACGAAAACTAATCTTATATTTAATTTAAAGATAACAAAAATTTTAAACCATGAAATCTACAAATATTGTTCAAATTGTTCCCCATTGTGATTAATAATAATAATAATAATAATAATACTAATAAGATTCTTTATTTCAAGGTATGTACATTAGGGTGGAGCGCAATTTTTTTATTTGGAATTTCAACTCAGCGGGATGTGGAATCGATGCTCCGTTAGGATACTAATCAAGAACTTAATATACACTTTTAGGTATTTTGATTCTTTCAACTGCCCCAGCCCTATTGAAATTTCGAAATTTTGAAAAAATTTTTTTTTAGAAATTTGGATTACGCGGGGTGCGGGATCGATGCTTCTCAAGAACACAAATAAAAAACTTAATGCATACTTTTTTGTATTTTGAGTCTCTAAACTGCCCCAGCCCAATTAAAATTCCGAAATTTAAAAAAATATTTTTTTTTCAAATTTCATTACGCCGGGTGCGAGTTTGATACTTCTTCAAGGGACGAACCAAAAACCTAAGGAGCACTTCATGGTATTTTTAGTCTTAGAACTGCCCCAGACCGATTGAAACTTAAAATTAAAAAAAAAATCGAATTAGAGGATGAGATGCAAAAACTTAATGGATGCTTCTCAGTATATTGAAAATTCAGAATTAAAAGGAATCAATAGATATTTAGTAATTACCATTACTACTCTAGATTAAATTTTCACCATTGGGACTACTATCAATTGTAGGAGAGAAATAAAGCAGTAAAGCAGTCAAATATTCAGAGATTTTTATTTAATACAAACATATCCAAAACTAACAAAGAAATAGAAAGTTATTTTGAACGATACTCTTTCTTGGTATTGAATTTTGGCATGAAATGACATGATTGGAGCTTATTTCTAATAAACCCTTCTCTTCTAATTGGCCCACATACAGCAGAACTCGATTCAGTTACCAACTTGACACCTCTTTCAGTTGCTTGAGTGTGGCATAGTAAGTTTTTAATGTTTTTTAAAATTTCATATTGGATAATCTGTGGCTCTATGATTGCCTGACAAATAATCTCTTTGGTTATATTTTTTGTAAGTGGAGGCTCTGTTATATTTTCCCAGTCTATCAAATCTATGTAATCATCAGCATTCAAATTTAAAGTAGGTACTTTAAAAAAATACGCAATACGGAACCAGAGCCCGACGTCGTTCTTCTAATTTTTAATATTCTACGGAGTGCAAGTTCTCTAACGTGCTCTCTATTATCGGCCAACATTGTTTTTTCCATTTTCTTGGTCGCCTCCCGATCTAGAGAACCTATTTTCATTTTACGATGAGTACGTTGGTCTATTAAAAAATCTCGCTCTAGTATGGGTACCTTTCGATTTCTTGGAAAATTACAATCTTCGAAGGTTAAACATTTGCAACTAGCAATATCGAACAATTTCTTGCTTTCATCATTAAACTTCACTAGCTTTTCCTTGTAACTCTCCCCATCCTTCCTGTATTTGTATGGTTTTAATAATGTTCTGTACTTAGCGTGATAAGCAATAATTCGAGCCAAAATTGTTTTGTGTTTTACGATTGGTTTGTGAAGAAACTCTACGCCATACTTCTTCTACTTTTTCCGCCACAATTTTATTTGATTTCCTTACACAGTTATTGTACTGTTTTTTATAATCTTGCGAGACGAAACACAGTCTCAGTAGCAGTGCCACGATAATACTAAGCGACAGCCACAGGTGAGGCGGCAGGAACGATGAATTATGGACTAGCACAGTGAAACTGCGCGGTGGTGGTATATGGTTTGATGGCGCGAAATTTGACCGCATGAACGAATTAGCCGATTAGTAAATAAGTCAAAAATAGCAGTTAATTAAATTAGCCGCAAATGAAACCAACATAGGCTATGGCAATTTATAATTAATTTTAATTTTAAAAAAGTTCAATGACCTTGGGGCAGTTGAAATCGAAAAAAAAATAAAAAAACAAAACAACATTGTGTTTGTATAGTAAAAGAGCATCAATATTTGACGCCGCGTAAGTGAAAATCGTAAGTTCATTTTTTTTCTATATAGCAGCGCTCCACCCTAATGTACATGTACAATAAAATGAAATAACGTCAACAAAGGTTTCTAATATTAATTGAACATACTATGAGTAAAAAGTTTATAATTTGGCCGAAAGATATTCATTTATATCATACGGTTCTAAGTTTAACAGTAATACATGGATTAGTTTTTTAAATTCTGTTATATTTTCTGTCTGTTGTATGTAATTTGGAAGTTTATTAAAAAATTTAATGCAACGATAAGGGGCATTTTTCTTGGTCATGCTGAGGCGATGTTTAGGATATACATAATCCAAAGTTCGTGTATTATGATAATGTGTTATGGAATTACTTGTTTGAAAGAGTTCTTTATTTTTGAAAATAAATAGTAAACATTCTTGAATGTATATTCCATACATGGTTAATAATTTATTCGATTTGAATTTTCCTCTACATGATTCTCTAAAACCTAATTTTAACAAAATTCTAATAGCCGCCTTTTGTGCAACAAATATTTTATTTATTTCATTACCTCCGCCATAAAATATTATGCCGTATCTAATTTTGGATTCAAAATTTGCAAAATTAACAAAATTAACACACGTTTCGCACATAATCCTTATTCGTCTTAGGCCATTCAACATAATAGAAGGGTTTTCTTGTAAGTGCCTAAACTGTCGTTCGGTTGCACCCCTTGAATCTTCGATTGTTTGATACTGCGTAATATTAATTTTACCATAAGTAGAAATCTAAGACGGCCGATTCGGGCGACCTGGGTGGCCAACTTACCGGTCCCTGTGTCCCAATCCAATGAAAATTGTTATTCAAGTAGCCTCTTACAGATAGAGAATTATGAGCCTGAGCAGTAGCCAGTAGCAGCAGCCTGCTGGAGATATATCTTATGCAGAAGTACTATAGGCACATCTTATCTTATCTCAGGCACAATGTTTTCTAATTTCTCCAAATATCTAATTCCTGTAAGGCTGCCAAAAATGGCCAACTAAGAAAGAGGAAAAAAATTGAAGTGTAAATGTTCAGCTTAATAATAAAAATAAACATGCTCCAGTGTAATTTTCGATTCCATGGCCACCTATAATTTACGGCCAAATGTCAAAAAGGTCAAAAACCGTTATTTATGGAAATAAATATATGATGTCACATATTTTTGAAAAATGCTCTTTCCAACGGCCTACTATGGCTTTCTATGGTATCTATGAAAATGAAAGTTTGGCATATATTTCGAAAGCAGACAAACGACAAAAAGATACAAACTCCATTGGATTCTACGTAAAAAAAAACTAGGGTGAGAACAGTTTTCAACATACACAGGGGCCGCTACAGAAGTCATCTGAAATCGAAAATATTAGGTTATAGCTAGAAGCCATCTCAAAAATCTGTCTTCATCAGTGTTATTTTCACGAAAAAGTAGAACAGGATCGAGTAAGCAGCATCTTTTTATCTTTAAAAATAAGCGAGATACCTTACAAAACCAACGAAATCTGAAAACCCTGTACAAGTAGTGGACTCAGTAGCAGTACGTCAAAGAATAACGGAGAAAATAAATGATAAATACTATCAGTATCATTCTATTGTAACTTGTGACATTGGTATTAGTTGGACTTTAGTTTTGATGCAATTGTGAGTTTTATAATGAACTTGAATTGGAGTCTTCTGTTGACGTTGATTCTAAAACAATTTTGGCTTCCAGATGAAAAGTCGCAGAACGAGTACCTGCTCAGGCGATGCCACCTGCTGTGAAACATCGGTTTAAACACATACATAGACTGTTCTTAGTTTTGTATGTTGTTCATAATCGACTATGCATGGAAAATATCAAAAAAATTCTTCGAGATTTATGTATGTTTCAAATCTACCGAAAGTGGTACACTCGTTCAATTATCATATGGTTTCCCTAGTAATTTTCCCATTTTGTTGTTAATGCATATTTGAGATATTGTGAGATTTATCTTAAGATTTGAGGGTTGGAAAACACATTGTACATTTGTTATCTACCATACATTAACTGGGTAGGTAATATGTATAGTACATTTACACAGGAATTATTGATAAACTTATTATTAAAATGCATCAAACATGTCAAATAATCTGATAACTCTCGCTCGTAAAGGATGATTCCCGAGGCAAATTCAAGATGATATTGAAAGATAAATGTAAATATATGAAAGCCGTTAAGATTGTCGCCCCTGAAGATCATTTTTAAATAGGTCCGCCAGCTGGTTTTTAGCAAAATACACATATTTTAATTTTTTACAGACATGGTTAATTTGTTGATCGCAACAAAGACAAAATTCTATATTTACATTCCACAAAGATCAATAGAATTATCTTCATAGTTACACTTAAAGTTGATTTATGGTGCGAAATAATTTACCCATATCACAATTATTTATCTTGCGTAATGGGAACCTCATTTAATTTTATCTTCTATTTAAGAATTTTTCATTGGTCAGTTTGTGACAAAGGCAACTCTAATATAGACGTTTTGATTGGTTTTGATTTTTCCATATTTTACTATTTTTATTAAAAATTGATTTGTTCATTAGTGTTCCCATGTAATGCAGAATAGAATGGATGACTATGATTAATAAAATATAAGGCGACTTGCTTTTGTATCACTAATAACTACGAAATAATCACCCTTATCAACTAAAAATACAGAAATACTATCAAAATACCATGAACCTTTCAGCTACCAAGTAGTTATTATCAGAGTAAACTAAATTATAAATCAAAATGTGCCTGATTAAATACTATTTGGGGATAATAATGCAAACAAGGGGTTATCCTCAGCTGGAGATAAATTTGAATTCAATAAATTCCTTTGCTTATACATTTCCATCCCTTCTAAATTACCTAGATATTTGTGAATATTGATTTAAAAGTAATAAATTTTCTTGAGAAATGGTGTGACCTGTATGTATATATGTATTTAAGATATGTCCTGATAATGCTGATTTTTCACTACTATTCTCCTTTATACCGGCAAAATATTCTTTATAACTTAAAATGTTCCTTCTAGTTTGACTCTCATAGAATTTTGAACACGACTCACAATAAATTTTGCAAACTCCAGATTTGTCGAAATCGGGAACTTTATCAAAGGCATTGCCTAAACAGTTTTTAGCGCTGATGGTAGCCCCTTGTTAGCATTATAAACGCAAATAGTATTTAAACAGGTACATCTTGTTTTCTTATTTAGTTTACTCTGATGATGGCTACTTGGTAGCTAAATGTCCTTAGTACTTTTAGTCCAGGCTGTGAGCCGGGATTTTAGCTATAATAAAAAAAAACGTGTAGATTCGAATCAAAAAATTTTTTTTGCATTAGCTTCAGAATGTTCTCAGGATCATTCATACACCTTAAAACCTTTCGGGAACCCCAACCCCACCCATGGGGGGGCGAAAATGGCCGGAAATCTCCAAGGCTTGAATCGTATTTTCTACCAAAAAAAAGTATTTCGGCATCTCGAATGCACCTAGGGTTTTTTTTGGGTCGCTGAACACGAATCCGTTGCCAGATTTACTTGCAATCCATCGTAGGGGTGGTAAAATCGACAAAATTGGCCGATTTTACACCCCTTTATGTTATTTTGCAATTTGCGTGTTTTTGGCATTTCGAATGCACCAAGGGGGTTTTTTGGGTCGCTGAATACGATTCCGAAGCCAGATTTACTCCGAAGTAATTTTAAAATGCAAAAATAATGAAAATTTAGAAGCGTGTCAAATTAGCCATTTTTGTAAATTTGCCACCCCTACGATGATATTCGAGTAAATCTGGCTTCAGAATCGTATTCAGCGACCCAAAAAACCACCTCGGTGCATTCGAAATGCCTAAAACACATAAATTGCAAAATAACATATAGGGGTGCAAAATTGGCCAATTTCGTCGATTTCACCACCCCTACGATGGATTGAAAGTAAATCTGGCTACGGATTCGTATTCAGCGACCCAAAAAAAACACCTAGGTGCACTCGAAATGCCAAACTACCTTTTTTGTAGAAAATACAATTCAAGACTTGGAGATTTCGGACCATTTTCGCCCCCAATGGGTGGGGTTCCCAAGAAGTTTTGAGGTGTCTGAATGATCCTGAGAACCTCCTGAAGCTAATGCAAAAAAAAATTCTTATTCAAACTTCATGTTTTTTTTTTATTTTCCGGTTCATAGCCTGGACTATTTAATAGTATTTTATGTGGATAAGGGTGATTATTTCGTACTCATTAGTGTTATAGTGTATTCACAGTTGTGGACTCAGTGTATTAGCTTTTCTATATTAATCAAATACCTTCCTAATATGCCATTATATTTTTACTTCCCTCACTAAACTTAGTACATAGTGTAAGGGAAGTATTGTAATCGGATTTTCGCGGATATATCTAAACTATTTTTGACATGATGTCAATGTGAGTGTGTTTGTGTGTGCGCGTAAAGATCGCCTTAAAGTGGTGAATATAGCTTGTTTTTGGGGGTGTTAGTTCCGTTTCAAGAGTATTTATCACATACGTCTTCATTTTTTTAAATGGAATTATGGTATTTTATTGAGCCATAAGGACAACCATGTTTTTCTGGTTATAAATATTTATCACACGTATGTATTTAACCTGCATAAGAGTCGGAAATTCTCATGTTAAGATTGAAGTCACCATCTATTTTATATCTTTATTCTGTGGAACATTTTGATAGCTCATGTGATAGCAAATATCAGTATAAAAGGAGGTTATGTTATAGTATGAATAATTGCCAAAGTTAACCTGACAGCAGGTGTCAGTATGAAACATGGAGTTGTGAAATACATTATGTAGACCATTTGGATAAAATTGTAATAGAGTATAATATAATGTCAATCATCAGCGGTTTCTAAGATTGAAGTGACGTCATCTATGTGACGTCACGTCTTTATTCAGTTTTACGTTTTGGTAGTTCATGTGACTGCAAGTGTTGGTATAAAACAAGGTTATATTATAGTGTGAATAATTGCTAAAGTCAACATGACAGCAAGTGTCAGTATAAAACATAGAGTTGTGAAATACATTATGAAAACCAAACCATTTGAATAAAATTTCAATTTAACATAGAGTATAATTTAACGTATTACGTTAGTGGTTTCTAAATCATTTCCAATATATTTTCTATTTCTACAATCATTTACATTTGACCAGCAGGAGTGTCCAAAAGCTATTTTGCTAAGAAAAGTGAGGGAAGTCAAGAGATCAATTGATTACAATTCATTTACTATAAAAAGTTTCCAGAAATAACGTTAATATACTTTTTAAAAGGGGAACAATAACTGTGGCACACTTCGTTCCACTAGAACTTCGAGAGTGGAAGAAAGAATTCCTGAGAGTTGCCCCTAATTATGCGTATTCATGAAATTTTACAGCAAATCTTACAAACTTCTTTTTACCGCTCCACTTATAAGTAGTACCTGTCTTGTGTAAATTTACTTAGGGAATTATATTACGGAATAGCCTATAAATATGACGAAAGAAAGAATGTCCCTCCATGTTAGATACGCCTATGATGAAATTTCAATTTCGTCAATACTGCACAAAAATAGCATTTAATAATATCAGGTCATAGCCTGAATTTCATATCAAAAAATTATCGCGTTCTTGAAAACAAATTAAATCAATAATATTCAATTCGATTTTACTCAGAAATGGTGCGTCCAATCGAAATGAAAAGTGGCAAGAAAAAAGTCTCAAGATTTTTTATGAAAAATGAAGTACAAAAAAGTTGGTATTTTTTAATTCACACCCCCTAATTTTAGACGTTCCTGATGTAAATTGATAGATATAGTTGAGAAATCGTACACTTATTTAACGTTTTTAATTTTTTTTCGAAAATATTTCCAAAAATAATATTCAGGGTTCACCCTTTAGAGAGTTGTAGTCCCCTAGTAAGAAATTTTCGACCCTAATTAGGTACCTATTATTTTACACTGCAAACATTTGGCAACATTGTACAGTAAAGTTACTACAGGGGGTTGCTTCCCTTTTCTCACCTTATTTCCTATGTCACTGGATATTTATGATAAATTGTCCATTGTGTTGATTCCTCGTTTAATCTGAAAAAAGTGTTCATGCTAAGTTCTTATTAGAGCAGCCGTTTTTGGCATAAATGGAGTTTAAGGCTTGGATAAAATATAAAAGTAAAATTGCTATTATTTTGAACATTTGTTACGATTTGTGATTTTTATATGGTGTTGTATGTTGAGTAAAAATTTGTTATTTAAATATGAAATTTCCTGTGTTTATCGTGTTTACTTTGTTCACATTTGAAAGGAAGATATCCCATCCAGGATATATATGAATATGAATATGAATGAGGATTCATCAGAAGGGTCAATTTTTGAAAAATATGCATTGGGGCAGAAATTAAGGTGATCAAAGGGGAACAACTGCCCTATAGCTATGCCACTGGACAATTTTGAGAAGCCTGTCTAGTGTCAAATAAAAGGTATCAATTTCAGGAGTACATACAATCGGTCAAAATCGAGGCCAGAGAGGTATTTTTTAAATCGAATTCTGAAGAGCTGTATCTCCTTTTGGAAACGTTTCTGGAGAAAATTATACCATGCATATGGACTTAACTTTCGATGTACTATCGATTGCCGAAGTTTGGCAGTCTGTATAGTTCCTGTCCTGCGTTCACCCTTCCTCAAAATACTAATCCGCAAAGTTAAAATTCCTCATCCAGTCAAAGTTTTATATATAATAAAGTAGTTAATAAAATTCAACTAACAATTTTGACTCAATATAAAATATTTTACGCCCCAACAAAGGGTAAATACATAACTTTGTATAATAATTATTGTAATATGATTATTATATCATGTATATTATGTATCTACGAAGTTTTATCAAGGTATTTTGCAATCTATAATCGTTCATTTATATGTGAAACAAATGATTTAGATTTTAAATTCAATATCAAATACTCGTTCTTTCACAAAACTCATACCATTCTGAAACTAGTGACCGATTAGTGAGTCATAACATAACAATTATATCAGGATGTTAAATGTTTTGTTCCTTCACAATATTTTTCTCACAAGTAGGTTCAAGACTTCAGTACGTTTGTATAGAGTTGTTCGTTATTCATTACAAAATGTTTGAGTTGATAGTGTAGTCAAGATTCCATAAAATAATGTACCATACCTTATTAAACAGTTAACAAAAAAGCCAGGAACTGTGGAAATTGCAGGGTATATATATGTATATTCAATGCAACATGTAACATAATATACATACTACATGTTGAATGCTTTAGTCCGAAATAAACTCTACTCTATGCAGGAAATGGTAAAAGTCTTGCCTCGAAGACGATTACATCAATTAGAACATAATTATTATAAACAAACAGTATTATAAACCGCATACCCAGAGTTCTTTTTGTTGGTAGGCTAAATCTTGAAGTTTGTAATCAATACAATACAAATGATCATTATAAAATTAAAATTATTTGAAGGTATACAATTTGCCCAAAAATTACATGTAGTACATAATATTATGATATTATGATAGTCTAGGAGCTAGAGGGATATGGTGGGCCTGAATGAATACACCTTAGCACTATTGTATATTGTTGGAGGAAGGTTCAATGTACAATAGCTCTCACATGCCGAATCGTGTATTGTCAGGCGTTTCCAAGCCAGCCATCTCAAATTTTGAACTTTTTTATTGCACAAACCCTTTTGCGGAGTTGTTGTATATTCAAAAGAATGTGATTCTTATTCATTTGCATCTAGTGCCAAAGTGTTTTATCGAGGCAATTTCTTGGAGCTGGCCAGATAATTTAGAAGGCCAAATGGAATGCACGAACACAGTTTCTAACCTGGTGGAAAATGTTTGACGTTGTTGCCAGTTATTGAAAAAACACATGCCAAGATTTTTTTGTCTGGGCATTTCCGAGTAATTGGCCACAATATTTCTTGTAATAACCCGACGAATGAGTAACCTCAACAGAAAAACTTTTTCAAAATTTTCACAAAACTTATTCATTAAACTCAGCTTTTTCATTTAATTAAATACAGGTATGATGACTTAATAGGTTTATAAAATATCCAGCTAGTTTTTAAACTAGTCCATTTTGCATATTAGCCGTAACTTATGTATACGAACTTAGTAGTCGAAGAAATAACGTATAAAAAGTCGAAAAAAATTTGGCTTGACTGTCTGACATGATGATGTTTGCTCGTAGTCGAGAAAATAAAGCACAAGAAACGCCAAAGTAAAAAAAAACTCGGATGAACCGATTTTGAATTTTTTTTTGTAATCGATTCAGAAAGTCAAGTTCTTTGTTGTCGAAATTACAGATCTGTTCACCAGATGCTTCGGTGATTGGTCCGAACTCTAGAAAAGTTATCAACGAACCGAAAAACCACGTAGAGACGAATTTGGTTTCATTTCAGAGCATATTAAAAAAACTACCAGGAGAAGACCTAGATAATCAGGATATCCTGACCCCCAGGAGACTATTAAGTGTCATGGTCATAACCCGTATGCTCAAGAGAACCTCCCTAACAGGTTTCATTCCTTTGCAGAAAGTATTTTTGCGAATTCCCCAGAGGCGACGATAGTACCAGGATGTCCTGACCCCAGGTGCGTCGTAGTTCAAATCTGGCACTTGAATCGTGTTCAGCGGCCCCAAAAACCCCCGAAATACGAATTTGATTGCATTTCAGGGCATATTCAAAAACAATCCATGGATATGACCAAGGTCATCAGGGTATCTTGACCACCAGGTTACTATTGAGTATCATGGTCATGACCGGCAAACTCAAGAGATCCTTCTCAATAAGTTTAACTCCATTGCAAAAGATATTTTCACGGAATCCCTGAAGACGACGATAATACCAGAATGTCCTGAGCCCCAGGTGCGTCGTACTTCAAATCTGGCATCGGAATCGTGATCTGCGACCCCAGAAACCCCCCGGGGAGAAATTTTGTTTACATTCGGACATTTTTCTCACTTTATTAATTTTGTTAATTATAGCTCCTAAAAATGCATTCAAAAAGATGCATTTTCCTCTGTAGAAATGCTAAAATGCACATTAGAAAAATGAAAAATGGTAGCATTTTTTCTAAATGACTTCCTGAATCGATTTATAAAAATTATCAAAATCTGTCCATCCGATTTTTTTTTACTTTGGTCATTTTTTTACTTTATTTCCTCGACTATAGTAGGATATTGGTATATACGTCTTTCTTCTGTAATATGTATTACCAATTTATCAATGAATCTCACATTATGTAGTACATCATTCGGCATTCGCCATTCATTCATTTGTTAACTAACTAAAATCATCCACGCAGAAAATAATTTGGTTGCACGTAACAATCGAAAATAATCAAATGCTATTCGCACGAAAGTAGTGTCTAGGTCATAAAAAGAAACAAAAATCTCTTCTAAAGCTCTTGAAGGTACATGAGAGGGGATAGAATATCTATCACAGTGCAATAAAGATTTTACTATATGCTGTGATGTTTCCGTTGAAGAAGTATTTCTAACAGTGTAGTGTCTTCAGTACATGGGCTTCTTTCACTATCTGCGAACAAATTAAGACGTCAGTGACAGCATGAACAATTGATATTAAATTGTAGCGAGTGCATCCGTGAACATAGTTTTTGGTCGCTAAAAATTTGTGACAATTCGGTTTAGTTGAACTTGCACTGTGTTGTGGTATAAACGTTTTAAAATAATCAATAGACGTTCAAATTAATAAATAATTATAATTTGTTGGAATAATGTTGGAACTAAAGCAGGATTAAAACAGTGCCGACATTTGAACTTCAGTATTCAATTGATGTCTTATGGTTTAAATAACAAACATTAGAATGGATTTTATTATAAGGTGAGTTCAAGCAAATACGAATACTTTCATTTTCGCGCTATTAATATGTATGAGATCAAAAAGTATAACGCGTTATTAGGAAGAATAATTATAATGGATATACTGATTGAATTTACAGTTTGTGAATAAATTGCTAAATTCATTAACATTAGAAAAATTGTTCACATCTTAATTTGAACGTATCAACAAAATTAAAAATAATTACGTATGTGTTAATACTTTGAAAAAATCGTTTTATTCGAATGGTATACAATCAAATATATTTTTTTCACAAATTAATTTACGCATCCCTGTTGAAACGTTACAACTAATCTAACTCTTACTGGTCAATGCTTCCTTTCACCCCGGACTGAGAATTGATTTTAGTAATTTTCTATCACAGACATTATCTAATACATAATTTGATGGTTCAAAATTTCATGATTGTACCCACAAGACTAACAAAAAATTATAAACGAAATAAGAATTAACCTTATTATCATTATTTACATTTAAAAAAATTAAACGTTGGAATATTTTCAAAGATTTGAATTTTGGTTTCTGGTTTTATAATTTTGTTTTAGCAACATTTCTGATTAAATTCCATTATCTATTCGAAGGTGGTTTCTTATGCAATTATCATTTGAAAATTTGATGTCAGAACTGAGATTTGAAGAGGAATAACGGATATAAAGAACCATAAACAGAACAAGAAAATAAAAGACATGTTAAACATCAGAAGATGTATCAATGACTGGAACGGGAGTTCTTAAAACTAATTGTATCAGCGCAAAGGATCCTTATCGCATCAATTTCAATTAAAAATGACTAATTTCGATTACTCGTGTTCTGTTCGTTTCGGCGACTTGGGCATTTTTAATTGAAATTGGTGCGATACGGACGCTTTGTGCTGATATAATTAGTTTTGAAAAATCCCGTTTTAGACATTGATACGTCTTCTGCTGATGGTCGTGAGACCGAAACGTACGTAAAGACGAAAATAATAAACATATGCGTTAGTGTGACCTATTTCCCGAGAATTTATATATAATTCATACCTGGGTCAAGAAGACAAGACAAATAATAAAAATTGATCGAACGCTTGAAAATTTTATAAAATAGATAATTAATTTTCACAAATAAAATCTTAAGAATATTCGCAATTTTCTCCCATTCATATTACCAATAAGGAAGAATAGTTGCGAAATTGAGGCCGCAATAATAGGGCCTTTTTTTTAGAAAACCATTGAGTTGATTTTGTACATAAAATTAGTGCTTGGTGGATTTGTTTTCAGTTATGCGAGTTTGATAAAAAGGAGAAGATACCAAGTGCTGGTTTATTCTTGATTATGAAACATGATTTTGCCATGAATTTCACGATCTGGCATAGCTTATCAGTCAAGATAAATATTTTTTGATGATCACTCCGGCTATCATACATTCATTAATGGTGCAACATTCGTTTCTATCTTTTTTTATATACGAGGAATAGTCAATATCTTTTATCTCAGAGGTATCCACTAAATAGCGAATGCACTAGCTAACCATAATTTTCTGGCCAATTTCATAAGGTACTTACTTATAGTGCATAATAAAATAAATAAATTTAATAAAATAATAGTAGTGTCTAGGTGTATACTATACATACATACCTATGCGAGTTATGTTTCTTTGTTTACATCTGGAGATTAAACAGAATGTTTGCATAAAACAAATTGATTCCGCGTGAAAATAATTATTTGAGCACTTCATGCGCACTTTACCCAGTTAATAAAAATTACAAAGCTTTTTACTATGAAAATCTATATTTCCCCTGTGATTCATTTATTGGATATAGTGTTTGTTTATATAAATTATAAACAAACCCGACCGGGCAAGCTAGAAGAAAAAATAAGTCACAATCTCACTTTTTTGATAATTTAATAAGGACATTTATTGAGAAGTTTATGATCTACCTAAAGCATTAGCAATTTTGTGTTACTAGAAATTATGGTTTTCCTATTGGCCAAACGATAAACTATCCAGCTATTCTAGATGCCTTAATTATTCCAAGTAAGTTAGCCAAGAACATTAGTTAGCTTATAAGCTAGCCGCAAATTTAGTTGAAATTGAGTTTTCAATCAAAATAGCCAACGGTTTGGTTCGTTTATAAGCTATCCAGCTAAGAAACTATAAAAGAGTTCACACTGTGAATATATTATAACACTGATAAGAAATAAGCACCCTTATCCACTAAAAATACTATTAAGATACTTTCGCCCATCATCAGAGTGAACTCTGAATTTACTCTGATGATGGCTACTTGGTAGCCGAAAGGTCCTCAGTAATTTGATAGTATTTTTAGTGGATAAGGGTGATTATTTCTTATCAATAGAACTATTCAGCTAGTTTGCACATTAGCCTTAATATATATACGAATAATATCTATATTGCGATTAATGATGATACTTTGCAATGTTTTACCAAAATTTTCCTAAATACGTCTTCGGCGTTTTGGAATCATTCAGAATTCAGAATCACATTGAAGTATTATCAATCAACATTTTATTGATGAGAGGTTCTTATAATCATCTTATAGATAAACACAAATTCTCTTAAAGCATAACACAAACGTACTGAAACTATACCTTCCAATCAGATCGTTGAAAAATAACTAATAATTGGTTAGATTGTTCCCACAGAAAACAGCAAACCACATGTATTCGTATATTTCAAGAATATTACTATACAGCGGATTCTTGATATATTTCATATACTAAAACATTGATGTGTTACAATTTCGATTATTCGTGTTCCTGTTCATTTCGGCGACGTCGGCATTTTTGATTGAAATTGGTGCGATAGGGACGATTTATGCTAATACAGTTAGTTTTAAGAAATCCCGTTTCAGACATAATAAGTCTTCTGATGATGGTCATGAAACCAAAACGTGCGTAAAGACGAAAATAATGAACATGTGTGTTAGTGTGACCTATTTCCCGAGAATTTATATTTAATGCAAACCATAAGTGTTGTTTCGTTGAGAACAATGTTTGAAAAAAATAATGCCTGGAAAAGATTTCAGAATCAATTTCGATAAAATCAATTCTTTGAATAGAATCAGCCGATACGTCATGAAAATCCATTCTAAACTTAGTAAAAAAAAGTTTAATTTTCACTAATTTAATAAATGAAGGTAACTATAGTTATAAACAAATATTAAAAAGTATTAAATTACAAAAGAACTAAAATAATGTATAACTTTAATGATAATCATAGGAAGAATGATTAGTAGAATTTTACCTAATTGGGTTTAACCAATCGAGAAAACATAATCATACAAAGGAGAATATTGAGTACTTGTTGATCGTTCAATAGGATATCGGTTTTCTTATATTTATTAATTTCTAGGGATTCCAGGAAATTTGATTTATTACTTCTGAATGCGTAAAATCTCAAAATTATCATTAAAGTTATGGTTTTCCATAATTAAATGTTCTGCCAAGATTGAATCAGATTTATTATTACTGAAGGTAGCATGTCACATCAAGCAGAAATTACCGTACCAATCATTGGCATAATTTTTTCAGAACCATTATTTCTTATAGTCCAGTCCGTAAGCTGGGGAATATATGCTAAATTAACCCTATTATCAACCCCCTTTTTAGGATCATTTTGAATTTATCAAAAAATGAAAATTAAGCTTCCAAAGTGGGTTCTAGGAGGTTTTTTGGGTCGCCGGTAATATGAATCCGAAGATATTTTCCCGGAAAATTAATTCAATGACCGGAAAATCGGGAAAATTTGATAATTTTCACACAAATTTACTAATTTGTTTTCCAGTGTTTATTGTTTTATACATAATGGAGGTGGACAATTCCGTATTTTGATCCAGAGTAGTACTGTGAAAAACCGGAAAAGAAAATCCTTGCATGTCATCGAAATCATCGTGTGATACGTAACTATAGGAGTTTTTTTGGTCGATGATTACGAATTTGCTAATTAAAAAGTTCAAAAATATCATCTTTCGGAAAAACACGGAAAATTGATAATGTATTCTCCTTTTTTTTGATGGAATTTTTTGAGTGCCATGTTGAGTTACTTTTATGTTTTCAATGTCCATGATAAGTAAAAAAAATTGAAAGTAATGGCAAAAAAATAAATATTTGAAAATTTCGGAAAATTTAAAGAAAATTACAAGGAAAAAACACTCTAAAGTCATTGAAATTACTGTGTGATGAGTCACTATAAGGTTTTGTTGGTCGCTGGTAACGAATTTATCATCAAAAACGTTTGAAAATAACATTAGGATTATGTGGAAAATAAAGGGAATTAAAAAAAATAATTTATACAAATTTGTAACTGTTTATTTAAAGCTTGCAGTATTGCAATATGATGTGTTATGTTTTTTTTCTAATTTGAACTGACAATTAGATTTTTTCTTAAATAAATTCTGTAAGTATCATCTGACTCAATTTCAAGGATTGGATAGGTTCACTCCTGATTGCAACTTCATGGTCACCTTCATATTCCACATTATCGATACTTATCGTTGTCTCGTTCTCCTCATTGGCAAGAGCGTCACTTGGCTCAATATTAGAAAAACTGTACCTTTGCAATTTCTACAGCTTATCGTGCAATACACTGCATTCTTAGAAGTCTTTTTGAAAAATGACATCATATTGCATTATTGCAAGCTTTAAATAAACAGTTTCAAACTTGTATACATTTTTAAAAAATGCCTGTATTTTTTATATTTCCCTTCATTTTCCACATAATCCGAATGTTATTTTCAAACGTTTTCAAATTCCTTATCAGCGACCAAAAAAACTTATAGTGACTTATCACACGGTAATTTCGATGGCGTTATAGTGTTTTTCCTTGTAATTTTCTTTGATTTTTCCGGAATTTCTAAATAATGATTCTTTTGGCATTACTTTCAACACGGCACTCAAGAAATTCCATTAAAAAAAGGACAATTCATTGAAAATTTTCTGCCGTTTTCCGGAAAATGATATGTTTCAATTAGCAAATTCGTAATCAGCGACCAAAAATATCCCCATAGTGTCCTATCACACGGTTTTCCGGTTTTCCACAGTTTTCCGCAAATCTTCCTGGTTTTCTGCTACTCTGGATCGTAATACGTGATTGTCAACATCTATCATACATAAAGCGATGATTAAGTGCAAAATGAGAAAATTCGCGTGAAAAGTACTAGATTTTTCCGATTTTCCGTCCATTGAATGAATTTTTCACGATAATTTTAATGACAGCAGATCTTCCTGTTTTTTTGCTATCCTGGATCGAAATACGCGACTGTCAACCTCTATTATGTATAAAACAATAAACACGTGAAAAATTAGTAAATTTGTGTGAAAATTACCAAATTTTCCCGATTTTCCGGTCATTGAATCCCTTTTTCGGGAAAATGTCCTCCTGTATTCAGCGACCCAAAAAACCTTGTAGAACCCATTTTGGAGACTCAATTTTAATTTTTTGATAAATTAAAAATTATCTTAAAAATGATTTTGAAAATAGGATTAATTTATCATATAGGGGTGAATTGGGGGAAATTCCAGAGGCGCTCAGTGGTCACAAATGCCCTTCATAGTCCATAGAATATCATGCAAAAAGAATTTTTTCGATTCGAGTTACTGCAAAAAATTTATGTATTCGGCCTTTTATCCCACCTTACAGACTGGAGTAATAAGTCAGCACGCAGTTTGATTGATGGAATTGCTTCTAAAAGTTTTATTTCCACGACAACTTCATTTCTCCAAATTTCAGAACAAATGGGTTATTAGCATCTACGAAAGTCCATATCATAATAGAATGGAACCGTTTGCAAATTAATTACAATCTATTTTCTTCATTGAATACCTTGAATTATCTATTTTCACCATTAGCCAAGTGAAAGAAAACCTCTTATGTTGGAAGAATGTGTATACAAATATTATTCATCCACAAGATAACTACATTGAAAACTCCCCACCACTTTTATTTTGTATCTCACTAGATTACAATACATCAATCAATCAAATTCATAATACTGTAACTGATTATTAAACTGCAACTTCCTACCTGGATTTGAATACCTCATATTTACATACTGATTACAATTATCGACACTATATGTGGAGTAGGTATACATATGAAAGGCTCATAATGTTCACGTATATGAACACAGTTAACTCATTATTTCCATACAATATAACATCTATAGCATCCCATAAATAGCCCATTTCTCGTTGCAATACGGCATAATACTATAGCATAGATTCGCTTTTCTATAAGTCATCCGTTATCAACACAGCAGCCCACATTGTATTACAAACATATTGAAATAAAAAATTTCCTACCCATCCGGGTAATTTAAAAATTGCAGACTATGAGCTTATAGCCATAATTAAAACTGTATTTCCAGATTTATGTAGCATACCTTAACGCGACTCTCAATGCATCATCATTAACCGTATTTCATTCGGTAATCACGATTGATAAATAGTTGCATTATAATATCTACAAGCTCCTTTCAATTGTTTGCATGTCTTCGATATTGTGTTATTAATAATAATTTACATCGGTATATTGGAATCGATACATGTATCTTAGAAACCTATAACAAATACTAATAGTAGATTTTGAAGAACCTCAGATGGAGAGGACCAAATCAAACTAGAAATTTTGACTGACAGAGATAAGCATAACTCCTTCACACATTCAGCTTGAGTCAGATCGACCGGGGTATTGAAAATTAATGAGTGCGATAAAGAATCGACGCAGATAAGAATAGTATCCTGAACCTGAAATAAAATGGGAGTTTGTCAGTACCCTTATCTGATGACATAGACCAGTATTTTTATTAGAGATGGGCAAAACTTTCATTTCTAGATATAAATACCATTATCATAATACCAAGTCCTATTACTGCTACTTATATCTCAAATTTCAAAATAACTTTCAAATAAGAAGTACAAAATATCAGCTGCTATTTGATATCAGGCAAAATGAGCTGCCTTCAGAGAGTTGATTTTATGAAACAACAGTTGATAAATAACTACAGATCGCTGAATAGCTACCTATCTCTAATTCTTACTAACTAACAATTCGATCAGTGTACACTCCCTTTTCATCATCGCACAACACAGGTTCTTCTTCTGTTTATCTTATTAACATTACGATGCGTCTGGCTCTCTCATACTCTTGGGGGTAATACCAAGAGTGCTAGCAATACTATCGATAGTAATTCTGTCAGAAATCAACGAAATCAAATTGCTTGGTAATACCACGAGTCTGCAGGACAACAATGTTCTTATTACGTCATAGCCTGAAACAAAATATTCCCAAGCGCTTGTTAGTTTTTGCATAAATAACTTGCAAATAAATCCAACGTCTCATTTTCCTCAATATCATTTTTAATTATGATTTACCAATATTGTTTTTGGGTTTAGTTCGATTACATCAGTCCAATATACTGATTCATTAAACAACATTGATTAAAGCCTCATGAGACATGATTTAATAACACCAAAGTAATTGGTGGCACACTGGCTTCTACACCAAAAGAAAAAGCCAAACTTTTTGTTGGAATATTTGCAGCAAATTCTGGATCCGCAAGGGAAGGACCCTTCTCTTCTGCACAATTGAGCGCATTCTGCTTGAACTCAATACTAAAAAATTAGTGGGGCCAGAGGGAATTCCACCTGCCATTTTCAAGGAATGTGCGCCTCAATTAACACCAATTTTCTGCAGGTTGTGTACCTTTTCATACAAACTAGGTGTCCTTAATGTCAACTGGAAGATACCTAGAGTCCAACCAATCCAAAAAAAGGAAATAAGATCTTTCCTAATAATTATAGACCCATTGAACTATTATCTGTGATCTCTAAATTGATGGAGAAAGCAATCAACATCGAGCTCATCAAATACCTAGAGAGCTCCAAAATCTAGAATGATCGGCAATATGGCACATGTATGGCAGAAATCTATTGAAAAACTTGGGGAATCTCTAACTGTAGCATTGTATATCTGCAAAGCATTTGACCGAGTCTGGCACGAAAGCCTTATTGGGAAGCTTGCTTCATATATTTTGACGCCTCAACTTTCTCGCTTACTATCGAGTTTCCTCTCAGATTGATCACTCCATTCGATGGTTGACGGAGTATCTTTCGATACAATGGCTATCAGTGCTGGTGTTCCACATAGATCTGCCTTGGCACCAACTTTGTTCCTGCTCCATATCAATGATCTGTGGAGGTGAGTACAGGTACTCCTGTCCACAGATTTTTTGAAGATGGTACAATCAATACGGCTTTCTTATCTAGATCCTCTTTACCATCCAATGAAGCCAGAGGACCGAGACAGAGACAGGTTGACACAATCAATGGAGATACGGCAATTATTTTGAAATGGAGATCTGATAATTCAGTAGTTTGATGCAACCAAAACTCAAGCTTGTGTCTTCTCCAGGAAGGCATATTCCACAATCCCTAATATGATGATGTCAGGTACAACTATTCCTATGAAGTCTTCCATATTCATGTTCGGGATCACTACCGACAGCACCCTTTCATGGGATGATCATGTGAGGTTCATTGCGAAAACTGCTATACAAAAACTTGTTATTTTGAGTTAGGCTCCCAAACATATGATAATGTCCCACTTAAACATTCATTGACTCTAGAACATCCGAGAAAGGTGTGCGATCTCTCCATTTTCCATAGATTTTCCATGGTCAGTGTTCTTCAGAAATTTCGTCTGCTATTCCATCACAAGAAATTCCAGATTGGCGAACTAGACAGGCTCAAGCTAGTCACTTCTTCATTGTTAAGCTCGAGACCTGGCGAATATCTTCCTACCTGACTTAATTTTTCTAACGAAAGTAATGTAATGTAATGTAATACTGGCTTTATTAGGCGGAGTTCACCAACAGTGTGGTGTTCTTCCACTCAACCTCACTAGTTTTACCCAGTTTTTACAATGTTTTTACATTTTTAAATATATATTGACAAAGTGTAAGCTGAAGAAAAAGTATAGCTTAAAAAAGATATGTGGGTTAATCATATATCATTTACAGAGATTTTAGCTTGCGTAGTTTGTATATCACATTCGTGTCTGTACTGCTGCTAAGTATTGTGATATTTGTATTTAAATTTTGGAAAAGATGTCAGTCTGATGTTCACAGGAATCCTATTGTGCAAATAGCATGCAGAATATGTGAAAGATTTTTTGAACAACATTGGAAAAACCAGTAAAAAACCTAAAAGTTGTGGAACTCTTTGCCTAGTGAAGTCTGTCCCTATGCCTATAACGTCCAAACCTTCAAGAAAAATTTGAATGCCCATTTCCCCTCCCAACATTCCACCGCTGGCTCACACGATGTTCTTCGAACATGATAGTTTCCCTCTCGTGTAGTCGTACAGAAAAAAAAACGTTGGAATGGAAATGGGTTCATAATTATTCAGATCTTTTGAACACATAACATATTACAAATTTAATATTTACAAATGTATTGAAAAAATCAAAATTCACCCCAGTCTACCAATCAGGAAATTCAGAAATCATGTATACAGACCAATATCGATAAATTTCTAGCTAACGATAAAATTGTTGGAAAAATGATTGAAATTAAATTAATGTAATTTTTAGAACATTGTGGTAAGAGGCGTTTGTAAACGATCTATTCAAAGCATAATATATCCGAACGAAAACAACAAGTCAAATTGAATAATACCCACAACTTGCCAAAAAAAATTAATTTTGATGTTCTGCAGGGGACAGTCTTAGGGCCGGTATTTTTGATCTAACAAAGGCATTTGACTGTGTTGTCTATGATATACTCTTCAAAAAACTTGAGAAATATAAATTTGACATTGTTAGCGTCAATATTATCAAGTCGTTTTTAACAGATCGTCATCAAGCTGTGTGTATGGATGGCAGATGGTCTGAAAAGAAATTACTCACGATTGGTTTACCCCAAGGATCCATATTGGGACCTTTATTATTTTTAATTTTTGTTAATGACTTGCCGGAATACTTGGCATTGACGCACACTGTGCTATTTGCTGATGATGTAACAGCGTCAAATTCTGGAAAGGATCTAGATCATGTGGAGGAACAGAGTAGAATAAGTATGAATAAAGCCGTGGAATGGTTCTCGGGAAATGGTCTTTGTGTGAATGAGAACAAAACCGTGAAAATACTCTTTTCCCTAAAGGCAACAAATAGTTTTGATAAATATACAAAAATTTTAGGTGTACATATAGATGATAGACTTACTTGGAATGTTCATGCAAATAAACTTATGACAAAATTGGAAGTATTTTTATTTTGAGAACCTTATCACAGTCGCTATCTCCTTGTGTTCTAAAGACTGCGTATTTTTCTTTGATTGAAAGTCAGTTACGCTACGCTATTTTAGTTTGGGGTAACTGTACTAAGAAAAAATGAAATTTTCAGATTACAAAGGAGAGCGATAAGAATTGTTGCGAGTATTGGTTATAGGGACTGCTGTAGAAAAGCATTCAAGGGATTAGGTATATTAACATTCCCAAATCTGTATATATATGAATGTCTCAAGTATGCACATAGTTGCAGAGATAAGTACTCATTGAGTGAGGATTTTCATGATCACAATACTCGTAATAAGAGAAATATCCGTATAGATTTTCTGAGACTCAAAAAGTCTCAAAATGGCCCAAAATTTTTAGCATTTCAATATTCTAATAAATTGCCCGAACTAATTAGAGAATTACCATTGAAAGAATTCAAGAAATCAGTTAGAAATATTCTTTTAAATAATATATTTTATTCCACAGAAGATTTTTTTAAAATAACTTTTTAAATTCAATATTGTGATCTTATTTATATTTCATGATGACGAGTGTAAACATATTATGTATATAACATGAATAAAATCTATCTATCTATCTATCTATCTATCTATCTATCTATCTATCTATCTATCTATCTATCTATCTATCTATGTATAGTCTGTATTGATGACCTATTGTCTCTAACGATAACCGTTGAACTTTTTAAAGGTAGAACATGGCCTGAGATTAAAAATACTGTAAAAATAAAAGTTGGTTACATACAAATCTCCTAACATTGAATTAGGGAGGTACATAATGAACCATTATTTAGGATCCAAAACAAACTAATTCGAATTATTGTCAGAAAAAAGTAGAGTTTTCCAACGGAACACATATACTCAGATATAAAAATACATAACTAGACTATATATAAAAATAAAATCAGTATTAGCTGAAGCATTTCGAAATACATTAATTAGAAAAATTACCGCACCTATAGTTCACACATAAAAACTCAAAATCAGATATATTTATGCCGAATGCCAACAAAACTATAGGTTGGAGGAACTGTATCATTTAGCAAAAAATTTTATTTTTATTCACCCAAGATCAACTTGACTTGTCATCCTTTCATAATTATTATATTTTGAACAATAGGTACTGGATACATATACAAATTAATTCTTTCATTTCTCATTTTTTAATAATAATAATTATTAAAATCTCTAAGCGAATTTTGAATTTTTTTCCCATCTGTAAATTCCAATTGTACTCTTCAAGCTTACTAATAACGTTTATCAATAAAAATTACTTTGATGCAAGTTATTTGTGACTTTATAAGAATGCTTCGTTATTAGACTATGCATACGGTAACTAAAATTATGTTATTATAAACACATATCTAATATATAATGAGGTAAAATTCTCTATTTATGGAGAATAATTTCATAGACGCGTAGAGAATACAGTTTTCCGATAGGAATAAAATACAGTTCAAATTGGTTGGACTGGTTACAGTTTCAGTAACGCGACTACAAGTAGATGCATATCATGATACCAGTTAAAAAACATTACAACGGTGTCACAATCTGATAAATGTGATCTTATTAACGCATAACCATTAGTAATAAATGAATTACTATAAACGTTCATTCCAATAACAATTACAATCGATTTTCGTTCGAAAAGCTATATTCGTTTCATACTGCTAAGTTGCTATGTTTGATAAAACTAACTTTTTTTTTTAATTTAACTTGTAACAATAAGCTTAATTTGGATATTTCACTAATATACAGTATTGAATAAGATTTTATCTAGTTATTTTCTACACAATCAATTATTAAAAAATAACTTTAATTGAGCAACTTCGAGGTTTTAATATAATCAACAATTGAACGATGTACACTCAACTGAGCTTCTTTACGTGAACTAACACGTGGACAACCTTTATCATTTGCAGCTGCTCGGTGTGACTGGTGAAAAACATTAGCTTGGTGAAAAAAACAGAAGGCTATATAATACACACAACATACTTACGAATTCTTGTACCTGAAAAAAAACACCAAAAACGTAGTGTGCGCATTGCATATATTTCGTCTTTTATACTCCCCATATCCCTATACTCGAGCGTCATGCCTTAGCAGTATGAAGCGTACATAGTTTCCGAACGCCGCGTAATGCAACATTCCTCGAAGGAACCCTAAATATAAATAATAAGTGTATTATTCTTATTCGTATTGTATTAACTTTATTTCAACCTTCATTTATTCTGACAGTTTAATTACTTACGCCATTACACCACAGAGTGAACACAAAAGATATCTTCACAGTTCGATGACGTCACTTGAATTATAAAATGAGAATTTTGCACACTTCTGTAGATTAAATGTTATGCGTGACGCGTGTGATATATACGTATAACTAGAGAAACACTGTTGTCATTATGGTTCAAGAAAATAATATAGTTCCATTTGAAAAAATTAACATGAATTATGGCTACCGAGCCTAAAAACAATACAATTCATAGCTTTACCAATGTAAGCGGACCTGTCTATTTCTGGACTTATTTGCACGCACACACACACGCACATGTAGACATCATGTCAAAAATAGTCTAGATCGAATCAGCAATGCTCAAAACTGATATATCCGCGTAAATCCGGAAAAATTCACATGAGCGTTCGATAAATTAGAAAATAATTCTTCACATCTTTTTTCAAACCTGTTGCCATTCGGCAATAAGATTTCCAAAAATCTGCCAAAATATTTTCAATTTATTCTCATGTAGGTATCTGTGATTATTCAACTGAACCTATATTCGCGTTGAAAGATTTGACAAACAGTGAATCTAATATCTATTTTCTGACAGATTAGTGAAGTTTGTAGTTTCATTATGAACGAGTTCAATATAGGATTAAGAATATACTCTGAGAATATTAATTTCGTAAGCACATAATCTTTGTATTCTGAACAATCTTGTATAAATTATAATGATCCCACATTTTTCATGGGAGTTTTGGTTTTGGGTGAACAAGAGAAAATAGACAACAGTTTCCTGTCTACCATAAATGACACTATTGGTGTACCTACAATTAATAACCAATAAGCAAGATTTATCAATAATTCTGAAAAATAAATCAGACTTTCAGTTAGTTTGATAAAATACTTCGAAGTAGGGAAAACTATAATTATGCACATTGGCGAATCATTGAAAAAATTGACACAAACGTTGAAGTGTTTCGATGTTCTTTGATATATTTGTGAAATTTAGCGGGAATTAGAATTGATTCTGAATTTGGTCTTTTGGGTTCTGCGGGTATCGTTTTCGTAAGCATAAGTAAATATTTTTTAATCTGAACAATCTATTTACATATCTATCATTCGAGAATGTCAGGAATAGCACTCAAGTGAATTTCAATGACACAAGCAAGATAGTAGGTATCAATAATTGAGAAGAATAGCTGGACTGATCAAATACATTGGACAAAATTATACGATTATTTTTTGTAGGCAATAATAATGCTTTAGCAATTGGACCATAATGTACCCCTAGGTTCGAACGTCCAGCTCATAATATCTCCATGTAATCTCGTTGAAAATAATGTTTTCTGTACGTAGTTTCTACTCAACACATTATTTTCTCGTCACTTTTCAGACTAAAATTCAATTACATGATAATAGAAAAAGTACCTGATAAAAAAAGAAACTTCATAATGACGTTTTTACCCCTCATCTAGTATGGTACCTACTTATTGCGAAAATGATGTAAGTAGGCAAGGAATGTATTTTTCTATTGATATTGAAAAAAAATGAGTCACTGCTATAGCGGCTGTCTATGGGTATACTTATACTCACCTCCCCTCAACAGATTGAGAATAGTTCACGTAGGTTCATTTAACAAAATTAGAGGAAAGAACAAAACTTTACATCTAGCTAAATGTTCATGATACCTACCTATACATAGGTAGATAAGCACCTAGGTACCCAATAAAAACTTTCTTCAATGATTTTAAAATTTGGAATTCGGAATACTCAGCCTTCTTTTCAGTACAAACAATCGAAATAGTCGAAAGTAGGAATATTTCTCTTAAAATTGAAAATTTCCGCTTTATTGATGAACTAATGAGTAATAATAATCCTACTAAGCTTATAAATTAAATAAATTAAAGGCAACAATTCATTCGAGTTGAGCCAATTAATCCTGTTGTGTGTATTTTGGGTTTTGTCAATCATTTAATACATTTTATTTCGTGAATGCATTACATTTTTTATAATCTCATTGCTATGATTCAGTATCTCCTTGTAATGAAATACAGAATATAAGCTTCTTCGTTTCATAGCCTCTTTAGCTCAGTGGCAGAGCACTGGTCTTGTAAACCAGGGGTCGTGAGTTCAATCCTCACAGGAGGCAGATATTTCAATCTTTTTTCACCATTATTTTGATGAATCCGTGACTTTCCAAATGATCAGATTTATTTGAGAATCTGATCTGTAATTGATGTCAGCTTGTCTACAAAAATATTATACATAAGTGAACCATTTCTATGTTCACTTTCATAGTGGTACATTCCAATTTTTTTTCACCCTTATTTTGATGATTCCAAATAACCACATTTATTTGAGAATCAGATCTGTAATTGATGTCAGCTTGTCTAAAAAAATATTAAACATAAGTGAACAATTTTCATGTTCACTTTCATAGTAGTATATTTTTTGGAATAATGACAATAAAAAATATTAATTCCTCTGATTTGTCATCTCAATCTTTTACAAGTTTATGCTAGTCAATTAAGATGTTGGTACGATCCCTAGTTCCTCATATATTTTGTGAATTTTGAATAATGGAATCAAATATTAAAACTCATCTAAACATAATCACTGGAACGTAAACATATGAAAAATCAGATATTAGAATGTATCAGATACTGGAACTTTCTTCAGTTGTTCATTACATCATTGCTTAAAATAAAGCTTATTAGTGAAATTACATTCATGAATAATTGCAATGAGAACATTAAACTTAAGTTTTTCAATTTACTTTCAGAATGAATTATTACAGCATACTTCGATCAAAAACAAAATGAGATATTTCCAAAATGTAAAAATTATGGATCCGTATATTTTTTATTATCTATTGTTTTATTTTCATAATTTCACAATATTATGTAATTTACATATTCCTTCGAAATAGTAAATTTTATCATAATCTGGCAAAATACTGTTGAAGCAATCTACGCAAAAATCTCACCTCCAATGAACCTAGTCAATGCATTCATGAAATTATAGAAAATATCAGGTTACAACTTTTGGAGAAATCTATTATTAAAGATAATATTTCGGTTAAATATAAACATACCATTCATCTTTGTCTATTTGGTGTTATCTCTATATCTTAATTTGAAATGACTCTAGACTTTCGGCGTTTACTATGTGAGTAACAAATTGAGTGGACAAGTGTACCTACTATTCAATTGTTATTAAAGTAAATCTACATTTTTGTTTTATTTTAACATTTCAATAATCGTATGAGTGGTTATCTACATCGTGAGCTCTATTTATTAAGAGAATCAACTGTATTGAGAGATATGGAATAAATTGCTTATCGTCAAGATAGCACTATTTACAACTTTTTATGAAATACGTATCTGGAGAAAACTTTTTTCATCTGCTGTCTATACATAGTTATAAATAGAAGTTTTTTTTTTAAATTAACAATTTAGTTCAGGAAATAAAGGTTTTGAAGCGGAAAATTTGAGGTAAAGGACCGATTTTGATGTATGAGGGCTCATTAGATTCGTTTTGGCCTCTAGATCAAAGTCTGCCATAGCTACATAGGGGGAAATGTCTCAGATTGTTAATAAACAATAAATATTGACCAAAAAATGATGTGTTATAACAATATATATAAAAAAAACTAAAAACGCTATTTTCCATCAATTTTTAGCGGGTAAAGTATCAACAAGCAATGCAAATTTAAGGTTTATAACAATTTGTTAGTTATCTATTTGTTAATGAACAACAAAATGAAAATTTTCAAAATAATCAAGAATAGATTTATTTTCAGGTAATTTGAGGTCGCTGAATACGAATTCGATGTTATTTTTTTGATTGGCTGTTAATCTAATTAGTTGATTAACAATTTGTTAATTAACAAATTAACACAAAAAATGGAAATTTTGAAAATAATCAAGACTAGTGTCATTTTCAGGTAATTTGAGATCGCTGAATACGAATTTGGTGTTATTTTTTTGATTAAATGTTAATTTAATTAATTAATTGATAATTACTCAGTTACCGAATTAACAAAATAATCAAGATTAGACTCATTTTCGGGTAATTTCGGGTCACTAAACATGAATTTAATGTTATTTTTTGGATTAAAGGTTAATTTAATCATTTTATTGATAATTACTTAGTTACCGAATTAACAAAAAAATTCAAAGTCTTAAAATAATCAAGATTGGAGTCAATTTCGTATAATTTAAGGCCGCTGAACACGAAATTGATGTTACTTTTTGAATCGAATGACAATTTGATAAATTAATTAATTCACTTGGCGAATCAACAAAAAATATTCAAAGTTTTAAAATAATCAAGATTACAGTCAATTTCGGATAATTTGAAGTAGTTAAATTTGGATCTAATGTGATTTTTCAATAAATTGTCCATATTATTAGTTGATTGATAGCGTTGCCATGGTAACTGAGAGAATTGCAGGGACGTATGAGCTGAATTCAGAACCATTAATTCAACCTCCAGGGTTTTTTCATGTTATTGATAAAAAATAGTTCTCCAGCAATTTATTCAAAAAATACCATCAAATTCGTATTCAGCGACCTTAGATTATATGAAATTGACTCCAATCTGGATTATTTTGAGACTTTGAATTTTTTTGTTAATTCGGTAACTAAGTCTTGATTATTTTTTAAATTTCCATTTTTTGGGTTAATTTGTTTATTAATAAATTGTTAATTAATTAATGAGATTAACAGCCAATCAGAAAAATAACATCGAATTTGTATTCAGCGACCTCAAATTACCTGAAAATGAATCTAATCTTGATTATTTAGGAAATTTCCATTTTGTTGTTTATTAACAAATAGATAAGTGACAAATTGTTATAAACCTTAAATTCACATTGTTTACTGATCAAATAACTGCAATTTTCTACTTTACCCGCTAAAAATTGATGGAAAATAGCGTTTTCAATTTATTTTTTATTATGTCAAAAACATGCCATTTATTGGCCATTATTTATTGTTTATTAACAATAGGACAAATTTCCCCCTATGTAGCTGTGGCAGATTCTGATCTAGAGGTCAAAACGAATCGAATGAGCCCTCACACATCAAAATCGGCCTTTTACCTCAAATTTTTCTAATTTGGGTCGATGTTGTACTTTATTTCCTGGACTAATTTCATTCGTAACATGTCTCCATCAAGTGAAGTGCGCGAAGTAGACTTATACGGTCGAAGTTGTCATTTTTCTGTGAAAAAGAGCATGTTTTTGAACAAATTTTCACAAATAACTCGGTTACTTTAGATTCGAAGAAAGTGGATAGCAGAAATTGAACGTATAAAGAATTCGATTTTTTACTCATCTCTGTAGAAATATTTTTGACCACTTTACGCTCAGTGAAGGTTGCGCCCTATTCACCGAAATATAAGCATTCAAAGTTGAATAATTGCAAACAGGAAGCTCATCATTCGTTGAAAATTCCAGCATTCTTCTTAAACTGCAATAAAATACCTTTAAAATGATTTTGTTTCCATCGCTAGCATGAAAAATAATGGAGCTAGGACGAAAATAAAATCAGATAAGCGCACGTTTCGAGCAAAAAAACAAAATTAATGATTGATGGTATTTTTATCAGTATTTAGCTGAGCATAAGCCAATTGTAATCCGCCTCATCGGGATATTATCAATATGCTATGTTTATAGTCGGCATACAAATCAAAATTTTGAATAAAGCAAAACACTATTCCCTATTTTAAAAAATTTTTAATTTTCTTCAAAAAACGCACTTTTCAAAATATCTCAAAAAAATAATATACATCAAAACATTACAAGAGAACAAAAATTTGGTTCCGGTTTTATAAAATATCTTGTTTTCTTTATCGCTTTACGGAGATACAACAACTGAAATATGAAAGATACAAGTTAGTGATATGGTGCGAGAACAACTATTTTCGAGGTCTTTGAGCTTGAATATCTTGAAAAATTAGCTTCCTACAAGCTTTAACCTCACCACATGACTTGTAGTTATTGAAATTAAGCGCTCATTATTTTGAATACTTGTAGCATTAAAATTATTGTTTTGCGCTTCACAATATGACACACTTGGCATTAAATAATATATTTAACATGAATAAAGTTCAAACATTTATTATTACTGTAAATATAAACATAAAATGAGTTTCTGCGCATTAAAATAAGACTTTTCAGCGTTATTTTTTGGACACTAAAGTATCAAGTGTGCATTATATAAACACTTTAACCATTTATAATTGTCATTTTCAATATGACATACCTCAAAAAAATCATACTTCCAACTTTCATCACAGGACAAATTAAATATGTATGTTTGGTAGACGAATAACCAAATGAAGATAATACGAACAAAGGCATTTTAGTGCAAAAGTACACATTTATATACTTAATTGAAGAAAATAAGTAATAATTCGAACAACCTCGCAATAATAAAATGTTATTTTTTAAACAGTAAATATCAATAACCAAAATAGAATTCGTATAAAATTAATGATAAAAGGAAGTAAAACATAAGTAAATAAAATAAAAGTTAAAGCATATTGTAACAAATAAAAAGTAACATTAAGAAAACAGAAAAAATACAATGCTGTTTCTCTGATGGTGCTAGAGTAGCTGAGGAAAAGCTCATAATATTTTAGGAATCTATATTTGAAAAGCGTTTTTGTTATTATACTATCAGTAAGAAATCTCATAGATAGAAACTCATTACATGAAAAATATAATTACTTAACAACTAGTATTTTTTTAGCTCCCACATCGAAACCTCTCCCCTCCAAGGGAGGCAGAACATATTTAACTGTAACTCAATGCCTAAAATATGGTTGCGCATGTACTTTGTAACCTACGACCCATCCATCGATAGGGGGGAAAATCAGATATACATAACCGGTTTAAGGAATTGTGATTCACATTTATTCATTTTAGATATTTTTCCAACTATTGTAAATATTTTATTTGTGATGCAAATTTATTTAAACTAGGGCTGAAGTTTGCTTATTAATACCTATGCATTTTTCTTTGTAACGAACATGATGTTAGTTTCATTATTGTAGATCTTTATATTCCAACGTAAGGGGGGTTATTTAATTTTAATAGCGCAATGATTTAGTATAGACGCGTTAATATTTATTAGTGTTGAAATCGATAAATTGTTCCTCACTTAAACAATCTATTGGCATTTTTTTTCTTGAATGATAGATTTGATTATTTATTGAGAATATATTCATTATAATTGAAATAATGATCATTGAGACAGTTCTTATCCATTATCCATTGATTAATATCAATTAAATACCTGAATTTCAAGAAAAGTAATATAATATAATAATATTCTATAGGATACAAATATATTATACGATTGAGTAATTCTAAGAAGAATAAAGTGTCTCTAGAGCAAGCTTAAAGAATTCATCTTTCATCCGGTATATTGTGGCACCATGTACCGGAACAGAGTTCCGTTAATAACGCACACTTACATAATTCGTAGCCGACTCAGTCTCAGAACTTCAAAATTCGACATTGCTTAAAAAAGTTTAATAATACCATTTATCAGGTCGGAATTATGTCGAATTAGTGGTTCTGTTACTTACTATCTGCTCCATATAGCCAACATTATCCTAGATTTGAACGTTTAACCGTTTTTATTTAAAATAGTTCAAAATATTTTGTTCTGTTACACTTACACATATAATGAGGGTTTTTTTTATCCACGTATCAGGTTCAATTATTTAAGCTTCAGACATTAGTTTGTGGTTAAACTGCAATACATCTCAATTATAATAATATTTATTTACGTTTTGATTTATAGACAACAAAGGAAACAATTCAGTGAAAAATTTGTGTTAGATCTTTTTCATGACAGTTCTTGGTCCGATACTTAACGACCCACAGTTTGCGGAAGTTTGAGAGGAAAAAGTTGCATAAATATCTCGAAATTAAAAAAATATATATAATTTCAAGGAAATGGCGGCCATTGCGGAAAAACCTAGCGAGAATTTTGGTCGGGATTTTTCTGATGAATACCGTGTTATACCGTTATAAGTTCGTTTCTTCCTTGAGTTAATAATTAATAATTGCAGTGCATTTTTTTAGTCATGCGCTGCTTTTAAGAAATATTCTGGATAAAACTACGTATTATTTCTTAATTCTGGAACATTGGATCATGGATAGTTTTTTTAGGTGCTTCGATCAACTATATCTAGTAACTGTAAACATTAGGGTATGAATAAATTTATTTCTTTCATCTTGAAGTAATTGATTCTAGAGATGAAGATTCACGAAATTCCATCGAATATTTATTATCACCAATTTTATGTATTGGCTCAATGGTAATTTACCACAAAAGCCTACCAAGCCTGGTGTTGGGACTCCAAATTTTAAAAGTAAGCCACTGTTTTATTGTCGCGTGGCATTTATTATTATTAATAATGTAGGGGGGAAACGGTGATGTTCCCTTCTGCTTAGGTAGAGGCTTTTTGTACCCTATATCACCTAGTGGATCAGTTCCTACTGAAGAGTGTTCACCAAGCTTCCGAGGGTGTACGGGAGTGGTTCCCACTCAAGAGAGTGTTCACCAAGCTTCCGAGGGTGAACGGGAGTGGTTTCCACTCAAGAGAGTGTTCACCAATCTCCCAAGGTGAACGAACAGCCACCTATCCAACAACCAGTCAAGATCGGGTGTCCGGATAGGTGGTTAACGCCCTGAAGATGTTAAGTACCGTCCTCGTATCTATTTTCTGGATCTCCTCAGTCTCGCATAGCTCTACGGAGTGTTACGTATTTGCCCTGACGTCCATTGATGTTAGGTTTTTTCGTTTCGCTCAGATTCAGTTTGTGGAGATCGTACTTAAACGGTCCTTGTCCCGTTAGTATATGTGTGTTAGCAGTTTGTCATCGGTTTTAACTTTAACCATTTTCCTCACTTGCTAACCGTTCACTTGTCACTCTTAGGCCTGTTGTGAAATGACGCAGCAGTAGATCGTCTCTTTGATCATTACTTTTCGAGACGCCCACCGCTGGTTAAGTTGTGCAGGCTCATCGGCTATTTTGTTTCCCCTTATTCGAGCATGACTGGGGACCCAGAATAGGGTGAGTTTGCTCTCGTTTCTACTAAGGTTGTTAGGCGTGTTAATATAATCCCACAGAAACTTCGATGTTATTTCCATGCTACCCAGCGCAGCACGTGCCTCTTTATTCTGTGCATATGCTGATATGGTTGTGCTTTCTTTATTCAAGCGCTGTTTGGGCTCAGAGTCATATAGCCAGTATTTCCGCTGCTTGGAGAATATTGACTTGTTTGCCCAGATGTATAACAATACCTTTGCTTTGCTGTTTGCGGTACATCTTTGCTACCGCCTATCCATGGTCACGTGACATTTTTTTGTTTGCGTGGTGGTGGGGAAACCTTGCATAGAATTGGGAGTCCGTGACCCCTGATTCTTACCGATTGAAACCCCTCCTTTGAAAGGTTGGTTCTCCTTCCTTCAGAGGGAGCCACACTACACTGCGGTCATTCGTGTCCTATTATGCCCTCACATGTTCCTATTAGTGTATTCGATGAATTTCAGTAGCCTGATGTAGGAGATACCTCTGTTTTCGTTAGGTGTAGTTTGATCCCCAAAGTATGTCCGTCGACCAGTTGCGTATACCGTGCGCTGACAACACATGCATTGGTGTTTTTTCCACGCCGCAAACCCTGCATGTGGGCTGATCTACCAGGCCCAACATGCAGAGATGTTTGTTGCATGGGGCGTGCCTTTCAGGAATGCAACAAGATTCGTTATTTCTTGTGTGCTGAACTTCAGTATATTTTCCTCTTTACTGCTGGAGGTCTCCATGTGCGAGTGTGCAATTTAATTAATCTTATTGTTTTGTATACCGACTAATAATCCGGATGCGGAAGAAAATCAGATCTGCATCAAGGCGCCTTGGTTCTGAATCCTGTGCTGAATTCAGGATGAGTAAGCTTGTTTTGCTATTGTTCCAATCGTGAAAAACGTTTGTTTTGTAAACATCGGCAAAAAAAATAACGCCAACACTGGCCTGGGCTACGTTTAAAAACCTGATTATCAGTTCAAAATTCGCTATTTCATTGATAACCATACACGACGTTTGGACCTGTAGACATATTGAAATTATTGGGAGAGCATAGTTAATGTCAGTGACGTGTTCCGTGCTTCCTTAGGCGAACTTCTGACACCAACCTGTCATAATATTCCACTGGAAAGTTAATAATGAAAAAATACTACTAAGAATAAACTATTAGGCATGGTCATTATTGTTGACTATTCAGTTAACATTATTAAATATAAACACAAAATATAGCATCGCATTACTCTAATTTTTCTAAGATCTACTAAAATAATGTTCAGTATAAAAAAAAACGAAGAGGAATTTTGCGACAGCTTTCGAGAAACTATTATTTAAAAATTTTAATTATTCTTAAATCACTGGCTTTTTCCCTTTTCTGATAACCATTGTCTGTTTCTAAGCAAGTGTTCTATTTTTACAGATGGCAGTGCACTTTTATGGTAGGAATTCTGATTTCATCAGTACCAATTGTGAGTATACCAATTTTACATAACCCAAAGAGATCAAACTAATCTTTTTCGATTTTCAATACAATAAATCTTCATACTTCAAATCATGTGCATCATTAGCAGAAATTTAAATAAAATAACTATTAAAAGTTCGATTTTAGTAGTTTAATAAATATAATTTCGCTAACACCGTAGCTTAGTACCAACTTACTATTAAAGAGCTATTTAATATATGACTTTAATGATAATGTTAGTGTAGAGGGTTTTTGGAATTTTACCTAATTATGCAAATTACCAAGGGAGAATTATTAAGTATTTGTTGCTCGTTCAATAGGATATATTCTTGAATTTATTAATTTCTAGGGATTCCAACAAATTTAATATTATTACTATTATTCTGAGTGAGTAAAATAAACTTAGCTACGTTTATCAAAAATAATGACGATCCGATGAATACAAATGTGGGGTTTACAAGATGACATGTGTGTCTTGCCTTATGATATACATTGGTCAGACAGGATGGCTCTTCACAAAAACGGAGCAAAGAACATAGGCGTAGTTTCATTAATAATAAATCGAATTCAACTTTTGCGGAACATTTAATTATCGAAAACTAACTTTAATTATATTTTCAAGATTTTACACATTCAGAATAAAATTAATAAATTAAATTTGCTGGAATCCTTTAGAAATTAATGAATATAAGAAGTCCGATATACTATTGAACGATCTACAAATATTTAATAATTCTCCCTTGTTAAATTTGTATAATTAGGATTTTACGTTTGATACCAGTTTATCGTTTAATCCCTCCATGGGTTAAACCTAATTAGGTAAAATTCCAAAAACCATACAACCCAAGATTATCATTAAAGCTTGAAGAAGCTACGGTATTAGCAGAGGTATAGTTGCATTTATTCATTAAACTAGTGTAAATCGAACTTTTAATATTTATTTTATTTAAGTTTAGAATGTTTTTCACCACGTAATGGCTGATTCTATTCAATATCAGCAGAAATAATGTACATTTAGCCAATACGGTCTAGGCTCGGACTACGAACGTAATTATGGCGTCATGAACAGAAGGCTGTAAGTAAGCATGTATGAAAGTGTCATGACTGAATATAGTGTGTTGTCAGACTTCATAAGTGAATGTCCATGTTGATGAATATTTTAAATTTCATTTCCTATCGGAACAGATTACACTTGCAAGGAAAGGGTCAGATACTCTACAAATACTATGACTTTATACTCATTTTTACATACAAGTAGTCCACATGCATATACGTTTTTGAGAAGTCGAAATGTATCAAGTTTGCCGCATCCAGCAACCATAAAGATAGTTTATAATTTATACTTGAGGATCTAGAAGTTGAAGAAAGGCAAATGTTCCTTACATGCTCCCAAAACCAATTTAAAGTTTTAAATAAAAATAACAAGATACTTTTATTTGATGAGATCCATATTAAGTCATTTGTGGATTATAAAGCTCAAAATATTGATGGTTCTGCTTGCAATAACACGTTACTTAATACAACAGCAACGGTAAAATATTCTGTATTGTAAGTGACATTAATGCACGCAACAGCAAAGCCATGAACAATTTTTCTGAATTATCGTGTACCCTCATCTAATAGAAAATTCAAGACAATTAGCAAATGGGGTGGAACTAAGGACTCAGTTCACGTATAATATCCCCATTTAAACAGGAAGTCCTTATATAAAAAAGTTACTGCCGGTATTGTAGAATTTTGTCTTAACGTACGGGTGACGAGCTGCAATGTGACTTTTGGCTTATGGCGTCACGTACTCGGGCCTTGTGTTATAGACGGTATTTGTTCAGTTGCTTTCAATTGCATGTGATTCTGAGATGTGATAACTTTTCTATTCCAGCCATGTAAATGCCAAGGACCCGAAGATTCCACTGCAATAGAATATAGTGTTAGTAGCAGTACTAGTATAGGAATAGAACACGCAGGAATAGAAAGTAGTAGCAGAGCAGCTGAAACGCTCCTAGAGGTGGCAACGAATCACACTCGAGAAGCCCTGTCACATGACGCTAGTGAACATGATTCGGTAGGTAGATGTAATTTTTTCTTTTTTCCAATTCTATAATTGAAATCAAGTCTTGTAGAAAAAAGATGCTTCCGTTGTCATGTCCCTTGGGCTGGAAATGTTGGTGATATTTTTTTAACAATTGCACAGTGTGACTGTGAAGTAATGAATAGTTTTTTTGGACGCTGCTATTTTGTTACATTATTTAAAATTATTCTATATCATAATTGTGGCGAAATTAGTTATTCCACTTGAATAACATGTAAACAGATTATTTGATTCTTGTAGTATTCTACACATAAAGGTATCTCCAGAAAATCTCAAAAACTGCTGGAGAATTGTTGATATGGTATCGCATTAATTTTTAGCTGGATTATCTCAAAAAGTTCCGGATTTTGAAGACTTAGAAACCTGCATGAACGATAGACAACCTCTTTCTTATTGACAATGAAATTCATTTCCATATCAAAAGACAAAAGTGATTTATTTATAGTTTTCCAAAAGTTATATTATTTTCAGTGTTTTTTTTTCATCAAAACCCTTCCAATTTACTTTTGTTTTCTTTATTTTCGTGAAATATTTGGAGATCTGGCGATATGTGAAATACTGTATGATATTAATAACGACAACGCTCTCTTAATGATTTTTAAAAATGTCCATCTAGTATTGTTGGTCTGATTCCAAGTACCTATAGAATAAAAGCCACTAAACATGTTAAACATAAATGTTGACCTCATTTTGAATATTGAGAAATCAAAGATATTGTCCTGCTGTTAGAACGTCCCAAACATGCAAATTTTATGAGAATACCATAGAAAATTTGAAAGATATTTCATCATTATAAGGTGATGAAATGTAAAAATAATAGGAAACGACCATAATTGTATCATATTATATTCACAGTGTGAACTCTTTTATAGTTTATCTTATTTATAGTGTTAATATGGAACTGATTAAAGTGTAAGTATTAAGTAGGTACCTGTAAAGGGTAATTTTCCCATCAACCTGAAGATTTTATAATACTAATGGGATATCCTGGGTCTGTTACTTTGTGCCGGAATGGGAATTTTAAAATCTCACTAAACAAGATTTTACCTTATACCTGAGCATTTTGTGCCGAAAAGGGTTGTGCCCAATGAGCTTCGTGTTTGTCATATATAAAGGGACAAGACCGTTTATACCAGATCGATTGTTTGCATTTGTCTTCATGTACTGTATGAGATATGTCCTAATTCAGAATTGGGTTTGAATTCTGTCTTTAAGTTTATCATGATGATGATCTTTACATTACGGAGTTTCTGAAGATTTTTCCAATGTAATTAAGACTTTTTTCCTTTAATTTTAGGTTTAGGGTATATACTGAAGTAAACGTTGTTTTGTAGTTTTCGGTTGATTAATTTAGTATTTGTTATTGATCTGTGTGATCAATATTTGCTGTGAACGAATCTTATGGAATCATAACATCTGAGTAATTATTTTTCCGAAAAATGATAATATAATAATAATAAAATGTTTAACGAAAGTTACACATTGAAATGATATTAACGTGTGTAATTTAATTTTTCAATAATATGGATAAATTTCCCATCACGTAATAAAGAATGAACGATAGAATTTCTTGGAAAAATAAACGAAAAATATCGATACTAGTGTAGATTCCATAGTTTTCGGGGTCTCTTGGGCTAATAATTTCATAGTGACAATAAGTGCTTCGTATGAGAGTGAGAATTTTTCGGTCACGTTCTCGTGACGAGAGCGATAGTAAGACTCAGTACACCAGTTTTAGCGAGAGTTTTTATGTCGTGAGCGAGAATTTTAAGCAGAAGTCTCGGTCCAGATCTCTTATTGATCTGTGTGATCAATATTTGCTGTGAACGAATCTTATGGAATCATAACATCTGAGTAATTATTTTTCCGAAAAATGATAATATAATAATAATAAAATGTTTAACGAAAGTTACACATTGAAATGATATTAACGTGTGTAATTTAATTTTTCAATAATATGGATAAATTTCCCATCACGTAATAAAGAATGAACGATAGAATTTCTTGGAAAAATAAACGAAAAATATCGATACTAGTGTAGATTCCATAGTTTTCGGGGTCTCTTGGGCTAATAATTTCATAGTGACAATAAGTGCTTCGTATGAGAGCGAGAATTTTCCGGTCACGTTCTCGTGACGAGAGCGAGAGTAAGATCCAGTACACCAGCTTTAGCGAGAGTTTTTATGTCGAAAGCGAGAATTTTAAGCAGAAGTCTCGGTTTTGGCTCATAAAACTATGAAAAATATAACATATCAACAACTTACTTTTTGAATTTCGTTACTTTCTGAATTTAGGTCTGGACGTTCAATTTGTAGTTCCGAGTAATAACCATGCATACGCCTGAAATAAAGAAATGTATACTTAAAAGTATCATATGCAACGAACATTCATGTAAAAATAGATATATTTATAAAAAATAAAAAACATGTATTACATAACAACTCAAAATATTTATATATCTTTGTAATTATTTTTAAAGTTAAATAATTATTTCATCTGAGATCATTTATCATAAGCCGAATTTTACTGAATTTGCTATATTACAAGGAACATCTTTCTACAATTTTCAGTATTAACTGTTGAATTCTTAGAATTACTAATACGGATACCTAAGGATATGTGGAAAAACATGCAACAAATGAAAGACGTCTAATAACTGCATGCAGAAACACCGTAGACCAGAGAGTACTAAAGATCTTTCACAAAGTTACGTGCCACAAAGTTGTTGTTAAGAATGTCTCATGTTCAACGTAAATCACCCTTATTGCACATAATCTAGATATGTAGGGCAGTATCGCCAGAAACGTTTCTCCTTTGTTGGAATATCCCTGGGAACGCTAATTTATGATTTTTTTCGATGTTTGAATTGAAGGTGCTTATTAGTTAGCCCCATAGTATTATGGTGAGTGTCATAATTTTCTCATACTGTTGTATTTTCCACATAAAATAATTTATTAAATTAATTTTTTAACATATTACCAGCGAGTCTCTTTGATTTAACAGTATCCTTCGAATCCATTTTTGGTTTGGTGTGAATCCGGGGTGATCCTTTTTCTGAGGATTGCAAATTATCGTGATATGAGGTTTAGATTAGACTGTGATGTACTGGAACCATCAGCATTATCATTTTCGACATCAAAACTACAAAACTAACGGATAAAATTACCATAAAATAATTTGAGACATGAATTAATTTTAATTTTGAATATCAGATACTCTATTCTACTCTTAGTCTCACTAGTGCTCTGCTACTGATTGTGATTGACGTCCTCGCTGACAAGAGAACTAGACTCTACCGTGGGCCAATGAGTTGCTGCATGCTTGCATGTTATGTATGACATGTCGAGCGCTTCTAGTGAATGACAAGAGGTGTATTCGTTGATTATTAAGCGAGAACTTCTTGCTCGTGTTTTCATAGTCGAGAACGCGTGCAAGAGCTAGAGTTGCTTATCTGCACCAAGAGCGAGTCAGCTCTCGCTCACGCGAAGCACTAGTGACGCTTCTTCCTGATGCCGTTCAATTCCAGGTTTAAGCCCAGAGATGCTATGTGTTGGGTAGGAAGAGGGTGACATGTATACATAATCGAAACGATCAGTATTAGTGTCGATTGTTTCACCATATAGTGGCATCCTAAGTTATCAACTGGGGATTGTCATCAAAGTGCGAATTCGTCCTTTATTCACATTTTACAATTGAAAGATCGAAGTAATCGAAGTACTTAACAATAAGGATTTGTATAGTTAATTTCTTAGATTTAAAATTCGCGACAAAGTCCGAAGAGTATATTGCATGTACTCAAGCTATTTAAGAAACCGTTAAAAAAGTCCTAGAGCAAAAATTCCTGCACCATAGTATTTTTCATCAAATTTTAAGCCTATTTGAATGAATCTGTCTGTCTGTCTGGATGTATGTCACGAAAAGGTTGTCTACCCGATAACTCAAAAACGAGAGGTCCTATCATATTTAAATTTTGACGAAAAATCATTCGCTGTTTGGTGACAAACCTTATTGTTTATCAGGAAAACTCTATAATAAACACACCCTTTTCTCAAGGTTGAAAAAAAAAATCATAACTTTCAAAGTATACCTTGAATCGATTCAAAACTTTTGGGGCTATTGCTTTCGACAAAATCGTTCAACAAAAAAAAAACAATTTTATTGAGGTAAACTTAGATTTACACCTTTCTTTTACAATTTATGAACAATGGCGGCGGTGCGGTCTTGGGGCTAAGATACCAGGCTTCCACTCAGTAGACTTCGATTCCAAGAAATTGATAATTTGTTTCTGTACATTTCCTCAAGAACATTATCAGTTTGAATATTATTCAGTTGTGTAAAGATAATGAAAGAAATGATTTACTTCATTATCTATACACAAATGCGAATATTATCTTATAGAATGAGAAACAATATAAAAATCAGTACCTAACAAAATCAAATGATTTGCGAAGAGTAACATAACTACATAACACGCATAATATTTATCTATTTTCAAAGCGCAACAGATTTCTAGTTTGTTATTTTTCAAGCTGTTTTGTTGCTTCGAAAGCATTGATACATTGATAAGTTTAAGTACTCCAATCTAATTGCAATAAGTAATAAATTGCTCGTTAAATACAATACGTAAATACTGACGCTTTAATGAAATCGTCTTGAAAATATCGAGCAACTTCTGCTGTTGTGATCTAGCTATAGAATATTAACACAACTATACTATAACGAATACATAACAGTTAGTTCTAAGCACCAGACACTTGCATTCAGGAAATTTGTAATTTTATGAACAGTCAACAAAAGACTGTCAACAATCTATTTTTGCACAAAGAACAAATAATAATGTGGCGAGAAATCTCTTTATGATCAAGTTGATGCATTCTGATTAATTTAATATTCTGGAATAATAATAATCCATGATTTCCGTTCGCAGTTATTACATTCTAAATGAGACAGTATTGTATTTTCTACAGCTTCAACATTTTACTAATATAGGCAGCTATTTGAGGCAATTTTCTTCACGCCGTTACACTGCTTGAGAACGTCACAGTAGTTGTCAAAATCAGCGTGATTACATTCTTCAATGAAATCTCGGACAATGTTATTATAAAATTGGTGCACGACCACGATAAAAATGAACTTGAGTTCTCCCAGTATTGTGCTGGCATTTATTCCGTAGAAGAGGCCTTTTTTTCGCGAATCCGTCTTCTTCCACTCCAGTGTGTCCCACATGAGGGTGAATGCATTTTTCTTGCTTAGTTCGTTCAGTTTCAATAAGCATTCCTAGACCATCATGGAGCTGATTACGTCTTAGGTTCCAGGCCCATATATTCTAGTCCAGTTCCTTATATGGTTTTAGCGCCATCAGTATACCATTTAATGGTATTTTGGCTCGTGCGACTTATACCCTTTTTTTCATCTTATACCATTTTTTCATCTTATCTTGGGGCATGTCCAAGATATGCTGTTTTACAAGGAGGGGTGGATGGATGGATTTTGATGTGAAGGGTGTATAATTATACTGGCACTTAGGCTTCTGAACTGGGCCCATTGTGCCACCCCTTCAAGGCGAAGGTCCCTGTCCCTCCTCAGCCATCGAGCCAACCAATCGCGTTGATCAGCCCGAGGACCGCACCGGGTGGAGCGTCGCCAATGTTGACCAGATTTGGCCAGGGGTCCCCCAAAATGGCATCTCTTGTCGATGAGAGCGCCGGGCAGTGACAAATCACATGTTCCGCTGTCTCATCCTCTTCGTAGCATCCTCGACATATGGGGTCGACAACGACTCCCATCGTGTGAAGATGTTTATTTAGTCGGCAGTGTCCTGTCCATATTCCTACGAGTCTTCCAAGATTAAATCTTGTCAGTCGTAGGCAGAACTTTGCAATTTTTGGGCACGGTGCTTTTATAGCAGTATGTGCCTGTCTACAGCTATCATTCGATATCCATCGTTCGGTATGCCGTTTTAGGGTATCTTCTTTTATCAAAGCAGTCAGAGTGCTTGAGGTTAGCGGCAAGAAAGGCTCCGGCCCGAATAGTATTTGTCCGGAGCCTTTTCGCGCCAGCCTGTCCGCCTCTTCATTTCCTTGATGTCCACTATGTCCTTTCACCCAGGTGAGTTGAACATCATTATACTGTGACAGATTTTCGAGGGTTCTGTGGCACTCCCAAACTAAACCTGAGTTAACCTTTTGGCTACTAAGGGCTTGTAGTGCTGCTCTGCTGTCTGTCATGATCCGTATTCGTTTGCCGGCGGTATTTTTGTCCGCCGCTATTCTAGCTCTGCGGGTCACTGCTACTAGCTCCGTTTGAACACTGTAGCATGGGATCCTAGAGGTATGTATTCGCGAAGACATTTATTCCGTAGAAGAGGCCTTTTTTTCGGGAATCCGTCTTCTTCCACTCCAGTGTGTCCCACATGAGGGTGAATGCATTTTTCTTGCTTAGTTCGTTCAGTTTCAATAAGCATTCCTAGACCATCATGGAGCTGATTACGTCTTAGGTTCCAGGCCCATATATTCTAGTCCAGTTCCTCATATGGTTTTAGCGCCATCAGTATACCATTTAATGGTATTTTGGCTCGTGCGACTTATACCCTTTTTTTCATCTTATACCATTTTTTCATCTTATCTTGGGGCATGTCCAAGATATGCTGTTTTACAAGGAGGGGTATATACTTATGTTTCCTGTATCATTCTCTCCACTACCATATGGAGTGATATGAGGCTCAGTATTATTTCTATAGCAGCCGTTGGAGTTTCTCTCATTACACCTGTTATGTATACACAAGCTAGTCTTTGGATTTTTGATAGATTTATCCTTGAACTAGCCCGATTTATTCTGCTACCCCAGACCACTGCCTCATATGTGATGATCAGTCTCACTATTGCCGTGTAGGTACATCCATCGCAGGGTACTTGATTTAAATCCCGAGTTTTTCCGGCAAAGTTACTGCACACCATTGGGAATTTCGTGGCTTTAATGATTATCTCTCTTTCATGCTTATTCTAGAGGAGTTGTAATTATGAGTTATCGCCAAAGAGGTATAATTGAACTTAAATAAATAATTAGGAGACAAGTCTAGTCATTTGCATAATTGCTGTGCTCTGTACTCTAGTAGATAATAGCCTACTGATAATAAAAAAAGTATGGGGAGACAATTTGAACGTTGCAAAATCTGTAGCAGATATCTTCAAGAGCGCGAAAACTGGACCATCATTTGCATAATCTTGATTCAATCACTATTCGTCTTAGGGCATCTCGAAATGCGGCAGGCTCTAATAATTCAATTAATAAAGTAATTCGTTATATTTCATGCGACTACCTCAGAAAACGCTTATTTATTCATAATTAACCACATTTTACACACAATTGTATTTTAGCATCAAATTTCGGGTCAGGTTGCTAGGAAACGCATGCAAAATGAATCATTTTGTGTTCGCTCCGCAGTTTTAAATTCACAAATGTAAGCCGACTGGACATCTAACGCAACACTTCCTGAGACGAATAGCGATTGGAACAAGATTGTGCAAATGTGTGTGTGAATAGGGTTCAGTTTTTCGGCCATTGAAGCAGCCTGCAACAGTTTCTGTAACGTTCAAATTTACTGCCTTTACTTTTTTTATTGTCAGTAGTAGGTACCTACTATTACCTACAAGAGTACAAAGCACAAAATTGAACAAATGACTCGCCGCCTTATTTTTATACATTTACGTCCATTTATACACCTCTTCGTCAAGTAACCCGTTAAGCAGACTCGTTGTTCTTTGGATAAGCATTCAAGTGCAATATGATTTCTTGTATCACACAGCTTGAAACTTGTAATGTAAATGATTTTTGTTGTCATTGGTTCTAGTTTTTCGTTTTCGGACACATCTGCGGTTTAATTGTATGATTGCGATGATTGATAAATTTAATCGATCTCTTTATACACAGGGTGCCCTTAAAAAATATTGTGAATCCAAGGGATGGTAGATCGTTAGCATGTATTCAAAAACCAAAATACAATTTTTCTCCAAAGTTGTTATTTTGTATTATACAGGCTGATAAAGGGAGCAGGAAAAATATTTTTTTTTGTCATATCTCTCCACAGGATAAGAGAACAGGTCTGAAATTAAATACAGATTATCGTCTCTTCAAGACAAATCAGATGTATTGATTTTGTCAAATTATAATGATCCAGTGGCGGTGTACATCATCCGGTGTTTGTATCATCCTGTATTTCGGGATACTACCACAAATATTTTCTATTCCCAAGTTAAATTGTTACATCCGAATGTTGGGTAATACGGCTTTCACTTCTCAATAAAAGATTATGCATTGTCTTACTAATTCAATGTCATCTTATAGATAATTACTTTCGAAGGTATTTAAGAAGTATCTCAAATTATTACATATTATAAGCAATTAACATTGTGCATTATATCTTAATGGAATATTCTGACATGCATTGAGTATTAGGGGAATGGTGATTTTCGACATGCAGTAAGGAGAATGTCGAAAAATATCTTGATCGCAGAACATCCATTAGTGTGGGCTGGTTGAGTTCGAAATCAAAACTTAGGTTATTGCATAGTTTAAATTTAGAGTTACTATTACTTGATGTTTGGGCGTCTGTAGGTTTTGGTTTATTCCAGCAAATTTATTTTTGTTGGGGTATTGGCATCACCAATAAATATAGCTGCTATTCATTGCTTATTTCAATAATTTCAAAACTGCGTTGGCTCAAAAATTGATTTAATTTTTTATTTTGGATTCGAAAAATGTTCAAAAACGATGAAAGTATTAAAATATGGAAAACTTTTCTTCAGATGATATTAATATTCTTCTAAATCTTAGGGTCATGAGAATCAAACTCGAATTCCTAAAAAGTATTAATTATTGATATAATTTATATTTTCGCCAAATTTAAAGAATAATATTGAAACACAACTGATTAGTTGGACGTTCCTACCTATTTGGTGGCGTAATATTTCCACAGGATGTTCAGAAATCCTAAAACGAATTATAAATTCTTCATCATTCCTAGTTCGGTATTCTCTAGCACTTTCATCTATGTGAACAATATTTTCATAACTCCAAACAACCTACTTCAATTTAGTTAAAAAATTGTCAAAAACAACAAAAACAAAGTAAACTGATCTGTATACTCGGGCATACCGACTTTGAGGGGCTTGAGGCAACAGATTCTGGTCAAGGAGGGTGCTGCTCCAAAATCTATCGGAGCAGAACCAGTATTTGGCATATCTGCAAGCACAACTCAAATAGCTATATAAACATGCACTGAAAATAGAATACTTCAGTACTGGCGAACCTTACCAGGCAAGCCCACTCTAAAGTATCGAAAACAAGAGCTAAATGAATAAAAATACTTCAAAAGCGGAGCAGGTTATACCTAAGTACTACTACGTACTAATAGTTCTACAAAAAAATTGCCATTTGAACCAAAACCTACGAAGATTCGACTCTCAATGTCGGCTATGTCTCGAGGTTGATGAAACGGTGGAACACGTTCTCTGTGAATGGTCAGTTGGAGAAAGAATCAGATCTGAGATGCTCGGGAAGACACATCTCGTACCAGAAGATCTGAACAAAACATCAACCAGCAAAATCGTAGGTCTCATAAAAAGACTGAATTAGCTGGGTGAACTATGATCAAATTGAGGTGAGTCACAAAGACCACATGGTCACGGTGGAGGGATCGATGTTCGTCCCACTCCCAAGAAGTAGCCTGATGCTACTTGTATGACTTGTTCGCTGGAACAATGTTATGACGTCAAGGATCAACGTCAGCCATTGTTGTCAGGTTGAGCAGGTTTTCATGGTTTTTGAATATGACTACCCATTTGGTACAATAAACTGTGTTACAAACAAATTTACGAGTTCTTAACTTATTATATCAAATAATGGAAATTATTTGAAATTTTAAATGTAATTCACAAACTGTTATAGAGCTTACCAAATCTGTAAAGGAATATAAAGTACCTACTTACTGATATAATAAAACACTTTTCACTTTATTTTTAAAACTTACATTTATAGAAACAATAACGGCACTATAGTTTCGACAACTAACGTGTCATCTTTAAAACTATACTAATTTATGTAAGAAAATAGAAGTGGTAAAAAACAAATTAAAAAGTATTTTATTACATCAATGTGATTAATTATCAAGAAGTAACGGCTTCCACCTGCTATTTTTTACCTACTTACTGGTTTTGCTTGCATCAAATCCAAATTCATTAATACCAAAGATATATATTTTGGTATTAAATGACGGAAAGATAGTGAATGTCAAAATGGAGTATATTGCAGAAGGTTCAAGAAGATTACAAAATGCTTTTTAAGAGTTTTCTTGATAGATTATTAATATAAAACTAATCCTACTCCTGAAAGATTTAGATGAAGATATGGAAATTTAACTTCCAGCTTCAAGTCAATATTTTCCATATTCTGATCTCAAAGTGAGCATTATTATTTTTGCAAACGAACACTCAAAATACCCGATTGTCAAAATGTTCAAATCAATGCATGATTTTCAACAATTAGAAGCCATTCAAGTCGGAAGATTATCTTTCATATTAATCATCTTTGATTACATGTATTTATTGTTGCGTACTTATGTATGAATGATGCTGATATGGGTTAATTTTGTTCAACATACTATGGAATAAAGAGCTTACTTATTTTTGTAGCACCAAATAAAAATATAACGTTATTCACAACAAATTATGAGCTGTCAACAGGGAGCTGTGAAGACAATTCAATAAATTGACAGTTTATATCGGCAACTCTGTAATGTGTTGCCAACTTGAATGGAATATACCTGATTTGTTGAAGATAGCGCGGCAGTTACTTAGAGAAATTGTTAGAGTCAAAATAACCAAGTATGACGTCATGTCATTGATTCGGCGAACAGGGCATAAGTTTTCATATAATAAGATTATAATTCAGAATTTTTTAAATAGAGATTTTATAAATATATGGGAGAAATTCATCAAACTACAATTTAAATGAACGCCCAACTTGAGCTAAACTTTAAAAACCTTCCAATTCACGACCACACACTATTTGGAGTTCTGTATATTATTTGTGTTAATGTGGTAATGTTCATGTTATGTTGATATTTAATTACTCCGTTGAAAATAATGCATTCAGCTTGAAGAATCATTAAGTCAGTTTCCTAACATATACTTTTAAATTTTAAAGGTGAAACATCAAACTGAGGAAATTGCATTATCCATACAATTTCACGTTATAAACAGTTTTTCATAACCAAGTAAATTAAAATTCATAGATTCTTCTGATATGTCATAAAGGAAACCAGCCTATTCTGACCGTGTAGAATGGGAATAAGTAGTTACTTACTACTAATTTCGTAATATCAGTTTTGTACATAGACTTTAAGGTATAGGATGGCATCTATCTAACACAAAGAGATAAGCCCGTTAGATAGCGAGGAACATGAATATTTGCATATTAATTATACAATGGAAAAATTTTAAACATTTGTACACCTAGAAAGTATAATTATTGGCACATGAGCAGAAAAACGCTATTACTTCAAATTAATTATCTAGTACAAGTGCAAGGTTAAATATGGAAATGCATTATAAAGTGTAGTACAGAGTACTTTGTGTATAGTGTTCAAAAATATTGAAGCATAACGTTCCATTTCACAAGGATGGGAACAAGGGTAGTCACAGAATTCTGACTCTTCTGTGAACCGACTTTTACTTATAAATAAGGGTGATATTTTACCATTCATAAATATTTTCTTTGTAATTCAATTCTTCAACTATGAGATAGATCCTAAGATATCATCAGATTCCTTGATGATGGAAAAATCCTGGGTTAATTGAATATTGACTAAATATAGTATCTCAACAAATAGGAGCCATACAAGTTGGAAGATTATCTTTCATATTAATCATCTTTGATTACGTGTATTTATTGTTGCATACTTATGTATTAATGATATTGATATGGGTAAATTTTGCTTAAGATACTATGAAATGAAGAGCTTACTTACTTTGTAGCACCAAATAAAAATATAACGTTATTGAATTCACTCTTTAGTCAGTTACATCTTGCATATATTTCACAAGAGCTGCATAAACGATACAATAATTGAAACTATTCTGATAACTAGTAGTTTCACATACCGGGTTCATTGCGGTTCTCGGCAATACCCTTCAGGAAGCCTGAGTAAGGCCTGAGTGCTTGATCGTGACGTCACAAGCTAGAGTCTATATTGTAGCTGGTCAAGCGTACGTTATGACACATTGCTACAATACTGACAGTAAAACAAAAGCTTTATTTATTTTTTAGGACATTTATAAGGACTTCCTGCTTAAACGGGGTGGGTAGACGTAATGATCTGATTCCTTAGTTGCATCCCATTTGTTTTATTTAATGTAAAAACTCTTTCTTCTAATGTATCTGTTTGAAATTTTCCTAACAATATGTAATATAAATTAAACTCATTGAAACAATAACAGCATGTGTCGGTGTAGCTAATTTCTTTAAAGCCAAAATAAACTTCCATTTTCCACGTATCTAATCAAATCAATAAATTTCTTAAAAACTTGAATCTCGAATTATCCTGGTTATAGATTCCTGGAATGTTTCACTCAATCGTTACCTTTTGAGGGAGTGAGAGTTTTAACATTCATTAGTTTCAACCAATTTAATATAATATTCATAAATTGGGCTGGATTTGGAATGCTCTATATTTGAACCAAGTAGAGCCTGTATAGCATATTTTAACATTTGTCGTTGCAAATTTGTAGGATAGGCTCTCAAATTCAAAGAATATCTAAATTTTAACAATTTATCATCTTCTAGTTTTTAAAAGCATATGAAATAAGCAAATGTCCTCGCCTCACTAGTCTTACTGCATAATTTGATTGAATTTTGTATTTAGCGAATTCTTCCTTATACCTTTGATAATGTGACCCGAATAGAATTGATAAAATAAAGATCCTGAATTATCAACTGGATACACGACACTTGATTTGATATGAAAGAAAAATTGTTCACGGCTTTGCTGTTGAGTGCCATTATTCTCACTTATAGTACAGAATATTTTGTATCCAATTTGTTCTAATTTCAAATAGACTTCATAAACATAAACAATAATTTGTGATTTTTGTTTTGATACAAAACTTATATGAACAAATTCCTTGAATTTTCAATTAACGCTAACAATCAGAAATGCAAATGCTGTTGCAAGTAACTTGTTATTGCAAACGATACCAACAATATTTCCGGTGTTATAATCCGGAAACGCCTTAATATGTATCTCATCAAATAAAAGTAATATGTTATTTTCATCTTTATTTAAAAATTTGGATTGATTTTGAACGTATATAACGAACATTTGTCTTCCAACTAAACTTCTTAAAAATTATAGGCCTGTGCACAAAATGTATATAAAAATGAGGATAAAATCATAGTATTTGCAGGATACCTTTCCTTGCAAGCCGTCTGCAGTGTACTCTGTTAGGATAGAAAAATAAATTCAAAATTGTCATCATCGTGAAAATTAGGAAGTCATTTTGCAACGCACTTTATTCAGACATAACATTCTTATACACGCTTATTTTTGGGTATAAGCACTTTCCAATCGAACATGGACACCTAAGGAACAGGTGCAACATATAATGTTTCACAAGAAACAAGTAAAACTATGTTATATTCTAATATTTACCACCTGTCATACCCAATACTGTCGGTACTGTCGTAATCTATGTCTCTACTTCAAGCCTTTTGTTGGTGACGCGACACTTTCGCTTGTAGTCAGCGCTCAGGCCTTGTGTATATAGAGGGTATTGGTGCCGGTTTCCGGAAGATAGAGCGATTTTCCTTAAACGCGAAGGTCGACGGAGATACACAAAATTCGCAAGAGCGACGTCTAAGCAAGCAATGTATACACATGATGAGCGTTAACACTCGACACGAAAATAAATAGAATTGCAGCAATTGAGAATAATGTTGTCACTACTGATCCAAAAATCTTAGTCCAAACTTGTATGCATAATTTATATGGAATGAAATGAAAACATCTGGTTCACATTTTAATTTCTTCACAAGAGAAAATTTAATGCAATCACTTGAAAAGATGAAATCAATTCTTTACATGAGCTCTTATTCGATATTTTGGGAGTATCTGTACACTGCGACAAAGTTATTGTGTTCCCTTCCGCTGTCGAGTCGCTCATTATGCCTCAATGACTCCAAGATACGTAAGTCTCCCTCTTCTATTCGATGTGCTCCCAAGTTTCGTGCACTTGGGTACTGCAGGGTACTTCTAAGGGAATGTGGAGAGAAGTTTCGTCATCTTCTTCCCAGAATCCACAATCTCCTTCCTCAACTAATCCCAGCCTCTTAACCAGCAGTGCCCTTAGAATTCCAATTAGTAGGTATTCTGAGCTTATTTTTTGTTTAGGTTGTTGGAGTCACTAGATCTTTTCAGGTTATATTTTCCCTGACGTATCCATGCCTGCTCAATCCGATAATGGGATAGCTTCTCTTCTATTCCTCCCTTTACTTCTTTCAGTATTGTGGTGGTGCTTATCCAACAAATGAGTTCCAGAAATGGTGTTTCGTCCTCAGTTTCTCTAAACATGTTCAGACCATCTTGAAGCTGATTACATGAGAGTTGAGCGCGTTGATTGTAGCTTAACCGTCTGACATGATGGTGTTTGCTCGACTATTTATTTATATTATGAACTGGACCTATTTTTCTATAGCGTGAATTTCCACTTGAAAGATACTCAAAAATTTGCCTAAGCCTTCAAAGTATTTGGTTCTAGATCCATATACTCCTATTCTAGTTCCTTCTGTTGTATTCGAGCCATTTGTGTACCACTAATTGGCCTTTCTGTTGAGTCTTGGAATAGTGTCTATGTCCTATGCACCTTAAGAACATAGATTTGTGCTAAATTCTTGCGCAGAACTATACTTTTTTATCACCTCATCTCGGAGCATGTATGAAGTTTGCAGAATTCTAGGGAGGAGTCACACTTGCCTTTGATGATTCCCTCTCCTGTCATTCTATAAAAATGTTCTTTTTGCCATACTCTCCACTACTATATGTGGGATGTACGTTCTAGGATTACTCCTACAGCGACCGTTGGGTACATTCCCATCGCATGTGTTATCCACACACAGGCTAGTCTTTAGATTTCCCTTGTACTATCTAGTTCTTGTCCTTGTACTATCTAGTTCTACTACTCCAGATCACTCCATATGTGATGGTCGGTTTCATTATTGCCGAGTACATCCACTGCAGGGTACTTGGGTTATATGCAGATGAAAGGAAGTTGTAAATTTCTGGGGAGTTTTATAGATTATCGTTTAAGCTGGAATAAGCAAGTCGATCTTGTCTGTAATAAATTAAAAAGTGCTTACTACGCTCTGTTAAGGCTTAGAAATACCTTTGATAAATCATACCTACTTCAAATTTATTATGCACTGCCCTATTCTCACATAGCATACAATACTATCTTGTGGGGTAGAGCAGTAAACACAAACAGGGTTTTTATATTACAAAAACGTCTTGTTAGGCTTGTATTTAACATGAAACGCAGAGAATCCTGTAAAACAATATTTCGCGACAACAGAATTTTAACCTTTCCCTCTATATTCAGCTACAAATGTTCAGTATTTGTTTATCAAAATATGCATTTATTTAGTAGAAACAATATTAACCACGAATACAATACCCGACATGCTACAGATCTAAGGGTCACGGTCCATAACAGTACCTCGTACGAGAAATCGCCATCATACTCATGTCTGACAATATTTAACAATTTACCAGGAGGAATTAAACAATGTAGGTCAATGACAAGCTTTAAAAGAAAGATAAAAAACTTTCTTTTTACAGAATCATTCTACTCAATTAGAGAATTTTTAGAATAATTGTTTTACAATATCTTGCCATAACTTATTCAACATTTTAATTTAAATTATTTTTTCAAGCTACTTTTGAAATTATATTTCTCAAATTATTTATTTTACAAATGGATTTAATGTTTTTAAAACTGAAAATTTTATCTTATCTCTTAATTACTGTTAACTACTGAAGTGTTTTAGTAAATCACTCTTATTAATGTATTTATGTTAATGACGTGTCTTATGTCATTTTTAATGATTTTGTGACGAAATAAATATTATTATTATTATTATTATGCTAAGTTTTCCCGCAAACTGAAGTCCATTAGGACTTTCGGGTCTTTGTTGGTTACTCCCTTTTCATGCTTGTTTCAAAGAAAGTTTTCGTCTAGTGTAAGTCCCTTATATTTGAGTTCTGGCATCCCAAAAGTGAAGTAACATAGAGTACTATTGCTTAGGACTTTTTTGTAGAGGATCGAAATAAGTTTCCAGCAGCATAACAAATGAGTCAACCGTACATGTATTTGGTTCCACACCTTATAGATTTACTATTAATTTAATGCTCTACAAAATATGTCCTGAGAAATTGTTCTCTATAACTTTTTCAAGCCAAATGGATGTGTATTCTTATACTGGGGAACAAAGGTTATTTTTCGATTCATTTACGAAAATGTTTGTCCATAGGGGATTGAAGATATTCATTACTTCGGTTTTGTCAATAAAGCATGACAAAGTTAAAGAAAATTGTCATTTGGAGTTGATTGAACAGTTCAACTCATTCAAGTGCGTCAAGTCAACCATCTTCTATGGGTTTACACGTATTTGACCACATTTCAGATATTCACAGACAATTCGTGCAGAAGTGAATCATGTGAATTGAATTATATTATTCTTCTATTTTCAATAGTTACAAAATTTTACGGTCTTATGCAGATTCTGATTGAGTGAACCATGTGAATTACTGACGCATATTCAAATACACAATATAAATGCAGATCAATTTCATTAATGAGTTGGTAATCAAGATGGGTGAACGAAAACAATAGCTGGTTGAAGAAATTCAAAATATCTAATTTGGTTCATAATGTAAAAGTAATTTAAAAGAACACCTTGGTTAACACTATTTTTCGCTTTCGAGCACTTCTGCGGGTTAAATTTATGATCATAATTAACATTCACTCTCAAGCTTTTGTCAAGTTTGTATATAGTTATTAAAATTCTTACTTTCATTCATAAGCTCAAGTTATATTTACTGAAAACTTCGAGGTAAGCTTGAAACGACCATTGTTATCATACGCAACTTTAAAAACTTTCAATCTTAAGCTTACTATGTCAAGTTTTCATACTATATTTAATAAATATATTACTTTTGTTTGCGATCTTGAAAACAGACTCCCTGCAAACTTAAAGCTATAAAAATTGGTATTCTACGAGAACAGATGCCCTGCAATTTACTACTGAATACTAATTTAATGTTATGAAAATGCTTCTCCTGTGTTGATGGTGGCTTGACTGTCAGACATGATGATGTTTTCCGACTATTTATTCATATTATGAACTGAACTGGACATATTTTCCTGGAGCGTGAATTTCCACTTGTGAGATACTCAAAAATTTGCCTAAGCTTTCGCAGTATTTGATTCCAGGTCCATATAATCATATTCCAGATCCTTCTGTTGTATTAGATCCATCTGTGTATCATTCATTGGCCTTTCTGTTGAGTCTTGGGGTGGTGTCTTTGTCCTATTCACTTTTAGAACTGTGTTTTTGCTAAATTATTGCACAGAACTATACTTTTTTATCACCTCATCTTGGAGCATGTACCAGGTTTGCAGAACTCTAGGGAAGAGCCACACTTACCTTTGATGATTCCCTTTCCGATCATTCTATAAATGTTGTTCTTTTTGACATACTCTCCACTACTATATGACATATGTACCTTTTAGGATTACTTCTACAGCCACCGTTGGGTACATTCCCATTGCATCTGTTATCCAAACACAGGCTAGTCTTCAGATTTCCGATAGGTTTGTCCTTGTACTAACTACATAGTTCTACTATTCTATTCTATACTTCTACCAATCCTTAAGTGATGATCGGTCTCACTACTACCGAGTACATCCACTGTAGGGTACATGGGCTACACGCCAAGTTACCGCAAACTGCACTTCGTTAGGGCTTTCGGGGTTTTGTTGGCTAGGCTACTCCCTTTTCATGCTTGTTCGAAAGGAAATTTTCGTATATTGTAAGTCCCATATATTTGAGTTCTGGCGTCCAAAAGTGAAGTAACATAGAATACTATTGCTTAGGACTTTTTTGTAGAGAATCGAAATAAGTTTCCAGGAGCATAAGAAATGAGTCAACCATACCTTATAGATTTACTATTAAATTTAATGCTCTACAAAATATGTCCTGAGAAATTGTTCCTTATATATCTTTTTCAAGTCAAATGTATGTGTATTTTTACTCTGTGGAACAAAAGTTATTTTTCGATTCATTTACGAGAACTTTTGTCCATATGGGATTGAAGATATTCATTACACCGGTTTTGTCAATAAAGCATGACAGAGTTGAAGAAAATTGTCATTTGGAGTTGATTGAACAGTTCAATTCATTCAAGTGCATCAAGTCAACCATCTTCTATGGGCTTACACGTATTATACACATTTCAGATATTCACAGACAATTCGTGCAGAAAGAAATCATATGAATTGAATTATATTATTCTTCTATTTTCGATATTTACAAAATGTTACGGTCTTATGCAGATTCACATTGAGTGAACCATGTGAATTACTGAAGCATATTGAAATACACAATATAGATGCAGAGCAATTTTATAAGTTGTTAATCAAGATGGGTGAACAAAAGCAATAGCTGGTCTGAAAAAAATCAAAATATCTAATTTGCTTGATAACGTAAAAAGTAATTCAAAAGAACACCTTTTGTTAATATTATTTTTCGCTTTCGGGCCTGAAGCGACCATTGTTAAAAATTTTCAATCTTAAGCTCACTATGTCAAGCTGGCATATTATATTTAATAAATATGTTACTTTTATTTGCGAACTTAGAAACAGACTGCAAACTTAAAAGTTTCATTGCACGAGAACAGATGTCCTGCAATTTACTTCTGAGTACTGATTTGAAGTTATGGAAACGGATCTCCTGCACGCTTACTAAAGGAAAGAATAACCTACTAACACATGTCATAAAAGTGATAAATCTTAAGTATTAATTCTTGTCTATTTTCTTGAACAATTATTGAATTCTTTGCAATTATCACAAATAAAAACGACGGTATTGTAATCAGCACAAAGCCGATGTGCCCACTGATCAACATTATTGCCAATATACAGGGTGTCCCAGTTTTTAATAGCAGAACTTCAACAGTCGATAGAAAATTTGATATTGAGAAAAAAAGTTTCCATTAACATATATGCACAGACGCTTAGTTTTTGAGATACAGGCTGTTGAAATTGAAAAATTTCGTTTTTTGCGAATATCTCCGGAACCGTTTATTGTACAGAAAATAGCTTTCGTGAGCATTTTCTACTCATTGTAAGCTATATACTGTGCGATAAAAAAAATTTTGTTAGTCATAATAGGTGAAGATTTTGAAGGGGTAGTGGGTGTTTTTCTCGCCAACTTCTACGCCACTGAAAAAAGTACGGTTTCGAGACCACCATTTGAACCGTCAATGTTTTCTACACAAAGAAAATACTGGTCATAAGCTCTAAAGTTGACCGTTTTCGAGAAAAATCAACTTTTATGTTGAAAAACATGGTCAATTTTTTGGTTTTGTTACTTGTTCTAACGTTTAAATAAATTTTGTTTAATTAGTAAAAAATAAACTTTATTTCAAAGAATTGAGCATGTTTTAAAACATAAAAGTTAATTTTTCTCGAAAACGGTCAACTTTAGAGGTTATGACTTTTTTGTGTAGAAAACATGCTCAATTCTTTGAAATAAAGTTTATTTTTTACTAATTAAACAAAATGTATTTAAACGTTAGAACAAGTAACAAAACCAAAAAATTGACCATGTTTTTCAACATAAAAGTTGATTTTTCTCGAAAACGGTCAACTTTAGAGCTTATGACCAGTATCTTCTTTATGTAGAAAACATTGATGGTTGTCTCAAAACTGTTTTTTTTCCAGTGGCGTAGAAGCTGAGGAGAAAAACACCCACTACCCCTTCAAAATCTTCACCAATTATGACTAAAAAAAAATTTTTTCTATCTCACAGAACATAGCTTACTATGAGTAGAAAACGCTTACAAAATCTGTTCTCTGTACACCCTGTATCTCAAAAACTAAGCGTCTGTGCATATATGTCAATAGGAACTTTTTTCTCAAAATCAAATTTCCCATCGACTGTTGAAGTTCTGCTACTAAAACCTGGACACCCTGTATAACCAATTTTTCACCAGGTGCGGAATACTCGAAAGTGTCATTACAGATAAAACAAGGTATCGATTTCTCATCTGGATGGACCATTGAGTTAGGATAGAACTCAATGGGATCGATATTCTCTATCGGCGGCTTGGGCTCTTCAACATAGGTATTATTACTATTTTTGTCCGATTTCTTTTGCTCAAAATGCAGCGCGGTAAATAATTACTATTACAACTATTATAGACCTCAAGTGGTCTGTAATCACTATTCTCCACTGTAGAGAACACATAGTCTTCAATAAACATTATTATATTAGCATAATCTGACGAAAATCCCAGACGCGGATACAGAATCCCATTTTGGCTCCTAAATACAGATACACATCACCAAAGAACGCCATAACCATTACTTTGAAATATTATCTGATTGTGAGTAATATGGGAGACTATGCGAAGAGAAACTCATCAGGGAAAAACAGATTGTCAAGAATTCTTAAGCATTCACGGTAAATCTCCAAGCAGCACATCCAGGTCCCTGGTTAAATGATTACAGAGCCAAATTAGTGCATGCTACAATGTCATGAAAAATCCGTTACTTATACCTTCTAGGCCACAATCTGTTCATATCACATAAATAAAAAGCTAACTACAATGTATTATTGACATGCAAATCTGAAAAAGAAAAGTTTAAAAGCTATCAATATGTCCGTATCTTTTAAAAATTCATCATTTTTGACATTTCTCCTACTGCAGTAACAGCGACGATATAGGTACATATTTTTGTGATATTAATTTTAAATTTTATTTGTTTAAATATTAAGTGAAGCAGACATCAGATTTAATTAAGTTTTAATGATGTCACGTTTATGTACCTACTTTCATTTGTTTATTTACGTCTTTACCCAGACTATAGAAATTCGCATCATGGAACATCGTGCTATACTACAAACCTGATTTACATTTTGTTGGAACGACATAAAAATTTAAATTAGCTCATTAGACTCACTATATGTTTGTTGCAGAAATAGAGCGCCAAATCGCCACTTGTCTTCTATACGCTTTCATTATGATTCGAATCACCATGAGGCGTAAAACTTATGCACTTCATACATTTAATACCCTAACCATATAATGCAATCCACTTGTCATCGACACATCCTAACTTTAACTTCAACCGAGTGAGATAATGTGCAAAAATGTTCGCCACTAGTTGACGCAATATGTTAACGGTTCCTTGGGTCATTCATAGAGAAAATTATTAAATTCCAAAGACTTACTCAAGAATTATTGGACAATATTCCGGACCTTCTCTTCGTCGCATTCATCATTGAGAAGCTTCAAGTTAATTAACTCATTTCAACTGAATTTCACAAACGTCACTATTTGTCAAAAAAAAACATAATGATGTCAAAGTATGTTAGAATATCTTTGTTGGTTGGCAAGGTATTGACACATTTTTTGGGTACCGTAAAGTGGGATTACTTTGCAACACTTTTCGAATATATTGCTTTTTCACACAGTGTAGGAATGTGAATATATTTGTTGGTTGGCAAGGCATTGACACATTTTTTGGGTACAGTAAAGTGGGATTTCATTGCACCACTCTTGGAATATATTGTTTTATCACAAAGTCTAGGAATTAGTATATTTGTTGGTTGGCAAGGCATTAACACATTTTCTGGGTACCATAAAGTGGGATTACATTGCAACACTTATGGAATATATTGTTTTATCACAAAGTGTAGGCATTTAAATATCTTTGTTGGTTGGCAAGGCATTGACACATTTTTCGGGTAGCGTAAAGTGGGATTACTTTGCACCACTTTTGGAATATATTGTTTTCTCACAAAGTGTAGGAATTTGAATATCTTTGTTGGTTGGCAAGGCATTGACACATTTTTCGGGTACCGTAAAGTGGGATTACATTGCACCATTCTTGGAATATAATGTTTTATCACAAAGTGTAGGAATTAGAATATTTGTTGGTTGGCAAGGCATTAACACATTTTCTGGGAACCATAAAGTGAGATTACTTTGCAACACTTATGGAATATAATGTTTTATCACAAAGTGTAGGAATTTGAACTTTGTTGGTTGGCAAGGCATTGACACATTTTTCGGGTACCTACCGTAAAGTGAGATTACTTTGCACCACTCTTGGAATATATTGTTTTTTCACAAAGTGTAGGAATTTGAATATCTTTGTTGGTTGGCAAGGCTTTGACACATTTTCTGGGTACCATAAAGTGGCATTACTTTGCAACACTTATAGAATATATTGTTTTCTCACAAAGTGTAGGAATTTGAATATCTTTGTTGGTTGGCAAGGCATTGACACATGTTTCGGGTACCGTAAAGTGGGATTACTGATTACTTTGCACCAAACTAGGAATATATTGTTTTTCCACAAAGTGTAGGAATTTGTTGGTTGGCAAGGCATTGACACATTTTTTGAGTACAGTTACAGTGGGATTATTTTGCGACACTTTTCGAATATATTGTTTTTTCACAAAGTGTAGGAATTTGAATCTTTTTGATGGTATTGACACATTTTTTGGGTACCGTGAAGTGGGGTTACTTTTGTCTCTGCTCATAAACTAATTATAAAGGATCATATGTGCCATGTAGAAGATTACTTTGCCAATTATAACTCTACCACAAAAACTTGCAGAAAGAACTTGTTATATGTTTTTTGTGGTTCTAAAGGCGATGTTGATGTGAAACCAAAAATTCCTCTCAATTGCCTAAACAAATTACAGTAGGCAATGTTTCCTCCAAAAGTGCAGGTGACCATATTTTTTAAATTGTTTGGTCAAAGAACTATAAAACTTTTTTTGTATATTTGTTAAATACTTAGTGAACGAATAAAGTTTGAGGACACAGGCTCTAGCAGTTGATTATTATAAATACACAAAAATGTACGTATTTACTTACACACCACACCATTCAAAGAGAGACGCTCCTGAGAATCACGAGAACAGTTTGGGAGTGGATTAGCCCGTTATCCCCACTATAATATAACCAGGGTTTTAGCCTGGTATAATTTCCCAAATTTATTTAAAACGGGGCAAAGTTAACCTCTGCGTGCAAAGTAGTCCCACTTTACGGTACCTTCTATTCATGTATTGCATTTTCACGTTTCTTTGAAGGCTTTCCGGAACTGTGATCGATATTATTGTTATAGAAGCTATTACAATACCAAATTATTCCAGGTGGTCTTCATAGGAGATACTTCTGGATATGTTCCTGTTCCGCCCTTGAGAACTCTAGACACACCATCAGCTCCAGAAGACTTAGATTGGCGATTACCAGTGGATTCTTGGGATAGGGAATATAGAAGATTCAGATTCAATACAACTAGAGTTCAGCGTAAGTGTATACTACTGATACGAGATTCTTATGTCAGATAAAAATAACTAGAAGCGCATGAAGGGTTAAGAGGGAGCGAGTGAGTATGTCGAAAGGATCGGCTTATTCTTTCGCTACGCTCACGCAGTCTTCCGCATAAGCCGATAAAGAGCGCGTGCCGCAGTCTGTCTAGTTGCGCGAGCTCGATTCCTCTATGTAGAAACATGCCGTATAAACCGATTTGAGGATATTTCCTTTTGAGAGTTTATTTTCAAATTGTGACCAATTCCAATTTAGATGAAAATTGAGAATTTCTCAATGCTGTAAATAAGAAACAATCTCTACTTAAAGTACCAAGGACCTTTTACCAAGTAGCCAACATCAAAGTAAACTTAATAAGAAATTAAAATGTGCCTGTTTATTTGTATTTAATAGGGAATATACCTTAGGGTTTAAGCTCAGCTCGAGATAAATTTGAATTCATTAAATTGCTTTGTCTCTTATGCCCACATAGCATTTGAAGTTGGTACCTTTATCAGAAGTATTGTCTAAACGGTTCGTTAGTTTGTTCTTGAATTTATAAACGGGTTGTATTGCAAATTAATAAAACAATTTATAGAATAAGATAAGCATTCCGAAGAAATGGCTGTCAAATATTAATATCTAAAAACAAACATACTTATGTGCAATGGTCATCCACGTTCTCCTTTTTTGGCCAATATTTTTATAGGCTAACATGAAACCTCATTTTACAATCAAAATCAGTTTTTAAAGTTTGGCATAGATATGTCGATGATATTTCCGCGATTATAAGTGAAGATTTTGATTTACATGGCTCTTCGAACACGCTTATAATAGCCAATTTGTTTCACTCATATTTACTGTCGAAATATAAACAGATCATCAGCTTCCTTTCCATGATATTAACATTATAACAGATGGTAATCAGTAATCACTTGAAATTTAACACATATAGAAAACCCACTCAAACAAATATGTATACTGCAGATTTAGTTATACCAATCAACTATAAGATATCTCTAGTTAATAGTCTTGCTCATAGATTATTAAACGCCTCTTTGAGCCAGCAAAATTATAACAACGAAGTTGAGCAAACGCGTTGTACAATGATTACAACAAATCTTTGATCAATAACATTTTGCCCATATAAAGAAAAATATTGGCAAAAAATCAGCGTTATTCGAAACTATTTCAAATACAGGCCACACCATTTCTAAAGAAAGTAAATCACTCTTGAAACACAGTAATCACAAATATCTTACGTAATTTAGAAGAGATAAAAATGTATAAGCGAGAAAGCAATTTAAGAAATTAAAATTTATCTCCAGCTGACGGTGATCCCATTATATTCCGTATTTATACCAAATAGTATTTAAACAGGCACATTTTGATTTTTGATTTGGTTTATGCTGAAAGGTCCCAAGTACTTTAACAGTATTTTTATTGGACAAGGATTGTTTCTTATTTAATTTATCAATGGCAAAAACATATGGACAGAATTCGAAATTATGATTGTTCAACAATTATGAACCGGCCAATAGGGCAGATAATAGGTTTGATTTTTATTTATGAATATTCTGAATTGGGCGGAGTTGTTCAGATCATGATGGTCCCACAATGTTTACTTTACTATCGTTATTATTCTAGAAAATTGCTTCCCAAGTACACGTATATAGTATACTCTGTCAACATGCTGCCATCATGGAGTAGAATAGTAATTTGCACCACCGTAACTGATGTGTATAGCTTAGATGCTATTATAATCGTCTCACGAACACGAGATAACATTGTTACATTATTCATCGGAATTATGCAGATATTGAACTTGTATTTTATTAATAACGAGAATCTCGTTGATTCTATGAACCAAAATTAATTCAATATTAACAGTAATAATAGTCGTTACGTTGTTATCACTAATAAGTAACAGCTCACCCTTATCCACTAAAAATATTGTTAAAGCACTAAGAACCTTCCAGCTTTTAAGTAGCAATCACCAGAGTAAACGAAATTAGAAAACAAGAGATGTCCGTTCAAATACTATTTGGAAATAGTAATGCAAATAAGGGATTACCCTAACTGGAGATAAATCGGAATTTAATAAATTGCTTTTTCACATATCACATTGAAAACATTTTGAAGCGAGCTTTTCTATAAATTTGACTCAATGATTGTTCAGTGACTTACAGAGTTAGAGTCACATCTTATGTGAATCATCTCTAGGATAAATCTTTTATAATAATTGGTTTCTTCGTGTCCTTTGCTAAAATATTAATATTTTTATAATCAAACTGATTGTTATAATCAAATAAATGCTTAGCAAGGGCGGTGGAATTTTCTTCCTTCTTAGTACTATACTTATGGCCATATTCCTGTATAAGTGTCATCGCAATCTGAATAATTTAATTTATTTACCGTGTCGGTTTGTTTATCTTTAGGTATTAACGGTTTTAGATTTGAAAAATATTTACCAACACAGTTAATAAGTTTGCAGAATGTATGGTAATGTTATAAACTTATCATCATTACCGTTTCTATTATTTATTTATGATGTACCCTTATAGATTTTGTTTATTCTTTCTATAATCATGGGGTTAGATAAAAATTAGATAGCCATTCATTTCCAGTATATTATGAACTTTTATCGAATTTTTGAGACGGTTTCCTGGGTGTGACAATTTTACAGCGCGATCTGTAATACTGTTTATAACACTTTTTTATAGCTTGTTGGTGCAACTGAATTGTAGTGAAGATATAGTTGAGCACAAACTTCTTTTGTGAACCACGATGTTTCTATTTTTCCGTCTGAATCATGCCTAATGTTCATATCTAGGACAATGATCTTTTGTTCACTTCTATTTCACAGGTATATTGAAGTTTAAAGTAAAAATTGTTAAATTTATCAATTACGTACCGAATTTTATCCTTGGGAAAACACATTATTACAGATTCTTCTAGACATTCCCTAACTAGCTTAGCGATAGTAGCTCCAATAGGAGATTGCTGTGTCGAAGAAATTAATTATTAATATAAATAGAATAGAGCGAAATAGTAATAGGAACAACTTTCCTTTATAAGCATGTTTGAAATCCAAACAAATAGGTCAGTATTTTGGAAAAAAAATCCTTCTTGACAGGTAGCGAAAGTCACGTGGACACCTCCGCGTAGGTACTTTTTCATATTTTTTAAAGAAAAACTCAATGCCAAAGTTGAACTCAAAATAAATTATTAATAAAAGTTTTTAACCATATGATTCCAACTTTTTGAAGAACACTGAATAAATAAATGAATCAGCATTAGCAGAACATAATTTAAATACAGATCACACCTTTTCCCAAGATAGTTTATCACTTTTAATACACAGGACGGACAAGACAAATATCTAGGTAATTGAAATGGGATGGAAATGTATAAGCGATGAAGCAATTTATTAAATTCCTTCCTCATTTCCATTACTAATCCCAAATAATATTTAAACAAGCACATTGTGTCATTAGAGAATGGGTTTTCATAGAATTTTTAATTTAATTTATTTTCATTTGCAAGCTATCTTATATGAAGTATGAGAGAGACCGAAAGTGTTTCCGTTGAACTCATTACGTAACATGATGTTAGTTCCGGTCAGTTTAGTTGGAAAGTGACCGGCGATTACATGCAGATAATCTCATATAACCCATTTAACACTTGTAATACTTAACGTAGATTCAAGTATATGTACTACCGAATATCTCATATTAAGACAATAATTATCAAATCACTTGGAAGCTGGTCTAGGGTGAAAACAAAATCAGGATGCGTGGTGCTTAATATTCCTTCCTTCTGAATAATATTATTCACGTTGAGGTTTTATTGTAGTATGCGAATCATAATTTGATATGTATCGAAATTTAATTATGAAAGAAGTTGGACGTAATATTGTAGATGATTTATTTTTGATGTGTAATTCAAGAAGATACAATTATTTCTAACATAAATAATATATTCATCTATTAGGAATACTTTCCAAAATGCCTACTAAATTAATTAATATAAATATGAAACCAGATTTATAAATATGTAAATAAAACATAGATACAGTAAAACAGAGGAAGTATAAAGAAGAACACAGATGAATAAACAAGAGAAGAATACCGCAAGTATAAAGCTCACCACAAACTACGCCAGAGAAAGACAAATACTTCTAAGATAATACTGTCATTTGAAAATCAGGATTTGGTACAGAGCAACCAATTTCTAGAATTTAGTATTCCGTAGTCATATCCATTATTAATTGAAATTAAGTTCAGTGCAAAATAGTAGCTTGACTGTCCGTGAGTTTATGAACCTGAATTCCTTTATAGCTACTCCAATTCTACTTTATAAATGCCCAAATGGCACAGGTTTTTGATTGCAATACTGTTGGATATGACAATAATACACTGAATTTGGAAATTCCAGTTTCAGTATCCGCGTTGGAGCCGGGCCTGCAATGTATGTAATAACAAGTTAGTCTCCAACAGGGGCGGACTGGTCATTAACCGTTGGGCCAATTGCTGGTGGGCTATTTTCCATATCATGATTATTTTATTTATAAACTGTAATATGTATGACAAAATATATTATGTTATACCTGATAAAAAATAACAAGTATCGTATACACGTAATTCTATTTTCACTTTTTACTCTGACAAGATCATGTGCTCTGGCCAGTATTAAAAACGAAAATAATTTAGTAGAAGAATTAAAAAAACGTTCGTTGCTATATATGCTGAAATAAAACTGCGGACGGTTATTTCGAACTCGCTAATAACGCTGATGCAGATGTCTATTGATTCTGATAGTGATAGCTACAGCACTAAGAGCATCAGTGATACCAGCACGAATGGAGAAATCCATGTCGTAGAATTCCAACATAAGACTTTAGATACTAATGAATGGTGTTCAGGAAAATGCTTAAAATGTATTTGTTGTATATTAAAAATCCTACACAGCTATATTCTTCAAGTATAAATTACTTTTCAAAATATACAAATGTGTTCTAGTTTCACCTTGCACTCAAGTGTAGCGTTAACAGTCGTTCTCGGAGCTAAAAATGATCAAAAATCGATTGCGATCAAACATTACAAATGAAATTCTGGAAAATTACAAATTGGGAGTCAGATTTGTTAGATGCCATTAGAAATGAAGATGCCATTGACCAGGTAGCAGCCACATCCAAACTTACTGTTAATTATTTTATTTCAGAATGTAGTTTAAAAACCATTTCAGGATTATATGGTTTACTGATTACTCTTGAATTATAAATGCATATTTAATCCCCATCGTCATGCTGTATGCATAAAGCGTGTCGCGGACGTAGTGAGATAATTATTGCGATTGAATCATACAAAATAAAATATGGAAAAAATAACCTATGAGAAACATACTTTTTGGTTTTCAATTCAGTGTACTGAAATTTTCTGCTTTCTCTTACTAGTGGCTTGCGAGGACACACACCTTTTTTATTTTCGTCTGCAGTGCTTTTGTTGTATCTATGATCAGTACGATCTGCATTACATCATCAGTACAAGGGCCACTCATACCTATGTGGCCGTTAGACTGCTTTCACTTCCCCCTGGTCTCCAATGTAATTATTCTTCGCCATCAAGCTGAATGTTTGTTTGAGGGACCTTTGGGCATATTGTAGATCATTACAATTTCAAGTGGTCATGAATACTCTTGTATTCACCATGTTGAAATTGTACACATACTATCATGTTGTGAATGGGACAGGTCTTGCTGCCAGTCTGTCATTGGTGCCCAAGTATTTCACAAATGATTCAGTTTTCAGTATGATACAATAATCAGTTTCAGTTTATTTCAAATTATTTTCAAATTACATTTACAATTTTTTCAAGTATCTGTGGCACTTGAGAAAAATCTCTTGTTGTGCCAACATTTCATTCTATACTAAAGCTTTTTAGATATGTCTTGTTTCCAATCATAGTACATATTATGTAAAACAAAATTAGATTGAAAGATAAAAGATAAAATATAGAATACAAAATATAAAAATACAAAAATATGGTGGAATGATGTCGGGTTTTATTTAAGTAATGAGCTTAATAAATTGTGATTTTGTATAATGTATAATTTAGTCTGAATTTTAAATTGTGTTTTAGTAGCGCTCTTCAATTTGACAGGTAGTGAATTGTACAATTTTATACCGATAAAATCTTTTCTTTTCTGACAAACAGTTTTATTTAATTTGTAGATGTAAAGATTCATTGCTGTACAATACATACACCTAACACCACATATAACTGATTTGGTCTCATCGTCTCGGTAGATAATTACACTTGAATTGCTGTAGACTTCAAGTAGAAAATTATGTGGACTAGGGATCGGCGATTTTAAATTGAGTCAACGCTGAATCGGTTACAAGGTGTCGATGTATCGGAAAAAAAAGAATCTATTCAATTGTTTATTTAAATTCGTTAATGATCGTGTAATTTGATGACGACCTCTATTGAACGATAGTTTAACTTCCTGCTTGGATTATAAATTTCTACTGACATCCATAAATAATAAAACTGCATAATCTTTTATAGATGATGGGCTATCAGCCAAAGGATTATAGAAACTTCTTTACCTTGGTTCTTTAGAGAAGAACGATTTGCATCCATTTTGTCTGGATTTGAAGTTTTCAATAAATAGACTCCGATAGTGACACCGTCACAACCATCCCCCCCCCCCAATCCCAGTCACTGTCATAAGGGTTAGACAAGCTTAATTTTACCCTTCATAAGTTTTATTTAATTTCTTTCTTATAACAAATATATCAGAACTTACAATGTGAAGTTGGCATACTTGGGAACATATGTGAATGTGATGAGATAGGTTTGCTTAATTATAAAAACTTAGAATTAAATATAATAAAATGAATTTTGAGGTTGTGACGCCACGCTATCGGAGTCAATTGAGTATTGCTTAGTAATGATTATGAAATAATGAACTCGTTTGCTTCCCGAAACTTCCGATGCTTCCGTCGTTAAACTAATAAGTATTATGCACAGTTTTCAAATTGTTGTTGATTAATCAAGTTGAATTCGATGGATCGGTAAAAAGGAAACGATTAATTTAATCGAATCAAACTAACACATTGCGATTGGATCAACTAGGTGAATCGATTCATTGTGAACTTTGCCCATCCCTAGTGTGAAGTGTGGACCTCAAATCATGTTACACCCGGTACCGAATTGTGATATATCCATTACCCGGTTGATGTATTATTTATATTATTGTATAGTAGTCAATATCACATTGTTTGTGCATTTAACTCTGCATCAAGAAATCAATCTGAATAAGTTCTACCTAGATAAAAATCATCTTAAGAATCTCCAAATTTTTTTTTCAGATATTGAAGCGGAATGTCAAGATGACTATATGAAAATCAGAGTGGGATTCAATGGAACCTTCAGTGGATTAGTGTATTCTGCTGGTAAAGTATACAATCTATATTATTTTTGTAGGCCAACAATCGCACATTACTTGCAATAAGAGCTTTTTCTGCTTTAGATGTCTTTTTCATCAGCCACGCCTCAGTCACTAGGGTTTTTCGTGAATTCCAGTAGGATGGTTCACACACTTCGTAACTCTAGTCCCTTGTTCTGTATAGATTCTTCACCGGTTGACTGTTCTACTATTCGGGGATAGACTAGGCTGCCTAAATATTGTTTGTCTTTTAGCATCTAATGTTTCGCATTCTGACAGTATGTGTTTGGCTGTATCAGTTCCCTTGCCACAGCGGTTTTTGTCACTCCGAGTGCAGGTTCTGGACCAATATATGAGGCTAATGAGCCCAATCTGACCAGTTTATCTGCTTTTCCGTTGCTCTCGATGCCATAGTGTCCAGGAACTCAAATCAAAGTTATTTGTTGGGTTTGATAAATTATAATCTGCATCGAGAAAACTGCAAGTTTTCCATTTCTGTCTCAAACCTTTTTCGTTACATTCTCAAGTGAACCCCTCTAGTCATTGCAAAAATTTTGAAATACAAAAAAAAACTGGAGAATTCGAGCAACCGGCTGTTACCTCAAACTCATTGTAGTACTTTCCCGTTTCTCGTCTGCAAAAAGGTCTCTATTGAGGAGACCTTTATTACTAGGCCCTACTTCCTACTCATGTTGAGTTCTGTTTTACATCGGTTCTCTGATTAGTGTTTACCCGTGGTACATACGAGAAGCTTTTTTCCAGCATACTCTTTGTTGTTGTTTGACTCAGTCCCGAAGCATTCTCGAACAGCGTTTTTTGTCACTCCTAGTGCAGGTTCTGGGACAATATATGAGGCTGATGAGCTCAATCTGACCAGTTTATCTGTTTTTCCGTTGCCCCCGAGGCCATCGTGTCCAGGGACTCAAAACGAAGTTATTTGTGGTGTTCTGCCTGAGCGCTGAATTTGTCACGGCATTCACATGCCTGTCTCGAAGTAACTTTTGGATTCAAGAGTGTTTTCAGTGACGCCTAGCTCTGCATATTCTGATTCGTCCTTTACTGCACATTGCAGGATTGCGTACGCCTGCTCTCGGGATACGGAAGTGTGTATCCCAGTAAGATACTCTGTTGATTGTTCCTTCCCTCACTGTTAATTCCATCATCAGTTCCTTCTCTGGGTTTGGACTAGTCTGTATCTCAGGTTCACTTATCATGTTCACCTCTGATATTGTCGTCGGTTCACTCCCTTCGTTCCTCTATATCTACCACAAACTTAGTGTTCAAGGAGTACTTGTAAGTAATGTGGTCCGTATCATTCCAAGAGTGTTACCTACCAAAATTTCCTTGATTCTTTTATAGCCCGATCTTATACTCGTGTTTTATAATCTCAGAAGTTCCGTTCTTGCCTCTTCCATGATCGTAAAGTCGATCGGGGTAGCTCGAACAGTATTTCCTTGGCTGCGGTTGGAGTTGTTTCCATAGATTAGATTGGTGATTGGATTAAGAATATTGTACCAAACATGTCCAAAAGATTGTATTGTATGTTCCTCCCAGTGCCTACTATCTAAATCACTATCCAATAATTATTTTATTGAAAACGATTTCATAACATAACTGATCATAACTCACAGGTATAGAGAAAGTATACAAAATTAAATAGGAAAATGTCACAGCCTTCCAAATATGTAAACTTACACAGGGTGTCTCATTAAAAACTGAGTTTCAGTCACTTTCATGAGCCTCCGGCAGGAACTTACTTTTGACCCTACCTGTATGCTAAAACTGGGATTGGTTCATCAATGGTCTTATGCTGCTATGACCCAAATATTTCGAAAATTTGCATTGTGAAAGTTATGAGGAATCCTATAATGATTCCAAAAATGACGATATAATATATGGGGGTGTTCTACTTTAAATGACAAAGTAGCTACTACTTTCTGATAGAAGTGGCAACACTGTATTGATGAAAATATTTTAGACGGATAGAGGATGTTTGCTTATGCACGCCCACAAATTCTCCAGATACTTCTAAGGTTCAATCCACCGTAATGCACCCGTTATAAGTACACTTTTATATTGGTGAGCTTTAGATCCTTCAAAAATTTAAATTTTACTGGTTTCAATCGTAGTTTTTCCTTCATGGTGTTTCATGCCTCGAAGTTCTTGTTTCTGGGGTTGTGGTGAAGCTCTGAAATCCAGTGAGTAAACGTATCGGTTTCTTCCGCTTCTCTGCGGAATCTACACGGCCCATCCTTCTCTAGGTCAATTTTTCTAATATGGTGTCTCGTCATGAATCCTTTTATGCTCAGGTTATTTCTGCTTCCCATTATAATTTCCAAGACGTCCTATTTCCTAAATTAATCCAAGAGGATCTCGGACTGTCTACGACCGAGAAAAAACCTCGTTGTTCAGTGTGTGTTTATATACAGCAGAAGAGTTTCTGTCCTATCAGAGGCGTTTCATTCCTTTTCATGCAAGAGAGTCCGACTGTATTTCCCTCAAATTCCTGGGACCTGGGACCCAGCAGAGTGTATTTCCGTTCTGCACTCCTAAGGTGTTCAATTTGGTTTTACAGATAAGAACCACTCTTAAGATTGGATCATGATATTTTAACTCAACGCTTTTATGGTTACTTGACTATCAGACATGAGGCTACTTCTTTTTGTATCCTTCTTGTACAGGTTGAGTTTTGCATGGACCGTTGAAAGGTACTGGTGTATTTACCCTTGGGTTTCTTGTTTTGGGTTCCGGGCCCACAAATACTACGGCCTTACACATTCTTCTGGTCTGGATCCAACGGTATACTAAGAGAATGATCCTCTCCTAGCAGGGTAAACTTTTCCTCGTCTCCATTCTTCAGTTTCCAAGGTGGCATTGGCAGTTTGGTTGTTTGGAGTAAACAGTATTTTCTCCATGCTAGCCGTAGGTCAATACTTCAGCGCTTCAGTGACCTTTGTGTGGTAATTTACTTGGTTCTATCGTTCCAGGCTGTCGCACCATCATAGTGTACTCATAGTCAGCTCTGTAACTATGTGGTGAATAAAAAAGATATTCATAGAAGGTACCATTAATACTTCTACAGAATATCAAAAACATCAATTTTTTTTTTGTTTCACTGCTGTAGTAAAGATAGCAGTTTGAGACACCCTCGTAACTGAGGAGTACGGTGCTGAGCCGTCGTAATAATTTCTGCCAACTTGTTGGTAAGACGATACTTATGAAAGTTTGGTATCATCGAATAGAAGAATTTATAATTAAATCTCGATGGGGCAAGTAGTTCGCGCTGAAAGTTTCCTTTGAAAAGGACTTTATGTTCATGTTCTGTAATGGAACGATCACCACCCAATGTGGTTTCTAGGAAGAGTACCTTTGGAAGGCTCGATTGTAGACTTCACACAATAGGTATTTACACAGTTAATTACCACTAAATAATTTCAAAACGGGTAGGTACATCATAGAAAAACAATACTATGTGATGGTTGGTACTCATGCCACTACAACGAGGTCTGTATACCTAATATAATACCTTACATTCCCACGTTGCAAGTGATAATGCATTAAATTGTGGTAATGAGTCAGTGGCCGAAGCGAATTGAACGGGAATTTTAATTATAAAGTACTTATACCTTATATATCAGGACAATGTTATTGCGTTTCTCATGATAGTATATCAATCTTTATTGAATTGAAAGTTCCTCTTTATCATTTTAATAAGTAAACTATTTTAAACAATTATCATCAACAATACCTATCTAGTAGTAGGTCCTTCAGTATAAAATCAAATATAACAAAATGCTCAGAAATGTTATGTGATCTGAAGTGATATAATATAGAGAGAATCAGGGAAGTCTAAAAGACCTAAAATGTTCCCGTATAGCTAGTTCATATATTTACGACTCGACGTCCAAAAGTGAAAGTTATCACACTCTGAATATTTTAATTTATAAACTCCTAGTATATATTAAACTCATTTGTTTTATCGTTAGCATTGAACAGATATGTATTTTTAGGTTTGAAGCTAACTTTTTTTAGATTTGTTGATGGCTGAAGCCTTAATTATATTCCATTCTTCTTTTTTGTGAAAAAAAGGAAGTGAAAATGCTCTACCTATGTATCATTGAATTATATGCTATTTGTTTGTGGGTATGAGAACTTTATGAGGAATTAGTTGTATCCGTTAAAGTATTTTTCTATTCTTCGGAAAACGATTGACCTGTTACTACTAATGAAACTATTGGAGTTGCTTCAAATTATAATCTGCTTCGAAAACTGTTTACCATTTATGTTCTAAAACCCTATTCGTCACATTCTCATGTGAACCCCTCTAGTAATTGTTAGAATATTGAAATACGAAAAAACTTGAGAATTCAAATATCCGGCTGCTACCTCAAACTCATTGTGGTACTTTCCTGTTTCTCGTTATAACCACCAAACACCTAGTATCAATTAGATTGGAATTGATTGTTTCTAGTAAGTATAGGTAGTTTCCTCGCGGAAGGGTTGAGTTCTCAACAAAGATATTACAGTTGATAGCTGCAAACGGCGAAAAGAATATGAAATTGTAGCATCATCCAGATGATAATTCTCCGAGGAATGCCTGATTTCTTAACAAAAATATTGGAGTTGCTAACAGCTGCTGATGCTAAGTAATCGATTACATCACAGAAACTGGAAAATTCATCTGGCTGTGAAATTTTTGTCCGACTTTTCTGTTTCCACGTTAACCGTAGTATTGCTGTTGAAAATATTGTTGCATAGAATTGCTACAATTTGTATTGGATCTACGCTCTACCCTAAAGTGATTTTGTAAATAATTAATTCATTGATTTGTTTTAGAGCAATCAACTATTTTGAATTTGAAGGGGTGTAAATATTATCCAATTCCCACTAAAGATGACGTAACTCTACTTCTTCCCTCATATCATGCTGAGTATTTGATACCGCTATCTAAACAACACTGAATTAACACGTTCGCGACGTCGTGGGCCACCAGTTATACACACTGGCCTCCTTTAATAGCTGTCGTGTACCACCGGTGGTACAACATGGTTTCCAAATTGGAGTTTTTTTGTTTGAGATATCGAGTCACCAACCCAGATCAACCGTAAAGAAGCTGTACTTACTTTTATTCGTCGTGGCCACCGGTGGAACACGACTGCTTAGAAAGAAATGTATTTCTCAGTTGGGTCTTGTACCACGAGTACCTATTTGCATATTTCAAAAATAATAAATACAGAATAAAACTTCTGCAATAATGTAAAAAACATTTAGTGACTCGTAAAAACAACGTTTTTTTGAAATTTAACATTACGGCGGTAGGTTATGTATTCTGCTCTACGTAGCGAAAGTGTAACGGACGAACAAGTGATTTATTCGATTTTCATGAAACCTAAATTTCAAAATATTTCGAGTTTCAAAGCTTTCTGAATAATTAGTGGTATTTAGAAATGTAAGGAGCTAATAAATGATAATATTATCCGATATCAAACAACACAATATCTCTTCATTCATAGGATTCTTAAGCTGAATGGAGAATGTCTAGTATTGTTATTTATTTATAAAATTGCAACGCCTAGCCGACACATATTTGCAGACAGGCATCAGACTATCAGACACATGAAGATGATTAAGCTGAAACATTAATAACAGTAAATAAAATAATATTTGCAGAATATTATGTTCTCTAAATTCTTCACTTCAGAGTATGTTATTATTCAAAGCTAACTTCAGCCGGACCGCGGACAAAATCGAATGGTTTTTATACTAAATTTTATATCGCTATCTATAAAAATGGCACATATAATGTGGACAGGCGCAAAGAAGGATAAACAATAAACATGATTAATTTGCAAGCAGCACTCACTGGTGCGTGGTGCCGTTCAATTCCAAAAGTAATGCCTTTAGATATGTTCTCATTCTTCACGATATTAAACATGATCAAAATTTGGCCCAGTTTCCACAAAAATGCAGATGTTTCTTACACGTAATAAAATTATTTGGCAAGTGGGGACCTACGAGTAATTTAATTCAACAGGTTTCACTTTCTGCTAAATGTTCACTATTATTTCAGGTTATGCTTATGATCCCGACTGCATGTACATAAATGGTACGGGAAGAGATTATTACGAATTTTATATTCAGTTGAATAGATGTGGTACATTGGGAAAAAATACACATAATGAAGATAATCGAAAGAAGCCAACGGTAAGTTACGTGAAGAATAATCAAATACGTACTCATCAGCCCGGGTAGCTCAGTCGGTAGAGCATTGGACTTTTAATCCAAGGGTCCAGGGTTCAAGTCCCTGCTCGGGCGGCTTTTTTTTCTTTCTTCGTGCTGCTACTATCACTTTTTTAGAAAAATTTCATGTGGAATACCGTGACTGTACAATACAATCCATTAATCGAAGAGGAATATGATGAACATTTCAAAGTAACGTGCGAATATGGATACGACTTCTGGAAAACAGTTACATTCCCTTTCTTGGATGTTGAGTAAGTATTCTTCTTTCTTTTTTGATTAAAGGTAAAAAAAAAGACGTATATGGGTATGATACACAAATACTAAAACAATCACGAAAATCATAACCTCTTTGAAGACACGGATAAATCGATTCTTTACAGAAGGAATTTTCCCAAGCTCAATGAAAATTGCAAAAATCGTTCTAGTTCATAAACAACAATCCACAAAACTACAGGCTTATTTCCATACTACTCACATTATCAAAAATCTTGGAGACAGTTTTCAAAGAGAATTCTTAAATATTAAAAAAAAACTACTCCCTGCTAGCCAACTTGTGGTTACCGAAACAAAAGATCTACAGCAACAGTAGATTCGATTGAGCATATACTACACGATTTTGACAAAAAGTATGTTAGCCAAGTTACTTGTTGCGACTTGAGTAAAGCTTTCGACAGAGTAAACCATAATATACTATTAAAAAATTACAGTACTATGGATTTCGAGCAATTGTACTAGAAATAATGAAATCCTACCCTGGGGATAGAAGTCACTGGGTGAGCCTGAGTGACCGAAAATCGAGTATAAGAAAAACAAACACCGGAGTACCTCAAGGTCCTGTGTTCGGACCGGTGCTGTTTTTAATTTATATCTATGACCTCGCACCCAATATTTTATATTATGTTGCAACATGTCTATTCGCGGATGATAACAGTTTGATCAGCAATGGGAAAAACGTATCGGCAGTAACAGAACAAAACATCGGAGTCGATAAAGAAGCGGAAAAAAGTTTTTGTAGCAAAAAATTACAATTGAATGTGAACAAAACACAGCTCTGTAATAATCTGAAGGCTGGTATTTGGGAGCAATTGAATAAACTTATTTATATGGTTATTGCACACAAGCCAGGTATACCAAGTCCAGCTCAAGATATTACTAGGTTATGTTTGTTTACTGTTCCCTCAGGTCAAAGCCTTATGGGATCATATGCTGCTACGGAGAGTGGAAACCTTGTTGTAACTATGCTAGAATAGCTACCCTTACTATGCAACTCGAGGGTTGCAGAGGGTGATAATTGCAGGGTTGCACTACAAGGAGTGCCCTGTCGTTGGTAGAATGGATTATATTTAGCTGCCACCAGTTCCCTTTTGAGATGTTTTAGAGAATAGTTCAGGGAACGAAACTAAACTCGAAGGAGTTCCTCTCCAGTAGCACTTGGTATAAAATAGTTTAGTAGCGGGGCCTTTCCTGGCCGATTTATATACTAGGCTTCACGTTGTTGAAGATGTTCGGAATGACAATCACGACAGAACTGTTCTCTTCCACTATAACGTTATCTAAGGGATGGTGTATCAATGAAGAACAATGCGAACAGTATATGTTGTATATTGGGAAAAAGTATTCGTTTACAAAACAATAATAATAATTAACAAATATAGACACTAAGTCCCATTCATATATACATAATGAGGAAAATATGACGAATGGTCAACAAGAAACAAAAATTAAAAATTAAATTAATCGAAATTAATTTGATGCAAGTTTCTGAATGGTTTAAATAAAATATATATAATAAATTGATAAAACTTTATCAAGTATGATCAATCAGTGAATTATTGATTCGCCTGATATAACGTAGCCAGAGAGTTGTTTCTTTGCAGGCTAACCTTACTTTTGAATTGAATATACCACTCTGATGGGGTAACTAAGGTTATGAAATGGACCAGAGGGGCCACTGATAGTAAGGTTGAGATTCCAGAAGGGTGATTCTCTAACAAACAGCTATGTTGCCTTTTTTTTGACAACTACCTGGTTCGCTTTGTATATATTGATCTATTAAATTGATTCAACAAATTTGACAATATAATGAAAATCCTAGTTTTCAAGATGAACTCTTAACACTTTCTCTTAAATTCGCCGCTGATGGCTGTCTCAGTAGGGGTTTTTAAGAAACCTTCAAATTCTAAATAAAATACCCTTATTACAATTTTTAAATAATGATCCTTCCCAATAGTCCCACAAATAATTAGGTAATTGACTTTACACCTACGATAACCCTAATTTCAACTATACCTATCTTAAGTAGGTCTCATACATGTACTACCAAATATGAGAAATTCGGCAGATGGATCAATACACTTCTATTACCTCAAAATACTCTATTAATGGTTACAGTCCTCTATATACCAACACAAAAACGAGAAAGGGGGGGTGATGACCTCAAAATTCTTGGCTTGGATTCAGACTAAATAGCTTGTTCTATAGACTTACCCTGACTCAGTATTTAATCCTTAATCCACCAAGTAAACTTTTGACACTTGAGCTTACACTTCACGGCCTACACAAAATATATTACGCGACGTCTTTTTGTTAAGTTAGAATTACACCCCGGAGCTAGCTCTCTCTCGCACCCAGATCAATTTGTCTAATCGTTAAAGGAAACAAATTTTCCAAAATATCAAATTACTTTAGATTTCTATCATCAATGACGTTCTTCACAATTTCTTTTACAGGTTATTTTAGATTCTAATTACCAAACAATTTTCACTAAATAGAAAATGATATTAAAGTAAAAAGTAAGTTCTCTTGAAACTGATACTTGGAATTATCTAAGGTGAATGAAAGTACTTTAAGAATGATAAAAATTGATTCGAATGAATTAATTGACTTTGAGTAATAAACAAAAGGAAAATATAGTTGAAAAAATAGAAATCTTGTAATTCGCAATACACCAAAAAAACAATCAAATGACTAAGTTAAAAATATCAATTAAAAGAATTAATGGATCTGGTTTTGAGAGAGACTCAGCTATATGTACAAGGAACTAGGCTTACCCAACAAGGCACGACAAAGGAACTGCCTTTTTTCCTAAGAGTTTTCATTTTTATACTTCGGCTCCCCCCGAAATTGGCTTCCCAACACGCTAACATAAAATTCAAACGGACCAATGAAGTTGGTTGTATCCCGTTGCACTTTGCACTAATACACAAATCTGTATTTAGAGTTGCCTGTTTTCCCACATCGAGGGGCAGTGAGTGACCACAAAAAATGATTTCTCCAAACCCTGCTGACTAAGTGATTAACTCCGTCTTCGTAGAAAGTGCAAGGTCCGCGGAATAGCACCTCGAAGGCTCTAATTCTTAAAAATCACGTACAACTTGTAAAAGGTATCGGGTGGCGACTTCATGTCGCCGGCAAGGAATTTCATTATTTAAATCAGAATAAAACTTCTAATTGTTGAATCCAGAATGTCTATGTATAGTCTGTTCCTGTCAGGGATTTAGAATTTTAGGTTTTGAAATGCCCGTAAGGACGGAACTACACGCTACTGAATGATTCGAGATGTACTCTCATGTGTCAAGGATACCTGGTTTACTTAGAGTAAATTAATTTTCAGGAGTTTTCCCCTGCTTGCGCTACTTTGATTCAATCGTGAAAAAATAATAATCCCCAGGATTATTACAGCTCATAATATTCAAAACCAATCCCTCGGAAAGCAAAAGATCAAGTTCTTAGGAGTACGTTTTCAACAAAACTTAAAATGGCGTACGCACATCGAAATACTTGCCAAGAAATTATTCTTAGCAATTTTCTCTGTACGACGAATGGTGCAAATAGGTTCCACAGAAGCGCAACTACAACGTACTGTTACAATTTCCGTAGTAGAATGTCTTATGAAATAATAATATGGGGAAACAGTCCTTATGTGGAGGCCATCCTGAAATTCAAAAGAAATGCATTAGATTAATGTGTAATGTTAGTTAACGTTCCAGTTGTGGCGACCTATCCAAGAAAACTAAAATACTCACCGTTACGTCATTGTACATACTTGCATCATGTCCAGAACAATAAACATTAATACAAAGTAAACTGCCAAATACATCACCACAACACTAGAGATAAAAACAATATTGTGATACTTACCACCGCTTAGATATCAGTTAACGTGGTATAAAGTATATGTGTATTATATTTTAGAACAAGATTCCAAATTCCTTTAAAAACTAGAGCACTAAACTTTTAAAAAAGAATGTAACAAAAATTCTATTACTGAAAACGATTTATACAGTGAATGAATTCCTAGAAGAAATTGCCTGAAATCTTCGTTTCACAATGTGTCAATGTGTTTCCGATTTTTAATTTGTTCTTTGCAAAGTGTCTTGATTTTATCTACACAATTTTTAGTTAATAAGTAATTAGCGTAATCTCCTAAAAAGTGTCAAGGAATGAAATTACTTTAATTACATTTCATTTTATATTATATCTGTCGAGTAAACATTACAAACAATGTCTACCACGAATAATTTATCTATCTACCTCAGAGTTATCAATATTTTTGTAGAAAAACAATTTTACATGGATAATAGGATACATAGTTTTATAATCAATTCCATTTACATTTTGTTGTTATAATCTCAGGATCAATAAAGTTATTAAATCTCTACGTATGACATTTTTACAGCTTTGCTAATCTCATATTTACACATTTTGCCTATTTTGCTATGCAGAAGGTATTTAAGTATCAAGGGAGCATTCAATAATTTAGTTTTTTGTAAATGGCGATTCCGTGTTGTACTTGTTTTGAACGCTGACGATTATGTGGTTACGGAACACTCATGTGTCTTCTGTTGGTTAACTATAGTGTCTTGATGTGATATATTTCGATATCTTATGTTGCGATTGTGGTATCTGAATGACATATCGACATTTTTATGCATGTTATAAATTTAAACCTAGGTAGGTACTATTAACACCCCTTTTTTGCCTTGGATGCTGCCGTTTCCCCAGCCACACCTAAGCCACTAGAGCTTATCCTGTATTACAGTCGCATGTTTTACACCCTCATGTCCTCTATACTAGTCTCTACAGGTTCTTCACCGGTCAGCTGTTGTACTATTCGAGGGACAGCCTAGGCTGCCATCATAGAACTTGCCTTTTGCGATATTTTGCTTCCCATTCTGGCAGTATGTATTTGGCTGTTTCAGTACCTTTCTGACATTGTCCTCAGAAAAGTTCACCATTCTACAGCCCCATTTTGTGCAGGTGTCCTCTCATTGGCTCTGACCAGTGAAGAAATCTGTTATTATTCGGATCTAGTTTCTGCACATCACAAATATTTTGTTGTTGTGTTCTGCCAAAGCACTGAGTTCTTTGGGGCATTCCCATATTAGTCTTGATGTCACTTTTTGGTTCAAGAGTGCCTTCAGTGACGCCTGGCTATCTGCGTATATTCTGATCCGTGCGTTACGCACTCCCCTCATTTTGTTTTCTCTTACGCATTGCAGAATTCCGTGCATCTCTGCTTGGAATACGGAAGTATGTATTCCAAGTGAGATACTCAGTTGGAGAGGGTTTCTTCCCTCAGTGTATTCCGAAACCAGTTCCTTCCCTGGTTTTATTATCACTTTAGATTATGATTATTGCTAGAGGGGTTGTTTCTACTGAATCCTGGAAGGATTGTTGGATCCCTCTCTCGGTTCTGTTTTAAAGTACCTACGCCGGTGACTTTCAGATCTTCAGAAAGGTTTGTACTTGAATACCATCTGAAGATGACGTAAAACGCCTATCTCAGGTAACAGAAGTTACAAATTAATGTGATATTATGATATTAACATAGTAGTGTTTAATTTCGCAACATGAATAAAAATTTGTATCACATAGTAAAAAGTGCGAGAAAGTTTTACGGTTTTTGGGAAACTAATAAAGCTATTCTTCTACATAATATTACATCTATGAGTATACACTTTGGATTAATTTTGCTACTTGATGTACACGTAATGATCGCTCCTAAACTATACAGGTAACTACAGGTAAGTAAATCTCATTGATGTATTCTATCTTTCAGGGTAGCTACAGGAAATCCAGTTGTATTTACATTAACACCTCCGGAATGTTACATGGAGATTCGCTATGGCTACGGTACGACAGGAAACAGAGTTACCGGTCCTGTTAGAGTGGGAGATCCTTTGACATTGATAATATATATGAGGAGCAAATACGGTAGGTTCAATTGGAAGCCACATTTTACCTAACTTCTCAGATACTATTACAACTTAAGGAAACTTATGATTACAGATAAAGTAGCGAATGAAATACATTTTACTAGATCAAATAATTACTAATAATAATAAAAAATTAATTATAAATTACTTGTATTGCGAAATAAAACACAAATTCACACGAACTGCAAAATTGAATTTAATAATTAAGCTCTACAGTTCGTGTAAATTTATATTTTTAATTCATTTCACTATTCTGTTTGTAGAGATGTTTGTATTGCTCTTAATCGTATTGTGATGTATTGAAACGTGGTCTTTAAAGGGGTTTGAATAATGAGGTGAAATAACAAATCTTTGATGGACCTGAAATGATTGAATGTAATTACTCCTCGGATTGTCAAACGATTCTATATTTCAACTTTTATGCGTTGTAATTCCATTTCTTCAATACCTAATACGCTGAAATTTCGAGAGTTCACTTCCCGGCACATGTAAAAGAGACATCTAAAAAAGCAAAATAAAGTGGACATAGAATTTTGTAACAAAAAAGTTTCTTCCTTAGGTCAATTATTGCAAATGTGAGTCAGGTTCCTAAATTACTCCAAAAGTATGAAAATTCGATTGGGGCAAGTGTAAAGCAAAGAGCGAGCGAGATTTATTTATTAGGAAAAATACAATTATTATACATTTAGCTCAAATGTGATATTGGAATTTAAGTGAGGTCTTATGAATATTTGGAGAAGGTAAATAGAGTTGAATTTGTGATGTACTTATAATTGAGTCATCTGTGGTATCTGGTCAATGAAATTAAGACGAACTAAAGATGGTTCTATTGCCGTTATCTGTCCAAGATAAAAATGAAATAATTTTTTAGCCGCTAATTTGACTAGAACCCAGTCCCCTATTGTTATTGTTTCAAATTCTTTATCCAGAGATTCCCTAAATTTTCCTTCTTCGCAGTCATTTATTTCATCCTCTATGTTGAAATCGTTACCAGGGATTGGTTCCTGCACCAAATTTTTCTTGGGATGAGAATAACCTTGCTATTTAAACTACGGCCGTAGCATAACATACTGTCATTAGAGTAGGATATGGCTATAGACGTAGCACAAAGTGAAACAGATTTCAGTGCGGTGGCTGCCAAGTGTGGCTGAGGTCTGAATCTAATCTAATATGGCGTGAAACTTGGAAATACGAATGTGGTTAGTCCTAATTAACCTATGACAAAATATGAGAAATATGATTCCAAAACTTATTGTAGGATTACTATTAAGATACTATACTATTAGATGAGCTTATAGTTCAGCTACTATCGATTCGTAAATCATGCCTTGCCAGGCTTGCCTTGCCCTGCTCACTCCTCTCTATATTCTGATTCCCCCATTATTCTCACAAACTTATCAGAAATTCTTGAAATGATACTCAGCAGAATTTGAACTACAGCGAACTAACTGTCGATAACAGTCTGACTCTGAGATAGATCATCCGAATTGTGTAATTGCAGAGCCCTTGGAGAAGAGAAGAGAGGATGCATTACCAAATATCCATTAACTTATGGCGACATTACCAGTCACGACTTGAATTGCTGTTTAGAATCATGAAATAGATTAATTCTGATTCTCTATGTTGATAAAATAACTATGCCGTTCTCTACTTAGGCAGTTCAATATTTCTATATACATCTACTAAATATGAATTGAGATTTGGGTTTTCTTAGATTTTTTAGCAATTTTCAATCATAATGAACCATACTTTTCATTCGAGGCGTTTCACCTTCAGAAATTATTTTTTATTGATTTAAGTACATCAAAAATTAAACTGGAATATAAAATATTTTTTTGATTTAATTTTTGTTAATTCCTATAAGTAGGTACTGAAATGCGTGCACATAATTGAAAGAAGTTTATATATTTTAGTCCTCCAGTCCGACTTAAAACATATCTAACCTAAAACATATTGAACACGATTTTTATGAACTGTTGAACATGTTCACGTTAACGTTTGACTCCCTCAAGTGATATATGAAATATATATATATTAGCAAGTTTGCGCTATTGAAGAAGTTAAGGGTAGGTGGAAAGACCGGGCTTTTAGATATTAACAAACGTGTAAGCTAAAGTAGTTATTCAATTTACTGTAATAATGATTGTTGACCCAGGTATGAATTATATGTAAATTCTTGGGAAATAGGTTATATTAATACTTTCATCTCTTATATTTTCGTCTTTACGTACGTTTCGATCTCACGGCCATCATCAGAAGACGTTTGGAAACTGATTCACATCAACTAAAGCGGGGGATTCTTAAACTAATTATACTAAGCACTAAGCGTTTTTATTGCGTTAATTTCAATTAAAAATATCTATGTCGCAAACAAAAAATATAAATTGTAATTGTTTGGAAATTATAATGTGTTACAATTCCAATTATTCATGTTTTGTTCATTGTTGCATTGCAACATTTTTAATTGAAATAGTTGATGAGAATAAGTCTTCAATTGTCTTCTGATGATGGTTTTGAGACCGAAACGTACTTGAAGACAAAAATGTAATAGATATAAGTGTGAATGTGACATATTCCTCAAGAATTTACATATAATGTAATTTACTGTTTCATTACATTACGATTCATAATGTCCTGAAGTTTTTGAATATGTCCATTTGATAGTAAAGAAAGTATTCGACCTTATATACCAAAACACATAAGAACACTATTATTATTATTTCGTTTCAGATGGATTTGATATTGTTGTGAACGATTGCTACGCACATAATGGTGCTACGAAAAAAATTCAACTTATTGATGAATACGGGTAAGTCCTGACCTGAAATATGAAAACAAATAGTAGAAACACATTCTATTATAGTGATCAAACAATTTATCAATATATTATGAATGTATGGTCTAAATTATGACCTCATATTGTAGGTGTATAAACATCTTTTAACCTATGAGAAAAGATATTAAATAATAATATGATCCTAGTAGAAATAAAGTTTTCGCTCAGTCCCTAGTGAAATACGTTTGATAAAATGAAAGTCACTTGGTAAAGTTAGACAACGTCTATGTTAAATATTGTGAAACTTCACCAAGTGTCTCGATTGATGTTTTGTTTATGTTATCTATTAACAAATAACTTTTACTCATTTTCCAGATGTCCTGTTGATGACAAATTGATATCGCGGTTTCGAGGAGCCTGGTCTGAATCGGGAATCTTTGAAACTCAAGTTTTTGCATACATGAAAACCTTCAGGTTTACAGGTTCTCCAGCTTTATATATAGAATGTGACGTCCGTATGTGCCATGGGAGATGTCCGGTAAGCATTATCATCATCTATTAATTTGCATGAATTTGAATGGATAACCTTCACATTTTAGCTATTTGTGTATATATGTAGATAACATAATAATAGTATATTATGATACAAGTGACTAAGTGAATGCTTATAACCACTTACACACGTGTTTCATACGCTATTTTTCATTTCACCTGAATCATGATTTCAAAAATTAAGCTGGAAATAAATTTTAAATCAGAATAATGTTTCTTACATTTTAATGCATCTGATATCATGTAATTTTAGACATAGATATTAGCAATTGTTGTTTACAAACTTGTTTGACAGATTATTTAATTAATAATTTTTTGCACAATTGTCTAAAAGTTGATATTTTTGCATCTCCATCGATACATGGACCTATTCTTTTTTCACCTTGAAAAAATTCTTGAAGTTATTGAAGTGACAATATTCTGTAGGCTGCCTAGAATCTAAGTGTCATATTATCCTTGCTGCAATAACAATACTATTTGCTGTCTATGCAGTGTTTGTTACAACGTAACTATAGAAACGTTTTCCAGAGAAATGTAAAATGATCATTCAAACCCGATCTCGTAATTTAAAATTACCAAGATTTTTAATTATTGTTGTCGTTTGAAAAAAATTGGTATCTTATTCGGAGCTGTGATTTTATGTAACGCACCTGAACCTTAACTCCTGCCCTGCTAGATAAAACTTCATTTTAGCTTCTTATAACATAATATACTATTTTCCACTTTGAGAAAATAGCTGCTTATAGTAATAGTGTAGTGAAATGGGTATTTGAAATCTAAATGAGTTGATTTTGATGGGACAAAGTGCATTCTCTTCAGAATTTTATCAGAAACAAAGTTGAACACAGATATAGTTGCGCAAATTTTTTAAATTGTTTATAAACAATAAATTAACAATTTAATTAGCTCATTTATCAGTGAACATAATGAAAATAGTTAAACAAGCAGTTGAATTAACTTCATTTGTTATGAACAATTTATTTATTAAGAAATAGACGAATTCGACCAAAACTCCTATTTGGGGTAGTTTTCGGCTAATTTTGGCCTTTTGAGCTCGATCTTATCGTCAATATCGGCGAATGTATACCCACAATTTTGTTAATTTGTTATAAACATATTATGTTTATTAACAAATATACGAATTTGACCAAAATGTCGATTTTGGGGTAATTTTTGGCGTATTTTTGTCTTTTAATTACGATATTATTGTTATTATGGTCGTTAAATGAATAAATAAATGTTTGTATTGTTATAAACAAATTATTTATTAATAAATACACGAATTTTTCCAAAATTTCAGCCCATTTTGTTTGTTTGCTATAGAGATAATTCAAAAATCGTGATATAAGAGTTACCATGGAAAAGCGCCAATGTTCAGACATATTTGTCAAAATATCCACTCTTATATCTTAATTTTTTGTTTAAAAATGAGGATGTTGAAGAAGTTGCAAAATCTGTAGTAGCAAATTTGCTACCAAATAAGTTAAAAGCAATATGTGTTTGTTAATAAACTCATTTTAGCACTAGTGCTAAAATTAACTCATTTTTTTCTAATAACAATCAGCGACAAAAAGATCACTTTCAGTAACTGAATTGGAAAAAATGTTTTTCACTGCAAGAAACCGTTTCTATAGTAACAACAGGGGAAGTTTGATGCTGAGAAATTGTATAGAGAGTATTTATTTATAACATAGGAGTTTAGCCGATTATTTCAAAGTTACACTTGTACAAAATCTTGTTTGTAATTCGTTTGTGGAATTCGTGTTGTAATGACATATGCCATTAAAGAACACTCAGACTCAGATAGTTAATGAATCTGTGATGCTAAAATATATGATGATGAAATGTTCAAAATAAATGAATCTTCCACACTTTGGTGTATCCATTCGAAATCACAATCAATGCTGAGAATAAAAAGTGGAATAGATTTAGCACCCTACCACAAATTGCATGCACTCATGAAACAAAGGTTACGGACCTGAAAAGTCTTCAGTTTTTACGAAAGATGATGTACTTACGTAAGTAAGTATTTCATTAATGCTCCAGATAACACTTTCCTATTTTCGAAAGTTGTCGCTATTTGTGTTGTTTTGGGATCGTGCAGAAGGTATGAAATGTGCGGTTTGCGCATGAGTGACATTACAAGAGAAGGATCTGCTCTGATTACTTGCATCCGTTCATCGTAAACTGAGAAGAGTCGAAAATTTGCAGTTATAGACAATCTTGATACTGAATATTTGTTCAGTACCTCTCCTTTCTTCCGGAGAATGTCGCATCAGAAAGGGTGTTTTCCAAATACACCAAACAAAAATGCATTCAACATTAAACAAGTAGCTGGGATTAATATTTTTGCCAAATGTCCTTCTCTAATAGCACGTGTTTTTGAATCTACCAGATGCAGATAAATACATTATCGGTCACGCCTTCAGGCTGATGCAATTATGGCTAATGGAGGGATGAATGTGAATGAGCTCAAACGTGAAGTAGGTTGGAAATCCTCCGCAGTTGCTTCTGGTTATATTGAGGAGTCGTATGTGCGATTTGCGAATGAGTGACTGACATTACAAGAGAAGGATCTGCTCTGATTATTTGCATCCGTTCATCGAAAACTAAGAAGGATCGAAAATTTGCAATTATAGACATTCTTGATATTGAATATGTTCAGATATTTAACAAGTACCTCTCCTTACGTCCGGAGAATGTCATATCAGATAGGGTGTTTTTCAAATACACCAAAGTAAAGTGCATTAAACATTAAACAAGTCGTTGGGATTAATACTTTTGGCAAATGTCCTCCTCATATAGCACGTTTTTTTGAATCTACCAGACGTAGATAAATACATCGGTCACGCTTTAGGCTGCTGCAATTAGGGCTAATGAAGGGATGAATGTGGATGAACTCAAACGTCAAGTAGATGTTCATGGGGCTAGTGAAAATGTCGATCTCGATATACAAGTGGCAGTCAAATATTAAACAATCGCACCATTGTACGTTCAACATTTACGTGTTGTGTTTTCCATTTTGGATGTAATTTGACATAAATAAAAAGTTGAACTTATTAAGATTGTTACCTAGCAACCTTCAAAACACGGCTTGTTTTAACTTTGTGTTCTCGCTTGCTTCTTATTTCGTAAGATAAGGACACGGTCGTATATACAGGTCTGGAAACTCGCCAGGCTGTTTCCTATGTGAGAAGTGAGTCCGCTAAGCGTCATCTGTTGCGTAGTACCAAAAGTGTGACTCATGAGTCGAGGGATGTTCTCTGGCACGTATACGACCGTGTTTGAACGATATGGCGCCTAATCCTGACAACATACTTCGCTCCATGCGCCAGCTGTAGGCTGAGCTAGGGACTACGAGTTTGGCAACATGTAAGAGACTCATGTCAAACATAGAGTTTCCAGACCTGTATATACGACCGTGGATAAGGATTATGATACAAGCATAATGAACAATTCAATTATACTACAAATTCATCTTAAAAGAATCAGCTTGTTACGAAATGGCGTTAAGGTCGAAAAGTATTCTGAGACGACGATTAAATGCCTAGTCTCACAAAAATATATTCTATATTATTTCTCATTGTAGAGGTTTTTATCATTATACATGCCGAAGAAGTACCATGGATAGTGAATAGTTTAAAAAAAGCATGATTGTTCTATTCCAGAGTCAACCATGCCATTGGAGGAACATGAAAAATGTTAGAAAAAGGTCTATAAGCAGCATCAGTACCAGTACACCCGCTCCAACGCTTTCAGAAAATGTTAATTTATTCCAATCGTTGCGGGTTTTACAAGAAGGTGAATCTGATGACCAAAATGTAACATACTCAGGTAAGGTATCTAGATAGTTTGCTATTGTCATTGGTTTTAATTGCCCCACAATCGATATTTCTACTAATTGCGAATTGCCGTACCTGTGATCTTGAAGATACATTACCACTTCTTTTTCAGATCAACAAGCCGATACCAACAGCGTTTGTCTCAAAACCGGGTGGTTTTCAGCTTTACTAGCTCTCGGAGGCGGCGCCATGTGTCTTCTAGGAGGTGCACTTCTAGCTACATGCACAAAGATGAGAAGAGCTGCCATCGACAAAGTACTAACACCTGGATCATTTAACGGATATATGAACCATAAGGGTGGTATCAACTAGGATTAATTCATGATGAACAATCGACATATTAGGTTATATTAACGTTATGTGTGTGTATGATCGATAATAGTAATGAGCAAAATGTGCATACATAAATAATTGAGATATTAACTTACGAGACAATTTATTGTCTACATTGAAAAAATGTTGACAAATATCGATATCCTAGTTTCGTAGACTCAGTATCACAGTATCAGCATACGCGAACAGTATTGTTTGGAAATTTAGTTCTATTGACTAAATTCTGGAAACTGCACATTTTTTCAATAAATTCTGTTGAAAGCGATTTTTTAAAGGCTTCAAGTCTTTTTGATTTGATGCTATCCCAATTCAGTATCTAGAAAACGAAGATCCTGTTTATACATAGAATATATTATGAAATGAATTAACTTTCAAAACGTGGTATTTATATTCTCACATAACCAGACAGGTGGTCTTAATCACGGTCGTATACACAGCTCTGGAAACTCTATTGTTTGACATGAGTTTCTTACATGTCGCTAAACTCGTAGTCCCTTGCTCAACCACCAGCTGGCGCATGGATCGAAGTATGTTGTCAAGACCTGTGTATACGACCGTGAGCCAGTCAATATAGGATCAAAAATCAACGAAAATAGTTTTTTTCACGGTCGTATACACAGTATGTTGTCCGAATTAGGCGCCATATTGTTCAAATTTCAAGCCCCACAGTACAAAGATTGCCAGAGAACATCCCTCGACTCAAGCGCCACCCGTTGATACTACGCGACAGTTGACGCTTAGCGGACTCACTTCTCACATAGGAAACAGCCTCGAGTTTCCAGACCTGTGTATACGACCGTGGTCTTGGTCCTAATTACAGGATTTTGCAACAGTAGCAGCATTCCACTGAAACATCAGAATATTAAAAATTTTATCATTAATCAATAGTTCCCAACTAATGTGTCATAGCAAAAAAAAACATCATCTACAATAAAATACTTTTCCATCTTCTTTAATTTGGCAAATACTCAAGTACCTAGTACCTTATAACCCAAAAGATAACAGCTAACTCAATACCTAGCTCTTAAATATCATGTTTTTCAACACAAATTCACAATTAAATACTATTACAATTATTGTTTCACCACACAGTGGAGGCCCCAGAATGCGTTGATGAAATAATTGATAATATATTGTTATTTGTTTTCTACAGTGATTACTCTCGATAGTAAGAAACCACCAATTAATAACGATTTACAGAATTCGAATTATTTATCTTTGCAATAACACTTAACTTGACTGATAGGTACCTACTAATAAAGAAGTTCATGACGTTCTGTTATTATAAACAATAATTACCCAGAACCACTTATCTTCGTCGGTTATTAGAAACTGCCCCATCATAATTACTGACGCTGCTAATTACGCTGTAATAATTGGAATGTATTTTCTAAGAAAAATAAAATTGAAAATATATTCGATGGCACACCCCATCAGTCATTGTCATAAGAATTTCAATGAATTTGAAAGCTCTAATATTGACCTTTATCGCACAAGAAGAAAATAAAGGTTAGAATGAGCTCATATTCTCCCTTTATGAGTTTTATTTAATTTCTCCTCTCTTATTATATATAACATCGTAGGAAATAGGTTACATTAACACAAAGGGTATATTTTCGTCTTTACGTAAACGAAAAAACTAATTCACATCAACTGAAACTCGGGGATTCCTTAAACTAATTGCACTAAGTAGTGAGCGTCTCTATCGCGTTAATTTCAATTTAAAATGTCTACGTCGCAACAACGAACGAAACACGTAAAATTGAAATTGTAACACTTTAATGTGCTTAGTACAATTAGTTTAAGAATGGATTCAATGTTTTAAGGAATCCCGCGCTTTAGTTCATGTTAATTAGTTTTCAAACGTCTTCTGGTGATGGTCATGAGACCGAAACGTACGTAAAGACAAAAATATATTTGACATAGTTAATGTGACCTATTTTCCAAGAATATACATTAATAAGAGGGAAATTAAATAAAACTCGTAAAAGGAAAATATGAGCTCATTCTAACCCTTATTTTCTAGTGCGATAAAGGTCAATGACTGATGGGGTGTGACGACATTTGGTACCGTTTGTAGTTTGTCATCAAATATATTTTCAATTTTATTTTTCTCAGGAAATACTTTCCAATTATTACAACATACATAGCAGCGTCATTAATTATGATCGGATAGTTTCTAATAAACGACCTATTTCCCAAGAATTTACACCTGGGTCAAGGCAAGAATTCTTATTATATTTCTCTCTTATAACAAATATTTAAAGGCTTCCAATGCGAAGGTGGTATACTTGGAAAATATGGAAATGGAATTGCTTCATTAATTCGAAATTAAATATAAAGTAAAATGTTGAAATAAAAACAAATTATTCAGCTTTATGATTACAGAAATCAAAGTTCTTCAATAAATGTTTATTCAGAGTTAAATACAAATCAAATGTACCTTAGGTTTAAAATAGGAAATGGTATCTACGGCAGTGTAAGCTAGGATTGACGTTACACTTTGGAGGCAATTATTATAGTCTCTTAAATCTTAGTCGACGATCAATAAAACCTGGTAACATGCTGAAATGTTAATAGTGGTACATACTAGTAACACTGATAGTGGTTTAGTCAAAATTAATCTTGACCTGCGCAAGCGTTTGCCTCTTTTGGTATATTTTGTGGTCATCATTGAATTGCATCTTTCAGAAATTGTGGTACTATCAATGAACCATAATTTTCTATGATTGTCATTTTTTATAATGCCCTCCACCGTAATCCCCCGATTATATTATAATATTCGTTTTGAATCGTGGGAATTCAAAGTCTGCCATTTTATATGAAACTGCTGTAAATGTTTTGTTTCGTTTTTTAATCTGATTTATGCTATAAAATATTTTGTATGAATTACATAGAATTTATTTATTAGGTGAATTGGGGTTTATCATGCAGTTAAAGCATTCAGAAATAGTTACAATGAAATAATTATTAGAATATTACGTGATAGTTAAAATTTGATTCAAAGACGAGGTGATTATCAACTGATGCTTGATTTTCGTTTTCATATTTATTCATTATCCACATCTATCAAGTTAAAAGAAAAAAATTGAAGCCATCAGCTTCGTGTGTACATTTGAGACTAGTTTAGTACGATCTGACTAAAGGATTTATGAGGCAACCGAATGTATTTTGCCAATTATTGAGAATTTCTTAAGATACATTTTTTGTTGTTCAAAAGTTAATGTGAGAATTTGTTATTTATATATTTTTTGAAGGAAAATGTATATGCGCTTACTATGTTCCTATGACTATAACCACGGAAAATGTGTCAGAAAATACGATGTTCAATGCGTAAACTAATAGAAATAATATAATCAAAAACCAGTAGCAATAATATAACACAACATTAAACTGTGAAATCTAATAACAAAACGTTTAGTATTTGAATGGAGCTGTTCCGTTACTTCGTGATATTCCATTTTTACAGATAAAAACAAGAAATATTTCTTAAATTTAAATAACACTTCCATAAATAATGTGATATTCAAAAAAGTAAAGTTTCTTGTTTTTATCTGTAAAACGTTCAGTGTTTTTATGAAATTGTTAATATTACTCATTATAGTTATTTATCCTTCGTTTTTACTAAACCACACTATTGGAATAATGATAATTGATTGTGATTTCATTTTCGATTCTGAACCTCATCGCATCGTTACTAAAACAAAAGTCGAAAAGTGTTAGTAAAAACCAAGGAAAATTGTTATTCTCATTATTGTTTCTGTTATAACCATGAATGAAGCTACACTATCGAATCTGTTTGGTTATTTTTATGGGTACTCACATAAAATTTTTCGGAAAGACGAAAAATCGATCATTCATATCATATTGCAGCTGTCGATTGACAGCTTTTGGATAATTTTTGATCAAAGATCGAACTGATGCTATATGATTAATACACACATACAAGAGTATCTAATAATTTAATTTATGGACCAAGAAACATGTATGGAGGACATGTTTATATATTCGTAATATTAAATTACCCTTTATAATTTCTGAAACATCTTCTCCTACATGTTTAATACTGTATTTTTTATAAATGTTCTTCAAATTTATATTAAATACGACAATATGTATATAATGCTTATTTATAATAGATGTAGTTCTTTTGATTTAATAAACAAGCGTTTATATTGTATGTGTTTATTTTTATCAATTTGCAATTTATATAAACTAGGACACAGCTGGTTGTATTTTGTCTAATCTGCAAAAACAAATAATCGATCAGTCTATTGTTAATGAATCACTTGTTTCTAATTGGGATTAACATGGTTATTATTTGGCGATAATCGATGACCACTAATGAATAGATGATGAACCACTTTTTCAATGAGTGGTTTCAAACATTGAAAACTGAATTAATTTCAATTTTATTGTTATTAATTTTGAAAGTATATTGCACCCCAATTACAAGGAAAATTACAGTATCATAAGGTACAAGCTACAAGTAGGAAAAAGGAACAGGAAGCATTCGAATTAATTGTATTAATTGACTCTTCAATAAAAGACAGAGCAATGCATTGAAAACGGAAGTGTTATCCTTTCACGTCATATAAAGAACCTATCTATCAAATTTTAAGTTTGTTCGCTTTATAGTTTACGTTATTTTATGATGAAAATTACTAAAATAGTCCCATCTGAGGAAGTGAAAATCCAATACATCATAGCCATAGACTGAATGTACTATTGTCCCGCACTTCTTCGAGCACGGAGAAAAAGAATAATGCATTAATCTTAATTTGGATTACCTCATCAGAAGTCATGTAATGTAAATAAAAAACTGGAAAACGTATGTATCTTTTTCTTGTTGTAGTAGCTATAGATAATTCTATAGGTACTAATTTTTGGTGGTATTACAGGCAACTGCGTTCAAACAATACCTACAGGACAGGCAACATTCCCTTTCATGTTATTTTAGCAGCGATATTGATGGACTGAACATTAACCCGATGGCACTATGGTTTATCGCCAGAGGACGGTTCAATGATCAATTCATCTCACAGACCGAATTTTCCCCGGCTGCTAGATCTCGAGATACAGCATCTGCAATTTTTTTTTGACTGGAGGTTAATCCTTTCCAAGTTACGGTTACTTGAAAAGCATGCCATTCTTATACACTTCCACCATGTGCCATCATTTTTTATCTTGTCCGTTTATCAGGCCGACCAGTTAAAATTGAACCAAAAATGGACTGCAAGTTAACCCCCCAAACCTGGTGGAAAATGTTCATTGGTGTTGGGAATTGTTAACATACCCTATGCCATCAAAAGTTATCGGTCCATTTCCGAGTAATTGGTCATTATTTGAACCAAAAAATGTTTCTTTTTTCATTTTGTGGATAAAACTTGCGGGTTACAAGGTAACATGATGGCACCATGTTAAATAACTTTATTGGAGGTCAAATAAAGATTTAAAATTATTGCCATCACTCCTTGCCTATTTCAACCCCTCAAAACTCCATAAAATCATCCGGCAGAATCAAAAAATAAACAAAAAAGAGCCGTTTCGATTTTAAACCCAGCCAGAATCTCAATAATTGACTAATTTATCATAAAATTGGTCATATTATCATATGATTCATATTTTTTTGGGGGGTGGTTTTAGAGGGTTTTGGGGGGTTGAAATAGTCAAGGAGTGATGGCAATAATTTTAAATGAAAAAAAGACATTTTTGGTCCAAATAATGGCCAATTACTCATAAATGGACCGATAACTTTTGATGGCATAGGGTATGTTAACAATTGCCAATACCAACGAACATTTTCCATCAGGTTTGGGGGGTTAACTTGCAGTCCATTTTCGAACACGATAAAAAATGATGGCACTTGGTGGAAGTGTATAAGAATGGCATGGTTCTCAAGTAACCGCAACTTGGAAAGGGTTAACCTCCAGTCAAAAAAAAGATAAAATGCGGATGCTGTATCTCGAGATCTAGCAGCCGGTGAAAATTCGGTCTGTGAGATGAATTGGTCATTGAAACGTCCTCTAACGATAAACCATAGTGCCATCGGGTTAATGTTCAGACCATCAATATCGCTCTGGCTCCTAGACTATAAAAGTTCTAACTAAATTTAATAGTGATTGTATTATGTTCATTGTTAATTCATTTGGCTTAATTAAATTTAATAATTAGAGTGTAGGCCAAGGAGCCGAAAATCCTGCCGTAGGGCGGAAATTTTTCATAAAATTATTTTATCTCAGCCAGCGAGTTAATGTTCTGAAAGCAGAAGAAAACGCAAATTAACTAAGTCTCCTCCCATAATTAAAATGAAGAAGAAAACGGAGGAGGTTTCGTGCCTCCGTTACAATCCTGCTAACTGAGGAATGAATATGATGCATTACAATATCATTCCGACAGAGATATTAGTGATATGGAACTGGAAGATGTATAGTGAACGAGGAACAAGGCACTTCCGAAGGACCTACACGAAACGACGCAAGTGTGAAAAAGCCGAAGAAGAAACTCCTGTCTGAATATGTATGCTACTCGGATTATTACGGAGTCGGAAACAAGTCACGAAACTTCCTCTGTGTTTTCTTCTTCATTTTAAATATGAGAGGAGACTCGGTTCATTTGCGTTTTCTTCTGCTTTCAGCAGATTGAAACTCGCTGGCTGAGATATAATCATTAATGACTGATTGTCGCCTTGCAGCGGGATTTTCGGCACTTCGGCCTCCTCGCTAATTATTGAATTTAATTAAACCAAATGAATTAGGCCAACATATAGGTGCACTATCTCGACACATTCATCGGTTAGGTAGGTATCGCTTTATGAAATGCTCATACTGTCACACATACGTAAACGTTAGGACATCGACTTTCTAATATGTAGTTAAATTTGTGTAACGAGTACAAGGAATGATACTGTAGTTCATCACAGATGCATGAATTGCACACTTTTTTCTAGACTCCAGCGATTATGAGGGCGTGTACGAAATATGTATTACATCAATATACTTATAGTTATATCGGATGTCCTCACGGCAGCGACATAAAGAGCAAGTGTAATGAAAAAATGTTGATCTTTACGCAATTACATCAATGAAGAAACATTGCATTCTTGACAGTTATCGATCAAACTTAGTTTTCATGATTTAGGTGTCTTATAAAAGATAAAAATAATAAAAGTCTTGAAATCTTTCTCTATCTTTTGTATTAAGACTTTTTGTTGCCATATCAGAAACTACACGTTGGGTTAGCGACTATCAGAATTTGTATTATTATTTTAATTTTTCCCTCCATAAGATTTATTTAATCTGGGAATGTGATGACTGATGAATGAAGTTTGCTTCATTATTCTTCAAGAAGTGAAATTAAGATAAATTTTAAAGCAAAACTTAACAACTTCTATGTCAAAATAAGAGCAAATTCTTCAGCTCTAAGATTACAGAGTGATCGCATCTTTAAAATATGTATCTATATATAGTGGAGTAAATCTGGCAAATGGTTGGCGAAAATTTTACGATGCATAGCGACCCGGTGGGTGGAATAGTTTTTTTAGGGTACCAACAACAACCTCCTGAAATTTTTATTTCCCAAAGTGGGTGCAACCCTTTTTTTTTCAAAAAAGGTTTTTTTTGACATTTTTAAGGGTAGTTTAGCAACAAAAAATTAATATCTCTGGATGTATTGAAAATTAAGAAACCAAAGTGGTACCCTTTTATTTTCAATGTCCAAGGAACTTCTAGTCCAAATTTCAAGTTGATCCGACCTCCCCCTCCCCGTAATAGATATATATATATATATATATATATATATATATATATATATATATATATATATATATATATATATATATATATATCCTATGTTAAATTATCTAAGTTATCTTCATAATTCAGAAAATTTAATTCTATATCTCTTAAGTTACATACACGATAGTGGCCAATTAGGCAAAGAAACTTTAAACTTGTTTATATATATATATATATATATATATATATATTCTTGAACCATTTGTAATATTTGTATGTTTTCTTGGTATATTGGTTCGTATATATACTGATAATGAAATAAAAATTCTGTTTGACGTGTTTCGACAATGTTTATTGCCTTTATCAAAATTGTTAATTGAATTAGTGTTTCCATGTAATTTAGAAAAGAATAGATGATTTCGATTAATGAAATGCGTCTGCAGCCGACTTGTGTTTTAAGATCCAATTAAAACTGCAGAAAACATTGGATCGGTTGTGTGTTAGTTAGCCATACATTACTCTTTCACACACAACCGATCCAATGTTTTCTGCAGTTTTAATTGGATCTTAAAACACAAGTCGGCTGCAGACGCATTTCATTAATCGAAATCATCTATTCTTTTCTAAATTACATGGAAACACTAATTCAATTAACAATTTTGATAAAGGCAATAAACATTGTCGAAACGTCAAACAGAATTTTTATTTCATTATCAGTATATATACGAACCAATATACCAAGAAAACATACAAATATATATATATATATATATGCAAGGAATCTTGTGTAACGGTAGACTCGGTCATTTTTCAACCGAATTGGCTGAAATTCGGACTGAAGATAGGTGTTATGGTCTTAAAACTACCCTATAAATTTCAAGTCAAAATATCCAATAGTTTTTCAGAAATTCAACTTTAAGTAAATTTTTTAGTTATTTTTCAAATTAAGATATCTCATGTCATTTACATCCGATCTGAATCTGCTTTGCGGGAAAATGTGGGTATTTGCATATAGTTTTATGTCATGGAACTCATTTTTCAATTTTTTTTTCACGGCCTGTATTAGCCATTTTATTTTCGGTATTAATATCCTCAAAACTTGTGTCAAATTAATTAGTTTGAAGTTTCTAAAAGTGCGAAATTTCGCAATTTTATACGAATGTTGTGAGGCTCAGAAGTTGATAGCGCTTTAGGCTCCGTGATTTTCACGTGGCCTATCGAAATTAGAAGGTTCAAGTTGTATAAAAACACAATTGCATGAACGCCAGACGTCCTATGAAATTAGCTACGAACGTAATCATTTTGACATATGCCTCGAGGAGCTCGCGACGCGTCAGTTAGATTTTATACATTTTACCTCGGTCTTCTATGTTGGGGCCGTTTCGTGCCCCGTGCTGCCGGCACCAGCTGTAATAAAGTATTTTCCGCTGTGGGCCGCTAGCTTTCACCCGCTTCGGGTATATTCAAGTAGCTAGAAAATTCCCTTTGATACGTCGCACCGTGCGACTCGCACTTTAGACGCGCGTAGCTAAGACCTGAGAGTATCTGTTTCTATTTTAATTAAAGTTTCCTATTTAATGGACATTTATCGGAAAAAGAAGGGCCGTCGGGCACGGTCCGATACCTTATCTAACTACATGGAGCGAAAACGGCACGCGAAAAGTCGTCGTAAAGCCGTATTTGGTACAACCAGTTTTTAACTCGCCAGCTAAGTGAACGTCATTCGATTTATCTCAAATTAACCAAAATGGCCAATATAGACCGGAAAAAAAATAATTGAAAAATGA